>CM060908.1:658968527-660218527 GCA_030737815.1 Allium fistulosum | reverse complement strand
CTGAAGCAAGCATGGGTGATATCTTACCTACTTTATATACTCAAAACATAGTCCCAATAATATGTAGAGCCACCGTACACTCCGAAGCAAGTATTGGTAGTTTTCAATCTACTCAAAACATCTAAGACCTTTGTGAATCACACCATGCCCTTTGTAGACAGCATAAGTATTCTATGATCCCTAGAAGATGATTGTCATCATCCTCCTCTGGGACATCAAGGATTTCTTAACAAATTCGTGTAACGTCTCAATAAAAAAGAATAATAACCATCCCGTATAATACGCCATCGGGACCACAATGGAACACCGATTCCACATGAACGCACGCACATGCACACACACATATATCAAAATATTACGTCATATGATCAAATACGCCTCTCATAAACGAAGGTCGATATCTCGCCATCGTTTATCTATATGGATGGTCACTACTGAAAGACCAATGATATGTACGACCACTAATATAAGGACAGTAAGATGTATAATTATTAATATTAGATCAATGCATGGTATAGTCACAATCATAACCGATACCATTCTTCAGACATATCTACCCCAAGGTCAAAGCCAAGGGGGAACAGACTAACTCTGCTCAATCGTACACACTCACCAAACATGACTGTGTAATCAATCACTACATTGATATCATGTTCGATCATTATTGACCACACACGTATCACTGTACATTGCATCCGAATGCTGAGCTTCGCCTTACATCCTGCTTTCTCAAGCAGCCCGAACCCTTTTCAAAGTTGTGCTAAGACCCCACGAAGAACCGCACTCGAATGGGGAAAGAAATTCCCCGAAGACATTCTTTACCTAAGGAACAGTCAAATGGGGTCCCTTTTCAGTTGACTGAGCTCAGTCGACTAAATACACTTCCTAGTTGACTGAGCTAGTTGATTGAGCTAGTCGACTGAGCTATGCTTCCCTAGCCTTCTGCTTGAGTCTACCCCTTCGAGATTGATTATCATCCACATTCAGTCGACTGAATTTCTTCCTCAATTGACTCAAAGTTCCAGGTTCCAAGCAGTGAGCCTAGAGCAGGTGTGAGCCTCGTGAATGATCATTGATTCGCATGCCATTACCTCCAACGCTTCGCCTGATGAGTCGCCTAACTCCCATAGTCTACCTTTGCCACATCGAACCTCTTCCGGAGTTCATTGGTTGATGTTTGGGTAGTGATTTGTTAAGTATTTGAGAACCGGTATCGATACAAATTCAAGTCTTTTTCGTACAGAGTCGAACTAGGAAAATTTCAAAGTCCTAGGCTCCTATAACACATCCAAATAAACTCAATCAACTTTCTCGCCTCACTGATGCTCACACATGTGTTGATACACCCGCTCGTGCATGTATATGCACACACATATGCGCAAACATGAAAAACTTCACAATTCACATTTCGAGCTTCACCAGAGTGATTACTCGACTCGGTACCCTCCATACAACTTAGCGCACCCGGTGATCGCTATGGCTACATGAGATTGCTTGATATGTCTTTGTATACACATACAGACATTCCCATACGTGTATACCACTATTTACATGAGTAAACAAACATTATAACAATCCAAACTATTCAACAATTCTAATTGCGAGACAAGCGTTGTATTGATTACTATATAACCTCCAATACACGTATACGTATACTTGCCCATATACATATACATACACATATATTTAAATAACGATTCGGTTATTTGATAATTAAATCTTACTTTTATTTATCAAATCTTCTTTTACTAAAGTTCAATATCATTTTTTACCATTTTATAAAATCATTCTATTATTTTATAAAATACAAATTATTTCAAGCACTTATAATACTTAGTTCCTTAATCAAGAATTAAGTATCCATCTCATAATTGTTTTATAAAACCATATAATCACTTTATAAAATAAGTCCTTCCTACTATGTTATAAAATGTCATACTTTTATAAAATACTTCTTTTGTATTATTTTATGAAATCTCATATTTTCATAAAATACCACTACTGTATTATTTTATAAGGTCTCGTACATTTATAAAATATATCGTTTATACTATTTTGTAAAATCTCCTCTTTTATAAAATATATCATTTATACTGTTTAATGTTATATAAAATCAAAGAATATCATGATTTATGCAGTCCAGATTTAGTGACTATAATAAATTTCTACCTTATATTGAGCACTTATGCCTTAAATTAGGTCTTTACCCTACGACTTGTATAATTTTGAAGTTTTTGCATTTAAAGGTTAGCTTAGGGAGTAATCTTCACACGCTTAGAAATTTACTAGGTGCGTGTGTATATATACATAGTTTAAAAGAGAACTAGTCAAATCAGCCTTTTTACATTAATGTTACTAAAGTGGGTGCTAAGAAGCTTTGATTTAGTGGATGCAGTAGAAAATAGTAGGGCATAAAGCAGATCTACTGTTTAATAGCCTTATATTGAAAAAGCGTAGTGGTTGAAGAGCGCTATACGCTATAGCAGGGATTTTGCGGGGCTTTAACTGCACAGGTCATGACATAAACAAACAAAAATGCGGGTCCGACGTAAATCCTGGTGTAAGGGGAACTATCTTAAAATACTATATATAAACTATTTACAAATGAACGGGAAACTATTGAGGTACAACCGATCCTCTCCAAGAACGTAGCTCAAGGGTAATCCGAACTTTCCATAAAACAAGTATAGTAAACCTATCCCATAAAATAAGAGATCGTACATTGATGCAGCCCAGAGACGTGAAGTCATGAGTCGTGTACGACCTAACTTGTTGTTGAGTCGTGGACGACCTAACGGGTTCCAGAATAGAGAGCTAGAGCAAAGGCATAGGTCGCTGGAACGACCTAACAAGGCAAGAAATAAAGGGCTACGACCTAAGGAAAGTTTACGACCTAACTCAAGCGGTCTACGACCTAAGGAAAGTGAAGGCTTAAGTCGTCTACGACCTAACGAGTTAAAGAGAAAGACACTGGAACGACCTAACATACTGTTAAGTCGTATGCGAGCTAACGAGTTGAAGGAAAAGGTGCTACGACCTAACAAGAAGCGACTTATGTTAGGTCGCAGGAAAATGGAACGACCTAAGTTAGGTCGCGAGAAGATGTGGAGAGATAGGTCGCTCGCTATAAATCGCGAAGTCTTAAGTCGCGAGGATTTAGGTCGTGAAGGCTTAGGTCGTAAAGACTTAGGTCGCACGGTTTTTATGAAGCCGCTCTTTTAAGTCGCCGAGGAAGGGATGCCGTTCATTTTAGGTCGCTCGCTCCAGATGCCGTTGATTATGTTAAGTCGCGGGGAATGTTAGGTCGCTGCTGTTGAGTCATTGGGCCTGTTAAGTCGTAGGTCGCAAATTATAGGTCGGAAACGACCTAAGTGTTGTAAATTCGTGATGTGTTGTATGTGCTGTTTTGTTAAGTCGCTATGACTATGTATTGTAACATGATGTATTGTATCTTCTTATGTTGTAATGTTTTTAGGTCGTAAGTCGCCTGGTTTATAGGTCGCACCATTTTTTAGGTCGTAGGTCGTTCACGACCTAAGTGTTGTTGAAATTTTGTTCTGTTTTTGGCGTGTGAGTTGTAGCCTATAAATAGGAAAGTTGAGTCATTTGTAAAAGTAAGTTGATTTGAAATAAAACTCTTGTTTTGTTAGCTTTGTGCTTTCACCAAATTGGTAGTTGAGTGTAATCTCCTATCTCCTCTTTCGGTTAATCGAGTGCGCTCGATTCAACGATTGTAGAAGCCGATTTGCGGAATCAAGTGCGCTTGATCAACGCTCGAAGAATTGAAGATCTTTGAACCCGATATCGTGCACGATCAACGAGTTCGGGATAGCTAGAATTCGGTATCTTCGGATCAACGAATTTGGGCATTTCAGCATTCATCAACTCACCGATTGCTACTTTCATCGATCTACCTTGTTTTTTATTAATCCGCTGCGTCAGTTTTTGGTATCAGAGCTTGTTTTAGCCAATCATAGCTAAATCGAGTTTTGGAGCCGAGAGTTTGAAGTTTGAAGTTGTTGTTCATCGTGTTCATCGCAAATTGCAACAAAGGGGAAGTTTTCGATCCATTTCATTTTGGATCTAAATTCGAAAGGTGTTCGAAATTTTGAAGTGGACAAGTTAGAGCTTCGGCCGAGCTAAGCAAGGAGGGTCGTGTACATCATTTGGTCGAGAATTGAAGAGTTTGTGAAGTATTCAATCATGCCGCTAAGGAGAGCTAACCGTCATCAAAATGTGGAAGATTTGTATAAGCGGGAAGATGCCGAGCAAATAGAGCAACGTATAAGTGACAATTTCAATGAAAAGTTGGATGAAGGCATTGGGAGGTTAGAAAAGCTTATGACGGAGATGAATCAAAACCGGAGAAGGGTTTCACCAGAATCTAACCATGAGAGAAGTAGAGTTTCACCACATTCCAACCAAGGGAGAAGCAATGATAATGATCATAGAAGTGTGAGCCGAGACAGTTATAGAAATGTTGATGACAGAGATCATGTTCGGAGGAATGTAGATCGAAGGGATGGTGGTAGACGTGAAGGGAGTAGAGATGTTGGTGGTCAGAATCGACATCGATATACATCTGATTTTGAAGAGGAGTATGATGGTGGTAGTATTCAAGGACGAGGACAAGGAAGAAATTATTCAGAGTATGATCACAAGTGGGAATGGGAATGAAGACTGAAATTCCTGAATTCAAAGGGGGTATGCAAGCGGAAGAATTTTTGGATTGGGTGGCTAATGTTGAAGAAATTTTTGATTTCAAAGAAGTTCCAGAACATCGTAGGGTGAAGTTGGTTGCTACAAGGTTGAGGGGTAGAGCTTTGGCATGGTGGCAGCAAACCAAACTTACACGTGAACGAATGGGGAAGTCAAAAGTTGAATCTTGGGAGAAGATGAAGAAATTGATGAAAGCAACGTTCTTACCTTACAATTATCAATCTTTGATGTATCAACATTTGCAGAATTTGAGGCAGGGCACGAAGACTGTTAATGATTATGCAGATGAGTTTTATCAGCTTATTGCGAGAAATGATATTATGGAAACAGAAGAGCAGCTAACATCTAGATTCATTGGGGGATTGAGAATGCAGATTCAGGATATGGTTAATATGTTCGATCCAAGATCTGTGGCAGAAGCACATCAAAAGGCGTTGGCTTGGGAGAAACAGGGACGACGAGGAGGTGGTGTGTTTACTAATTCCAATAATCAAGTGAAGGGTGTAAGTGGGATTTCTAATGTTTCTAAACCTATCAGTAGACCAATGGTGAAGGAGGCTGAGAAGGTGAAGGTTAACAATGGTTTCAAATGTTACAATTGTCAGGAATTGGGTCATAAAAGCAATGAGTGTCCAAAGCCAAAGAAGAGAACCATGATTGCAGAAGTTGAAGATGAGGATGTTGATGGAAATTATTCTAGTCCAGTTGAGGAGGATGAACAGGATATTGCGTCAGGAGATGAAGGTTGTAATCTAATGCTGAGGAGATCGTGTTTGACACCGAAGCAGGAAGAAGCTAGTTGGTTGAGGAGTAATATCTTTCAGTCGACATGCACTATACTGGGGAAGGTGTGTAAATTTGTGATTGACGTAGGAAGCTGTGACAATATCGTTTCAACCGAGGCTGTGACAAAGTTGAAGTTGAAGACAGAGAAACATCCGAATCCATACAAGCTAGCATGGTTGAGAAAAGGAGGAGAAGTGAAAGTGGATAGACGAGTTCGTGTTCCATTCTCTATTGGGAAGAAATACAAAGATGAGATCTGGTGTGATGTAGTAGAGATGGATGTTTGTCATTTACTATTGGGAAGACCAAGGCAGTATGATCGAGCAGTACAACATGACGGTCGGACCAATAGCTACAGTTTTATGTTTGAAGGCACGAAGATTATCTTAGTTCCAAAGAAAAGACAACAAGGAGAAAGTAAGTCAGAAGAGATCGAAGAACTGAAAACTTTGTTATCTTTGAAAGAGTTTGTTAAGGAGGTTGAGGAAGAGCCGGAAGTATTTTTGTTGATTGGGTGTGAGAGCAGTGAAGAGGTTGAAATTCCAGAAGATGCAAAGCCAGTTTTGAAAGAATTTGAGGATGTATTTCCAGAAGAGTTACCGAAGGAGTTACCGCCACTAAGAGACATTCAACATCAAATCGATCTTGTTCCGGGAGCAGTGTTACCACATAGACCACATTATCGAATGAGTCCGAAGGAACATGAAGAATTGAGGAGGCAGGTGGAAGAATTGCTTGAACAGGGGCGTGTGCAGGAGAGTTTAAGTCCTTGTGCTGTACCAGCTTTATTGGTACCCAAAAAGGATGGAACGTGGAGGATGTGCACAGATAGTAGAGCATTGAATAAGATCACAGTCAGATACAGATTTCCGATGCCGAGGTTTGATGATTTACTGGATCAGATCAGTGGGTCCGTAATCTTTTCTAAGATTGACTTGAAAAGAGGTTATCATCAGATACGAATTAGACCAGGGGACGAATGGAAGACAACATTCAAGACAAGGGAAGGATTGTATGAATGGCTGGTAATGCCGTTTGGTCTATCGAATGCACCGAGTACATTCATGAGGGTGATGAACCAGATTTTCAGGCCATACATTGGGAAATTTGTGGTGGTTTACTTTGATGATATTCTGATCTACAGTGCGAGTACCGAAGAGCATGTTCAACATTTGAAGAAAGTGTTAATTATTCTTCGAGAAGAACAATTCTATGCTGCTACAAAGAAGTGTGTTTTTATGGCAAGGAGTGTTTTATTTCTGGGGTATGTTGTGTCAGAAGAAGGAATACAGGTTGACCAAAGTAAAGTCGAAGCTATCAGAGATTGGCCGCAACCCAAGACGATAACGGAAGTTCGTAGTTTTCATGGGTTGGCTTCATTCTATAGAAGATTTATTCCACACTTTAGTAGTGTAATGGCACCTGTTACAGATTGTATGAAGGGTGAACCGTTTTCATGGTCGGAGGAAGTAGGGGATGCTTTTGGGAAGATCAAGGAGTTGCTGACATCTGCACCAATTCTAGTATTACCGGATTTTCAGTTGTTGTTTGAGTTACACACTGATGCGTCCAAGGTTGGAATTGGAGGGGTGTTGAGTCAGAGGGGGCGTCCTATTGCATATTTCAGTGAGAAGTTGTCAGGAGCGAAGAAGAGATACAGTACATATGATGTGGAATTTTATGCTGTTGTGCAAGCTATTAAACATTGGAGACATTATCTATTTCAGAAAGAGTTTGTCCTGTATACTGATCATGAGGCATTGAAGCATTTACAAGGGCAAGACAAGATTTCGGCAAGACATGCATCATGGATTGCATATCTGCAACAGTTTACTTTTTTTGTTAAACACAAGTTGGGAGTGACGAATCGTGTGGCTGATGCCTTGAGTAGAAGGAATCATTTACTAACAACAATGAAGGTTGAAGTGACGGGGTTTGATATGTTGCCAGAATTATTTTACGAAGATCCTTACTTTGCAAAGTTTGTTGATAAAGTCAAGAATGGGGAGACAGATGAGTTCGTGATGGTAGATGGTTTTCTGTTCAAAGGAAATCGATTGTGCATACCTAATTGTAGTTTGAAAATGAAAATTGTGAAGGAGCTACATGAAGAAGGACATGTTGGGAGAGACCGTACATTACAGTTGATTTCACAATCTTATTTTTGGCCATCGATGAGGAAAGAGGTGGAGAGGTTTGTGGAGCGATGTCATATCTGTCAGGTTTCAAAAGGAACTACGACTAATGCTGGTTTATATATGCCGTTACTTGTACCGACTAAACCATGGGTTGATGTGAGTATGGACTTTGTGTTGGGGTTGCCGAGAACACAGCGTGGAAACGATTCCATTTATGTGGTGGTTGACCGATTTTCAAAAATGGCACATTTTATTGCTTGTAAGAAGACGGCGGATGCTGTTCATGTTGCTCAGTTGTTTTTCAAAGAGATATATCGACTTCATGGATTGCCAGAATCTATTATGTCGGATAGGGATACTCGTTTTCTGAGTCATTTTTGGCTAAGTTTGTGGAAGATGGTGGGAACGAAGTTGAATTTTAGCAGCGCTTATCATCCGCAAACGGATGGACAAACCGAGGTTGTGAACAGATCGTTGGGAAATTTGTTGAGGTGTATTGTGCAAGACAATCTGAAGAGTTGGGACATGAAGTTATGCCAAGCAGAGTTTGCTCATAATCATGCAGTGAATCGTAGTACAGGTTTCATTCCATTTCAGATAGTATACTCAAGCTTACCGAGGGGACCGTTGGATTTAACGGTAGTACCACAACCAAAGGGGACGGTTAAACGAGCTACTGATTTTGTTGAGGGGTTGACTGATTGTCATAAAATCGTTCAGGAACGATTGGAGAAAGCAAATGAGAAGTATAAACGATCTGCAGACTTGAAGTGAAGAAATGTTGAGTTTAATGAAGGGGATATGGTATATGCTGTGTTGATAAGAGATCGTTTTCCAGTGGGCACTTATAACAAGTTGAAAGCCAGAAAAATTGGTCCTATAGAAGTCGTGAAACGAATTAATGAAAAAGCTTATAAGTTGAAGCTGCCGGAGAATGTATACACTTCTGACGTGTTCAATGTTAAGCATCTCGTACCGTATTATGGGAATGAACAATCTGATGTGGGAGAAATTACAAATTCGAGGAAGAATTTTTCTCAACCCGGGGAGGATGATGCAGCCCAGAGACGTGAAGTCATGAGTCGTGTACGACCTAACTTGTTGTTGAGTCGTGGACGACCTAACGGGTTCCAGAATAGAGAGCTAGAGCAAAGGCATAGGTCGTTGGAACGACCTAACAAGGCAAGAAATAAAGGGCTACGACCTAAGGAAAGTTTACGACCTAACTCAAGCGGTCTACGACCTAAGGAAAGTGAAGGCTTAAGTCGTCTACGACCTAACGAGTTAAAGAGAAAGACACTGGAACGACCTAACATACTGTTAAGTCGTATGCGAGCTAACGAGTTGAAGGAAAAGGTGCTACGACCTAACAAGAAGCGACTTATGTTAGGTCGCAGGAAAATGGAACGACCTAAGTTAGGTCGCGAGAAGATGTAGAGAGATAGGTCGCTCGCTATAAATCGCGAAGTCTTAAGTCGCGAGGACTTAGGTCGTGAAGGCTTAGGTCGCAAAGACTTAGGTCGCGCAGTTTTTATGAAGCCGCTTTTTTAAGTCGCCGAGGAAGGGATGCCGTTCATTTTAGGTCGCTCGCTCCAGATGCCGTTGATTATGTTAAGTCGCGGGGAATGTTAGGTCGCTGCTGTTGAGTCATTGGGCCTGTTAAGTCGTAGGTCGCAAATTATAGGTCGGAAACGACCTAAGTGTTGTAAATTCGTGATGTGTTGTATGTGCTGTTTTGTTAAGTCGCTATGACTATGTGTTGTAACATGATGTGTTGTATCTTCTTATGTTGTAATGTTTTTAGGTCGTAAGTCGCCTGGTTTATAGGTCGCACCATTTTTTAGGTCGTAGGTCGTTCACGACCTAAGTGTTGTTGAAATTTTGTTCTGTTTTTGGCGTGTGAGTTGTAGCCTATAAATAGGCAAGTTGAGTCATTTGTAAAAGTAAGTTGATTTGAAATAAAACTCTTGTTTTGTTAGCTTTGTGCTTTCACCAAATTGGTAGTTGAGTGTAATCTCCTATCTCCTCTTTCGGTTAATCGAGTGCGCTCGATTCAACGATTGTAGAAGCCGATTCGCGAAATCAAGTGCGCTTGATCAACGCTCGAAGAATTGAAGATCTTTGAACCCGATATCGTGCGCGATCAACGAGTTCGGGATAGCTAGAATTCGGTATCTTCGGATCAACGAATTTGGGCATTTCAGCATTCATCAACTCACCGATTGCTACTTTCATCGATCTACCTTGTTTTTTATTAATCCGCTGCGTCATACATTAACTCGCTCTTCTCCGATCATCAATGAGTCATCCTAGCTAATATAATGTCACTGACACATAAAAAACTATACTATGATACAATTAGCCCAATATACAAGTGAAGGGATAATAGGGATATCATAATATTAGTCTATCGCGAAGTACATAATAATAGTATTAACTACCTAATATAACATGTACAATCATAACGATAAGAGACAAATAGAGAATACAAATTAATACCCATCATTAATGATAAATAGAGCCCCTTATGGATATCTAACGTAATCCAGTTAGTCCCATTGAGATTCTAAAGTAAATATAGTCAATAGAAAATTATACCATAGACATCGAGCCGCCTTCTTGTGATCAAATTCGTGTAGATCTCATGGTGTCCCTCATCGAGCATATGTGATATATGACCTATTACATATATTTGAAAACTACATGGATTTCATTATGTCCCTCATCGAGCGTACGTGATATATGACCTACTCCATATATTTGAAAACTACATGGATCTCACTATGTCACTTATCGAGCATAGGTGAAATATAACCCACATGTGGATATCACCGCATCCCTCATCGAGCATATGTGATATCTAACACACTAGTTGACGATCATTGTCATCTCCATCTTCCTAGTTATCATGGATTTCACAGCTAACTTGCGTATGCCTCTATCAAAACGAGAACGATAGTCATAACCCGTATAATATGCTTCGAGACCATACAGTACATAGATGTCGTATCGATATATGTATACATAAAATATAACATCACGTAATCATATATGCTATCACAATCGGAGACCAATATCACGTCATCATCTACCTATATGTATGGCCACTACCGAAAGACTAATTATATGTATGGCCACTAATATAAGGCCAATACTATGTATGATCACTAATATACGACTAATACTAGGTACAATCACAAATATAAGTCCAATACCATTCGTTAAGACATATATACCCAAGGTTAAAGCCAAGGAGTACAGACTTACTTTGTTTGATCGTACACGCTCATGGACGTGATTGTGCAACAAATCACCATACCGATCTCATGCCCGGTTGTTATTGATCGCTATTGCTCACATAAAAATCACTTATATAAGCATTTAAATCTCGAGCTTTTCCTTGCATCCCACTTCCACAAGTAGCCCAATGTCTCCCCGAAGTCATGTTGAAGCCTCGCTTTGACTCGCGTCCGGAACCGGGGGAAAACGCCCGTCGATTTGCACACTACCTGGGCTTACTATCTAGGCTTGTGCACCACCGATGCTCCAGTGGTATAGCCACTGGTTGACCAGTGGTAGCCTGTCCTAGGCAGTAAGCCTGGAGCAGGTATAACCGCCCACAACGATTGCCGATTCAAACTCCGATCGCTCCGTCGCTTCACCCAATGGATCGCCTAGCTCCTATAGCCTACTTCTACCCTATCGAACCTCATTCGGAGCCTATTATTTGATGTTTTAGATGTGGTCTCTTAAGTAGTCGAAAATCGATTTTGACACAAAATCCATTCTTTGCACATGTAGGGCTCAGCCGATGAATTTAGCGACCCGGCCTCCTTTAACATGACAAAATGAACTTAACCGGCCTTCATACCTTATGTGTTTTTTACACGTTTGTCGATGCACCTACGTATGCATGCCTATGTAGACACGTACACACAAACACTCATTTACTACATAAATCAGGTTTCGGGCTTCACCAGGGCAATTACTCAACCCAGTATTCTCTCATAACTTAACATGCCCGATAGTTGCTATGGCTGCATGAGATGCTTGCAAACATGTTTTTACACAAATATAGATATTTATATACATATAACTATAATTGTTCACATAAATATACTTATACACACACACACAACTACTTGCAATAATTCTAATTACAATATAAGAATTGTCTTGAGTATTATATAACTTTAAATACATGTATACGTATACTTAGCCATATACATATATACACACGTATATTTAAATTAGTAATTCAATTATTACTAAATCAAATCTAACTTTTATTTACTAAATCTTTTCAATAAAATTTCAATATCCCCTTATGCTACTTTATAAAAGCTCATATCATTTGAAAAAATACGTTATTAGCTTATAAATCAATTTAAGTCTTTATATTCATTAATTTCTTCATTTAAAATTAAGTAATCATTTCATAAATATTTTATAAAACCTTATAACCATTTTATAAAGTATCTCGTTTATAATATTTTATAAAATATCATATTCTTTTATAAAGTATCTCATTTATACTATTTTATAAAATCTCATACTCTTTAAAAAATACATCTTTTACTTACAAAATTATTTCTTCACTTAAATAATATTTATAAATACTAATTAAGCTTTGTTAAACCTCTAATCAATTTAATAATAAGTGTCGAGCTCATAACTCATGTATTTAGCCTGCTAACTTCATTTTATAAAATACTCTATCTACTTATAAAAATTATTTCTTCTCTTAAATAATATTTATAAGTAGTAATTAAGTTTCATTAAGCCTCTAATCATTTTGATAATAAGCGAAGGGTCCCAAACGCACTTAATTAGCTTACTAACATTTTGTAAAATCAATTTAAATGATTTAATTAAAACTAACTAATGGTATACACAAAATTATATCTCCAAATTAGTTTCTAACCTATCACAACATCACCAACAATCATTCAATTAACCCAAAATCCATTCTAGGGCTTACTAACTTTTCCTAAAATAGCAATTAAGGTCTCTAAATAATAATGAGATGATATAATCATGTTTACAACATGAATACAAGCCCAAATCATAACATAGCAATCTCTAAACCACTCCATAATACTTCATAATCACTTATAAATAAATTAATGAAGTATAACAAGTAAATAAGGTAAGAGAATCATCCCACTCACCTCTTCTTCTCCAAACCAAGATCAAAATCACCAAACCCATCCTTTTGCTCCCTTGAAATCTTGGATGAAGCTCCAAACTCAACTACAAGCTAATTCATTAATGGGTTATGTGAGGAATGGGTAGAGAAGAAGTGTAGTGATTTTTCCATGAACTTAAAATTTTTATTTAAATTTGGATTAGTGAATTAGGTTTAGAGGATTAAGGGGTAATTAGAAAAGAGATTAGGAGATGGAAATGAAAAGTAACATGGAATGAAAAGTGAATGGAAATAATGAAGAGGGTTAGCCATTTATACGCTAGCTAATGGGCTTTAGCTCCAAATTCATTTCATCCACGTGAAATCACTATTCACTCCAAAAACTTTTTGAATCTAAACATAACCAAGTTTATACTCATTCTTTCCATAACGGAACTGCAGTCTCAACGGTAGGTGCCTCGAGTCCCAATTCACTCGTTTGGAAAAGTCGAGTACAAATGGGTGTTCAATTAATTAACGATTAAATATTTAAACTGCTTATTTAAATACTAGATTGTTAAAACGTGGGTTGTCACACTTTCCCAATGAGATTCGGCATGGCCATCACCCATTGCACTTTGTTAACGAATTCCGACAAAGCCACCGATGCCAACAAAGTGTTGAATGTACCTGTAAGTAGGACCTATCAATCTCTAACATCACCATGAAAACAAATGTGTCCATCTACCAACTCACTCTTCAAATGTGCCACTATGTGGCACCTAGCAACTCAGTAAGTGGATCAAGTTTGAGCAATGCTCGAACTTTATAACAGGTAAGGATTTGGTAAACAATCTACAGCTTTTTCCTCCATGCAAACCTTCTAAAGATGAACTAACTCTTCTTCATTCATTGAGGCAAGAAAGCACTCTCTCACCTCTATATGCTTTGTACTCGAATTGAAAGCTAGATTTTTAGCTAAGTGAATTGCACTTTGACTACCACAGCTTACCACAACTCCATCGTAAATGAAGCCTAAATCACATAACAACCGCTTCAAATAGAGTGCATCCTTAGCTACTTCGATGAAAACTATTAGCTATGCCTCTGTAGTAGATGAAGCAACTATCATCTGCAATCTCACTCTTCAACTAATAGCCATCCCTCTAAGAGTGAACACATAACCTGAGGTTGACTTCCTTTGATCTCTATCTCTAGCATAGTCAGAATCAAAAAATCCAACCAAGATGAAATCTTTATCTCTGACGCCAAAAACAAGCCCGTTGTTTGAAGTTCCTCTAAAATATCTAAAAATATACTTTATTGTCTCCCAATGCGTCTATCTCGGATTTTACATGTATCTACTAATCAATCAATAGCCTGTGTAATATCAGGCTTAATGCAAACCATAACATATATCGGGCTACCAACTGCACTCGCATAGGGCACCTTCTCCATGTAGGCCTTGTCCTTCTTTAAGATCGTAGAGCATTTAATAGAAAGCTATATATGGAAAGGCATAGGCGTACTTATTGTCTTTACTCCTTCTATGCTAAAATGAGCAAGGATCTTTGGAATATATTCTTTTTGAGTGAGCCATAAAAGTCCAAACTTTCTATCTCTTTGGATTTCCATTCCCAAATTTTCTTTGTTCCCCAAGGTCTTTCATCTCGAGTTCCACTATTAGTTTCAACTTTAATTTATCAATTTCAATTTAATCCTTGGAAACAACTGATATATCGTCCACATATAAGAGAAAATACACCATATTAACATTCTTGAAATTCTTGGAATAAACAAATGCGTCTTCAATATTATGATTAAAACCAAGTGAAAGCGTAAATGAATCAAACCTCTTGTACCACTGTGTCCAGGTGATTATTTATGTCCATAAAGAGACTTCATCAACCTGTAAACCCAATCTTCTTTCCAATTTACAACAAATCCATCTGGCTTCTTCGTGTAAATGTTCTCCATCAAGTCACTATCCAATAAAGCTCTCTTTACATCAAGCTGCTCCAATTCTAGGTCATGGGTAGCAACTACAGCAAGAATAATCCGGAAGAATGTATGTTTCACTACAGAAGCAAAAATCTTATCATATTTCACTCCCTTCCTTTGTGAAAATCCTTTTGCAACTAATTTGGTCGTTTATCTTCCATCATTCATCACCTTGAGCACCCACTTGCAACCAATGGCTTGACTTCCATGAGGAGGTGGTACCAACTCCCAAGTCTTGTTCTTCTTCAATGACTCTAACTGCTCTTCCATAGCGCATATCCACTTCGATATATCACTCTACTTCATGGCTTCTTCAAGTTCAAATGACTTATCATAGACAAATATAGGGCAAAATAAAATTGATAATCAAGGATGAGGTTTGCATACTACCGATCACCATACCTATCAGGTGGCCTAATAGTCCTACGATTGGCTTGAGTAGGTAAAACATCACCTAAACTCCATTCAGCTCAACCTTAAACCAAACTTCTATAGCTTCATGCACATCACCACTACTAAAAGACACATGTTGACTACCCTTTGATGTCTCATCAACTACATTTTCACCTTTATTAACAATAGCTATAACTTTACTACTAAGCTGAAATGTGGAAACCCCTTCCGTCTCTTTAGGCATATTAGAATCAACTGATATAGTAGGTAAATCTTCCTTAGATTTGAATATTGTAGACTCATCAAATGTAACATGTCTGAAGTGCACAATCTTCCTATCAATAGGGTTCCAAATCCAGTACTCCATCCATGTAACCTATAAATATATCATTGTATGCTTTATCCTCCAGCTTATCACCACTCTTATAGTGCACAAACACAGGACAAATCGAAATTCAAAAATAGCCAAGGTACATAACTTTACCTCTTCTATTATCCTCTGGAATCTTCCCATTTATGGCTGAGCATGGAATTCGATTTATAATATGCACTGGTGTCGATAAATTTTCATCCCAAAAGCCTCTAGATAAGCCTTACATGAACCTTAAGCAATGGGCCATCTCAAATAGAGTCCTTTTCATCCCTAAGCAACACCATTAGATTGCGGATCTCTAGGTGTAGAATGTGTAGTGAAATGCCTTTGTATATCATGTCGGTTACAAAAATTGAGGAACTCCCTAAAGACAAACTCGTTGCCATTATCAGATCTAAGCACCTTCAACTTGCAATCGGATTAGTTCTCAACTAGCACCTTCCAAGCTTTAAACTTCTCAAAACCTTTTGATTCGGCCTTCATCAATACACCAAAAATTTCCATGAAAAGTCACCAATGTAGAAAATAAAATACTAAATCCCTTAATAGAAGCAGTAGCTACTCTCCCCTGACATTCGTATGTATATAATCAAGTACTCTCTCTGATCTATGAAGTCCAATGTCAAACGATACCTTCATCTTCTTTCCCAACACATATAACTTGTTGAAATCTAACTTGTCAAAGCTTTCTCCTTTAATCATTTTCCGTCCACGAAGCAACTCCATGCCCTTCTTTGAAATATGATCCAATCTAAGATGCCAAAGTCTAGTGGCATCCTTTGGAATCCAAAGCATCAGAACTATCTACTCCAATACAAGACTGTCCAAGCACGATGGTTCCTTTCACCAGATACAGATTCCGGAACATATCACCCTTTATCAAAACTAGCGCACACTTAAAAATCTTCAAACTATCATTGTCTATAGTTACCTAGCATCCTATGGATGCCTACTGCTCCAAAGAGATCAATGTCTTTCGAAGACCTAAAACACATTGGACACCTGTCAAAGTGCAAATTACTTCGTCAAACATCAAGATTCATATTGTACCCTCTCTCATTGCTCTACAACTAACATCATTCCTTATAATAAATGGACTTTCCTCCTTTCCAATAAAAGAGCTAATCTAATCCTTATTATGTGTCATGTGAGACAATGCCCTCAAATCAAGAACCCAATGGTCAAATACATCCGATTTTACTACAGTCAACACATTATTGGATACGGTCTTCTCCACCAAAATCGATGAAGATCGATCCTCGATCTTCCTCTTCAAGTTCAGAAAATATCTATTCCAATGGCTTAGTTTCCTATATTGGTGGCCCTTTCCATCTCTCGACTTTCCTCTCAAATTATTTTCGGTCTTCCTACATTTGGAACCCTAAGATTCTAACTCTTCTTCTCTTCTCTTCATCTTTCAACAAACATACCCTGACTACTCCTTGCACCTCTACCTTCGCTAATATTCTTTATATAATCTTTTATCTCCTCAGATAAAAGACCTGACATCACATCTTCCAATGTCAAAGTATCTCCCACATATGTCAAATTGTTAGCAGAACTTGTGTATCGCTCCGGAAGAGAACACAAAAGAACCATCTGTAGGAATCGGGTCAGCCCGTAGTGGAGTTAAAGGGTAAATTTCAAAAAAAAGTCCTTTTAAGATCTATTGGGCCTATGAAGTCTAAAGAGATTTTAGATCCAATCTAAAAGGTGTTTTAAATAATGTTTGCGCCAAAAATGGTCACAAACCCCAATTATCGTGAAAGCACCAGCGTATGGACACAAATCAGTAGTATATAATCACAGACCACAGCTTTAAGTAATGTAGAGGATAATAAATGAAGAATAGTAAACTTAAAATGGAAAGAAATAGACAGAGACACAGGATTTATAATGGTTCGGCTATCTCCGGCCTACGTCCACTCCAAAAGTTAACCTTTTATTGACTTTCCTTGCTGGTTACAACCGATTACAGCAGATTACAATGAAAAAATTCGAGTATAACAGCCGCTATGGAGTGCAATGTTGAATCGGGCAGAGCTTGGACGTTGAGAAGCCAAAAGATCCCTCTTCTATAGGCCCTGGGGCTCTATTTATAGGCGTAGGAGGCTGATATTTCGCTCAGATCTTGGGAGACTTCTTCTGTCATGTAGGTGGGCCCACGCGACCGATCCCATGAAGTTTCGACTCGATCCGTGATCGATATGAATGTAATTCGTATCGATCAAGATTTTGTCTAATGGAGTCAAAACATGGTGTGAACATTCTTTAGCTTGTACGTAAGCTCCTATGAAAATTTCATAGCATTTGGACTTGTGGATTGCGAGATATGATCGATACGAGTTAGTGTTCTTCGGTGGGCTGTTTGGTTCGAACCGATCACTTCGATTCGATCCATTCGAATCGATCAATGCACGTGCCTAGGCGATGATGTGGTGCACACTCTCCAGACCGATCTACCTTTTATGCCGAGTTGACCGAGTCGTTCCAAAACTTTCGCCTCGATTGTATTGATAGCAGTTCCTCAGTTGCATCGATGGAGGACAACCCTATTCGTATTGATGAAACGAATTCTGTTCGTATCGATGGGAAACACGTGGATACGTTGACTGTATGGATTTGTTCGCATCGATCAGAGACGACTCCAGTCGATCAATACAAAACTGAAGTGGACAGATGGATTCGAATATTGATGGCTCGATCGATATGAATAGCCATGATATGAGGGATACGCACGGGGGGTCTCTAGGATGGATACGAAGTAGACACTACTTTAGCGATGCGAACCAGAGAAAGATTGATCGATCCGAAGTGGGCAATGGTTGATCGATACAGACCGATGCTCCAAGATGGATTCGAACGACATCGATACGAGCCAACCCTTAACGATGGATGCGAAATAGTCAATAGGTGATCGATACGAAGCAAGAATATTTGCTGATGGGTACGAAATCGACCGATGCGAAATGATGGGTTGTGACTTCAATCGATTCGAAATGATGGATACAAATGGATTGACCTCCTTGGTTTGCATCGATCATAACTTGAGCATACGAACTCGGATTGACTTGAAATTTGGAACGTTGGCTTTCATGGCTTCGCTTGTCGAGTCTTGTCAATTTTAGCCTGATCCGGACTCGGACAAAATTCGTCGATATCCATGGTGAACCTATGCATACTCGATATCCACGATGAGCGATCCTCGGTTTTCAATCAGTTCCTTGATATCTCGGCCTTGCCAAAAGGCGGGATAACAAATAAAATCCTTTATTTTAATTGATTGATTCTAAAAAGTTTGAATTAGATATTTACATAAATTAAAGTATATTAAATATACTCTCATATATGTATTTGTGAGTGACTGATACTTTTTAAATTTAATTTAGAGAAGGAGGCCTTTATGTTGCACCCATTCTTACCACTAACCGTAATAACAGAAAGTGAGATAGGGCGAAAGGG
This sequence comes from Allium fistulosum, assembly GCA_030737815.1. Classification (NCBI taxonomy): domain Eukaryota; kingdom Viridiplantae; phylum Streptophyta; class Magnoliopsida; order Asparagales; family Amaryllidaceae; genus Allium; species Allium fistulosum. The sequence continues at coordinate 660,199,527 of CM060908.1, read as the reverse complement.
AAATCGACTTAAAGCCATGGCACCTAATCGGACTCGAGCCCTATAATCAAAGTATCGTAACAAGAGACTAACACCACGTGCATCAGAGAACAGGGGCATGCCACTATAGCTGTATCTAACAGCAAAGAAGATAAGTAAACAAAGGCATAGAAAATAGTGCCAGATGTACTAAGGTAACCAGATTTCTAAAACTCGCACCTTATCAATACCTACAGGAACAGGTCGGCTCTAGCACATACCGAGGGCAACCTAAATAGTGCTATACAAACCCATAAGCACTCTAAAGGGGCTATATATGGAGCCACTCAAAATACGCTTCAACATAGACCGAACCTCATAGGAAAACGACAAACGTGAAGTTCTCTCTCTTATCGGCAATAAAAGTATGCTTACACAGAGGTCAATTCCAATCACGAATAGCTTTAAACATGTTCTAAGCATGTACTAATTCAACCCACAGAATAGAATAAGGAAAATTTATTCCATTCCGACCCGATACCTTACTAAGTCAATCAAGGGCAGCAAAGGCATCAATAGGGCATTGCGGCCTGAGCACCAAACAACATTCATCACTACATCGCAAAGCTCCAGGGCGGTTCCCTACTATTCCTCTGAAGACATTCACCATTCTAAGAGTGAGGAGACCGACCCCTACAGGCTTTAGCTTCCCATCCAACTTTTTGGATATCCCGCTTCAAATTTCCAAGATCCTGTCATTATCACGATTTCTCGCCAAAAACTCCTCATCAATCCAGGCACAACGAACAAGCACCATGGATAAGCGACAAGTGGTAAAATCTGAAGGTGGAGGTTGAAGGGAAATACTAAAGTCGATTGCAGTAAATAGCAATACACTTTTTATACTATAAAAGGAAAGGTTAGAGGACGAAGAAAGGGATCTTTTCTGGAATCTTCTTTTTCAACTTCTTCTCCTTCCAAAAAACAAAAATAAGATATTGTATGCCTGCAAGGCTATTGCATCATTTGTACTAAAATTGTAAAGATATGGTGGAATATCTCGTGGATGTAGGATTAACATTGATCCGAACCACATAGAAATCTCTGTATCCTTTACCTTTAATATCCCACTATTTGATTTTTTATTGTCGTTTAATTGATAATATCATTTCAACATATAGTTGAAGTGCGACTACACAACTATATAAGCATCCGGCGATATAGCCACTTCTAAAAGGTGGACTAAAACATAGCTTAAGTCGACTGGTTCTAACTTGTGGAGGCAATTGACAATTAAGTGATTCATGCTCTAGTTGAGTGTGGTGAAGCCGAAAAACTTCACTAACACTTTCATTTCCTTATCTTATTCAATTAATGAGAGGCTGTATGGTTTTAATTAAAGAGAAAAAACTTTTCATTTCTTTCCCTTTAATTAAATTAAATAGTTTATTATGATGTTAATGACCAAAATTATACTTAGCAAATGTTGTGAGTATATCCAAATGTACTCTAACGTAAATTGTATCGGTGTATCATATCAAATTGTGTACGTGTTTGGATGCTGGGATTTACACCACAATAGAAGCATTTCCTATTTATATATGCATTGGTTGTCCAAAACATCGTTTAAAATTATATGTGTGTGTCTCTCTTTATATATATATACATGTTTAAATATAGTGTGTGTGTGTGTGTGTGTGTATGTATATATGTGTGTGTTGTTAATGAATCCTTTAAAAATGTAAATTAATTCAACCAAGTCAACTATTATGAATTCAACATTTATTACTAAACGTGTAATTATTTGATTCAGTAAAACAATTTGAAAATAGATCTTAATCTATAAATCCAAATATAAACCATATGTATATGTTAATAATTTAAAGTGAGATAAAATATAGATATTTTGCAAGTAATAATAATTTTCCAAAAGTATATTTTATTTAATAACAATATTAGGTTAATTTATGTTCATTTATACGTCAATACAATTCTCCTTTATTATTAGTATGAATAAACATAAAATGTAAAAAAATTTATGAAACCTTTTATTGTAAAATATTTTAAAATTATTTTAACATACGTATTCATACACACACACACACATATACGTATGTATATATATATATGTATGTATGTATCTTATAGTAGATAATGAATTTTGAATCAACAGAAACTATCATTGACAATTCAACAAATAAAATTACAAAACAACAAATTATTTACCAGATTTAAATTTAGATCAAAATCAATGTAAATTATCAAAGAAAATCATTTATAGAAATTATCAACATCAAATCAGAAACAATTTAAATGATGAAATTTTGTAATACTTTAACATCTACACTTGTATATCTATAATGGATAACAAAAGAAAGTATAAATCCATCAGAATGAATCAACCACTAGATATAAAATATTGTGGAAGATATAGACAAAAAAAATTACCTTTTTGATATTGCCTTTTGATTTGCACCTTGAATGAAGAAAGCTCCTAGATTTGATTGAATCACCTGCAACAATCTGAAGCGCCACTTTTGTATTTATTTAATTTGATTTGATTTAATTTTGTTCTAGATATTTATTGTGGGCCATGAATTTCCGACCAAGAATGTTAAGAATTGAAGATGGAGGCTAGGATTTAGAAGGAGAGTGATTAAGAGAGGCAAGTGAATGAAATGTAACATATTTATAGAGGGAACCTTCCTTAACATCTTCCCTTCATTTTCTAGATACAAACATTAGATTTCAAGCCTCATTTTTTTCTTATAGCCATCTATGAATGAAATTAGATGGGCCTAAAAATATTCCAAAACCCATTTAGTAATTAATATTTTTAAATTTAATTTAAATATTTTATCAATACCATATATTGATACATACATATATAACTTTTATATACGCACTTTATGAAATACTGATTTATAATGATTTAAATTGCTTAAATCATATGGTTTTTTCGAGCATTCATCATTACGTTTGTGCAACTCAAAGGTGTAAATTCAATTAGTAATTAATATTAAACAATTCGAATATTAATGTTAACATGTCATCTTAGGTAGTGATGTGACATTTTTGCTGAATTTATCGCTTACACATCTTTTGGTAAAATCCAATTTTACTTATTTAAGTGTTACCTGGTAGTGACAATCATTTACATCAATTCTCTTCGTAGAAACTATATCACTTTAGACCTATAGAATTTTGTAGTGGTCAAAATTCCAATATCATCCATATTCAACTCTATAGTCCAAACACAACGTCCTTAGCTCAATAATAACAAATATTATTAATTGAACTGCTCTAGCCAGAGACTTTGACTTTGATTTGACATCAGTTGACCGTGATACTAACCTCATATAACTAAGGAGACGAATCCTCTCTTGACTAGTTTTTCACTTCCAATGCTTCCATTCGACCCAAATATAATCAAAGAGGAATCTCCACATTGAAGATCAATAGTATTCTCAAGTCAAGAAAACCATGTAAATTTATCACATTGATATTTTCTATCTGACCTTAATTATATTAACCAATAGAAAACCATCGAGTAAGGCATTCCATAGTTATCCAATAATTGCCTGAATGTAACCCCTTGGTTCCCCCCAGTAGTCATGAGTAATACATTGCCCAACAATTGGAGACTGTTACGCACTCTAATCTCAGTGGATGCATCGATATCTAGCCTTGATACACCTTGAGTAGGAATATTTAAAATATTATATTTATTTTATTGTAATAAAGCACTCATGGTTACAACATATTGTAACTATTATCACAAAATACACATTTATGGATTTTCTATTAAATATACTTTTAATTAAATTAATTAATATAACTCATTATATCAAGTATACAATAGAAAGAAAACACCTTTTATTTCAAACAAGATTGTTTATCTACTTCTGGTAAGCTTTTATTATTGCATTGTTATCATATAACAAGGATTAGTATTATTACTTGGAATTACCCCTAGCTCAGTTATAAATTTGTGCATTTATATATATACTTCGCTTTTATGACAGCGCTATTCAAGGCGATGTACGTAAACTTTTCATTGAATCAGCTACAACGTTCGTTTGGAACATTTCCAACTTAAAGCTTCTTAATTTAAATTTATTATTTACATATTATAATCAATATCACTTATGAAATTTGAGTCCGAACACTCCTTCATAAGGAGTGCATTGTTTTCATAAACAATTCTTTAGTATTTTACAAAAATACGAGAACACCTCAAACAACTACCTAGTGATATCAATTTAGATTTGATATTTGCTTCATGTATCAAATACATAAACAAATCATGACATCATAAACAACATAACATGTATGTTAATTCCTATTGTCAATGCATATGGAATCCACTTCACATGTTCCTTATTAAACACTTTACTAAGGTGTTTTTGCATATTGTTTGGGACATTCCCAATGTCCTTTATACTATCTATGAAAGACATCATTTGCAAACCCAACATTGAGTATTTAAACTACAAAAGTTTATTTAACACAAGTACATCGTTAACAATCAGTGGTGTGTTGTTTACTAATGGGTTAGAAATATCTATGTACCTTTAAACTTTTTTCTTATGAACACACGCTCCTTGGCATTTTGATTGACAATCAAACTATTTGATATTTCTATCAAAACACTCGTTCAATTTTGATGCATATCGAACGACACTTTCATATCTGTTCTTGGATTATATTCGAAGACCACAAACTCAAGTATCACTCCCACCGACTTCGAGACACTTTGGTTGTTATGTGCAAACAATCAATTCTAAATCATTATTTAGACTTTTTCATTTCAACACATAGTACCAAAACTCAAAGTCATACCAAGCGATAATTTTGTAAGTAAATATGAATTAACTTGAGCACGTTAAACAACAAATCTATTACGTGAATTTCAATAATTGAAATTTATGAGAATATCTTTATTAACGTTGCTCATTAAATTCTAACTACATTAGTCTTTCTTTGAAAGACACAGTCGTGTCCGATGGATCATATCCCTTCAGTTACAACTATCAAAATCATATTTTGATGTTGTACTTGGAATCAATTTTGAATTTTCGCATCATACCATATAGTAGAGTCAATACTCTTGATGGCTTAATTGACAACTGAGGATTATCTATTCTCGATATTGATAAGAAACTCATAGTTTCTCTTCAATGTGTGAGAATACATATTAGACACTTTAATGTGATGTATCCATTTAGGTTAGGTTAATTTCATTTCATCCCACGTAATCAGTTTTATCTTTGGATCATATCCAAATTCATTTCAATACCAATAATTTCTCAAAGAAAGTCCTTCTCTATGAAGTCGATATTTCATGAAACAACAATTGCTTCTCAATGCAACAAAATAGGTATTCATAAACACTTTATGAATCGCATTATATGTAAAACTGATTTGGTATTTTAGTTTATAATACTTATGTTCAAAACATAAATTTGTTCATCCAATGACAGTCGTTCCCAAATTCCTTTTGGGGCGATTCATACAAGATCGCTTATGTATAATTATTATGTGTAGTCTTACGACTCACACAACCTGCCAACTCCCTGATGTAGGATATGTTGGAGTTTCTTATATATCTTTATCTTGTATGATTTTGTAAACTATTCTTTAGATGAAATTATTTTTAACTTTATGTACTACTCAAAAGTACATGACCTTGCAGAAAGAAGTTAACTCAACTTCATTCATAGTTAATTGTACTTTGTTCAATAAAGTTTGGTTACCCCTTATTGATACATCATAATGCATTATAGGAAGGAGTGACTTTTGAGATTGAATCTTTATTCATTTTAGGTACGTTCAGAACTCTTTGCAATATACTCACCTATTTGATCAAATCAAATCATTTTATTTTCTTTACAAGTTATTTAATTTACTTCCAACTTGTATTCTATGAGCTTATCATAGACATACTCATGTGTATCAAATACACATGTTCATGTTTGTAATAACTCATCAGTGAATATAGTGAAATACGTGGACATATTTAGTGGTTGTATAATTAGGCACTTACATGTGTCAACATGCAAAAATTAATTAGTACATATATTTTATATTGCTTTATCAATATTTAATTAAATTCCTTCGTATATTTTAATTGATAAACATTTCATCAATCATATTTAATAAGTTTACCGAGGTAGATTATTTAATTATACCTACCAGACATTTTTGCAATATTAGAATGGTTAAATGTTACCATTTTATTTTCCTAATAAGGCTCCAATTGGTTTTTTATGTTTCTCCAAACCCTAAGTCGAAACATAAAAGTCTTTCGACTTCACTAATGGGCATTAGGACTTGTCTGTCTTAAGATTCTAACCTTGCGTCTGCTCAATAAGTCATAGCCCCACAAACGATGGATAACTCCTCATCGATCGTATCATATATAATTCCTAACCCATATTTCCTAATCTCATTTCGACCTTAAGTTTGCTTAACAAATCGAAAGAAATTATTCACTCTGACCAACCATGTCGCGATGGTCTAAGTATAATATATGTACCTTGAGTTTGCTCAATAAATACATATATTATCTTACCTTCTCTATTTAATATATTGATAATACTACATATAATATCTCTAGCATGAGTTTGCTCAACAACCAAAGAGTATGCAAGTAATTTATTAATATATAAATGGTAGAAGACAACACTTTTACTAATTATTCATAATCTTTAATATTTAACTAAGTGATATTGACTTATGGAATAATGTATTACTTATGAAACACCCTCGTGATTCAAGTGTCGGACGCATTAGAGATAACAGTATATATACTATACACATGTATTTATTCTTTAAGTCTATTTAGGTTTCTTAATGTTCCACCTTTAATTTATACATTTGTATAATATAAGTTACAACTATCATATAAATTTTATATTTTAACTAACTTATGTAATAATCTTATGTATAACATTCTATTATTTAAATCTTATTTAATTAATTTTAATTAATTAACTCTGTAACTAATTTTATATTATTCTATTATAACATTTATATTAATAATATATAAGTATATATTATAACCTTTATAGTATAACACATATATCTTATATATGTGTATTTTTATTTAATTAATTAATCTTTAATTTATTATTCGATTAATTAACCTTTAATTTAATTAATTAACCTTTAATTAAACAATTTTAACCAAATTACATTAATTTTGAAAATTTATCTTATATACATACATGTACACTTATGTTATTTTAAACACCTTAAATAACATAACATGTATTAATATATATAATACATGTATGTAAATATTAATTAATCTATTTAATCAATTTATTTTATTAATCTTATTAATAAATTTTAAATTTTGAAATTAGTATTTGATTATTTTTAAACATTTTGAAAATATCATTATCTTTTTGTTTGCACCGAAAGTTGGCACAAATACCTAATAGATTGAAAGTAGAGAAATAAAGTGAAGAATTAAACTTAAAAAAGAAGTAAATAAGAAGAAACAAGAACAAACAAATTTGTAGTGGTTCGGAGCTGATTGCCTTTGTCCACTTAAAGAAATTGCTTTATTAAATACTTGCTTTTCTAGTTACAGATGGATCAGATCATAATAGATCCTTGATTACAATAGAGTTGAAGTAAAACAACAGCATAAAGAAACTTAAAATGAACAATGAACTCTGTATTTATTGGTGTAGACGACCAAATATCTTCCTGAAATTTCACTAATAACTCTCGTGATGTAGACGATGTCACCTAAAAGTTTCGTGGCCCAACTCCCAAGGATGGGCGATCAGTGCCGATCGATCTAGATGGCCTTATGGGCCATGTGATCCCCCTTGTGGGTCTCCTCCATGTTAGCTTCATGTTTCCAAAGTTGTATGCATGGTCCCATACATGTTTTGTAGAGATATCGATTGATTTCCATTGAGTTGAACTATTGGTTTAAATTATTCATAGCCAAAGTAATCCGATCCAATCCCTACCTATAGCAAGGGATAGGTACTGATCTCCTACTTAAGGGAGGCACTAATCCATACTTAGAATATTCCAAAGTGTCTCTCTTGATCTCACTTGATCGTTACTTCATACCTCTGTCTATGCTTGATCTCTGGACTCCATGATTATCCCTCTAGGCTACTTGCCTTGTTCACGGTTGAGTCTAACTTGTCCAATCAGTCTGGATATAGCCGGGTCAAAAGGCCAGATAATGCTTTCCCCCCAAAGTACGTCTTGTTTCATATATGACGTGCTTTGAATCGAAGCAAGTTAGAGTTTTCGGAAAGGATTCCATTCAGCTACCCGAACATTCGTTATCCTTCCATCAAGTTGTCTTTCCAAAGAGTCGTATCTCTCTCTGTTTTCGTGACACCTAGTCTATATTTGTCGGTATAAAACCGGCATGTAATCCTCAGTCTTTGTTTACATTCGGTTCCATTAGGCTTGTCAATCAAGTTAGTAGGCCTCGTTATTTTGAACTGGTCTTCTCTCTTAGGAGTTCTCAGGTAATGATTCAATTTTTATCGAGTCAAGAAATCAAATGCTGAGTATATACACGTGCAGGTTTGTTCATGTACACATTTTTGTCATTGGCTCCCAGGCATGCATACATGTTGATGGATCGTCTTTGATTCTACATAGTTCAAGTGAAATTGTATTGCGATTTTCCATATTTTATCTTTTTTTTAAATAGGGGTTCTGTACCAATCCCCTAAGCAATAGGATCGGTACCGATCCCTTTTTTATATGCATACTTAGCCAATTTATTGATTGTGCATTCCGATCGCCTGGCATATATAAGCCATGAACACCACCTCTTCTCCTTCACTTTATCCATTCTAGTGTCAAACCAAACCCACTCTTATTCCCACCTCCACCATTAACAATAGTTCGAGCCCAATATTTTCACCCAATCCTCCATCGATCCATCCAATCCCCTATACTAATCGACTCTCCACCTTACTCGAAGCATTCACCATGACTCCAAATCGAACTTTCCTTCATTCCGTCGATTCATTTTTGGATTCCAGCCCATATTTGAATCGCCCTCACTATTTTCACATCGATTCATCTCTTGCACCTTGTTTGTGATTGATTTTGCATATATAGGTGGGTTTTAATTTGTAGTACATAATTTAGAGTGAGAGATTGTGACAAGACAGTTGGGTTCGCATTCTTAGTTGTGGAGGAGCGGGTCAGTGTCGGATTAGAGAAGATGAAGTGGATGGAGTTGTAGACAAGTGTTGGATCAGTAATTAGCTGACACGTAGGATTTAGTGTGGACATGTGATCGGTGTGGTAGGGATAATGAAGCAGATGGAGGGATCGGTTCTATTGGGATCGGTATAGGCATGCTGGAGTGATCGAACTGAGTTTGAATATGCTTAAATAAGTTCACCTAGGCAATAGGATCGGTTCTGATCCCTTGCCTAAGTAGGACTTAGGCAAATTTGGCTTGATTTGAGCGCACTTGGACATGAACACTAGGACTATGGAACTTACATATGATCCTGAACTCAAACATGAACCTGACTTAGAACTTGAACACATTTGACTTGACTGCATGGATTCTGGGCTGGAACTTGAACTTGTAAACGAACGCATATGCTTGTATGAACTTAGATATGAATGTCATACTTATGTATGCCGGTAACTGATCCCAAAACTTATATAAGATCCACAACCATCGACGTAAAAGCAGTTGGGACGGTCAATGATGACGGTCACTTCGGTCGAATTCTAGAGTCTCATAATAACGGTCGTTTAATCTTGAATTATTTATCATTGCACTACACTACACCGAACCACGCCGCACTAGTTTACACTATAAATGAGGGGAACAGGTTTCTTTCTCAAACTGCAACTATTTGCTGAGTCTGATAGTTTATGGATTCCAGATGCTCGAGGCGTTTGGTTGCGATGGCTGTTGAGCAAGCTGCTACTGATAATGGATTTGATGTTGAATCAAGCTCCACAATAGTCTCTGCTCATAATTCCTCGGGTTAGCAATTGGAACAACCTATGAGCTCACATCGAGTTCCTAAATCCATTAAAGTCCAAAAGCAGAAAATGGGCCAGCCCTTGACACTTTCGAAGATGCCATCCTTTTAGAGGATCCGGAAGAATCTGTGGCTTCGAGAATCGACGAGCCTTCTCTTCGCAGAATTTGCATTAGGAACGGAATCTCGTATGAGGATGTATGAGCCCTATCTCGTAATAATAGAGCTCATTTGCCTCTGGAAGGGGAAACTGCCTATAATAAGTATATGTGCTAGATAGGATGCGTTTTTCTTTTTAATCCATTCATCTGGAAGATGCTACATTATTTGAGATTGGCTATGGTCCATTGCATCCAAACGGCTATGAATTTCTGCATTACACATATATGATATTCCTCGAGTTCTTATATCGTGAACCAACCCTAGAGGAAATTAGATTTATTTACAATTTCAAGTGTCGAAAGGGAAGCCTTTCGTATACTTTTCTATAGTCAATCAGTAATTGCCAAGTCGTAACCAGTGCTTGGAACACGCTGAGTGCTTTTAAGAACGAATGGTTTTAAATGCGTTGCCCACCTAGTTTCGTAGGACGATGGCTGGAAGGATGTAAGCATAGTTTCAAACTCAATCTTGGGTGCTTTTATTCAAGTCGTGCCTTGAACTAACCCATTCTTTTAATCTTGCAGGTAACTATCCATGACCCAACGGTAACAGGTATTCAAAGGCGGTTTCAGAGCTTAGGAATATATCAGTGGAAGATAGAGATGTGAAATCCCTTATTACTGACGAGCAACTTTTTGCTTTTGGCTTGCCAGAAGAGGGCCATAGCACAAAGTTATCAAGGAATGTTGAGGACGATGTGGCAAGAGGATGAGGCACTGCTTGGCAGGGAGGTGGCAATGTTAATCTTTTCCTGCCCTCAGTCGAGGAGGCCTAGGATGATGTCGAAGAAGGAGAAATAAGGGGCGATACTAATGAGCTTGTTCGTGACAATGCTGGTTCAAGTCACGAGCCTGTATTCGGGTCATCTCAAGACACACAACTTCTCCCTTCAAAGGAGAGAAAAGGGAAGAAACTCGTCTACAAGCTCCACAAAGGCAAATTGCCAAGCAGCCCAAGCCATCCACTACTGTTGTTGACCAATCCACTTCCTTGCCTTTAAAAGATATATTCAAGGGACTGACGAACATCCATATATCAGATATCGGGAGTTATGATTTTCCCAATATAAGCCTTGAGAGGTTTGATTCCCCTATCCGAATTAGTGCTGACAGTCCTCCCACTAGCATGAGAGTGGTCACTCCGGCTAGCAAAGTTCCAGCACTGGGTCCATCAAGGGTGCACTAGGACACCTATATCCACGCATACCGCACCGCACGACATCTGTCCATCTTTAATTCTAATGATGTTGATATATCTTTGTTATATTTGTAGGTTCCATGGGGCGGTCATGTAACTTCTATCGCTTAAAGAAGTTATCATGCTCCCAATCTTCTTATTTAAAGCCCAGTCGAGGTTCAGACACTGGTCGATAATCCAGCTAAGAGTGGGAAGGCTATGACAAAAAGGATGATTGGGACAGGAGCTACTAGTCCAGGAATTTTTGTCTAGACACAAGTTGAAATCTCTGTAACACACCGCAATTTGGCATTAGTTAGTTGGTTAATTAATTAGGCTCCAAAAATGAAATTTATGAAAATGATGGAATTTGACCGTGAAACTTGCACCATTGCATTCGTGGCGAAATTCTGAGCAACTTTCATATTTTGAGTTTTGCAATCGGAGTCCAAACGAAGAAGTTATGAACGAAAACAAATTCAGAATGAAAATAATTCGAATATAATAAATTAACGTTTATATATTAATTATCCAGGGCCCACAGGTTGACTTACATATAGGAGCAGTCGACCATGGGTGGTTGACCCCTAGGAAGGGGCGGTCGACTGCTTCATTGTGGCGGCTCCAATAAATCTAGGCTATGTACGGTCTAGATTTAATATATTTCGATCTGACGGTTCTAGTTGATTCTAGTGCCTATAAATTCAGGCCTAATCCTCTCTTCTCATATTTTTCTAGAGGCAGTAGCGAAGCTCTGCCATTTCTTCTCCCCTTTCTTTCTAAATTAAAAAAAAGATATTTATATCTATATTCATACAAATTGGAGAAGAATAGAAATCTAATAAAAAGAGAAGAGACGATAATCAACTATACGCGTATTTAAGGTAATTTATATATTTACATATTTGTATTTTTTTCTCTCCTAATCGCAAATCTCTTCTCAGATCTATAATTCTAACGTATGTATATACCCTTTTATACATATTTCTTGGATTAAAAAGGATTTGGAGATGAATTTAAGGTTCTACTTCAGATTTGGAGATTTGGATCGCTTTTAAAAGGTGAGTGGGAATTTTTATAGATTGTTATAACTTGAAAATTATCTTGTTGGTGTTTATTTGATTATTCTGCCTAACTGGTAATTGTATATGAGTTGTTGGGCAAATAATTGAATATAATCTGAATATACTAAATATCCCCTACATATTCTTGTTTATGAATTGATTTAGAATTGTTTACAACCTGCTCTGGAAATCGGTCCCAAAAGTATGAACTTAAAATATTGATTTGAATGAAATTTATTCCAGATCTAAAAATAAGTTGTATAATAATATTATGAATTTGGATTATTACCTTAATCTTGTTGGAATATAAACTTTTCTATGTTTGGATTGTTGGAATTTAGATCCATTCAACATTTGTAAATTAGTTTGATTTCTTTCCCTCTTAGAAAAATATAGCGTTTGATCTAATAAGAAATGTATGCAAATAAAAAGAGAGAGATATGTAAAGTATGAATTCATTGTAGTTTACACTATCTATTTCAGTAATAAAAAAATGATTATTTCTTGTAATTTCAAATGATGTAATCTTTTATATTTTAAAGTTAAATCTTTTGATTTAACCTGATTTACGGAAATTATAATGGATAATCTTTTTAGATATGATTCCAATAATTGAATATGGAAAAGAATATTTTAGTGAAGATATATAACTAGAATATATTTGATAAAAGTATATATTTATACGTAATTTACTGCGCTTGTAATAATTAAAATAAAACTTAGCTAATAACGACACTAACACGTAATATTCACGTTTCGGATAACTAATTAATGAGAAAGGAATTTAAAAGGCTGTAACTCCAATAAATGAGAAATAAATGGTTATAAATATGGGAGTTGCAATAATTTGATAAGGTAAATGGATTAATGGGACTGATAAATAAAGAAGTTGAATTGATAACTACAGAATAGTTAAAGAGGTTACTAATTTGAAATTAGTAATCATAAATAAACGTCTTAGGACCGATATGAGATATCACTAATCCTAGGACCCGTGATGACATGAGAGATTGTACCTGCTTTCTTAATTGGAAATTGTAAAATTGTCCAAATTTGGAATTAGGAGTGATAAGGGATACTCCATAGGAGTTCTATTCTGATTTGAGGTATTAAGTGGTTATAGGTTTCACCTCTCTTCTAAAAGGAAGTATTAAGTAACCTAGTGAGATTCAAAATAAATAAGGATGTCTTTAAAAGGGTTTACTTCAGTGTTGGGGTATTAAGTGGCTATTTTAGGGTCCGCCTCCCTACCGAAAAAGCAACCTAATGAGATTCCATATTTATAATTAAGAGTGATAGTGGATGTCTCGGGAAGGGTTTCCTTCAGGTTTGAAGTATTAAGTAATTGATATAACGGTTCACCTCTCTCATAAAAAGAAGTATTAAGTAACCTAGTGAGATTCCAAGCAATGTCAGCTAGATAGTATTAGTGAGGAGGCCACCTTGGGGTTAGGTATTACATGATAAAGGCCCACCTATAAATAGGTGTTAAATGGTCAAGGGTCTGCCTAGTCCTTATTAATGAGGTATTGAGTGGATTGGGTGCAGTCTCTCACATTGCTAAGGCCGTAATAATGATAGCACCATTGAGGAGTCCGCCTGCATATAGGTATTAAGTGATGTAAGACCTGTCTAGAATATAGGTATTAAATGGTTAGAAGTCCGCCTGGTCCTTTTAAAGGTATTAATTGGCTTGGCTACTGTCTCTTACATGGCTACAATTTTATTGGCGATAGATGCGGTAATAGTGGGACATTAACTATTAGAAGCCTTAAATAGTGGTAAGAGGGCTTTGTAGCTAGGACCCACCGACCATTGACAACATCGTTGGGAAACCACCTTGGGAAAAGATCTTAAATGACGGGGTCTTCCTTGATTGTGGTCTTAAATGGCAGAGTATGCCTATTTCTCTTTTAAAAGTATTATGTGGTGATAGTAGAAGCCCGCTTCATATTTAAAAGTATTAACTGGAAAATATTGGATTTGAAAGTAGTGGGTGGTTGATAAGGCTTCGTCGATATTTTGTACCTTGCGAAGGGGTAGGTAAGTAATCGTATGTGCAATGCAAGGTTAGATTAGTATTGCTAACCTTAATTGACATAACAATTAAATGGAAACCAATCGGTATAAATTTATGTTATGGATAGTTTATAGATTTTCCGGTCATTAAACCTTGTTGGCATGTTTATGCTTACGTGATGGTGGGTTCTCGCATTGTGAACAGTGATGAAGCTTTGTCTCTTGCCCCTACACATTTAGACAATATGGGTTGGTTAACAGTCGAGAGGCTGGCCTATCCCATATCCTAAACACGAAATTACATTTGGTATCACATCTTAGGTTAGTAAATCAGAGGAATTAGGGTAAATTGAGAGAAGCGTTCGTACTTTCCTATATAGTAATATTATATTTTTACGCTAGATTCTAAGAGATCCGACTATAGAAGTAGTTGTAGTTCCACTCCGAAGGAATGGGCAAAGAAACTATGGGTTGGAAATATCTTAGAGTTAAGATTTTCACGCTGACTCCAAGTACCCCACGGAGTGTTGGCGATGCGTAAGGCACTGTTGATAAAGAGCATGAGTATGACATATGGCGGAATCCCGGAGATTGGAGGTGTTAGACTTGATGGTTGAGATTCTAGCTACCTTTTGATTTTGGATTTTGATGATGAATTCCAGTCGGAGACACACATTTATTCCAGATGGGCGGGAAATTAGAGTCTATATGTCGCAATTGTCCGAAAGCAAGTTTTTGCTAGGGTGCATTCATTGATCACCTCTTTGATATCAAACTAGATTTTTATTTCGATAATTAATGTCTGTTCCTTAGTCTAAAACCCGTGAGGGGATTATTATAAAGTATATTTTGGACATGCCTTAGATTTTGGAAAAGGGTTTTCAAAGGATTTCTTTTCCCAATAATTTTTTAGAAATTTTGTTTTGGGAAAGTTTTGAAATTTTAATTTTCAAAGAAACATGTATACCACTAAATTGGTCATGTTAAGAAATTTTTTGTTTATAAAGGGTTAAATTTTGATGTCCTAAAATATTTATATGTATATTTCAACAAAGGCCTAATTTTTAGCAAGGAAAAAGTTTTCCATTTTGGGAAAATTTGTGTTTTAAAAAGGTTTTTGGAAACCCTGAAATATATATATATATATATATATATATAAGTTTGATTTTTAAAGGAAATTTTGGTATGAAATAGTTTCTATTATTTTGAATCTGGTATAAAGGAGCATATATTTAGCATAGTGATTTTTCGGTTTATGAAATCGAGGTTTTTAAATTCTCTCTTTAAGGTATGGACAAAATATGAATGACATTCAATTTTATTGGGATATGTTGTTTGAAATGTTGTTGTACCACCAGCTACAGGAAGAAAATATTTCCATGCGAAGCAGGCAGGAAATAGCAGTTGGAATATTTTTGGGTTTCTAAAATTGTTGTTGGTAGTAGCAGTTTTGTTGGGACTACTGTGAACTGCTGGAGCATGGTTCAGGATTATGCGCTAGGCTTTGACGCTGCCGTGATGAGGATAGGAATTTCCAGATTGTGTCGAATCGAAGGAGATGGCGCGAAATGATTATTATAATTTAATCCAACCCTAACTAGGTCTAGGTTCAATTAAATGCCCAAAAGCCGTCTAATGGTTGACCACCTAGCGGCAAACCTATAGTGGTCTACCAGTTAACGAGTTTTGGCACAACTTGAACCTGGAATAGGACTATAAAAGCCACGCCTGAATTCCCCTAAGCTGCCTTCTTTCTTTCTTCCTTCCTAAATGAGCCGAACCAAATCTCCATCCTCCTCCTCCTCCTCCAAGTATCGGTTTCTCTCTTCTTTTTCACCCCTAGGCAAGTCCGTTTTCACTAGGATAGTAGCCTCACCTCCCCCTCATGCTGGTTTTGCACGTTAGACCTTGCCCCACCATCACTCCAGATCTAAACTCTATTTTTTCCCTGTAACATCCCCCACTTGAAGGTCCAAAACTAATGGCCATGGATGCTACAGCCATCCACAGTTATTAATCCTCGACGACCAAATACGTTAATGTTAGATACATTGAAATAACAGAAACACATGGATATGGAAAAAAATTTAAAATCATAAAACAACTTTCACATTCCATTTCAAAACATTTCAACATTCATTACATAATCCCAATATGAGTACCACGTTCAGAGAAAATATAATTATTCCAACATACGCCAAGAGCGACATATGAAGATGCCCCCTTGGATGATCAGAGTATAATATAGGCAATTCAACAACTATTCCTTTACAACAACAACACAGCAGAATCAAAATAGAAAAGAACTCTAAATAGCTATCATGCCTCCTGCATGTCTCCGGAAGCTTAATCGTCTAAAGAGGTACCTAGAAATCTCAACTCTCAAACTACTCAAAATCAATTGAGCACTCGAGAGTTTAAGGGGAAAACATAAACTTCGAGTCAGACATAATGCCTGGTATGAATAATAATCTACCATCTCAAACCATTTCAATATCTAGTGAGACCACGCCGCTTAGTGGAACGGGTTTTCCCCTAACTAGTATCTTATCCAAAACTTTATAAAACCATATACTATGTTCCTGCATCCATAATGGTTAAAACATAACAATTCAAAATATTATGATGATATGAAAACAAGTAAATCAATTCTGGATTTCCCATCCCCATTCACTTTTCATTGTCTGTCTCATTTATAGTTTCTTGTGTCAATATTAACCTATTAGTTTTCATAGGCTGACTAATAACTTGTTTAAAGCTTATGGACTCCCTGTCCAGTTTCAAAGTTTTTATGGGATCACTAAGAACCTATTGGCCCTTACCAATATCTTCATCATTCATGGGTCCTCCCTGAACCTATTGGTATCTCCAATAACTTCCCTCTTATCCTTGTTTTCATGGGTTGACTAGGAACCTATTGACTTCTATCAATAACTTAATCCAGATATTGTTTTCATGGGTTCACTACAAACCTATTGGTCCTTGCCAATAACTCTTTCTAATCATAGTTTTCATGGGTTTACTATGAACCTATTGGCCCTTGCCAATAACTTTTCCTAAACATAGTTTTCATGGGTTTACTATGAACTTGTCTATAGGAAAACTTCTTTAATCAATATTTAGGCATCCTATATTCTGGTTTATATGACCTCATGGACGCAATTCTACTCGTTCAAGAGTTTACTCAATTTATATTCACTACTGGGTCAACCTAGCTGGTTATTCTGCCCTTTTTCCCCAAAATACAGTTATGGGTCCATATCAAAATGAATATGTATATTTGAAGAAGCAAACATAATAACATAATAATACCAACACACGTGGTTTAATATCCTTGAAATTATTTACATATGAAACATGGTTAATCCCTTTAACCTATTATTTTATCAAGAAAAGCTTCTTCAAAAACTTCATAGTGAAAACCATTTCAAAACTCCTTTATTTTAGCCATGAGTTTTCCTTTAAAAATGAGATTGGGTTCTTTGCTTTGAAAACTAAGGCTACTTTCGAAACCATTGGATAACCTCCTTCAAAAGCATTAAAATCTTCTTTTCAAAACACTAAGCATATGCTTTTCAAAACACTTTAAAACATCTTTTTCGAAACCATCAAACTATACCTTTCGAAAGTATTAAAGCATTACTTATTAACTCTTAGAAGCATAACTTCAAAACTACTTGAAAGTAGCCCTTTCGAAAGCATTAGATTTATCTTTAAAAATATGTTTTGGGTCAAAGTGAATATACACGAAAGTACCCCTTTCGAAACCTTTAATCTTCATATAAAATTGTTTGGGAAAATTCATGGCTTCAGAACCATCCTTTCGAAAGCTCAAAACATTTAAGTAAAACATTTGAAGGATAGCTTCGAAACCCCTTTCGATGCCATTGCCTTCGAAACCCCTGAATCCTTTCATAAGCTCTAGGAAGTGGCTTAGTACAGGTTTAAAACAAAAGCTACCTTTCGAATTGTTTGATGGCTTCAATCCATTCGAAAGGCATGGGGACGGCAGTAATGTTTTGATTGGGATGAGACTACCCTTTTGAAAGTATCAGTTTAAAACATAGGGACTCATTTGAAAGCAACACTTAAACAAAAAGGTGGCAACCCCTTAGAAGACCCATTCGAAAGCATTTTTTCGACTCTTTCGAAAGCTTTTAGTAAAAATAGGCAAGAGCATTTCTTTAGAAAGTAGAACAACGGTTTCGACCCCATCGAAAGCAAGGGTTACGACACCATACCTTCCACTTTTCTCCAATCCACTACGTACCAATGAATTGATACCTTGTGTAATGGTTTCGGCTTAGTTGGTTTTGACTTGGTCGAAGCGGAAGAATAGGGTCGAAAGGTTGCTTCTATAAGAGACGGAACCTACTTTTCTGGATAAAGACTAATTTAATGTCATTTAAAGTAATTACTATACAACTAAACTGCCTATTTGTAAACCTTTAATTGGTTGCCATAAACTTTAAAATCCTTTCTCAAAATAATTGCCACATAATTTCAGATCTAAACAAAGATTAGTTTAACAAATAAGTCGGTCCATTAAGCAAAACAATTAAAACAATTAAGTCCTCCTTCTAAAATAAATTAATTTACATAGTTAATTACTTAGAAAAAATCCCCAAAAATCACAGAAATTCACTTTTTATATGTTACCTAATATATATAAATTTTAGACCCAAATTCTTTCAAATACTAGCCAAAATAATTTTAAACCCAATATATTCATATTTTGCTTTGAAAATTCATAATAAATTTTCCATAACTTGGAAAATTATAAAAATTAAAAGTCATCTCCAAAATCATGTTTTACATAATATATAAATTCCTCACGGCATTCGAATTTCAATTTAAATAATTTTACCCTTAAAATCGTGTATAAACAATTATCAAACAATCTTGTTTGAATCATATATGTTATAAAATCTAAGCATATCATCATCAAAAATCATCATAATGGATTTAATCTAAAACTCGAAAATCAATTGATCATAAAAGCAAAATAAAAATGGTTTTGATTATTATTCACCTTGATTTGGATAATGACTTTGTGATTTGATTAAGATTAATTCCCCTTGCTTAAATCCTTACTTTAATTTGATTTCCTCCTCTTACCTCCTAAGTAATGGTCGGCTTCTCTTTGTTTTGTTTTTGTTTTATGTTTTTTGAAAAATGAACGTGAATGGATGGGAAACGAGAATATTAAGGGTATAGGATTATGGTGTGGTTATTTCCTAATAAGCCCTTGCATTAATTAATTAACATATAAAACCATTTATAAGCCCATTTGTTTAATTAAGCTCGGCCTCTATTTTATTTTCAAATCTCAATCCCCTTATTACTCTAAGATTTACATTATTCTATTTAATTTATCTAATTAAATCTTCCGAATAATGTTATTAAAAATTAGGGGTGCTACAGGCTCCCCTCCTTAAAGAATTTCATCGTCGAAATTCAGCAAGGACTACATTCTAAACATAGCAATCATATGTAACAACTCCTAGCCACTATACTAGCCTACCTGACTAGCAAATATCTATATAAATCTAATATAGACATACCCTCAAAGAAGATCAGGATAAGTATCTCTAATCTTGTCTTCTGTCTTCCAAGTACAGTCCTTCTCGTTGTCGCTCCACTGAACTTTCACCAACTTGACTGTCTTGTTCCTCAATCTCTTCTCATCTCTCGCTAGTCGCTAACAACCCAACTAGTTGTCTAACTAAAGTCAAATTAGGCTCTACTATCAAATCTTCCAACCCTGTAGGTGGAATAATAGTTTTTGGCTCATGCACGTACTTGCGAAGATAAGACACATGAAACACATTATGGACACCTGCCATTCTGCTCGGCAACTTTTCTCTGTATGCGAGCTTTCCGATCCTCTCTATAACTTGGAACAAACCAACATATCTCGGTGCCAGTTTCCCTGACTTTCCAAATCGTACCACACCCTTCATTAGTGATACCTTAATGAAAAATTTATCTCCAACTGATAATTCTAGGTCTTTACGCCTATTATTTCATAACTCTTCTATCTGGACTTAGCTTCCTTCAACCTTTCTCGGATCAACTTAATCTTCTCTGTCGCCTCTCTAACCAGATCTGGATCTAAGACTAATCTGTCTCCAACAAATATGCTGGTGATTTGCATGGCCTTCCATACAAAGCTTCAAAAGGCACCATTCCTATACTAGTCTGATAACTATTATTATAGGAAAACTCAACCAAAGGTAGGTGATCTTCCCAAGATCCACCAAAGTCCATAACAAGCTCTCAATAAATCATCGAGTACCTTATTGACTCTCTTTGTCTGCCCATCCATCTAAGGGTGATACGCAGTACTCATCTTGAGCTTAGTGCCTAATACATCCTGTATACTCTTCCAGAATTCACTAGTGAACAAAGCATCTCTGTCACTAACTATACTACTAGGAATCCCATGTAGTCTATTTATGTTCTTCATGAACAACTTAGCTAAAACAGGCGTCGTCCTGGTTGACTTAACTGGAATGAAATGGGCACTCTTGGTTAACCTGTCCAGTATGACCCATATACTTTCATTTCCTCTATTTGACCTTGGCAACCCGTCTATAAAATCCATGGATATCGAATCTCATATCCAAACTAGTATCTCCAAAGGCTGAAGCAACCCACTTGGCTTCTGATGTTCGGCCTTCACTTGTTGACAGTTTACACACTGCCCAACCCATAAGCCAACATCTCTCTTAATACCTTCCCAATAGAAGCTCCTCTTCATATCCTGATACATCTTGGTCCCTCCAGGATGAATCGTAAACTTGGACTGATGACATTCTCCAAGAACTTCTCTCCTTAAATCCTCAACATTCGGAATACACAACCGTCCCTTTTTTCTCAACCATCCTCTCTGGTCAAGACTAAAATCCTTTAGATCATCGATTCTAACCTCAAGCTTTCTAATCTTCTCGGCTAATCCTGGATCCCCTTTCTGCTTAGAAGCAATCCTTTCGATCAACACTGGTTGAACCTCTAAACATGACAACATGGCGGTACTCTGACTAGAACTAGCAGTCGATCTTAACTGCACACTACAAGTAGTCAAAGCTTCTAAATCTTTCCATTCTGCCAACATAGCTAACACCACATTCTGATGTCTTCAGCTAAGAGCATCTGCTACTTTGTCCCCTTTCCCGGGTGTATATTCTATACCAAAATCATAAGCTGCTAAAAACTCCAACCATCTCTACTGTCTTATATTCAACTCCTTTCAAGAGAATAAATACCTTAATGACTGTAATCTATGTATAGCTCAAATCTCTCCCCTAAGAGATAATGCCTCCAAATCTTCAATGCAAAGATTATCGCAGCCAAATTCAAATCATGAGTAGGATATCTTACTTCATTCCGTTAATGCTGTCGTGAAGCATAGGCAATAACTTTAACCTTCTGCATCAACACTGCTCCTAATCCAGTTCCACAAGCATCGGTATACACCACCAACCCTTAGTTTCCGTCTGGAACTACTAACACTGGTGCGTGGTCAACAAATTTTTTAACTTAAGGAATGCTTCCTCACATTTGTCAGACCAGACAAACTTCACATCCTTCCTGGTTAACTTAGTCAAAGGTGCTGCTATCCGCGAGAAGTCCTTACTGAATCTCCGGTAATAGCCAGCAAGTCCACGAAAACTTCTAATCTCAGTCACCGTCTCTGGTCTCTACCAATTATTAACACCTTTGATCTTATCTGGATTGACTGACAAGCCCTTCTCTGAAACCACGTAACCAAGAAACTTAACCTCTTTCTTCCAAAAATGACACTTGGAAAACTTCGCCTTCAGCTGATGCTGCCTCAGCGTCTCAAGCACAACTCTAAGATGATCCTCATGCTCTCTTTCATCCTTAGAGTATACCAAAATGTCATCTATAAACATTAACGCGAACTTATCCAAGTACTCTCGAAAAACTCAGTTCATCAAATCCACGAAGAAAGTAGGTGCATTTGTTAACCCGAATGGCATTACTAACCACTTATACGAACCATACCTAGTTAGAAATGCTGTCAAAGAAATATTATCCTCTGCCACTCTTAACTGATGGAAACATGTCGCCAAATCCAATTGGGAAAACACTCCGGCTCCACACAACTGATCAAATAGATCAACAATTCTCGACAAAGGATACTTATTCTTAATCGTCTTCTCATTCAACTTACGATAGTCGATACACATCCTCAACGACCCATCTAGTTTCTTCACGAACACCAGGCTACTCCCCAAGGCAAACTGCTCGGTCTAATAAAATTTCTCCCTTCTAGATTCACTAGCTGCACCTTCAATTCATTCATCTCGGTCGGTGTCATCCTGCTAAGTGGTCTACTAACAGGTTCAGCTCCTGGCACAAGATCTATCCAAAACTCAACGGCTCATTTCGGTGGTAACCTGTAACCGACTTAAAAATATCTACAAACTCTTTTGCTACTCGAAACTGACTTAACTCTTTTTCCATTTCCAAGGCACTTAACAAAGCACAAACATTCCGGTCAGAATTCTCCACTGGGAATATGATTCGGCTATGACTATTAGGGTGTCCCAATGATATTTTTCTATCTGGGCAAAATATCATAGCCTCATACTTACCAAACCAATCCATACCCATAATGATTTTGAAATATACGAAATCGAAAACATACAGACGTCAAGCAAACTTCTTACCTAACAAATCAAGTTCTAACTGGTCACATCTCATCCCTAGAGTTGCATACCCTCCTATTGGATTCACAATTCTTAAGGAAGTAACAAGATACGTGGGTTCTAAACATAACCTATCAACCAAATATTGAGATATAAATGAATGTGATGCACCGGTATCAAATAGTACCCTAACTGGCATACTCTGAATCAAAAGCATACCTTCCATCATAGTCTTCCCATTTTCAGCTGCAGTTGGCCTAGCAGATGATGGTCCAACAGCAAAAACCTTTCCCTTGTCTACCCTGACTGGCTCTGGACACTGGTTCTTATAGTGCCCAACCTGGTCACAGTTAAAGCACTTCACACCCTTCTTTTCTACAGCCTTCTTCTCCTAGCCTAACCGGCACTCATGAGCATAATGACCTTTATTGTCACACTTGAAGCAAACTAAATCAGCCTTTGCCTTCTTGGCAGCTTCTCCCTATTGGGCTCCTTTCTTCTAAAAGAACTTTCTCTTTTTTCCTTAAGAACCTTGGGTTTCAACCGGCTTTTCTCTCGCACAAATAGCAAGCATATCCTCATGTCGGATTGCCATCTCCAGAACTACATTACAAGGATCACGGAGATGTGGCAGGGTCGCCCTAGCAATCTCAGGCCTCAATCTCCAAATGAACCTCTCATTACTTCTGATGAAGGTGTCTATAGTAGCATACCCATATCAGGACAACTCACCAAACTTAGTAGCATACTCGATTGTTGACATCTCTCCCTGCACCAAATCCATAAACTTTCTCAACAATGCCGACTTGGCAACTTCAGACAAAAACCTTTGCTCAAATCTCCTTCGGAATTCTGCCCAAGTCCAGTCTTCCTCAAGAACTCCACGGTAACACTATTCCACCAATGAAATGCTGCCTCTTGCGACTTCCTAGAGGCCAGCCTCCTCTTCTTCTCATCATCCAAACCCAAATTAGCGAAGATTCTCTCACAATGCAACAACCAATTCTCAACTTCTATAGCATCCTCCATTCCCATAAACGGCTTCCCACTAAGACTGGTGTAGTCTCTGCTCAACTTAGCGTAATTATTTCCAACTGGAGCCATAGGATTTGCACTTCCAACATTCCCAGCAACTCTAGCAGCAACTCCTGCATGCATCAAATTGATGAAGAACTGATACATCGTCCCCATATCTACTGGTGGATTTCCAGCACCCACGTTGGCATCTGCATTTTGGTTAGCATTAGCCTGTCCACCCGGGTTCCTCCTGGTGGGCCGAACATTTCCATTGGTGGTGGTGCTTCCTCCACCGAGATTTCCACTTTTGTTTCCTGCCTCAATATCTTCTTTCGCGTAAATTTGCATATGAGCCTTAGTAAGATACCGAAGAATAGTCTAACAGAGAGGGGAATGCGTACTTATATATATATATGTGTGTGTGTGTGTGTGCGTGTGTGTGTGTATGTATATATATATATATATATATATATATATATATATATATAAAATACTACTACGTAACTATAACGTTATCCCAAACCCCGATCTTATTTTCCGATTCATTGGATTATGTTTGAAAATCTTTTAGGTTTAAATTTCTTTTAAGTTTTCATAAACCTATGCTCTGATACCAACTTGTAACATCCCCCCACTTGGAGGCCCAAAACTAACGGCTACAGATGCTGCAGTCATCCATAGTTATTAATCCTCGGTGACCAAATACAGTAATGTTAGATACATTGATATAATAGAAACACCAAGATAAAGAAAAAATTTAAAATCATAAAAAAATTTCACATTCCATTTCAAATCATTTCAACATTCATTACATAATCCCAATACGAGTACCACGTTCAAAGAAAATATAATTATTACAACATACGCCAAGAATGACATATGAAGATGCCCCTTTGGATGATCAGAGTATAATATAGGCAATTTACCAACTTTGCCTTTAAAACAACAACACAGCGGAATCAAAATAGAAATGAACTCTAAATAGCTATCATGCCTCATGCATGTCTCCGAAAGCTTATTCATCTAAAGAGGTACCTGAAAACCTCAACTCTCAAACTACTCAAAATCAATTGAGTACCCGAGAGTTTAAGGGGAAAACATAAACTTCGAGTTAGACATAAAGCCTGGTATGAATAATAATCTACTGTCTCCAACCATTTAGATGTCTAGTGAGACCACGCTGCTTAGCGGAACGGGTATTCCCCTCACTAGTATCTTATCTAGAACTTTATAAAACCATATACTGTGTTTCTGCATCCACAATGGTTAAAACATAACAATTCAAAATATTATGATGATATGCAAACAAGTAAATCAATTCTGGATTTCCCATCCCCATTCATTTTTTACTGTCTATCTCATTTATAGTTTCTAGGGCCACTATTAACCTATTAGTTTTCATTGGCCGACTAATAACCTGTTTAAAACTTATGGACTCCCTGTCCGATTTCATAGTTTTCATGGGATCACTAAGAACCTATTGGCCCCTGCGAATATCTTCATCATTCGTGGGTCCTCCCTGAACCTATTGGTATCTCCAATAACTTCCCTCTTATCCTAGTTTAAATGGGTTGACTGGGAACCCATTGACTTCTGTCAATAACTTAATCCGGATATAGTTTTCATGGGTTCACTACGAACTTATTGGCCCCTGCCAATAAATCTTTCTAATCATAGTTTTCGTTGGTTTACTATGAACCTATTGGCCCCTGCCAATAACTTTTCCTAAACATAGTTTTCATGGGTTTTCTATGTACCTGTCTATCTGACAACTTCTTTAATTAGTATTTAGGCATCCTATATCTGGTCTATTTGACCTCCTGGATGAAATTCTACTCATTCAGTAGTTAACTCAATTTATACTCACTACTGGGTCAACCTAGTTGGTTATTCTTCCTTTTTCCCTAAAATATAGTTATGGGTCCATATTAAAGTGAATATGTATATTAGAAGAAGCAAACATAATAACATAATAATACCAACACCTGTAGTTTAATATCCTTGAAATTATTTACATATGAAACAAAGTTAATCCCTTTAACCTATTATTTTATCAAGGAAAGCTTCTTCAAAAAACTGCATAGTTAAAACCATTTCAAAACTCATTTATTTTAGCCTTGAGTTTTCCTTTAAAAATGAGATTGGGTCCTTTGCTTTGAAAACTAAGGCTTTCAAAACCTTAAACTTTTACTTTCGATACCATTGGATAACTCCTTCGAAAGCATTCAAATCTTCTTTTCAAAACACTAAGCATATGCTTTTCAAAATACTTTAAAACATCTCTTTCGAAACCATCAAACTGTACCTTTCGAAAGTATTATAGCGTTACTTATTAACCCTTAGAAGCATAGCTTCAAAACTACTTCAAAAGTACCCCTTTCGAAAGCATTGGGTTTATCTTTAAAAATAAATTTTGGGTCAAAGTGAATATATACGAAAGTACCCCTTTCGAAACCTATCATCTTCATATAAAATTATTTGAGGAAAATTGATGGCTTCAGAACCATCCTTTTGAAAGCTCAAAACATTTAAGTAAAACATTTAAAGGATAACTTTGAAACCCCTTTCGAAGACTTTGCCTTTGAAACTCTTGAATCCTTTCATAAGCTTTAGGAAGTGGCTTAGTATAGGTTTAAAACAAAAGTTACCTTTCGAATTAGTTGATGACTTCTATCCATTCGAAAGGCATGGGGACGGCAGTAAGGTTTCAATTGGGTTGAGACTACCCTTTCGAAAGTATTAGTTTAAAACATAAGGACTCATTCGAAAGCTACACTTAAACAAAATGGTGGCAACCCCTTCGAAAGCTATTTAGAAGACCCTTTCGAAAGCATTTCATTCGATTCCTTCGAAAGCTTTTAGTAAAAATAGGCAAGCGCATTTCTTTAGAAAGTAAAATAAATGTTTTGACTCCATCGAAAGCAAGGGTTATGACACCATGCCTTCCACTTTCCTCCAATCCACTACGTATTAATGTATTGATACCTTGTGTATTGGTTTTGGCTTGGTTGGTTTTGACTTGGTCGAAGTGGAAGCATAGGGTCGAAAGGTTGCTTTTGAAAGAGGTAGAACCTACTTTTCTGGGTAAATGCTAATTACTTCATAACTAACCTGCCTATTTTTAAACCTTTAATTGGTTGCCATAAACTTTTCAAATCCTTTCTCAAAATAACTGCCGCATAATTTCAGATCTAAACAAAGATTAGTTTAACAACTAAGCCCTTCCATTAAGCAAAACAATTAAAACAATTAAATCCTCCTTCTAAAATAAATTAATTTCCATAGTTAATTACTTAGGAAATATCCCTAAAAATCACAGAAATTCACTTTTAATATGTTACCTAACAAGTAACATATATAAATTCTAGACCCAAATTCTTTCACATAATAGTAGAAATAATTTTAAACCCAATTTATTTATATTTTCCTTTGAAAATTCATAATAAATTTCCCATAGCTTGGAAAATTATGAAAATTAAAACCCATATCCAAAATCATGTTTTACATAAACGTATAAATTCCTCATGGCATTTGAAATTCAATTTAAACGATTTTACCCTTAAAACCATGTATAAACAATTATCAAACAATCTTGTTTGAATCATATATGTTATAAAATCCAAGCATATCATGATAAACAATCATCATAATGGATTTAATCTTAAACCTGAAAATCAAATGATCATAAAAGAAAAATAGAGATGGTTTTGATTATTATTCACCTTGATTAGGATAAGGACTTTGAGATTTGATTGAGATATATTCCCCTTGCTTAAATCCTTAGCTTTAATTTGATTTCCTTCTCTTTTCTCCTAAGTAGGCCGGCTTCTCTTTCATTTGTTTGCATTTTATGTTTTTAGAAAAATGAACGTGAATGGATAGGAAACGAGAATATTAAGGGTATGGGATTATGGTGTGGCTATTTCCTAATAAGCCCTTGCATTAATTAATTAACATATAAAACCATTTATAAGCCCATTTGTTTAATTAAGCTCGGCCTCTATTTTATTTTCAAATCTCAATCCCCTTATTACTCTAAGATTTACATTATTCTATTTAATTTATCTAATTAAATCTTCCGAATAATGTTATTAAAAATTAAGGGTGCTACAGGCTCCCCTCCTTAAAGAATTTCATCGTCGAAATTCAGCAAGGACTACATTCTAAACATAGCAATCATATGTAACAACTCCTAGCCACTATACTAGCCTACCTGACTAGCAAATATCTATATAAATCTAATATAGACATACCCTCAAAGAAGATCAGGATAAGTATCTCTAATCTTGTCTTCTGTCTTCCAAGTACAGTCCTTCTCGTTGTCGCTCCACTGAACTTTCACCAACTTGACTGTCTTGTTCCTCAATCTCTTCTCATCTCTCGCTAGTCGCTAACAACCCAACTAGTTGTCTAACTAAAGTCAAATTAGGCTCTACTATCAAATCTTCCAACCCTGTAGGTGGAATAATAGTTTTTGGCTCATGCACGTACTTGCGATTTGTTCTTTTCTTTTAGGTTGTTTGGGTTGTAACTATTAGTTGTTACTTGTAAAAGACACACACGTTATTATGAGTTCCTATTTATTTACTGTATTATTGTTTCTGGACGTGAAAACCGCTCTTATATATGCATAGTCAAGAAGCAGCATAAATATGAGAATCTCATAAGAACACTTGACTAACAGCAAATGCAATACATGACTGAAAGTTCAGAATAATTGGAAAATTTTAGCGAAGGACATGATAAAGTTGTTTTGGTATCATAGGTCATAGATAATATTCCTTAAAAGCTAAAATTTTTGAATAATAGATGCGATGACATTTTAAAATAAAATATCAAGTTTTGTGGGTAAAGGTTAGTTATAGATTTTAGAATTTGGTTTATGCGTTTTGTGCATAACCGACTTCCGACTACGTTGAGATTATTGCTTGGTTTATCAAAATTTTTGAGAAGAAAAATATTTTAAAAAGTTTCCCCTTGATTTGAAAAGTTCACTTTTAAAGATAAAAGTTTTTAGGTTTTAGTTATTTTTGACTCTTTAATTATTTTTAAAGTTTATATCCAAAAATCTGATTATAAGGGATAATGTGCATCTAATTTTTTTGGGATCTTATTTTGGTGTGTGAATTTGAAAGTGAGAAAGATTTTTGTGAAATCTTTGATTTTAAAGGTCACATGTTAGGTGTAGGGAAGGAAAATAGAGTTAGAATTTGCAAATTTAGTTGTGCATTAGGGTCGACGATGCTATAAATGCAAGCGATAATAAGGGAAAAACTGTTTTAGCCTTGGAATTTCTATTTTCATACCTTATTGACGATGCATTCAAGTCATTTTTTAGACTTAATTCTGTTTTAGAGATTGAAATAAGCCTTCTTATGCGTTTTGTACGTGGAAAATTTGGAGTATATCCAAGGCAGCGAGGAAATTTCCACTATACTACGGGAATAGGAAGATTATAAAGTGGTAAGAATGTTAAATTCTCTACCTAAATTCCTTTTTCTGGCATAGGAGTAAAGTTTAAGAAGCGATTTTTTCGATGCATTAGATTTTTGGGTGGTAGGAAGTGGATGCAAAATTGGTTGCTTCATACCTCTATTTGCAGGAGTATGGGGATTTTGGTTGAAAAGATTTTTCAAAAAGCTGCATACATAAAGAACAACCAGTATATATATAGGTTGCTTGCATCCTGTTTTCAAAAATGTTTTCAAAAGAAATGCATTCATATAGGAGGATCCGATTTAGAATCATTCATCATACATACTTTCTATGTGGTGATACAGTAATACACTATGCACTTGTGTACGTTTGGTTGCAAAATTGGTTGTACACTCATTGGTTATGTAGCTTGGGATAATTAGGAGCCAAAACCATGACTTAGTCATTCGTGAAATTTCGGGGATGAAATTATTTTTAAGGGAGGAAGAATGCAACACTCCGTAATTTGGCATTAGTTATTTAATTAGTTATTTAATTAGTTAGTTAATTAATTAGGCTCCAAAAATGGAATTTGTGCAAACGATGTAATTTGACCATGAAACTTGCACCATTGTGTTCGTAGTGAAATTCTGAGCAACTTTCATATTTAGAGTATTGCGATCGGAGTCCAAACTACGAAGTTACAGAGAAAAACAAATTCAGAATGAAAATAATTCGAATATAATAAATTAACATTTATATATTAATTATCTAGGGCACACAGGTTGACCCACATATAAGAGCGGTCGACCAGGGGTAGTCGACCCCTAAGAAGGGGGCGATCGACCACCTCATGTGTGGAAGCTCCAGTAAACCTAGACCATGTACAACTCAGATTTAATATATTTCAATCTGCCGGTTATGGTTGATTCTAGCACCTACAAATTTAGGCCTAACCCTCCCTTCCCTTCTTAGCAAAGCTCTACCATTTCTTCTTCTCCACTTTCTTTTTAAATTATAAAAATAAGATTTTTATATGTATATTCATAAAAATTGGAGAAGGAAGAAATCTAATAAAAAAGGAGAAGAGAAGAGTGCGTATTTGAGGTAATTTATATATTTACATATTTGTATCTATTTTTTCTTCAAATCCTAAATCTCTTCTCAGATCTATAATTCTAACGTATGTATATACCCTTTTATATATATATTTCTTGGATTCAAAAGGATTTAGAGATGAATTGAAGGTTCTACTTCAGATCTGGAGATTTGGATCACTTTTAAAAGGTGAATGGGAAATTTTATAGATTGTTATAATATGAAAATTATCCCGTTGGTGTTTATTTAATTATTATGCCTAGGTGGATAATTATATATGAGTTATAGGCAACAAATTGAATATAATCTAAATATAATAAAAATCGCCTATATATTCTTGTTTATGAATTGATTTAGAATCGTTTACAACCTGATCTGGAAATCAACCTCAAAAGCATGAATTAGGAATATTGATTTGAATGAAATTCATTCAGATCTGAAAATAAGCTGTATAATAATGTTATGAATTTAGATTATTACCCTAACCTTGTTAGAATGTGAATTTTCTATGTTTGCATTATTGCAATTTAGATCCGTTTAATATTTGTAAATTAGTTTGATTTCTTCCCTTTTTAGAAAAATATAGCGTTTGATCTAACAAGAAATAGATGCAAATAAAAAGAGAAAGAGACGTATAAATATGAATTCATACTAGTTTACACTATCTATTTCAGTAATAAAAAGAAATGATTATTCCTTATAATTTCAAACGATGTAATCTTTTATATTTTAAAGTTAAATCTTTTGTTTTGGACTAATTCATGGAAATTATATCGGATAATCGTTTTAGATATGATTCCAACAATTGAACATGGAAAAGAATATTTTAGTGAAGATATGTAAGTAGAATATATTTGATAAAAGTAGATATTTGTACGTAATTTACTACACTTATAATATTTAAAATAAAACTTAGTTAATAACGACGCGTATACGAAATATTCGCGTTTAGGATAACTAAATAATGAGAAAGAAATTTAAAAGGTTGTAACTCCAATAAATGGAAAATAAATGGTAATAAATATGG
Source organism: Allium fistulosum (assembly GCA_030737815.1). NCBI lineage: Eukaryota > Viridiplantae > Streptophyta > Magnoliopsida > Asparagales > Amaryllidaceae > Allium > Allium fistulosum. The sequence goes on along the minus strand of CM060908.1, from coordinate 660,167,909 downwards.
AGTTGCAATAATTAGACAAGGTAAATGGATTAATGAGACTGATAAATGAAGAAGTTGAATTAATAACCATGGAATAGTTGAAAATGTTACTAATTTGAAGTTAGTAATCATACATAAATGTCATAGGAAATGTCAGTTAGGATTTTATGGATAAATTGACATTTATGAGCATTAAAAGGGGATTTATAGGTAGATAAGCATTTAAGGTAAACCTTATAGCCTTAAATAAAAAGGGTATTATTAAGCTAAGTCCAATGTCAACCAAGATAATATAAGTAAAGACTTAGGATGGTTAATTGGTAGGTTAGTGATGCAAGGTCAGTATAGTCACTCGATGGAAGACTGCCCTTCACTTTGAGGCTACCAACAGCCAGGTACACTTACTACTTATGTGAGATATCACTAATCCTAGGACTCATGACGACGTAAGAGATTGTGCCTGCTTTCTTAATTGAATAGTATTAAATGGTCCAAAATTGGAATTAGGAGCGGTGTGGGATATCTCAATAGGAGTTCGCTTCTGCCTTGAGGTATTAAGTAGCTGTAGGGCCCCGTCTCTTCTAAAAGGAAGTATTAAGTAACCTAGTGAGATTCCAAAAAAATAAGTATGTCTCTAAAAGGGTTTACTTCAATGTTGAGATATTAAGTGGCTTTTTTAGGGCCCGCCTCCCTACCAAAAGAAGTAACCTAATGAGATTCCATATTTACAATTAAGAGTGATAGTGGATATCACGGGAAGGGTTCGCTTCGGGTTTGAGGTATTATGTGATTGATATAAGGGTTCGCATCTCTCCTAAAAAGAAGTATTAAATAACCTAGTGAGATCCCAATCGATGTCAGCTAGATAGTACCATTGAGGAGTCCGCCTTGGGGTTAGGTATTAAATGACAAAGGCTTGCCTATAAATAGGTGTTAAATGGTCAGGGGTCTACCTAGTCCTTATGTGGCATGGATACAGTCTCTCACGCTGCTACGGCCATAATAACGATAGTACCAATGTGAAGTCTGCCTGGGGATGAGTATTAAGTGATGTAGAACCTGCCTATAATATAGGTATTAAATGGTTAGATGTTCGCCTAGTCCTTTTAAAGGTATTAAGCGGCTTGGGTACTGTCTCTTACATGGCTACAATTTTATTGGCGATAAATGCGGTAATAGTGGGACATTAAATGTTGGATGCCTTAAATAGTGGTTAAAGTTCTTTGTATCTAAGACCCCACGACCATTGACAACATTTTAGGAAACCACCTTGGGATAGGTCTTGAATGACGGGGTCTACCTTGATTGAGGTCTTTAATGGCATAGTCTGCATATTTCTCTTTTAAAAGTATTATGTGGTGATAGTAGAAGTCCGCTTCATATTTAGAGGTATTAAGTGGCAAATATTGGATTTCGAAGTATTGGGTGGTTGATAAGGCTTCGTCGGTATTTTGTACCTTGGGAAGACGTAGGTAAGTAATCATGTGTGCAATGCAAGGTTAGATTAGAATTGCTAACTGTTTGCGCCAAAATGGTCACAAACACCCAATTATACGTGAAAGCACCAATATTCAATCACATATTACATATAGTATATGATGTAGAGAATATAATATGAAGAATAATCAAACTAAAATGAAAGCAAGTAAAAGAGACACGATTTATAGTGGTTCGGCTAACCTTGGCCTATGTCCACTCCCGAACAACCCTTTTTATTATATTGAAATTTGATTACAGTTACAATCCAAGATTCCATAATGAAAATGGCAAAGTAACCTCTAGGTAGAAGATGAAGAGAAGCAGAATGAAGGTCCCTCCTTTTGAAGTCAAGCCTGTTGTATTTATAGGTGAAACTTCGGCTACAGGGCCTTCTCACCTACATGGGACCACCATAATGATCGGCAAGCCCAAATCATCCAAAAATAACGATCGGCCTAGAACTACTGATCGTTATTTCTTCACTTCACTCAATGCCAATCGTTCCCTTTCCACACTGCTACGCCAACCTATCATCCTCCCATGTACAATGTTGATCCATTCTTCCAGATAAATGCCGATCCCTCCTCCTTCATGCAAAACGCCGACCCCTCTTCCTTCACGAAAATGTCGACCCCTTCTCTTCTTGAGGATGTCGATCCACATTATGCCAAACCATCTTTAGCCGAAGCCATACGATGTCAATTCGACCCACCATGCTTGGAATTCTATGCCGACCCAACGAGTGTCGATCCCTTACTTGAGAATTGATGTGTGCCGATCCCTTCTTGCCTACAGCACTGATCGATCTTGCCTCGGACTATGCCGATCCAATTGTCTTTGCCAATGCCTATCCCTCCTTTGCTCCAACCACGCTGACCGTTAACATGCCGACCCCAATCATGCCAACCTCCTCCAATGTCGAGCCCAATCACGCCGACCCTGTCCATGCCGACCCCAATCATGCCAACCTCCTCCTATGTCGAGCCCAATCATGCCGAACCTGTCCTATGCCGATCCCAATCATGTCGACCCCTTACCATGCCGACCCCAATCATGCCAACCCCATCCTATGCCGAGTCCAATCATGCCGACCGTTATTCCTTCTCACATACCGACCCATATTATACTACTCCATATTACTTTGATCTCTTCTTATTTCGATCCTTCCTTATTCAAGCCAATATTCACCTTTCAAGCACCAAACATCGTGTATCTACCTACTATGTTTAATCCTGGCTCCATATTATTATTCGTAGTGGATTATCCATCCATCCATTTAAGCCAAATCCATGATATTCCAACCTCGATAACCGTGAAGTCTATTGGGTTAAATCCGCCTGTATACTGCCTTGCCAAAAGGCGGGTTAACACTAACCTTAATAGACATAACAATTAAATGGAAACCAATCGATATAAGTTTATGTTATGGACAGTTTATAGATTTTCCAATCACCAGAACGTTGTTCTGACCCCCTTCTCATTACAACCCATGTGATAGATTTAGAGGAACATGTCACTGGAGCTGGATGTGTTTAGTTGTAGAGAAGTCATCTTTTCTCTTATGCTCGGTGTCAATGTGACAACCTGCTATCCAAGGAATACCATTAATTCCAAGGAAGTAGTCATAATCAGTATTCTTATCCTATTATTGTTTCTGCTGTGAGTTTATATTTCTATCAATCTTCGATAATGCTCATGCTTATTGGCAGGTACCAAATCCAACGATCTATACTTTGATGGACTTGGGTTCTGATTTCTATCAAAATTTAGACCCATTAGTGTATAGGTTGTCACAATCTCAGTCTTCTTATCACAAGGACATCTATCCACATCCCGCGGTATATAGCAGTGGTAAGTCGTTGCCTCTTGCACCCGCTTCAGCTACAATACCCGAGCAACATTCGGGTTCTTTCAACACCCGGGGATCCTCTGAATATCTGTCCGGTGCAGGAATCCTCGATACATCATTTCATTGGCATGGCAAACAGAACCTCGTAGCTCTAACCACTCCAGTTGAACCTCTAATTATGCTTAATGCAACTACTGTAGAAAAGTTGGCCACACTTAAGAACATGTTTCAAAAATTATGCTTTGATGAGTTCAAATTAATTCCATCTATGCACCCGATTCCTTCAGAGGCCAAGGACATAGAGCTTTCTATTGTCAGCGATGTCTTTGGCTAGCATAGCACAACTTTACATGTGGCTGAGCGAATCTTTGAAGTGTCGATGAAAAGGAAACATGAGATCGGTTACTTAACCCTCGAGGCGGTCCACGATAAAGACACCATCAAACACCTGGACGAGGAAGTTAAGGGATTGAATGCAAAGCTAGTTGACCCTGAGAAGAGAGCTAATGAATCTTATGAATTAGCTGAGTGTATAAAGAAAGAGAACCAAATTGAACTGGCCGTTGTCGTTCATCGCAGCGGTACTTTAATTCTTGAGAAGGATGCTTTGTAGAAAGACAAGGATGCCTTGGAAAAAGATAACGAGGCTTTGGCTCTCTGTATTCAACATCTTAAGGAGCATCTTGAAAGGGAAATAAGGAGAAGATTGAATCTCAACAAGAGTCTTACGAATATTGCAAGGAAATCATTGAGGCTTGCATGACTAAGGTGGAGGCTGAGAAACAACTTAAGCAAATAGAGACCCTCAAAGAAAAGCTAAGGAGGCTGGTAGGATGGAAATAAAGGATGATTTTGATCCTTTGTTGATATATTACAATGCTAGTGTCCTCCTTAACCACAACCTTTGATATCTTGGAGAGGGATACCCTGAATCATTAGTCGAAGCTTGGGACTATATCTTGGAGCCGAAGAAGAAATCTTTGAGCGGTGCTGAGGTTGATGAGGAGTACCTCATGCACGAAATCTTGCATGATGAAGAGCCTAATGAACTTAAAGCTTCTTGGCTTAGTCTATTCAGTGACCCAGCAACCACCAAGCAGAAGAAAGAAGGCAGTGAAGCCTCTGGGTCGGGCTCCCAAGACCCTCTTACAAGCTTGGCAACAGGTGCCTCGGCTTCTCATGCCTCTAAAAAGGATGCAGGCTACAATCCATAATAGCCTGATGTGCACAAGTCTTTTAAGCTATATCCTATTCTTAAAGGCGACACTTTGGTTCAAACCGAAGTTCAATCCGGTGAAGGTATATCTCTCACCTTCCTAATGTTCGAGAAAGTTTGCATCTCATGCACAAAAGTCACAGGCTTACCTATTGAATCTTATGAAATTGCAGGTCTGTCTACATGCATCAGTTCTCCTGGTTGTGATGTTATCCTGAAACGATAAGCATTGACCATGGAGTCCACATCGATCGTCACTACGTAGATGGAAATAGCCATCCAATCCACTAAGACTCCCAGCTCGGATGTTAAAGTCATAGAGGCTTTAAATGAAGAAAAAATTGACGATCAGCACGTCCAAGATGAAACAGAAGATGTCATGGTGACTCATGCCTATAAGCACACGGACGAGCTCAGCTTGGAAGAGCGCATCATGAAGGAGGAGCTGGATAAGAAAATCAAGATGGAGCATGCTGAGGTGGTTGTTACTCAACTCTAAACCATACTGCATGTCGGTGTCATCCCCGAGGAAGTCAACCTTTCTGTTTCCTAGAGTGCATCTGCTTCCATTTCAATCTCTAAAAACATTTTGCCTAAGGATCGCAAAAGCGGAGGAAAATCAAAGAGGAGGGGTAAGGACGATAGCTCTAGTGAATCTACCCTGAAAAATCACGAGTAGGACAAGAAATAGCCGTTGAATTGGTTTGGTTTATGGATAGATAGATAGCTAGCTTTTTATTGGCCGTTATTGTGTGGGTATGACTCCTGCTATAGGTTTCTAATTTCTGGAATAAACTTGTACTTAAATTTTCAAGTTTTCACATGTGAATAAAAACTTCTTCGTTTCAGTTTAACTTTTGTATGAATTCGTTTAAGTGTTCGAGCTATTATTTTTTCTATTCAATGTACTTGTAATTTGTCGCTTGTGGTTTAAGTTGCAATGTCATTTGGTCACTCGTTAGATTGGGCAATGATTTGATAAGTCTATCTCAAGGCTTCCTTTCGGACATGGCTTTAAGCCACATTAAGCACCGGGCATGATCCATGGTGTTACACTATCGTATTTAGCGGTTAAGTGATTATACTCTTGCCCCCAGTCTTAGGTTGGCGGAGCTAGTTCATGGGTTGTTCGATCCCATCCATTATGATTTTATACTCCTCCTGTCGGGTTCAGGACAGAGCTGCCGAATGAATGGTCAAGTCGTACTCATTCGTTTATTTATGCTTTCATCTATACTTTAGGAGTTGGAGTTAGTGGATGGGTGGTTAATCACGCCCGTTTAATGTTTATACTCCGGTCCACACTCTGAGGACTAGAGTTATTCTGGTAAATGGTCGAATCACATTTTCCTCAGTTAATTCCGCTACCCCCAAGTTAGGGGCAAAATTCAAAGAGTGGTCAATTATATCACGTCCACTTTTACTTATATTTCTCCTATCAAATTGTGGGATGGAGTTAGTTAACGAATGGTCAAGTCGCATCCATTTTATATTTTATACTCAGGCCGTTGGATCTTAGGCGGTAATTATTGGATAAACAATCGAGCCACGTTCGTTTTGATCAATTCGATCAAGGATCTGACACTACAACAGTTTATGCTTTTCATAGCATTTGAAAAACGCTATAACAGGCTACCATAGCGTTTCAGAGAACGCTGTGGAACAACAAGCTATGGTAGGCCGGCAGCATTACATAGCAGCAAGAAAAACGCTATAATATATTATAGCGTTTACAAAAAAACATAGCGTTTGCAACCTACCGTAGCGTTTTTTATCTGCTATTAAACTTAAACGCTATAGGGAATATAATCTTTCATTTAACTTTCTATAGCGTTTTTGAGCACATTTTATAGCGTTTCATCAAACCATGTTATAGCGTTACAATGTTTTCCGATAGCAGTTCTTGTCATGCTTGCATAGCGTTTTTGTTTTCTACTATAGCGTTTTTGGTTCTATTATAGCGTTTTTGGTGGAAAAATCTTACATCTCGTATAGAGTTGCGATAGCGTTTGATGAATCAATAGCGTTTTTAAACGCTATCCTATATAATATTAATTTTCAGCATTTGTTTCAATTTTCATTTTATTATATTACATATATATATATATATGTACATAGATAGATATATGTATACACATTACACACACAGATATATATATATATATATTAAAATGTGGATCCCAAAAATAACAAATCGAGAAGATGACAACAACTATATGTAACAATGATAACGTTGCAGTGAATTCTAATTTGGAAACACACAATCAAACCAGTGGAAAAGTTTCAAATAATTCTGCTAATATTTCAAATACTACAAGACATGGTCGAATGATAATAGTTCAAAACAGTCTAACAAATGAACACAAATACTACAAGACATGGTCACATGATAATAGCTCAAAATAGTCTAACAAATGGACACAAATACTCAGTTATGGAGACGATGATACAGAAATGGCTGCTACAGAAGATTCTTGCAAGGATCTAAACATTGCTCCAGGTTGCTTCAGTGTTAACCAAGTTCCTGCATTTAATGACAAAGTAGACAAAATATAAAAGTGCTGGCTGTCAACTGAAAATATACATAGAAGTGACTGAAAGCGAAGTCTAAACCTTTGTTGTTTTTAGCTAACAATATTGAGTAACAATTCACCACAAAATTTGACACAAAGTTACTTTTGGCCACTAAACTTCTGTAATTGTATATTATGTATCAAGCAAAATATAATAAAAGGAAGATAAAAAATATATCATATTGGACTGTATTTATAGTTTTGTATATTAGATAGTGCTTTTATCATTATAGACGATAAGGAAGCTACCGATCGACTTTATCGCAGTTGTTCATTTCTAGTCATTTGTATTTCAGCCCATTAGCTTTTAATGATTTGAACTCATCGCATAATATGGTGAATTTGTGATTGTTCATAGCCCGCCGATTACAGCCATCACTGTGCACAGTGCACAAGTCATCCCACCCTCCGCCTTGCAATCACCACTTCACTGTTGCTGCCTTAACTTATTTCTTCAACCTCCACTAACTTTCTTCTCTGTTTACATCACCACATACCCAACAACCAACAAAACTCCACTGTCAACATCAGACTACATAAACACACCACACAACATCCTTTATCACACCGATCAACACTCCATATATACATCAACTTCCTCTGTGCACCAACAACTTGCCAACAAACAGTTTCAACAACAAACCACAAACTCACACAAACTCCCTTTTGTCACTCATACAAACAGTTTCAACACATCCCTGTCACTCAACCACCCAGTTGCTCCCCCTACCCCTCTGTCAACATTAAACCTCAACCAATTTCCAGTGCACACAGCACCCTGCACAAGACTATTGCACAAAACCCATACAAAACCGTCCCCTGCCTCACTTCCTTACCACCACCTCCTCTGCCTGCAAGTACAATCCAATACTTCTCTGACCAAACCCTGTTGTCCATCATCACACTCCATCACTGCAGCCCCTCCAACTCCTACCACCCACTGCTATACACTACAGTGCCACTCTTCCACTACAAGAAAAATGGTTTTTTGCAGCTCCATGTAACAGCCATTGATTCAAAAAGCTGTAATTGTTCAAATTTAGTTTCATTTATAATTAAATATAAAAAAGAAAACGCTGCCTAATCACATTTCTTTTGGCGGGGAGATTGAGTGTTTTCGCGGCCACGTTTTTATTCTTTTCCCTTCCCACCAAATAACCCTTCATCTCAAATTGACAAATCAATCGCTCCGCAAATCCATCGCTCCGAAAATCCATCGCTCGAGTCGTTTCATCGCTCTGCAAATCCCGCAAATCTCAAATCCATCGCTCCATCGCTCTGCAAGTACGTCGCTCGAGTTGTTGGCGCCGTCCCCTTTCATCATCATTCACATCTTCAGTTCATCGCTCGAGTCGTTGGCGTCGATAAGGTAATTCACTTAATTCGAATACTCAACTTTGGTCCTCGTATTAACATGGATATGGATGTACGCTTCAAATGAATTGAAATAAATGCGATGTACGCTTCAAATGAATTGTTGATGTAGTGATTTTTTTGTTAATGGAGTTTGGTTTTTTGATTACTGGACTGCCTTCGTAAGGGGTAGGACTAGGTGTTTGGCGATGAGTAGTTGATCAGAAGCTGGTTGATGTGGTGGTTAGTGTGCTGGAACTATGGTCTTGGTGAAGTATGTGCATTTGGCTAGATGCTAATGTATTAATGTTGTATTGGTTTGCTTTCATTTTCTTGACCATTAACTCATGTCATTTTTCATTGCAACCAACTCTTAATATGAAATTTATTTCATCAAAACATGAACTGCTACTATTCTCAGGTCTACATCATAAAAGCAATTGAGGAAGAAATTGATAAATGCAATAGCAATGATGGGAAAAAAATAATAGGAATCTGAGAAGATGGTATCTTTTTTGTAAAATAAATAAAATAAGTCATTTTTCTTTGCCTGACTTTGATTCCTTAATTTTAAAGTATGTACATCAAATAATTATGATATGTAGTAACTGACCCCGACTTTAATAGATCATAGTATGTAGTTGACAATTAAGTTGTTATAACAGAAAGTTTTTTTTCCAACTAAAAAATAAAGCTTTAATCCAAGCCATGTGATCATCCTTTGATATGATTATCTGATGAACTGTCTTTGTTGGGAAATTCAAAGATTCTGAGCAAACCATTATGAAAACCAAAGCTATATTTCTCTTTAATTTGCTTAACACTATTTAAAATGTGGTATTTACTTTATATATGTTTTGTTATAATAAATACTTGATAGTAAAAATTAATAATTGTTTGAGTTGCGGTTTATTTGTTCATCTGCAGATTTTGTACAGATTTCAGTTTTGTTAATTTGTTGTTTTTGTTGATATCTCAAATTTGGTTGATCTATGGTTTTTGCTAATATTTTAGTACTGATTATGATTACTCAATAACACAGTTATGACATTTTAATTTCCGTTGATCTGCATTATGTAAGAGAAAATGACACGTTTTGGACATAAGAAAAATAGTATAAGAAAACAGAAATCCGGTTGTTTTGTATTTGAATTTTAATTTATCCAAGGATCACTTGTTTTGTTAGCCATTTAATCTTCTAACAAACACAATGACGTGTAATTTTAAAATGAGTCCATGTACTCTATAATTATTTGATTTTTGAACAATTCATTTACTACTGATTTTTTTGCTCTTGATAACCAGTAGTAAGATGTCAAAAAATTTGTCCTTTTACTTAACCAGTATCAGTAACATTTGAATATTTCATTTGAAATAATATTTATATTTTTTGCACTTTAAATTTAATTACACCATCAACAACATATTCGGAAAAAAATATAGTAAAGAATTTTTTTTTCAATTAACGTTCAAATAATGGAACTAATATAGTAATAAATTACTTAGTAGATTAAATGTCTAACTTAATATTCAACCAATATGTAGGAAAATGATTTTTACTCACTAAACACATTTAACGCAATTAAAACAATAAATTAACATAATATCCCGATTCATTTGTTACTTCAAACTGAATAATTTTGGATTTGTAATCTTATTATTTATATTTCATTAATATTACTAGTCGTACTTAATTTTAGGGGACATTATTGAAATAAATTGCAAACTCATAAGAAAATAGTACTTGTTCTTCTCTTAAAGATGCTAATGTATTAATGTTGTATATGATTTTGACATTGTTGTATAAGTGGATAAAATTATTGTTAATGGCGCAAGCCAAGTATCAGGAGAGGGGTAATGCATAGACATTACTCCGGTGCTACAAAATGACGTCGTTGTAATGGCAAATTTTTTGAAAACAGTTTGGTGCTAATGTTGTATATGGTTCTGATATTGTTGTATAAGCGGATAAAATTGTTGTTAATAGCGCAAGCTAAGTATCAGGAGAGGGGTAATGCATTCTTGTTAAAAAATGGGTTACACGACTCTTTCGTTTTCATTCTTGTTGTTTTAATTTTTTTTGCATGAAACAAGGCTTTGAACTTGACTTATTGATTTGTTGTTTGACATTCTTTGTCTTCCTTGTTGTTTTTCATTTTGTTTGCATTCAATTACGATTATGTTATTTTGCTTGCATTCAATAACTGATTATTACTTTAAATTTTAGAAATTTACTTCCTCACATATTGGTTGATGATGGATAAAAATTGGGTACATCTACACAGGTAACTATATTATACTAAATATATTTTGAGAGTCAAATCTTATATTTTAACGTCAAAATTAATAGTTATTCCATTTTATTAATAGAACTAGTACTGAGTATGAGCAAGCAAGTGCCACACACATGTAGCCGTAAAGGAATGGCTCGATTAGCTGCGGATATGGTGAGAATTGTCCTATTCAATTTTTGTCACGCCATCTATTTCTATAGTTATGATAATTGTTTTATTCAATTTTTGTAAATGTAGAAAAAAGAGAGTTCCAATCCCTCTTCCATTTCCAGAACTCATGTTTGGATTAGATCTCACACTCGAAAAAATGGCGAACCAGTGAGTTTGGCCATTCAAGATACAATAGTATGTGCTTTTGTTTCAATTTGATTATTATCAAATCACTTTAGAGTGTAATAATTATGGAAATTATAATAAATGTTAACATATGCAGGATCAAATTAAAAAAATTGACACCGAATCACAATCCAGCTCAAAAACTAATGTGCGAGAAGATGCTCTTTCAGTAGTGCTGGGACAGGATAGACCCGGACGATTAAGAGGAATGGGAAGAAGCATGACCTACACCAAGTTTATTGTGGCACAAGCTAATAAAAAACAAGAAACGCAACTTCAAAATAGAGTAAGCGATTTGGAGAAGACGGTGCTAATGCTACAAAATAAGGTAGGTTTTATGCTTGCGCCGATTAGATTTGCACAGACCAGTTCAAACTAGGTTACATTGAGTAGCGTGAACAGTTTGTACATTGAGTAGCGTCAACACACACACACTCTGTATGCATCAGACACACACCACAAGTTTCTTTTTAAATTTTAAAATTTTACTCACAAGCATGCATTTTCAAACATGTTAAGAGTAGCAGTTTACTCACTTGTATTTAGAAAATGGTCAGAGCCTTTCATTTGTAAATCAGGCTTTGAATTTGCAAGCTGGGAATCCTCTTCTTTGATTTCCTGGTTATCTGAGGGGTATTGATCTTGATTTTTGTTCTCAAGTTTGAATGTTGTTTAAGTTTTTGATAATATATATATCAGGTTTGCTTAGTGATGAAGCTCGAAACTGAGATGGAATTTGATATATAAGAAAGCAAGCTTACAAGTAATATTATTTTTGTACAATATAGATTATACATTTGTACCACACTTCAGAGATTTTTTCTTGGTTCATCTTTGACTAAGCAGATTTTGTTGCTCTTGGTGGCTGATATGAAATGTAATGTATGCTAGAGATATTCTCATTAATTACTTTTGTCTTGTTTCCCAAGTCTACTTACTTATCTACATTTTGTTTGTTCAAGAATACATAATATTGCCTTCCATAACAAGCCTTCACAAATATTTCCTTCTTGTTGTTTTACTATGCAGATTTTATTTTGGAGGCTGATAGACGTATATTTATGTACCAGAAATGATGTTGCTTTTGCTAGCATTAAATGCCATTGCCACTAACTTCCTTTGTTTTATTACTTTGTCTATTATTTTACTTTTACTTGCCTGCATAACCAACTTCACTAACCAGATTCTTTTATTTGTTCTTATTTCATATAGGATTGTATTTCTTACTTATTTTCTGCTACCCATCCATTTTTTTTTGACAGTATATTTATTCATTTTTTTGGTAGTATTTGATCAGACACACTCTATAAGTTATTCATTTTTTTGACAGTATATTTTTGTTATGATTCAGCTAATGCAGCAATCAAGAAAGGACGAGCAACCAAGAAGGGTCGAAGATGAGAATGCGTCTCAAGCGGTAAAGTTATTTATATTATTCGTGTGATATCATTTGAATTTGAGTTTGAATTTTTAGTTAAGTATTTAGCGTGATTGTTTTTGATTAATTTTAGAACAAGTATGACAACACAAACGCCCACTGTGATTTATTGGATTGGACTGGGGTTGATGAAATAGTTGCTGAAGGAAGAGTTCTTTCAACTGATCCGGAAGAGCTTCTATATAACATCCCTCTTGGACCGAAAGCCATGAAAATTTTGATAGTTATTCCAAAGAAATTAGATGCTTTCTTATGGAGGTCTACGCCTAAGATGCTCTCACATATTGGAGAAGCTAAGAATGAGATAGTAGCATGGCCATCTGATAGAGTTGTTTTGCATACGATGAGTCACTTTGAAAAGGATGACATTATGGTAAACTTAATTTTTTTTATTTATTCGGTACCTTTATGAATTGAATACAAAATTTATACTTTTTTTTTGTTTTCATATGTTCTAATTTGTTTTTATAGAGTAATAGTGGCAGTACAAATATCAAATGCAAGCTGTATGATTGGACCAGAAACAAAGAACTAGTTGCTGAAGGAAGGTTTTACTCTAGTGATCCAAATCAGCTTGTGAATAATATTCCTCTAGGACCATCCGCCGTGCTTGTTTTGATCGATGAGGCCAAAAAACCAGATGCATTCTTGTGGAGACCTCCAGCTGGTATGACATATGTTGGAGAAGCTATTGGCATCAAAATAGCTTGGCCAGAAACAAATGTTGTTGTTGAGAATGTTAATGCTACAACGTCTGCTCATACGGCTAATGTTGTATTATCTTCAACGGTAATGTGTATACTTTACATATTGATTTACCAAAACATATGCATTGACAAGCTTTTATTTTTAGGATCACTTTTATTTTCAAAACTTATTTAAACGGTTTCATTTGTTGCATGACAGAGCGCAAACTCTAAGACAGATATTAAATGCAAGCTGATCAGCGTTCAAGGAGCCAAAGAAGTAATTGCTGAAGGGCGTGTGGCTTCAACCGACCCTAAATCATTGGTCCATTTTGTTCCACTAGGGGAAAACGCAGTCAAAGTTTGGGTTGATGTTATAAAAGTTCCAAATGCGCCTTTGTGGAGACCTACTTCTTATTTTGAGTTTATTGAAGATGCACTTGGTTCGACGATAGCTTGGCCTTCCATGAATATTATAACCGAATCAACTTCAAGTAAGTATGAATTATCTTTTTTTTCTTGCGATATAATTTATTATGCTTATCACATCCTACGTATAATGAACTAAGTAAAATATAGTTTAAAAAAATGATAATAGTATTTAACAAAAAATTGAGTGGTGGTAGGCTCGGTTGACTGTTATGGAGCTAATATGTGGCTTCATTGACTTTGGAATTACATTTTACATGACTAGCATAGATGCCGAGTTAAACTTTGAAATATAAAAAGTGCTTCGAAGTACAATATATTGATGGCTACATGATTTTACTTTGCAGATTCCGTTAGTAATGCGCAATATCAAAGAATAATATGCTTATTTTGTTATTTTCAGTAGATCGATGTAAGAATTATTAAATAAACAAATAAGATGATGAATACAAATATAATCACAAAAAACTTATGTTAGAGAAAAAACCCCACAGTCGATATTTGAGTAACCATCAAATAGATCAAATACCACTGCGTCGTTCAAGTGTTTGCTGATTGGAGAAAGGGGTTTGGTTGTAGTTGCAGTGAACTGTGGTTGTGAATGGGGAGTTGATTGTTCGGGTGTTGAACTTGATGTAGTCACTGTCTCTTTAACTTGAAGTTGATGTAGGTGGTCTAGTTGTTGGGCTGGGTTGCTGGTGATATGACAGGCTGGTGGTGAAGTTGTAGAAGTGTAGGGGTATTGCTGTTGGTAGTTTAAGGTTGGATGATTATATGAATATGAGGAGTTTGCCAGATTTTGTAGATGGGATGTTTGGTAATGTTGCACTATTTGGTGATGAGGCCAGTGCTAATAATGTTGTTTATGCTGTGCAAATAGATGAAGTTGGTGGTGAGGTTTTTTCTGCAAATGAAGAGATTATTGTTGAGTGTATTCGAAGTACACATGATGATATATGCACGCTGTGCATGCTGTGGCAATTGCCTGCTGATGGGTTGTGATGTTTGAAGTAGTATTTCAGGTGGTTGGAGATATAGGCAATGAATAGAAGAGGCAAGTTGCGATGGTAGAAGCAAGTGTGGCAGCAGTGTGAAGTAATACAGGTAGTGGAAAAGGGAGGAGATATGTGATGAAGTTGTTGACGGTGATCAGGCAGAAATGGGCTTGAATTGAAGGAGTGTACCAGTGGGATATGTGCATAGTTTGATGTTCAGTGGATTGTCGTAGGAAGTGATGTTTGAGTGCAGGAGTTGATTGAAAGGCAGAAAGGGGGTGGATGTGGCAGCAAGGTGGATGGATGATGTCGATGAGCACTGGTGTATGTTGAAGTGGATATGGAAATGCAGTGGATAGTTGGTGGATTTGAAGGTATGTAATGTACTGTTTGTATTTTTTGTTGACAGCAAGAGAGTTAACAGTAGTGAACAATGGAGTTGATGTTTGTGGTGGTTTGAAAATGTCTGGGTGGCAGTGTTTGATGTCAATTGAAATGTTGTAAGAGTAAGATGACGTGTTCGGTTATCTGTGGTGTTGAAGTTCTCTGGTGGTATGAAGGTGTGACATGAAATATTGTAGAAGGCTGAAGTATGAGTAATTGAGATGACAGTAGCACCGGTGGCCAGAGATATGGTATGGTATACTTGTTTGTTGATGAAGTGGATTGGGTGATTGCAATGTGAAGTATGGATTTGCTGTGTGAATGTGCAGGTGATGGTAATGTATAATGTAGTGCACATGAGTGATATGCACTGGGTGTGCATAGGTAGTAGGAAAGGAGGTTTGGGGATGGTTTGAAGGGATGTACCAGTTTTGTAAACAGGTGATGAATGGAGTTGTAATGAATGTGGTGAGTGGCCAGTGACTGTTGTGTGGCTGTTGTGCCCAGAAGTGATTCGTAGAAGTGATTGCAAGAATTGGCAAAGGTCGGTGAGGTGATATTGAAATGTAACAGTGCACTGAGTTTAGAAACAAAATTTTTGATGGCGGGGGCTGGTTGAAATGCAGTTGATAGAAGGAAGGTAGATTGTATGCAGATGATTATTGTGGTGTGGTGAAGTATAGCTGCAAGGAGATGAATGGGTTAAGTTGGTTTGTATATGCAGTGGTATATGAGAGGCAGATGTACAGAGGAACAGAGAGAATCATGTTTCTTCTGCAAATAATGGAACTTAGTTGAATGCTTCAGTTCTTCTGTTAAAGAAAAGTAACAAGAGCTGTATTATCACGCAACTTCTGGCGTCAAAACTTTTTCTTTCTCTGTAAAAAAAGCACGTCCACTTTGATTGTTTTAATACAGGCTTTTAGACATGTCAAATTATGAACTTTTTTGTGGTAAATAGTAATTTACTATTATCAGCGTAACGGTCACCAAATATCGATATATCGATCGTAACGGTAATAGTAAACATGACTAATGACTATATTATGTATCAATCATGACTAATGAGTATGCAAATATTTGATGATTTTCAAAAATAGTTTATATGTACCTACAACAGTAATAACCGAAACAAGTTTTCTATGAACCAAGACATGAAAAATGTCCTGTGCATCGTATAAAAACATATTTCTCACTATGTATATTTTCTACTTACTGCCGATCAATTGTTACTTTTTTTTCTTTCACTTTTTGTGCTTTGATTTGTATTTATCTTCAAAACGTTGATGCCCCAACTAGAAAACAATTTCTGATTAAATTTAACAGTGATACCACACCAATGTCAATCTAAAATCAACTGCTAATCATAGAGAGAACAAACTACTTCTTCCCCCTTATATATAATTAAATTTAGCTAAATCAGCACTCAACTTTAAGTAATTTTTACACATGAAGTGAAGCAACTTCTGAATATTTTGAGATGATTGCCGGTTGAATTAAATTTCTAATAGATGAATTGATCAGTTAAATAAGTCAGTAAAAATTTTCCCCTGTCACTTGAATTTGTTCTGCACCTTTCCCTGTGAATTTCGAAAATCCCTGCCTTCGCCTTCTATTTTATATATTTCCTTTCATGTTTTGATGATGATTTTCGTTTATGCAATGTTGATATATGGGTCATACATTTTTATTTTTAGTTAATACATCAGTACTTATTATATGCCTTGAATGAACGAATTCATGCTTTTGTTTGTCAGTCACCTTTGTTTGTCAGACCACATATTAAAAAATGACCATATGCATTTTTGTTTTTTCTTGCAAGAATGACCTATTAACATGTTTTTTCTTACATCTTCGCAGTTCCAAAGTGAGCATGCTTATGTAATTTGGCTGACTTAGCTAGTGGAGGGTGAATTGTTGAAGAGGACTAGCTTGGACTCTCACAACTCATATTTTGCTTAATTTAATATGCTATTTATGTAAAACAATGTTACTATCATATTTGCTTACAAACATTATGTATTAAATGCTGTATACGATTATTGTTTATTTTGCGTATGGAGTTAGTGCAACTTTAATTATGTTTAATATAACATACAAAGATTATATTTATCTCTTGATATAAAATTTTATAGCTGGTGGGATGTTTGTAAATGTAAAAGTTTGTGCATGGTAATTTTCATATTTAACAGCGTTTTAAAAACCCTATGGAATCGGAAAAACGCTGTAGTATCTCAGGCAAAAGGAAAACGCTGTGAAATGTAAATCCATATGCAGTGTTTTTTTAGAGCTGTTAAATGTTTATTTATAAGCTTTTATAAACGCTGTGGAAAACTGTAACAGCGTTTTTGAAAATGTTGTCTAACGAAAGAAGAAGCAATGGGTAAGGACATATTACAGCCAATATTGAAACGCTGTAATAACAAAAATGCTGCAATATGTTGCTGATTTGCAGCCTTTAAGAAACGCTGTAATAACAAAAACGCTGCAATATGTTGCTGATTTGCAGCCTTTAAGAAACGCTGTAATAACAAAAACGCTGCAATATGTTGCTGATTTTGCAGCCTTTGAAAAACGCTGTTATATGTCTTGACTCTATTACAGCTTGTCGTTAGAGAGCGTTCTTCATAACGCTGCGAAAGGATTTCACAGCGTTTTTAAAACGCTGCGAAAGACCATTTTTCTTGTAGTGTTCCATTCCACTTCACTACAAGCATTCATCCCACCAGCAAACCTCCTTGCTTACAACCTTCATTCACCACTTCCTAACAGCTGCTATCAAACACAAACCCATTATCCTTCAAAGACTATCGATCCAGCCCAGTAACTGATAAAAAGAAACAAAAAAATTACTAATACCTAAAACACTATGAAACCAAACAAGTTACCTTACTATCCTGGATCAAAAGTTAGATTCCTTTGCTTTAGAGACTTATCAGGCTAACAAAAAAGAGTCTTTAATCGTTGTCCATCATTCCAAATGAGAAAACTTAACTCTTTCGTTATCATGATGTAGTGGATCTAATGCTGCCATAGGAAGAAACTTACTACGTCTTCTTGTACAGTGGAAATATCAACTAGCTAGTGTCAGTATCACCAAATGATGGTGCATGCATAGCATGAACCATTTGTACATGGTACACATCGAAGCTGTATATGGTAAGCTCTTTGGCAAACAAATATTCTGTTGCTGCATCAAGTCTTATGCATTCCAACTCTTGCATATAGAAAAGTAGACTTGTTCTCCAGCCTTCAAATAAACTTGAAACTTGCACACAAGTTATTAAGCTACCTAAATTGATTCCCAACAAACACACATAGAAATTGTGGGTTTCTAGGAGATTGAATGCATTGCAGGTAACACTCATCTCCCATGTGAACCAAGACACATAAAGGATGACTATTCCTCAAGTGGCACCCCTTTTTGATAAAGTCTATATTTCTCTAAAGCTACAACCATAATAAACACAATAGTTAATTACTTGGGATAACTACTTAGTTAATCAAATCATCAGATTAACCTTCTTCTACTTTTAATTTATAAATGTTAATGTCACTTTTTATCTGAGAATCATGTACCATCTTCTATATCTTGGCTTTAACCAAAATTCCAAACAAAGTTAAACTTATTTTATGCTATGTTGTCCTAGTCAAATCTTTAAAAGTATGTTCGGTCACCTCAATTTTTCTCTAAATCTTTACTAAGAAAATATTTGACCACGGTGCTACACTTTGATAAGAACCAAAATATGCATATCAAACGAAAAACATAAAATGACTTTTATGCATGATGTATTATTCGTATATTTACCTAGAGTGCAGTTGTGAAGCTTTCTTTTCTTCCGATCAGTCAACAAACTTTAACAATGGTTACCTATATAAAAGAAAACCGTATAATGTCAAGAATTAAATCATACAATCAAATATGAATACATTTTGAAATTTTGTATATATGTATGAAAAAATTATACTTACTAGAACTTGATTCTATCACAACTTTTGAGGTTGGCCATGCCACTGTAGAGCCTACAGCATCTTCAATGCAAACAAGATCAGAAGATGGTCTCCACAGAACTGCATCGGGAACTGTTGCATTCACTACCCAAACTTTAACGGCGTCTCTTCCAAGTTGAACAAAATGGACCATTTCATTTGGATCGGTTGAAGCCACAACCGCTTCGGCAACTATTGTTGCTGTTCCACCAACATCAATCAGCCTGCATTTGCTTTTGGGGGCTGGCCTTCCACTCTATCAAACAAGAAAAAAAAGCGATGGTTTTAATAAATAAATAAATATATATATATATTAATAAATTTGATAACAAGTTGCTATAATTATGTTTAAACATATTACCGTATGAGATGTTATGTTGCCACTATTAGAAACAAATGATGGTGCTTTAGCTTTCTCGACAACTACTTTTGATTTTGCCCAAGCAACTTTATTACCAACGGCATCTCCAACATATATCATATTATTTCTTGGTTTCCATAAAAAGGCCTTGGGGTTGTTTGGATTATCAATAGAAACTACCATAGCTGATGGTCCAATAGGAACGCCATTCACAAGCTGGTTTGGATCGCTAGAGTACAAGCATCCTTCAGCAACTACTTCTTCACCTCCAACCCAATCATATAGCTTGCATGAAGGCTCTGTTCTGCTACTTTTAGTCTATTCCAAAAAAATATGTATTTATGAAATTAATAGTTGTATTTTGAAATAAAAATTATAAATAAAGTGATATTTAATTTACCGTGTTGTCGATTTGATCTAGCTTATGTAAAATAACTTTATCGGCAGGCCATGCTACTAACATACCGGCAGCCTCTCCAATATGTATCGTATGAAACACGGCACTCCATAAAAAAGCATCCAATTTCCTTGGAAACTCAATCAAAACTATCTTTGCATTTGGTCCTAGAGTAATTCTATGTACAAGCTCATTTGGATCACTTGACACGACTCTTCCTTCAGCAACTATTTCATCGGTTCCGCTCCAATCCAATAAATCACATTTATCAAATGTATTTCCATTGCTCTGCAATTAATTAGAAGCGTCTTAAGTTAAATACTATATTAAAATTAATTTTTAGATAATATCACAATGATAATGTATTTGATGTTTAATAGCAAAGTATCATATGCACACATATGCAAACGGGAAATTATGCATATGCTAATATTCGATGTTTACCCGAGGCATTGATTCTTCTCTTTGACATGCAGTAACCTAAAAAATCAAGTGTGGACGATGGATTAAAAAACCATATGAAAAAAAAATCGAACAATATCTCTAATATTACTACACAAGTAGAATAACAAGTAAAAATTGATATGTTATATACCAGATTTTTCTTTAGCATGCGAACCTCCTCTTCCAATTGTGAAATTCTATCACCTTTAGCTTGTGAGAGCAAGAACTTGGTATAGTTTGCACCTCTTCCCATTGCTCGTAGTCGTCCAGGTCTATCCTGACCCAACACTTAGGAGAGAGCATCTTCTCTCAAAGAACTGTTGGTTGAGTTTGATTCACTTTCAATTTTTTTAACCTTTTCCTACAAAAGTTAACGTTATTCACATATAAGTAATAGATAGAATGCCAATAACGGATAGAAAGACAATACTATACAATTTTTATCAATATTGCGGTGTCTTACAATAGTCTCAAGAACATATGTATTAACTGCTTCGCCATTCTTTCGAGTGCGGGATTTAATCCAAATTTGACTTCTAGGAATGGAGATGTGGCCACCACTCTCCGGTTTCTATGTTAAAAATGATAGATAAAGTGAATGTGGTTGTATTAAATACATAATCATAATATGTTACACAAATTAAACTAGTTGTTCTTTCTCACCATATCTTCCGCTAATCGAGCCATTCCTTTGCGACTTACTGTATGTGGTGAAAGGGACGCGGAAGATGATCTTAAGGCTATTTAACACTAGAGGGGGTGAATAGTGTTTTAAGAATTTCTTTAAAATTTCTTTGATTTAAATTGATTTACTTAACTTAATGCAAATACGCAATCATAGATCAAATCACAGAATCACAAACAGATGCAAATATAAATAAAAAGCAAGTAAAGGAAAGAACACACCAGGAATTTTATACTGGTTCGGTGTTACCCTACATCCAGTCCCGCACAACTCGTACGGCTTTCTATTCAATAATAATCTAGATTACAATCCCTCGATTCCAAGGCAACGAGGTACACCCTCCAGATTCTCAGGTCTCTGGGTAGAACCACTTGATTCACAGGACACAAGTTCACCCGATCGATTTCCAAGGACACGATCACACCTTTATAACCCTACACAAGTTTCTTTGAGTACAAATGTATCTATAACTCTGATAAGCACTGAGATTCTTTGAAGAGAGTGGCAGAGAATCAAACTAGAGATATTCTGGTTTGATTCACTTAAGATTTCGGCAGAATATGGATAGGATGATTAGAAAATAAGATAAGAGAATAAAGAGGAGAGAAACTAATGAAAGTAGTTACTGGAAAACGTCCATAACAGTCTCTATTTATAGAGAATGAATGGATGTGTCCATTCGAAGAGGTTTAAGCGAATAGACACTTCTTTTGAAAACAACCTTTGCTATAACGGGAAGCATGTCGACATGACGAGTAAATAGGATGTCGACATGGTCTAGTACAAAATGATGATTTGCTTTACTTTGAAAATGATGATTTAAAACATATGCAACTTTATTCAAATGGACTCTATGTATTTGTAGAAGGTATTTAGAAGTAGAAATACTTATGAATGTATATATGTATATATATACTAAAATATATTTAAAATCAAAGTAAATAAACTAAAGTAAATATAATATTAAAATAGATTTTAAGGCTAAAATATCAAGGACAATTTTGAAATCAAAATATAACAAAATGATAAATATGATTTTGAGGCTAAAACATTTTTGGAAATGTGAACGAAGGTTTTTCTTTTGAAAAGGAATATTTGAAAATCATTTTATAAAACAAGAGATAATTTTGAAAATCATTTTGAATCAAAATTAGTGGATAACAAAATAGGGCTACTATCCGTTCCACTAGATATTTCGTGAGTTCCATCTCACTAGGGTTCCATCCCTTTAACAAGAACGAAGTGGATTCCATTCCACGAGTAAATTGGATAAAAAAGAATGATAGTGCTTTCAAAGAGTTTTAACAAATATCTAACCTAACTATATTATTTGTCTTGAACTCTTGAATATCTTGAATCTCATGAGTCTTCAATCTTGAACTCTTGATCTTTGTCTTCATCAATTTTGTCTTCTTTACTGTACAGTCTTCTTTTGTTGATACCTGCATATAGATTTCCTGCACATATATATTTTATAACACTTCTATAGTTGTTGTCATCAAAACCACTATCCTATGGACTAACATTCTCCCCCTTTTTGATGATGACAACCTTTGTTTATAAAATATTTATATTCTCCTTATAACTCCCCCTAAATCTAATTACTCCCCCTTAATCTATGCCTAACTAACCTATTTTATACTTCTCCCCCTTTGTCATCAACAAAAAAATGACACTAACTCCATAATTATAATACTATAAAATTCTATATAACTCCCCCTGAAACTAATACTATATAACATGTGATTATAATGATAGTGTTATCATAAATAATCAACACTTAACTCTAAAAACTAGAACTTAATCCTAAATTACTATCTATCCTAACTTAGAATCTATGATAATGCTTATAATAGTTAGAAATCAAATATAAGAACATAAATTATTTATTAAGTATATTTCAACACACTCATCAAAATCAATCATGTCAGACAAGTCAAACAAATCAATCAAGTCAAACAAGTCAAACAAGTCAATCAAGTCAATCAAGTCAATCAAAAACTAATAATCCTATATTATAAGACAATACTACAAACTCCTCCTAAATAAAATACACTCGTTATATATACATGTATGTAATATGTAGTTTGTAATGCAGTATGAAATGTATGACATATGCAATGTAGCATGAGATGATATGCAGAATGAAGTGCAACTTGTGGTGCAAATGATTATGATATTTCATGCATTGTAATTTATGATGTAATATGCAATGAAATGTGATATGAAATAGGATGCATAATGATATGTAATAAAATGACAATGAAGTAGAATAATTTGCAAAATGATATGATGATATATATACTATGGTAAGAGATGTTCAAACTATAAGATAAACATGAGTGATAAGTAATATCTAGTTGACAAGCATATATATATATATATATATCTGTGTATGTGTGTGTGTATGTGTGTGTCTCTATATGTATGTATGTATACATATATCAAACTATTTATTATAAATCACTTCAACCAAACAAAGGTAAAACACACCAATTACTAAACCTAAGTTAAGGAAACTAATGAATGTGACTGAAATAGTTGTAAAGACAATAGTTTAAAGGTAATAAATGGTATTAAAACTGTAACATAATCGTGAAAGGTAGTAACCAAACTTAATATCAAAATTAAATGCTAAGGAATAAGGACTTGTACTATATATGATCAAATATGGTTTTTATAAAGATTAATAGCCTACTTATTTAATTATAATTATTTTAATTACTATAATCCAAACTTCCATGTTCTTAACTTACTAATTAAAACCTTTATATTAAATTTCTATTGACTAAAATATTTAGAAACATGTTTAAACATTTTTTTTTAAAGTATCATAAAATATTAAAAATAACAAAGATTAAAAAACTAAAATAAACATGTGTTATATTAAGGCCTCTTTCATTTAAATTTTAATTAATTACTAAAGAATATTTAAACATTAATTTTAAATATTCTAATATAAGTTAGAAAATAATTTCTAAAAAGAATAGAGAAAAATACTTAGTTTAAATATCATGTTTTTTTTTATAATTTAAAATTTCAAACAGAAAAGACAGCATTTACAAAATGCTATAAAAGGTTTTTGCAATGAAATATATTCAAAACATTATAAAATAGAAACTGTAGCTTTTACCAAATGCTGTGTAAAGTTTCTGAAACTCTACAGCGTTTCAAAGCACAAAAATGCTATAAAAATGAATTTGCAGTGCTTACAAAACATTATAGAAGAAAAGAAGCATTTTTAGAAATGCTATCTAAAATTCCGGTCATGTGATGTGGTGCAATCTTATTAATTGAAGAAATATATAAATAGAGCCTTATTTTAACATTCTAAATTCATTCTACTAATTTCTTAAAAATATAAAATTAGTGTCTTAAAAGAAATAGAGTATGAGAAGTAAAAATAACATTAGAAAAGTTGAAATCATGAATGAATGTATGCTTTTCTACTTAGTATAGTTGTAATAAATTAGTTGTAGATTTTATTTGAAAGAAAACACATTTTAAAAGATTTTTTTTAAAAAAAATTTAGACTTGTATAACGATATTTATACTATGGTGTGTCGATATATGGATCAAAATATCAAAACTTATAAAAGAGATAAATTTCTATACCTAACTAAATGCATAGATATATATTTCTAAATGCAACAATAAAGATGAAATAATAGTAAAGCGTACCAATTTTTGCATTCCATCTTTCTAACTTTGTTGTTCCTCCATTGTTGTGAACCACACATTTATATCTTTCTGAATTTGACGACGAGATATGTTCTATTGCGACGGGCTCGTTTTTCTGATCAGCGTAGTATATTCATTTGTTGAATTTGAAGATCGTATGAGAAAGATACAGATGATTTAGTAAATTGACCAACTTGGCGCCAAAACTTTGAATTCGAATTTTGAATGAATGGACACTTCAACCACTATAAATAGGCCCAACGGTCACCACTTTTCATAAAAATTCCTCCTCTTCATCTTCTTCCCGTTTTTCTATATACTATCAAACTTCTAGAAGACATATCTCCTTCGTTTCTTAACGGAATTGGATGAAACCAGCGGCAAGTCGAAGAGGAAGGCAAGGGCTACGATCTAGTAATAGTTTGGTGTCGAATTTGGATGGTATTGTGATGCAACAGGCCGAACAGTAGAAGAAATGTAGAAGATCCCGTACATAGTTTTTCAGTTTTGGATAGCCAACTTCAAACTATCATATCTCACTCAATTTTGATCGGAATTTGATGATCCACCTTTGACAGTTTTGCCTTCTTTTTCTCTTTGTTCACCAAAACTTCATTTGGCCATAACTTGGTCATTTCTTGACGGATTCACACGAAACCAGTGACATTGCGAAGCAGATGGAGAGAAGTATAGTATCAAATCAAGTTGTAGATGAGAACCCAAAGTTTTGAATAGATCTGGTACCCAATTCATTGTCAATTTCCATTATATATCCATTTGTACATAACTCTTCTCCTGCAAAACAAGATAACTATTTAAAGAATCAAGTGACTTGTCAAAATAACTAAATATAATTTTAAACAACAATATCATGATGATTCTGTGATATATTCATATGAAAACAGTGTTAATAATTTAATTTTTTTTTTAAAAAATTGCCATTTTAAATTTTTTTCAAAATTCAAATTATGAAACTTTTGAAAACCTTGCTCTGATACCAAATGAAAGGGACGCGGAAGATGATCTTAAGGCTATTTAACACTAGAGGGGGGGTGAATAGTGTTTTAAGAATTTCTTTAAAACTTCTTTGATTTAAATTGATTTACTTAACTTAATGCAAATACGCAATCACAGATCAAATCACAGAATCACAAACAGATGCAAATATAAATAAAAAGCAAGTAAAGGAAAGAACACACCAGGAATTTTATACTGGTTCGGTGTTACCCTACATCCAGTCCCGCACAACTCGTACGGCTTTCTATTCAATAATAATCTAGATTACAATCCCTCGATTCCAAGGCAACGAGGTACACCCTCCAGATTCTCAGGTCTCTGGGTAGAACCACTTGATTCACAGGACACAAGTTCACCCGATCGATTTCCAAGGACACGATCACACCTTTATAACCCTACACAAGTTTCTTTGAGTACAAATGTATCTATAACTCTGATAAGCACTGAGATTCTTTGAAGAGAGTGGCAGAGAATCAAACTAGAGATATTCTGGTTTGATTCACTTAAGATTTCGGCAGAATATGGATAGGATGATTAGAAAATAAGATAAGAGAATAAAGAGGAGAGAAACTAATGAAAGTAGTTACTGGAAAACGTCCATAACAGTCTCTATTTATAGAGAATGAATGGATGTGTCCATTCGAAGAGGTTTAAGCGAATAGACACTTCTTTTGAAAACAACCTTTGCTATAACGGGAAGCATGTCGACATGACGAGTAAATAGGATGTCGACATGGTCTAGTAAAAAATGATGATTTGCTTTACTTTGAAAATGATGATTTAAAACATATGCAACTTTATTCAAATGGACTCTATGTATTTGTAGAAGGTATTTAGAAGTAGAAATACTTATGAATGTATATATGTATATATATACTAAAATATATTTAAAATCAAAGTAAATAAACTAAAGTAAATATAATATTAAAATAGATTTTGAGGCTAAAATATCAAGGACAATTTTGAAATCAAAATATAACAAAATGATAAATATGATTTTGAGGCTAAAACGTTTTTGGAAATGTGAACGAAGGTTTTTCTTTTGAAAAGGAATATTTGAAAATCATTTTATAAAACAAGAGATAATTTTGAAAATCATTTTGAATCAAAATTAGTGGATAACAAAATAGGGCTACTATCCGTTCCACTAGATATTTCGTGAGTTCCATCTCACTAGGGTTCCATCCCTTTAACAAGAACGAAGTGGATTCCATTGCACGAGTAAATTGGATAAAAAAGAATGATAGTGCTTTCAATGAGTTTTAACAAATATCTAACCTAACTATATTATTTGTCTTGAACTCTTGAATATCTTGAATCTCATGAGTCTTCAATCTTGAACTTTTGATCTTTGTCTTCATCAATTTTGTCTTCTTTACTGTACAGTCTTCTTTTGTTGATACCTGCATATAGATTTCCTGCACATATATATTTTATAACACTTCTATAGTTGTTGTCATCAAAACCACTATCCTATGGACTAACATGTGGCACTTGAAAACTTCTAATAGCTTTGAATTGATCACTTTGTGCCTAAGATGAAAAGATATAATACACTGAATAATTATAATTATTACATAATACAATTGAATTTGGTATTTATTTACCTTAAACTTTGAGTCTGTTTTCTTTCTTAGAAAATCCCTCCAGTCCATCATATTTTCGAAATTACCAGGTTTGAGCTTAATTCTTTCCTCCATGTTCTTCGCTTCCAGTATTTGCCTAACGAACCTGCTTTTTGAAGCCCTCCATATGCATCCCATTTGCTGAAAAATAGGCGCTTTCTGCCACTCCTCATCCAGTTTAAATCTAGCCTGCAAAATGAAAAACGATTGGTAATCGGTACATTTTATATATACATTGAATGATAGTAATATTAATATCATTAAACACATTCAAACAATAATCTGTATCATTATATTACAACATGTTTAATGTATACAGTAAAACTTGCAGATCAGTTCACCCGATTTTATTAAAAGATCTGGATTTAACAATAATTAGTAAACAGAATACATTTTAAAATTATTATTGTAAATATAGCTTATGTTATCTGAATTTGTGTATAATGATGTTTCAGGTCTGCCACCAAGATACAGGGATTCCGTCCGAGCAATAACTCCTGGTCTTCCTCTGTTTCTTTATAATTATTCAACTCATCAGCTCCATGGCATATTTGAGGTACTATACAATACAATACTGAACAAAAAAACTATGTAAAATGTTGTGCATACGTATCATGGAACTGCATATAATTTTGATTTTTGTGAACTGAACTAATAACTGGCCGCTAGTTTTGGTGGAACTAACATTGATCCTTCAGCTTGGGGAGACAAAAAGTCTCATGGAGAATCTCGTTTTCCTGCTCAGGTATCGCACAAATAGCCTGAATGAAATTATATGAAATGTTTTTGTTTCATCACCTGATTTATCATTAAATCACTCATGCTATACCAGTCAAAAATTTCATAGTTGGCATCTAAACTAGGTTGTATAGCCATGCTTGAATAAATGTTTGATCTACTTGATACCATGAAAGAAATACCTTTTTGATCAAGTGTAGGAAAACCTTGCAGTTTTTAATTTGTGAACATGATGATGTTACAGTAAACTAAATATGTTGATCCTTGCTGAATTAGCCGTACTTGGTTCATAGTCAGCAAAAAAGTACAGCAATGGCTTCAGTTATAATTCTTGAAAAATATTAGATTTAAACAAGTTATAATTCTTGGTTTGATGCATAAGTTTTATCAAACGATACATTACTGATGGCAACACTAATGCAGTGTGTGTTCGAAAATCCCTCGACAGTTCATTAAATGATTCATCACTAAACAAGTGATGTGCGTGTTAATGAAAATCACATGATAAAAGAAGATATTTAATGTCAGAAAATAACTTTGATTAGTTGCAGATAACTTTCATAACACTTTGTGCTTTTTATCTTTCCACTTATTTCTGAACTCTGAATATAAAACTTCCAACTAGCTTTTAACTAGTAGGTTCTAGTTTTTTCTTAAGAAGCCAACATATATATGCTTCTCATAAACAACCTCTTTGGCACAATAAGGAGAAAAAAGCCAACATAACTAGCATGTCAATAGACCTGAAAATATTCCGCCAATCATCGCAACTGTTCAGTTTTAATAAGCAGTACTTAGTATAGTGATACCTGAATGGATCTCCACAACACATGTTTTTAATCATCGCCAATATTCCGCCAATCATCAATCGTGAATGGAACATGCTCCTGTACGAGCGGTCCTAAGTACGAAGATAGTTTTATAGAACCTTCTCCTATTGGTACACCATTGTCATTAAATTCAACGTTAATCCGAGACACACGATCCGAAGGAAGTCTTTTCATTCTAGTTTGGCCTCTAGCTTTTTTCTTTTGAATCGTACTTTCATCTATGTGTTGAATATCAGTCTAATTTTCCATCGCATCATTTCCAATTTCAAATTCGTTTTCAATATTTTCTTCAACTTGCATCATATTGTCTATACATGCTTCAGTCCTTGCTCATTGGTTTCTAAATTGACTTCATGTTTCTCATTAGTTTCTAAATTTGCTTCATGTTGCTCATTGGTTTCTAAATTTCGTTCCGGTTGCTCGTTGGATTCAATATTTGCTTCTTTTGGTTCCTCGGCTTGTTTTTGTTTGAGAGTAATCTTCCTCTTCTTTGCCATATCCTGTAGTTAGTACAAAGATATCATTTTTCTTTGAATTTTGACTATAAATCAAGCAAGAAAAAGAATTTGCATTGGTTAACAACATGATGTTATCTTTTCCTATTTAATACATACAATATGCATAGTTCACTTATTCACAATATATATTAATGAATTATTGTTTGATACAGTATTCATACAACCTGCAGTATTCATGTTTGCAACAGTATTCCCTTTTTGGGTTTCTTACTACAAAATACGTTTTCTTCTTTAATACTTGATAATGTTTAATGATTTTTTTTTAAAACAAACAATGTTCGAAAACAATTTCTTTTGAAAACATCACCTAAAACTAACTAGATTGAGCGGTAAAGGTTTTTGAAGTTGAGCATATCAGTTTTCTCAAATAATAGAGCAGAACAAAAAATGAAGTATAGGCTTTTTTTTGGGGTTTTACAGTTTATACAACATGATATACATTCATATATGAGCATAAACACTACTAGCATATGGACACTTGAAAAATCAGAGGTTTTATTTAAAACTGCAAGTATATAGATGCATCAGGCTTCCAGTAAGTAAAGAAAGAAAATTAGTTTTACTCACAGCTTTGAAAAGAAAACACCCTGCCTTTCTTTTTGTTTTTGATCTACTGGCAACCTTTAGTTCCTACAGAGTTTGGTCATTGAATAACTGTTAACTCAATGGTTATATCTAGAGCTAAATATGTGGCTTTGCCTCTTATGAAAGTGACACACATGAAATCAGTTCTGATTCTCTAGCTTCTTCATTTGGAAGAAAAAAATTCTATCTCAATGTATATATTTTTTAGCATCCTTATTGTCAAATAAAATTTAATTAATGGTCTTAAGATGTCTGTCTCAATGGATAAGAAAAACTATTGTAAGTTTTGCAAATTATGACATCCTTTGCATAAAATAGCTCGATAAAATATTTCAATAATAATTATTGATAATTAAAAGGAAACCGTGGAAAGAAATCAAAATATGCTCCAGTCTTTCTTTCTTAGTTTGTTAGATTTATGATTAATTGATGGTCAGATTTACATGACACAGCTTCTTAATAGTGGCTAATCGTTTTATATGTAGAAAATTCATAGTTCTATGCGGGTAAAGATAGTAAAGAAAAAGCAAATGACATAGTAACTAGGACAATGGAAACAAACAACTTGGATGTTGTTGTAAGAAGACAAACTATGACAAATGAAACCATGCTTTAAACATTCAATTAGGCAGTAAAACATTCATGCAACAAAATACAAGAATATGCATTTTTGTGATGTGTGAGTTAAGCTTTAAACAAGCAAGTTCTTAAACAAGTGTTGGAAAAAACAACAAAAAAAGGAAGATTTATAAGGAAAATATAAGGACACATTTCTTGGCAATCTTCCTCAACAAAAAAAGGAAGATTTATAAGGAAAATATAAGGACACATTTCAAGACTACTCAAGTATGCCTTCACAATCTTCTCTAACAAAAGAAACATCCTCAACATGCTCATCAACATCCATATTGATTTCTTGGCAATCTTCCCCAACATGGCTTACATCCTCAAAGGAGTCGTGGATCTCTAAATCGTCAAAAACTCTCGAAGGTGCTTTCATTACCATATACCAATTAGAAGAATCATTTTCTCTTGAATAAAAAATTTGCTTTGCTTGAGATGCAAGTATATATGGATCTTTTGTAAATGAAGCTTGACTTTGATGTAAATTGACAAGCGTAAATCCATCTTCAACCTTCACACCATTTCATATGTTTGCCCAATCACACTTAAAGATCGGAACATAAAAAATGTTATAGTCCAACAAAATTATATCGGTAAGTATACCATAATAACTGACAACATCGACCACTTGAGAAACATCTTTTGCGCTTGCCCTACACATGGTTGTTGCATCATAAGTCACTCCACTATTTTGGGTTTCTCTCCCAACATCTTTTGTGTGAAAACGTTGTCCATTAATGATGTATCTTGTGTAGGATAAAGCATCGTTCTTTGGACCATAAGCAATCCATTTTAACATGTCGTCGTGATATTTGGAGCTAATAGATACCTATAAAAAATAATTTCATTTAATTAAAATATTCTTTATACGGTTTTAAGTTAATTAGTAACATTTAAGAATTCAATTGACCTTTTTTTAATCCAATTAGAGAACGTAGCTATATGATTTTTCCAAAGTAACGTTGCATTTCTTTCCATGCGCTTGTCTGAATTTTGTAACTCCTCCAAATGCAAACTAGCGTATAACAAGAGATGTTATGTTATATTTAAAATTACAAACAATCAAACAATGAAAAAGAGGGAATATGCACTTACTCTAAAAATGTCTCTACCATGGTCATATTCATTAGCACAGCCAAATGAGCAGATTCTTTCTCATTTGAAGACAATGTGATTGTCTTATGTGCTGATATTGGACGTCCTTCAAGTATTACATTACTTTGATAATCTTCATTTCTAACTTCTTTCTTCTGTGATTTTGTTAAAAATTCACCAAAGAATCTCATGCATTCTTCTGCAAGATAAGATTCTGCAATACACCCCTCAGGACGAGCATGATTTCTTACATAATCCTTTAGTGTCTTCATGTATCTTTCAAAGGGGTACATCCAACGAAAATGGACTGGCCCACACAATCGTGCTTCTCTTGCAAGATGAATTGTCAAGTGTATCATTATGTCAAAAAAAGAAGGTGGAAAGTATTTTTCAAGCTCGCACAAAGTTACAATAATCTCGTCGTCAAGTTGATTTAATTTCTCTCTATCGATAACACGTAGACATAATTTATTAAACGATGAACAGAAACGAGTTATTGTTTTCCTTGGCTTCTTTGGAAGCAATCCTCTGATTAAAACGGGTAATAATTGTTACATTAAAACATGATAATCATGAGACTTCAAGCCACTAATTTTGCAGTCCTCTAATGATACGCAACCTTTAAAATTTGAACAATAACCATCAGGTCCTCTAAAATCATACAACCTTTTGCAAAATGTTTTTTTCTCTCCTTTCGATAATGTATATGGAGCTGGCGGAAGATATGTCTTCTTCCCGCGGGGTTGTGTATGAAGACCATGTCGAATTCCCCAATCCTCCAAATCATTTCTAGAGTTAACTCCATCTTTTGATTTCTTGTCATGCAACATTGTGCCTAGTAGACTTTCTCCAACATTTTTCTCGACATGCATTACATCTATATTATGACGTATTGTAAGTTCCTATAAAATCAATAATGGAACAATTTAGTTGTATGATTCCATAATGTTAGTCTAATAGAATAAAATAAAACGTATGCACTAACCTCCCAATATGGCAACTGAAAAAAGATGGACTTTTTTTTCCACCTTGATAGCTCCATTCTCACAGGATCTTTATCCTCATCTTCATTTTTCTTGCTATGCTCAATTCTTCTTTTATTTCCTATTATATTTTGCTCATTCAATTTTTTACCTTTTATGTTATTCTTTTTTTGGTTCTTCTTTGCATTTCCAAAATTATTCGGAAAATCTTTTAAAATGATAGAAATTTTTCTCCCAGTTAGAATCCTAGGTCTACACCCTTCCTCCACGGTGTTATCAAACAAGGCCTTCTGTTTTCTCAAAGGGTTTGAAGGAGATAGAAATCTTCTATGGCCCATATAGACGGTCTTTCTACTGTGGTTTAGCCATCGATGATGAGTGTTGACACCGCATAATGGACAAGCCTTTTTACCTTTTACACAGCATCTAGCAAGATTACCATATGCTAGAAAGTCATTTATTGTCCAAAGCAAAATTGCTTTCATATTAAAGATTGATTGGCTATATGCATCATAAACCTCAACTTCGGTATTCCATAAATGACATAAATCTTCTACCAATGGCGCTAAAAATACATCAATGTCATTTCCTGGTTGCTTCGGACCAGGAATTAACAATGTTAACATAATATTATCTTTTTTCATGCACAACATAGGCGAAAGATTATATGTCACGAGCATTACAGGCCAACAACTATATTTGGAACTTAACATAGAAAATGGATTGAGGCAATCTGTTGCAAGGCCAAGCCTAAGATTGCGTGGATCTGCTGAAAATGATTTGAATTTCTCATCCACTACATTCCATGTTATAGAATCTACCGGATGTCGCATTTTTCCATCGGTGCTTTTGTTATTGAAATGCCACCGTAAATCTTCTGCCATCCTTTTGGATCTAAACATTCTCCTAAACCTCGGAATTATTGGAAAATAACGCAACACTTTAACTGGAATGCCATGCATAATCTCCTTTGTCCGTTGATTTACTTTCCACCTCGAAAATCCACATTTTGAACAATTATTCAAATCTTTATATTCATTCCTAAAAAGACAACAGTCTTTCTCACATGCATGAATCTTCTCGAAACCCATGTCAAATATTTTAAGGAATTTCTTCAATTCATATAACGACTTGGGAAGTACGTTATTTTTTGGCAAAAACAATTGCTGCACATTTAGAAGCTTATCGAAACCATTATCAGACAATCCAGTCTCACATTTAAGATTATACAAGGCAAAGATAGCAGATAACTTTGTTTGATCCTTGCAACCAGGATACAATGGGGTCTCTGCATCTTCCAAATTTTTGTGTAATTCATCCTCTCGTCTTTGTGCATCATCTTCACTTTTATCATCATCAAAGAAAGTATGATTAATAAATTCTTCGTCTTCATAGATAATGGCTTTAAGCAAATCATACGCATCACCCGGCTTTGTATTTTTGCTTTTATTTATTCGCTCGCCGCGATTGTACCACTCACCGTCCATGTACTTAGGATCCATTCCTCTTATAATCAAATGCTCAACAATAACTTCTCCATGAAGACGGGTAAGATTTCTGCAATCTACACAAGGGCATAAATTTTTTTCCACATTTTACAGCTTTAGCTTTGCATCGTTTACAAAATTCCAAGCTGCTTGCTCGTATTCTTTAGTGGTTCTACAATAATAATAAAAAACAAATAATAACCTTAGGTATTAAAATATGTTTTAAATTCAATATTATACTTAAGTACCATATAATTACCTGTTTAGACGTACCCAGTCTTTATCCATCATTTCTTGTCTTTTCAAATGGAAAAAAGTATCAGATTTACGAACAGTAAATCTCTCTTGACACATATTCATTCATTCTTTATATAACAAAAATTGCTTCCACTAGCAAAAACAGCAATTACTACAACAATAGCATCGTTACTCATGTTTTGGAAGATGCAACTAATGACGTCAAACAATATATACACAAGTTTTCCATATTTGTATCTCAAATTTTACAAATGGGTAATCTATTAATTCAGAAAATAAAGCAACTAGGGGAAGATATAATTGAAATGATAAACATTTATAAGACATCAAAAACAGTAGGCTGAAGTGAAAAAGGTAGTATACACTCACTGTTTCTTTTTTTCTTTTTCTTTTTTCCAACATGGCATATTGCTAAATATAAGAAAAAAATAAGCAAAACCGAAATAATAATTAGAAAAAATATTTGCATTTAGAACTATCGTATAATTCAATTTAGTTGAATGCAGAAATAGTTTAAGTGCATTCACTGAAAATTAAACAGCAAAGGTAAACGCAATATTGGTCACCCTAGTCTTCCTAAATGGGAGAGAATTTGCCATCTCACAAAGTATCTAGTGAAATTTTCAGGATATATCATTGCATGTCATGTCAACATCACAAAAAATGCATACAAACATAACCTATGTACTCTCGAGTAAACATGGGCAAAATACTTAGATGCAACAACGTTTTTCTGGAGCAAAAACAAAATGTGAATTTCGGGAAAACTCTACAACAGTTAATTTAAATATCTAAGGTTAAAGGGAAACTGAAGCCTAACTGACATGTAGAAGTTTATTAGCAAAATGAAACATCTACCGGCTGTATTTATGTATTGTTACCATCCTGCTGAAACTATGTAACCCAAAAAAGAATAGAATTCATATGGAAAACTTGAGTACTATAAGGTGCATGGATACAAATATACAACAATGTCAGAACAATATACAACATTAGCACCAAACTGTTTCCAAAAAATTTGCCATTACAACGGCGCTATTTTGTAGCACCGGAGTAATGTCTATGCATTACCCCTCTCCTGATACTTGGCTTGCGCCATTAACAATAATTTTTTCAACTTATACAACAATGTCACCAATCATTAATACATTGCATGAAACTAGCATTAGTCATGAGTGAACCGATGCCTGAATCGTTTAGTGATGTGAATAAAAAGTATGTGTTTTAAGCTGAAAATCGTCACATTACTGATTTAATGCAAATTATTGTACAACACCCAAACACTTTGATTGTGTGTTAACTTATTGTGCTGCAAATATTTGT
The DNA here is from genome assembly GCA_030737815.1 of Allium fistulosum. NCBI lineage: Eukaryota > Viridiplantae > Streptophyta > Magnoliopsida > Asparagales > Amaryllidaceae > Allium > Allium fistulosum. The sequence continues at coordinate 660,132,254 of CM060908.1, read as the reverse complement.
TATTACAACATGACAACCGGTATCAGTGTAGGTAAGGTTTGTTTTCTTTACTTAGAGAAGTTTTAATGTCATCATTTTCAAACCTCTGTAGTCTTCAGACAGTGGAAAATTTGAGATACTAATTTAAAGATTTGGCTTGTTTAAACAACAAATTTAGATACTAATTTAAAGCAGCTATAAAAAATAGTAATTGGCATTTTCGAATAGCGTTGTAACTATTACCAACATTCAAATAAGGGAAATGATTTACCATTTCAATAAGGGGATAAATTAAAGTCAGTTGCTAGCTGTAGTAGGTTGTAACTATTACCAACATTCAAATATTTCTGTATGAGATCACATAGTTCATATTTAAATACTAATATCTGTTTCATTTTTCCTCTTTGTTCTGACAAGAATGTAGTGTCATCCTAACAGAATTACCTTAAGATTGATATTGCTTACACTACGTGCAATCAATTACATACTGTACGCTATTTAATTATATGTTGGAATAGATGCATCTATTTACATTTTGTATGTCATAATTTTTTAAGGCCAAGGGATATTTATTATGGTGCTAATATAATATTGGCTATATAGAACATCCTATTTTGCTGTATATGTTATTGTGAATTTCTTACCAGATCTAAGTACTCCAAGACTAGAAAATTAATACTTCAAAAATAACGATTCAAGTGCTAAAGAATCGGTGGAGGTTGAAACTGTTCAGGCAACCATCAAACATCTCCTAGACGATGTCAGGGCAGCGAACTGTTGGGTATATTAAACTAATGTAATAGGTTGCAAAAGGTAATGGAAGCAAATAAAAACATATGAAACTTTAAAATCAGATAAAGGATTAAAGAATACAAATATACAAACAGAGAGAAGAGTTCATATGATTCTATAACTACGACAGCAGCACTAAGATCAACAACTTACTATCTTATGCCTGACCACAACCAACCATGCCTAAAATGCGATGAGCGACTTTATATCAGTACAAAATTTTAATTTACCAATTTACTTTCAGGTCATGCTACATGAGACAATAGTAAGGTAATCGGATAAACCCAATCGTCCAACTTAATGAATTGTCATTCTTCGCAAACTCTACCATATAATTTAAGAAAGAATCTCATTCTCCATACAAAAAAATTGAAAACAACAGCACATTAAATCATGTGACACTCAACAGTCTTCCATAACATTAGCATATACCTTACCATTCATTTAGCATAAACCTATAATCTATACAGTGCAGGTTAATGGTTACTTTCAATAAATAAAAAAGATAGTCCACTCGCTTGCTCATCCAATGACTAGAAAAGTTTGTGCCAAACAAGTTAACTTATATAATAATACCTCTCACAGCGGTTCAAATCAAAGAGGCGTGGATGCTGGCTGCGTTCAGAAATAGGAATCGACTGTGTGAGAGAGGTTATTCAAAGACTAGATCGACTGCGTTCAGAGATAGGAATCGAGTGGATCGACTGTGTGAGAGAGATTATTCAATGACTGGATCGACAGCGTTTGATAACGATGGTTAGGGTTACACGATTGAGATTTCATGGAGTTTTTGTTTTTTGGGGTGATGTAGTGGAAGGAAGACTGTTTTCCGGAGGAGTGTCAAAGGCTTGCAATTACACGCCTTTTTAATTCCCGCACAAATTTTATCTCCCGCCCTCTTTTTGACTCCATAGCGTTAAATACGGGTAATTTATGTAGTAAATAGCGTTGGAAATTGTAGATTGTATAGCGCCTAAAGAGGATATGCCTAAACGCTATGTATTGACGCTATCAATAGTCCATATTTTTGTAGTGTAAGAGCTTGGTTGGCACCAAACTTTGGGTACTTGATCATCCATATTAGGCTTACGTTGATGTAAGTCAGTCGCATATCACAACTATTATACTATGCACAAACAATTCACAGATATGGAAAAAACTTCAAATTTTATTGCAAGCTAAAAAAGAAAACGATGGTCTGTCTTATTACATGGCTTTGTGCAAATATGCAAACGTAAATTCTAAATGAAATACAACTGAATGAAACAAAAATAAGTAAAGTAGCATTGTAGATGCTCATTGTTCCATGCCCTAGGGAGTGCAATGCCATTGACAGTCGTTAGTTTGAAAGTTTATCTCCAAGCTTCTGATCGATAACATACAATCCTTCCCATCTCGAACCAAAGTTAGTGGAGTTAGGAAAGATCCATTTCAAAAATAGCTCACCAATTTCAAAGGTCTTAGCTCGGACATTAATGTTGTAGTATCGGGCGACTCGGTGTCGGTATGCAACTGTCCTCAAGTTAGCCTCTTCACGCTTCTCATCTATCAAATCTTGTGATATCGAAAGGAGATCTATGTTTCTTCTAGGGTGATAAGTCACTCGATGAGAAGGGACTTCAAGTTCTATGGAAATCACGACTGCAGAGCCGTATGGAAGGGCGAATGGAGTGTGACCTGTCATGGACTTATGGGTAGTTCTGTATGCCTATAATGCTAGCGAGAGTTCATCGACCCACTTGCCTCTGGCCTTTTCCAAATGCTTCTTCAAAATGGACTTTATGATTTTATTAATAGCTTCGACCTGCCCATTAGCCTGAGAATAAGCAACTGCCGCAAATATTTTCTCAATATGATGCCGTCAGCAGAAGTCTTTGAATTCAGCACTGTTGAATTGGGTCCTGTTGTCAGTTATGATTGTTCGGGGAAGACCAAAACGACAAATGATATTTCGTACAACAAAGTCGATTCTTTCTTCGTAGTGATTGTGGCCAAAGGTTCTGCTTCAGCCCATTTAGTAAAGTAATCGACTGCTATGATGGCGTACTTCGTGCCACCTTTGGAAATCGCCAGGGTGCTGATGATGTCAATACCTCATGTAGCAAACACCCATGGATTGACCATCTGAGTAATCTCAATCGATGGGGCTCTTGGAATCTTTGCGTATGTCTAGCATTTGTTGCATCGTCTAGCATAATCAATTGCGCCTTGATTGATAATTGGTCAGTAATATCCATAGCGAAGTATCTTCTTCACCAAGGTTTGTCCCTCGGTGTAATCGCCACACTCTCCTTTATGCACTTCTATTAATGCTTGTTTAACTTCGTCGTTGGTGATACACCGAAGCAGGGGGATGGAAAAACCCTTCCTGTACCCGACCGCTTCTTAAAGGATGTATCGTGAAGCTTTATGAAGGACCTATCGTTTTTCATTCCTCCGTTCGGGGAGGAATCCCTTTTGCTAATAATCTTTTATCGGAGTTACCACGACTCCTTCTCGGTCTCCTTTTCTAAGACCCAATCAATCTCTATCCAATCAATGCTCGAAGCGTTAAGTGGAACAAGCCCATAAGCTATGCGTCCTCAAAACTAGCGAGTTTGGCCAATGAGTCGGCTTTCTCATTTTGTTCTCTAGGGATATGTGTAATAGTGTAATGCTCAAAATCGACTAGCAGCTCTTGGGCCCGGTTGAGGTAAGGAGAAAGTCGTGCTCCCTTGGCCTGGTATTCTCCCTTGACTTGGCACACTACTAACTGGGAATCATAGAAAATTTGCAAAGCTTTTACTCCCAGATCTTTAGCAAGTTTGAGCCCGACGATCAAGGCTTCATATTCAGCTTTGTTATTCATCCTAAAAAAGTCGAGTTTCACGGCATAGAAGATCGAGCGTTCCTCAGAAGTTACTAGTACGAATCCGACGCTAGAACACTGGCCGTAAGATTCTCCATCCATGTACATCTTCCATTGGATGGTAGGTTGTTTGCTGTTCTCAAAAGATTCATCTTATGCAGTGAACTCAGCTATGAAGTCCGCCAACGTTTGTCCTTGGATAGCTCTTCGAGGGAGATAAGTGATATCAAACTGGCTCAGTTCGATATTCCATTTTAGTAGCCTCTCATATGTCTTAGGTCAGTGTAGGACCTAATGTAACGGATGGTCGGTTAAGACATTATGGAGTGAGCCAGAAAATAAGGGTGGAGCTTTCTTGATGCAATCAATAGGAAGTATGCGAGCTTCTCCGGCTTCAAATGGTTTCTTTCAGCACCTGTCAACCGCTTGCTAACATGGTATCTTTGCCTCTGGATCTAATTCTCTTCGCACAGCAGCGGCACTTATCGCATGTATCGACATTACTAAATAGATTACAAGACTTCATGATCCAATGGCTTAAGCAAGATGGGGGTCTCTCTAAGTGACATACCAGAGCTTGGAACGCATCAATACAATCCTACATCCATATGAAGTTCCACTTCCCTCTTTTGATCGAGTTAAAGAAGGGAATGCACTTATCTATGGCCTTGGAGATGAATAGACTCAGGGCGGCGACCTTCCTATTTAGCCTTTGCACCTGTTTAATCATCTTCGGTGCTCGGATATCTCTTACTGCCCAAATCTTCTCGAGATTGGCTTTAATTCAAAGAGAGTTAACGATGAAACCCAAGAATTTCCCTGACGCAACGCCGAATGAGCATTTCAAGGGGTTGAGTTTCATTCTGTATTTCCGAAGGACACTGAGCATCTCCGCCTGATCACTGATGTGGTCATTTGATCGTTATTACTTCACGAGCATATCATCCACATACGTCCATTGATCGTCTGATCCGATCTCTGAACATCCGGTTGACCAGTCTTTGATAAGTAGCTCTATCGTTTTTCAGCCCAAAAGGCATCACAATGTAGCGGTATAAACCCAGGTCGGGCAACGAAGCTAGTGTGTTCTTGATCTGGGATGTGCATTGGGATTTTATTGTACCTGAAGTATGCATCCCTAAATGAAAGCAGTTCATGTCCAGCAGTCAAGTCTACCAACTGGTCGATCCATGGAAGTGGAAAGCTGTCCTTTAGGCATGCTTTATTCAGGTCTGAGTAATCGGCACATGTCCTCCACTTTCCATTAGCCTTTCTTATGAGTATAGGATTAGATACCCATTTCGAGTAGACGACATTGTGGATAAACCCATTTTTCTTAAGTTTATCCAACTCTTCCTTAAGCACAACAGATCTCTCTAAATCCATGCTGCGTCATTTCTGTTTCATCGGGACATGCCATGGGTCGATATTCAATGCATGGCTCACGATGGTTGGCAAGATCCCTTACATATTAGAGTGGGTCCAGGCGAACACATCAAGATTCACCCAGAGAAAGCCGACTAATTCCTTCATCATTGTTGCACTGAGCTGTGATCCGACCTTCAGGACCAAAGATGGGTCGTCATGACTGACCGTGATGTCAATCTTCCACTCAGCGGTTATAGCCTTGGGTTCTTAAGGCTCCTCTTCCTCATCTCTCAAATCTATATCTTTATAGAACCAACTGTGGTGTTCGAGCCAAGGCTCAGACGTTGATTGCTAGGCTTCATTAGTTTTGATGCAGGGAAGCTTCTCCACATCCTTTCCTTTTTATTTCCACCGAGCATCCCTCAACTCAGCAACATATCAGGCATGGCTAGTCGCCTGATCTCCATGAATAATTCCCACACCATTTTCTATCGAAAATTTGAGTGTTAAGCACCAAGGGGCGATAGCTGCCCTGAATTCAACAAGGGTCGGTCGGCCCAAGAAAGCATTATGTGAAGAGTTCACATCCATCACAACAAACGGCAGCACCTGCATACTCCTACGGTTGTAACGACCCGACATTTTGGACCATTCGCATCCATTATAAGTGTATAGGTAGACACTCATGCCGGAATTGAATTGCTCAAAATACCGCGTTGTTAATTTAAATTTGGCAAAACTGAACATATACAATAAATAAATAATCACAGATCACAGACACAGAGTAATAAGTGCAGCGGAAATAAAAGAGATAGTAGTTCATGAAGCTACTATATGAATATATAAAATACATCAGAGTTTACAACAGAAGAGTAATACGATACATCAAATACAAATCAGAATGCATCACTGGAATCATCGAATACTGGAAACAGAATAGATGGCTGGATCTTCAAGCAAAGCTCTAACTTCAAAGGTGAGTCTCGAAAGCTGAACCACTCAGTCTGACCCGAGCGTAAAGCAAAATACAAAACACTCGAGTCAGGATTAACATTCTTATATTAATAAATCCAACTCAAGTGAAATAGCAATTGAAATACAAGTAACTCAAAGGATGTTTGGAATAACCATCCTTTAAGGATCCGTTAAACTATCTACTATGTAGTAGTGTACGATAAGTAGATAATGTCTATCAGTAATATAAAGATATCAAAATAGCGTTAAGTCATGGCCCATTCCACCCTTAACACATTTTTATTCCCAAAAGCATATACAAGACCGTAGTTTCCCCAAAACCGGAAGTCACCAGAGGGCAATCCATATACTAAAGGTACAAAACAAATCGTAATGGTCGCGTATAAATGGAATACAAGTATGACAAGGCACATGAGGCAATACCCAAGGTAGTGATACTACCGTTCGCCTGATCCGGACTGGTGAGAACGCAACGCCGCAGCGCCCGCAACACCGTGAAACAACACTCCCAAAATCAAGGGTGCACCAATCGACAAAAAGTATAAGTAGTTCGAAGAAGTGTGTCTACTTGAGGTAGCAAATGCTCCATTGGCCCGGCACAGCTCCTGTTTTAGTCATTTCCAATTTGACACAAGTGTCAAGGCTATCCATTATCGTTCACTTTCTTCAGTCAACACGTACATCATTCCAACCACTTCATTCTGGATCATCACTCCGCGTATAGTTATTAAAGTGGTTTCGGTTCAGATAGAGAGTATATCCATTGCCGATCCCGGTCTCTTCAATAACTTTCGTAATTATTACACCGATTGGTCGTTTATATATTTCAAAAAAACAAATCAATTTCAATTTCAAATAGAATTCGTAAATCAACATTTCACTTGTTTTTCAAAAACCAATTTCCATACTTTACGTTTCAAAACTTCCAAATTCACAATTTCAAAATCTTATACTTCAATTTCAATTTCTATTTAAAAAAATTTCAATATTCATTTAAATTCGTATATAAGTTTTATTTCGAAATCATTTAAAATGATTTATTCAACATTCAAATCAATTTAACTTCAATTATCGATTTCATTCAATATTCATTAAGTAAATTTGTCATTCAAACAATTTCTATTAAATTTCCAATTCATTAAATCCATTACTTAAGTTCAATGCCATTATATCAAGACTTACAAATTTAATTAAGTTAAATTCGTCAAATCAAATTCTTTAAATTACAAGTCTCACATTAACTTCAAAAATATCACATTTTATTTCTTGTTAAAGAAATTCAATTTCACTTATTTACTTACTTAAATAATTTTCCAAAACTTAATTAATAAAGAAAACTCAATTTCAATTATTTACGAAGTAAATTCACTTATTCAAAAGTTCAATTTTACTTATTAAGGAATTCAATTCAATTTAATCATTAAATAATTCAACCTTATTTAATTATTAAATAATTCAAAACTTAATTATTAAATAATTTCAAAGTTTAATAATTTCAAACTTAATTATAATTTCAAACTTAATTATTAAATCATTTCAAAGTGTAATAATTTCAAACTTAATTCAATAATTTCTCAAATTTAATAACATTCTTTTCATCAATTACGTTGTTAATATTTTGTTTCAGATTATTAAAATTTTACATTTTTCTTTCATTAAAATTCTAATTTCAACTTCATTTCAAAACCATATTATTTATTCAAATAAAATCTTCGTTTATTTTTAAATCAAATTATTGACCAATCGGGTTTTATTTAATTTTCTATCCTAGGTCAAAGTTCAATTTTGGGTATTTATCATTTCAACCCGATTCCAATTCAATTCAAAATCAACACATAGTAAAGGGAACTTGCAGTGTGATAACTGGGATGGTGTCAAAGTAAATAAACAAGTAATAACAACAACCAATATCAATCCAATAATCAATTCAAATAATCCCGAAATAACCGTACTAATTCGCATTGTTATTTGTGCGAATTAATATAATCATTTCTAGAATCTACACTATCATTTCATGTAGATTAAAGATTATTACATTACGGTTTCACTTGTCATCTATTTACAATTTCATACATCATCAATTTAACAACATACATTCAGTGGTTCAAAGTGTAATTAAACAAATCCTACGTGTCAATAAATTTAACAGTTAAAGGGGTCATATTATACAAATGTCAGTTAATCAAATTTAACATTTAATTATCCTATATCAAGTTCAATTTCATACTATTTATCATTTTAACATTAACAATTTAACGTCCAATATCAACATCAACAATCAATCAATTAACGACCAAACTGGATTATCATTGCATATATAACAGATAATGGTGTCAGATGTCACAGGTGAACTGATACAGGTAATAACAGTGTAATGTCAAACAGCAGCAATATTTCAATTGTTGTTTCAATTGAAATCAAATTTAATAAATAAAAGAACGTTAATCGTGAGTGAGTGCTCACCTTTCGAAGCTAGAGATGAACGAGAATGAGATGAGTTACGAATCCAAAGCAACGCTAGATAGATACGATTCGATGGAGAAAACAGGCCCGATGGACAAGGCTGATAACAGAAATCGACGCAATCAAATTAGAACCGGATAGATAAAGATAATTGGTATAAGAGGATTTGTTAAAAGTCAATATTCATTTAAAGCACATATATAAATCAAAATAAATATTTTTCAAAATCAAATTTTTCCTCCCCTTTTTCTTTTAGCACTTTAAAATATAATACATCTACACTATCCAGTAACAAATATATATATCGTTGTAAATGTATACCTTACTATTAACAACCGTGGTATTAAAACTATAACAATGAGACTGTAAACTTTAGTAACTAAATAATAAATATCAAAAGCAACTATCGATACACTAAAAATATAGGCTGATACATATGTGTGGACAACACATATAAAAACAACATACATATAAATATTCTTTATAACACATGCATGCAACTGTAACTAATAAAACTCATATTTTACACAAATTATATAGCTTTGTATAAACTTATACGTACTGTAAGTAAGGGAAACATCTTGCTATAGCAAGTCACGCCTAACCCATATACACCCATATAACTTAATATATTTATATAATTTTACACAACAGAAAAACCTGTATACTTACCAAATCAAACATCCATTTATATTTAAGACAATATATAACAATAGATGAAATTTGAATATATAATGACATATAACTGATCTGGAACTATATGACCAATATTTATATATATACTTTGACGCTATCTCAAAACAAACAGAAATATATATGTTCCCATATAAATAACAGCCTATGCAACTATTGAAAAACATATACAACTGTGAATAGTTGCATTGATAAAATATAGGAAAGACTCCACTGCAACTCTCAAAACTTACCCGTGACAAATACATACGTCACATATAAAACCATACTTATATTTTAAATATATCCTTATGCGTCATATATGTATAAACAACAAAATATAGATACAGCTAACAACTACAAATAGCTGCATATATAGCATACCTCACAAGGAACGAAAGTCTAAAAGAAAGAAAAGAATTGAAGCCTCTGCTTTGCATGCGCACAAGCCTCGAAACCGGGTTTTTCCCATCGGGTCTGGCTTCGGGGTTCAAGGAAGTAGAAGGCGGATGCAAAACTGACTGAAGGCGGAGGGGAGGAAGAGGCCGGAGGTTGTGTAAGTGGACAGGCTCAGTGACGAGGTGGCGGTTGGTGGAACAGTGGCTCGGAGGCGGCGAATGTAACTGCGCGCGACAGCGGAGGTGGAAGGCGCAAGCGGTGTGAGTATGGTGGCGGAATCGCGGCTGGAGGTGGTGCCGCGCGTGGTCGCGGTTCTGGTTTGTGGCCTCGGCGTTCGAGTGGGTTGTGAGAGGGAGAGGAGGGCGAAAGCGAGGGGTGGCTGCTAGGTGGTGGCACGTGGAGGACGGGTGCGCAGCTTGGTGGGTAAGGAGGAGGCGTGGGATGGTGGCAGCAGTCGGTCGGTGGTTGACCGGAGCAGGGGATGAGATGGAGCGTAGGGTGGCCTTCGGGTGTCAGGTGGAAAGTTTATGGGCTGAGAGAATTTGAAATAGAAAAGGCAAAAGAGGATGAAGAGCTTTTTTTTACCATTTTTTTCTTTTACAGTAAGAAGGAGGTGAGAGGCAGAGAGGAGAAAGAAATGGGTAGCTTGGATTCCAGGCAACATTTTATCACGAGAAACGAATGGTCAGAGCAAAGATATGTACCGGTTAATAAATTTTTGGAACCAGTGCAATGGAAAAGTCACACGCGAATCCAGGAATAAATAAAAGCAACGGCTGTTTGATTTGGTTAGGTTGATAACTAGATGGACACCCAAAAGTTTAAAACGTATACCAATACGGTTCAACGTTTTACAGATTTCGTCATCCATCGAACTCTGAAACGCACCTACGGATATACTGCGGAGATCAGTACGACGCAACGATCAAAACGGTATACAGATATCAGTGGTATGATTGAATTATAAAAATTCGAATTTTTCTACTATGGAAAATGCAAGAAAAACGCTGAAAAATAAGATCGACGGAGCCAAAGATGTCCGAATTTTGGAAAACGACAAACTGAAATCTTGCTAAGAAGATGATTTAGAATTTTTCTATGTAAAAATATTTTGGTTTCGAGAACATTTTATTTTCAACGCTTTTTAACTGATTAAATTGAAGTGAATTTACGCGCGAAATAAACTTTCGTATTTTCGGACGAAAATTTACCAGTTGCTATGTTTAACTAGACGTATTCCAAATATTAAATTTTTATTTCAAAATTTTATCGTTTAAAATTTCAACTAATTACGTTATTAAAACAGTTGAAATTTACGGGCCGTTACACTCTCCCCCACTCAAAACTTTTCGTCCCCGAAAAGGAACGAGTTTGGAGAATAGAATCAACCAGAAAGAAAACAGATTTGAAATACAAAATAACAATTAATTTAAACCATATAAATTCAAATTTAAATTAATTGATATTCAATAATTGATTTAATCAATTTGCTTCACTAAGATCAATCTCAACTATTTCTAAATTCATTATCTTATTATCCAATTATCCTCAATTTACAATTTCTAAAACCATAAATTTGAATAGTCTTATTTTAATCATATTTTATTTTCAACAGATTAAATTCTTTAATTCCAAATTATTATAAATTTTATTTCACTTAATATATCTTATCACATATATTTAACCCATATAAATTAATTTAAAACATAAAAGTTTCGATTTAAATTACTTTACATCTATTAATTTCCTTTAAATTAAAGGTATTTTCATATGTTAATCAAATTTCAATTTATTAATTCTTTCAAAACAAATTTATTAATTCTTTCAAAACAAATTTATTTCATTATTAACTGAGTTTACTTATTATCCTATCTAACTCTATTAACATCTTTATAATCAAAATTTAGTGTATAACATTTATTATAAACACTCAAATTTTATTTATAATTTCAATTTACCTTATACATTATCCAATTACATATTCAACTTCTGAATGATTTAGGTAAGTTGTATTAGAATGCAGTTGAACAATATACAAATAAAATTTACCAAATTCAATTATTCGAGTTTAATTATTTATTCCAAATTTTGGTTTTATTTATAATTAAAATCATCCTTTAACAAAATTTAAACATTAGATTTCCGATTAACTTTAAACAATTTAGAGATATATATAATATATTTATATCAAATCAGATTAAATTTTAAAATAAGATACCTACATATATATATAAATCATATTATACTGAAGAAATTCAAATCAAAATATTTTCAAAACAAACCGTAGCAAAGCTACAGAATAGTATCTCCACTTCGAAACTCGAAAATGAATGTCGATGATGCGGCCGCCATCACCGAAATTATTTTCCAGCGACAAAGAGAAGAGCACTGATTTCAACATTTTAAAAATTCTTTGAAAACGATTTCTATTCGAAAATACTTTCAATAATATATACTTTAAAATTTTAAACCCAAAGTTGAAAATCACCGGAAACCAATAAATTCTCAAATTTCTGAATTAAGTTCATTTCAAATTTCAAATCAATTTATAACCAAGTTTATGAATTCATTTATTTATATTATGCAATAGTCAATGGTTTACAAAACAATAAATGAAAATCAAATATTATTATTTCAGACAACAAATTCATTAACAATTTAATTTCAAAAAACTTATATTTATATATAATATAATCATTCAAAACTATTTTGTTTATCAAATTTGAAAACAACATTTTTAATATAAATTTAGAAATTCATTTCTTTGCTCGACGATATAGAAATGGATTTTCAAAATAAGGATAGGGATTCGAAATTTGATGGACTTAAATCAAAGAGAAATTTGATTCGAAGATAAGTTCGAAACAAGATATGATGATTAATAGCAGAGTAGGAAGATTGATAAGTTTACATAAATCGCGGGCAACCTTAACCGGGTCGACCGTGACTTCAAGAATAAGATCGTTGTAGAATTCCGAGGTAAATCTACATTCGATCTCAAGAAATAGAATTCAGGTATAGCAGGAGATAGATAGCATCGTAAACCGAGGATACAGAAATCTCCGGTAAATCAATGCTTATTATAAAGGAGTTTCACCCCTTTACAAATCATTCGAAGTTTGGCGAGACCGCCGATTTATTATAGATATCATTTGAAGTGGAGTTATGGGATGCTCCAGCGTTGAATGAAGACGAATAGTGAGGGACACGAATGAATTTTGAAACCGCAGGGAACGTTCCAAAAATTCAAAGGAATCGAGTCAAAAGGAAGAGATTGAAACTCGAATGAGAGTGATTCTATAAATACATTTACCCTATATGTTAAGTTTTGCCTAGAGCTACCAAAGCTCTGATACCAACTGTAACGACCCGACATTTTGGACCATTCGCATCCATTATAAGTGTATAGGTAGACACTCATGCCGGAATTGAATTGCTCAAAATACCGCGTTGTTAATTTAAATTTGGCAAAACTGAACATATACAATAAATAAATAATCACAGATCACAGACACAGAGTAATAAGTGCAGCGGAAATAAAAGAGATAGTAGTTCATGAAGCTACTATATGAATATATAAAATACATCAGAGTTTACAACAGAAGAGTAATACGATACATCAGATACAAATCAGAATGCATCACTGGAATCATCGAATACTGGAAACAGAATAGATGGCTGGATCTTCAAGCAAAGCTCCAACTTCAAAGGTGAGTCTCGAAAGCTGAACCACTCAGTCTGACCCGAGCGTAAAGCAAAATACAAAACACTCGAGTTAGGATTAACATTCTTATATTAATAAATCCAACTCAAGTGAAATAGCAATTGAAATACAAGTAACTCAAAGGATGTTTGGAATAACCATCCTTTAAGGATCCGTTAAACTATCTACTATGTAGTAGTGTACGATAAGTAGATAATGTCTATCAGTAATATAAAGATATCAAAATAGCGTTAAGTCATGGCCCATTCCACCTTTAACACATTTTTATTCCCAAAAGCATATACAAGACCGTAGTTTCCCCAAAACCGGAAGTCACCAGAGGGCAATCCATATACTAAAGGTACAAAACAAATCGTAGTGGTCGCGTATAAATGGAATACAAGTATGACAAGGCACATGAGGCAATACCCAAGGTAGTGATACTACCGTTCGCCTGATCCGGACTGGTGAGAACGCAACGCCGCAGCGCCCGCAACACCGTGAAACAACACTCCCAAAATCAAGGGTGCACCAATCGACAAAAAGTATAAGTAGTTCGAAGAAGTGTGTCCACTTGAGGTAGCAAATCCTCCATTGGCCCGGCACAGCTCCTGTTTTAGTCATTTCCAATTTGACACAAGTGTCAAGGCTATCCATTATCGTTCACTTTCTTCAGTCAACACGTACATCATTCCAACCACTTCATTCTGGATCATCACTCCGCGTATAGTTATTAAAGTGGTTTCGGTTCAGATAGAGAGTATATCCATTGCCGATCCCGGTCTCTTCAATAACTTTCGTAATTATTACACCGATTGGTCGTTTATATATTTCAAAAAAACAAATCAATTTCAATTTCAAATAGAATTCGTAAATCAACATTTCACTTGTTTTTCAAAAACCAATTTCCATACTTTACGTTTCAAAACTTCCAAATTCACAATTTCAAAATCTTATACTTCAATTTCAATTTCTATTTAAAACAATTTCAATATTCATTTAAATTAGTATATAAGTTTTATTTCGAAATCATTTAAAATGATTTATTCAACATTCAAATCAATTTAACTTCAATTATCGATTTCATTCAATATTCATTAAGTAAATTTGTCATTCAAACAATTTCTATTAAATTTCCGATTCATTAAATCCATTACTTAAGTTCAATGCCATTATATCAAGACTTACAAATTTAATTAAGTTAAATTCGTCAAATCAAATTCTTTAAATTACAAGTCTCACATTAACTTCAAAAATATCACATTTTATTTCTTGTTAAAGAAATTCAATTTCACTTATTTACTTACTTAAATAATTTTCCAAAACTTAATTAATAAAGAAAACTCAATTTCAATTATTTACGAAGTAAATTCACTTATTCAAAAGTTCAATTTTACTTATTAAAGAATTCAATTCAATTTAATCATTAAATAATTCAACCTTATTTAATTATTAAATAATTCAAAACTTAATTATTAAATAATTTCAAAGTTTAATAATTTCAAACTTAATTATAATTTCAAACTTAATTATTAAATCATTTCAAAGTGTAATAATTTCAAACTTAATTCAATAATTTCTCAAATTTAATAACATTCTTTTCATCAATTACGTTGTTAATATTTTGTTTCAGATTATTAAAATTTTACATTTTTCTTTCATTAAAATTCTAATTTCAACTTCATTTCAAAACCATATTATTTATTCAAATAAAATCTTCGTTTATTTTTAAATCAAATTATTGACCAATCGGGTTTTATTTAATTTTCTATCCTAGGTCAAAGTTCAATTTTGGGTATTTATCATTTCAACCCGATTGCAATTCAATTCAAAATCAACACATAGTAAAGGGAACTTGCAGTGTGATAACTGGGATGGTGTCAAAGTAAATAAACAAGTAATAACAACAACCAATATCAATCCAATAATCAATTCAAATAATCCCGAAATAACCGTACTAATTCGCATTGTTATTTGTGCGAATTAATATAATCATTTCTAGAATCTACACTATCATTTCATGTAGATTAAAGATTATTACATTACGGTTTCACTTGTCATCTATTTACAATTTCATACATCATCAATTTAACAACATACATTCAGTGGTTCAAAGTGTAATTAAACAAATCCTACGTGTCAATAAATTTAACAGTTAAAGGGGTCATATTATACAAATGTCAGTTAATCAAATTTAACATTTAATTATCCTATATCAAGTTCAATTTCATACTATTTATCATTTTAACATTAACAATTTAACGTCCAATATCAACATCAACAATCAATCAATTAACGACCAAACTGGATTATCATTGCATATATAACAGATAATGGTGTCAGATGTCACAGGTGAACTGATACAGGTAATAACAGTGTAATGTCAAATAGCAGCAATATTTCAATTGTCGTTTCAATTGAAATCAAATTTAATAAATAAAAGAACGTTAATCGTGAGTGAGTGCTCACCTTTCGAAGCTAGAGATGAACGAGAATGAGATGAGTTACGAATCCAAAGCAACGCTAGATAGATACGTTTCGATGGAGAAAACAGGCCCGACGGACAAGGCTGATAACAGAAATCGACGCAATCAAATTAGAACCGGATAGATAAAGATAATTGGTATAAGCGGATTTGTTAAAAGTCAATATTCATTTAAAGCACATATATATAAATCAAAATAAATATTTTTCAAAATCAAATTTTTCCTCCCCTTTTTCTTTTAGCACTTTAAAATATAATACATCTACACTATCCAGTAACAAATATATATATCGTTGTAAATGTATACCTTACTATTAACAACCGTGGTATTAAAACTATAACAATGAGACTGTAAACTTTAGTAACTAAATAATAAATATCAAAAGCAACTATCGATACACTAAAAATATAGGCTGATACATATGTGTGGACAACACATATAAAAACAACATACATATAAATATTCTTTATAACACATGCATGCAACTGTAACTAATAAAACTCATATTTTACACAAATTATATAGCTTTGTATAAACTTATACGTACTGTAAGTAAGGGAAACATCTTGCTATAGCAAGTCAAGCCTAACCCATATACACCCATATAACTTAATATATTTATATAATTTTACACAACAGAAAAACCTGTATACTTACCAAATCAAACATCCATTTATATTTAAGACAATATATAACAATAGATGAAATTTGAATATATAATGACATATAACTGATCTGGAACTATATGACCAATATGTATATATATACTTTGACGCTATCTCAAAACAAACAGAAATATATATGTTCCCATATAAATAACAGCCTATGCAACTATTGAAAAACATATACAACTGTGAATAGTTGCATTGATAAAATATAGGAAAGACTCCACTGCAACTCTCAAAACTTACCCGTGACAAATACATACGTCACATATAAAACCATACTTATATTTTAAATATATCCTTATGCGTCATATATGTATAAACAACAAAATATAGATACAGCTAACAACTACAAATAGCTGCATATATAGCATACCTCACAAGGAACGAAAGTCTAAAAGAAAGAAAAGAATTGAAGCCTCTGCTTTGCATGCGCACAAGCCTCGAAACCGGGTTTTTCCCATCGGGTCTGGCTTCGGGGTTCAAGGAAGTAGAAGGCGGATGCAAAACTGACTGAAGGCGGAGGGGAGGAAGAGGCCGGAGGTTGTGTAAGTGGACAGGCTCAGTGACGAGGTGGCGGTTGGTGGAACAGTGGCTCGGAGGCGGCGAATGTAACTGCGCGCGACAGCGGAGGTGGAAGGCGCAAGCGGTGTGAGTATGGTGGCGGAATCGCGGCTGGAGGTGGTGCCGCGCGTGGTCGCGGTTCTGGTTTGTGGCCTCGGCGTTCGAGTGGGTTGTGAGAGGGAGAGGAGGGCGAAAGCGAGGGGTGGCTGCTAGGTGGTGGCGCGTGGAGGATGGGTGCGCAGCTTGGTGGGTAAGGAGGAGGTGTGGGATGGTGGCAGCAGTCGGTCGGTGGTTGACCGGAGCAAGGGATGAGATGGAGCGTAGGGTGGCCTTCGGGTGTCAGGTGGAAAGTTGATGGGCTGAGAGAATTTGAAATAGAAAAGGCAAAAGAGGATGAAGAGCTTTTTTTTTACCATTTTTTTCTTTTACAGTAAGAAGGAGGTGAGAGGCAGAGAGGAGAAAGAAATGGGTAGCTTGGATTCCAGGCAACATTTTATCACGAGAAACGAATGGTCAGAGCAAAGATATGTACCGGTTAATAAATTTTTGGAACCAGTGCAATGGAAAAGTCACACGCGAATCCAGGAATAAATAAAAGCAACGGCTGTTTGATTTGGTCAGGTTGATAACTAGATGGACACCCAAAAGTTTAAAACGTATACCAATACGGTTCAACGTTTTACAGATTTCGTCATCCATCGAACTCTGAAACGCACCTACGGATATACTGCGGAGATCAGTACGACGCAACGATCAAAACGGTATACAGATATCAGTGGTACGATTGAATTATAAAAATTCGAATTTTTCTACTACGGAAAATGCAAGAAAAACGCTGAAAAATAAGATCGACGGAGCCAAAGATGTCCGAATTTTGGAAAACGACAAACTGAAATCTTGCTCAGAAGATGATTTAGAATTTTTCTATGTAAAATATTTTAGTTTTGAGAACATTTTATTTTCAACGCTTTTTAACTGATTAAATTGAAGTGAATTTACGCGCGAAATAAACTTTCGTATTTTCGGACGAAAATTTACCAGTTGCTATGTTTAACTAGACGTATTCCAAATATTAAATTTTTATTTCAAAATTTTATCGTTTAAAATTTCACAAAATTTCAACTAATTACGTTATTAAAATAGTTGAAATTTACGGGCCGTTACACGGTTGTCGTCTCCTAACTCCACCGGTAGCTCGACGTAGCCTACTGCTTCTGTAGCAATACTATTAAAGCCATGAATATGGGTTTACACAATTTTAAATCTTCCGCCTCCAGTAACATCTGGTCGCAGGCCTTCTTAAAAAGGATATTGATTGAACTTCCGTAGTCAATCAAAAATTTTCTCACCAAGGCAGGACCGATTATGGCCGAGATCTTCATTAGGTCTATTGTAGGGGCCTCTACCCCGTCTACATCTCTACTCTAAAATATGATGCCATCAACCATAGTACTTTGCTGCTTCGCCGGAGCATCATCCTCCGCGTTCGAGTAGCACTCCATATCAATATGTCTTATAGTTTTCATGTAAAGCTCCATCTCATTCCATCTTTTATTAGTTGGAAGTGGTCCTTTGCTTCCCTCTCCCATGTTCGAGTAGCACTCCATATCTTGATAGATAGACATTCTCTAATGATGGGTTCAATGGTGTATAGGTGTCAAATATCAGGATCCTTGGCTTCCCTTTCCCAGAATCCTATCTTCGATCACAGTTTCTATCACCGCCTCTCTTTTACTCATTTGCTTTGCTTTGAATATTACTTCAACTTTCCTGGGACTCTCTCCGGACTGTTCACCACCACGCTACTTTGTACTCCCTTGGCACTCTAGCTTGTAACATCTCTCTTCCTGGTCCACTTTGCCTCCTGCTTCCTTAGTTACCGAGCTGCCTTCGCATAAAAACGGTCCAACATAGAAAGAGGCTTCCTTGCCAACCAATCGCCAAAATCAGAATCAGGGTCGACTCCCTTAGTTAATGCCATTGGTATTATATCATCTTTTGGATTACTGACTTCAGTAACAGTCGTGTTAAACCTTTCCAAATAATCATTCAATGACTCCTCCAGAGCCTGGATGAAGTTGGAGAGGGACATGGCACCTTTGGCGAGTCATGTGCATGCAGAACTGCTACACGAACTTCCTTGCCGACTTATCAAACGAATAAATTGACCATGGTGGTAATTTGGTGAACTTCATGATCGCAAACCCTTCCAGAAAAATGGAAAAACATCTACATTTGATTGCATCAGTGGCTCGTGCGGAGTCCATGTGCCACTCGTACTTCATGAGATGTTGCCCGGGGTTGGTTTTTCCCTCATACGCAGGAACCGTAGGCATATTAAACCTCCGTGGATACTCTACATGTAAGATGTTGTTAGTGAATGGAGTATGACTTCTGGAGGGTCCCCAATCATCGTTGGTTAGGACTTGACTTTCTTTCACAAGCTGTCTCACCATAGCTGTTAGGTCCGGCGTTTGGAGAGCTGGTGCCTAACGGTGGTCATGTTCCACCTTACGTGAATTACTCGATCCATGCCTCCGGGTAGCACCACGTTGCCTTAGCTTAGCATGCTCCTCATGTACCTCCTAAGCAGCAATCCTATCATTGTCTCTCGACCATAGTTCAATCACATTCGCTTGGGTTTCAGTGCCTCGGTCGGTCATGGCACGTCCGGAGTTGGCTCCTCCACCAACATGAAGATTCTAACCTATGTTGGAGGGTTCGATGTCGATCCCCCTGGAGGATTCGGTGCCGATCTGGGTAGTTTGGCAATAGTTGATCGCATAGTTCCCCCTCTATGTTCCATCATCATACACATCTGTCTTGCGCCATATGCTTCTATGATAGTCGTCAGATGAAGAGGAGTTCTCTGATCCTGAATATAGAATAGGCTCCCTCCTTGTCTTCCCACGTTGGTCTTTCAACTGATTCATCAGGTCGATATTGGCCTCGATCTGCTGATTGAGCTACTGACGGCTATTTAACAATTCCTTCATCAGGACTTCAAAGTCGGCTTTGGTGATGTAAACAGCTAGATTTGGCGCATCGGTAGCCACTGATTACACATTATGGTCAACCTGTTGAATGCTGGTATCTTCATTACCTTCAGTAGCATGGGAAGTAGTGGAATTGTTTCCTCTAGCCATGGCTAATAGCTTCCTTCTAGATCTTATTCAAATCTGAGTAAAAACAAAAACGTGTTGGTAGAAATCTGGATCTATCCCACAGATATAGAATCCACAAGTTGATGATGAGATCCAATCATGTTGAGAATTATTTCTCAGTGAAAGCACCAAAATGTTTGCACCAAAAGTTTCCATAAACACCCATTAGATTGAAAGCAGTGAAATAAAGTGAAGAATTAAACTTAAAACAGAGAGTGAACAAGAAAAATAAAGAACATACAAATTTATAGTGGTTCAGCACTGATTGCCTATGTCCACTTAAAGAAATTGCTTTATTACATACTTGCTTTTCTGGTTGCAGTGGGATTGGATCATAATGGATCCTTGATTACAATAGAGTTGAAGTAAAATAGCAGCGTAAAGATACTTAAAGTGAACAATAAACTCTATGTTTATAGGTGTAGACGACCAAATATCTTCCTAAAATTTCGTCGACAAACTCTCACGACGTAGATGAGGTCGCCTAAAAAGTTTCATGGCCAAATTCCCAAGGATGGACGATCGGTCTAAATGGCCCTATGGGCTCATGTGATTCCCTCATGTGGGTTCCCCTCCATGCTAGCTTCGTGTTTCCAAAGTTGTTTTGCATAGTCTCCTATTGTTTTGTAGAGATATCGATTGATTTCTATTGAGTTGAACTGCTAATTTAAGTTGTTCATAGCCAAAAAGATTTGATCCAATCCCCCACCTAGGGGAAGGGATAGGTATTGATCCCCTGCCTGGGGGAAGTACTAATCCATACTTAAAATATACCAGAGAGTCTTTATTGATCTCACTTGATCGTTGCTTCATACCTCTGTCTGTACTTGATCTCTGGACTCTATGATCATCCCTCTTGACTACTTGCCTTATCTACCGTTGAGTCTAACTTGTCCAATCAGCCTGGACATAGCCGGGTCAAAAGGCCAGATAACACTTTTCAAATGTTTTGGAAACTTATATTATATTGTAAGCTTTTATAATAAACATTTTTTTGTTTTAAATTTAAAACCTTTTATTTTGATTTTCAAAACAATTTTGAAAATTAGCCCAGTGCCCGATTCAAATTAGGGCTTTTCTATTGGAGGCAACCTTTGTGCTCACTTCACCTTTTACGGTAGGCCAATAACGAGGTAGGGCAACCTTAATTAGTTAGCCTAACATGACTAATTTAGACTGCATAGGCTAGTAGGCTCCGATACCGTTGTAGCTCCAACCAAACTCCTTTGGGGAGACACAACTAGGTACCTCATCAGCGAATTTTACGTGAAGCCTTTCGACTAGCACAACCATCACATGACATGTAAGGGTACGAGAAAATACTTCATCATAGATTACAATGTGAGAACCTCCTATCGTGCAAATTGCTGGGATCGAATCTGGGACATCCAATGTACTAGGTAAACGCCTCAACCAACCTCGGTCTGATACTATTGTAGGAATTGGGCCAGCCCACAGTGTAGTTAAAGGGTAAATTTCCCAAAAAAAATCCTTTTTGGATCCACTGAGCTTATAAAGTTTAAAGAGATTTTAGATCCAATCTAAATGGTGTTTTAAATAAAATCCTTTATTTTAATAGATTGGTTTGTAAAAGTTTGAATTTGATATTTGCATAAACTAGAGTATATCAAAAATAAACATATATATATTAGTGATTATTAATTGTTAAATTTAATTTAGAGAAGGAAATCTTTCATTTCCATCTCTTAACTAATTCAATTAATGAGAGGATGCATGGTTTTAACAAGAGAGAAAAAAAATCATTTCTTTCTGTTTAATTAAATTAAATAATTTATTAAATAACATTAATGACCAAAATTATACTTAGCAAATGTTATGAGTATATCCAAATATTCTCTAGTGTAAATTATGTAAGTGCATCATATCAAATTGTGTGCATAGTTAATGTGTATGAGTTTGGGTGCTGGGATTTACACTGCAATAGACATGTTTGCTATTTATATATGTATTGGCTATTTAAAATATCATTTAAAATTATATGCAAGTGTGTGCGAGCGTGTGTGTATACATGTTTAAATATATTTAATATGTGTGTGTGTGTGTGTGTTGTTAATGAATCCTTTAAAAATCTAAATTAATTCAACCAAGTCAACTATTATGGATTCAAGATTTATTACCAAACATGCGATAATTTGATTTAGTAAAACAATTTGAAAATAGATCTTAATCAATAAATCCAAATATAACCCACACACACACACACACACACACACATATATATATATATGTTAATAATTTAAGGTGAGATAAAATATTGATATTTTATAAGTAATAATTTGCCAAAAGTATATTTTATTTAATAGTAATATTATGTTGATTTATGTTTATTTATATGTGAATACAATTTTTCTTTATTAGTATGTATATATATAATACGTAAAAAAATTCTTTTTATGAAACCTTTTATTGTAAAATATTTTTTAAAATTATATTAACATACATGTACATATATATACACATATGTGTGTATATGTATATGTATATATGCATGTATGTATGTATCTTACAATAAAAAACAAATTTTGAATCAGTAGAAACTATCATTGATAATTGAATAAATAAAATTATAAAACAACAAATTAATTACCAAATCTATAATTAGATCAAAATCAATGGAATTATCAATGAAATTAATTTATATAAATTATCAATATCAAATCAGAACCAATTTAAATAATAGCATGTTTTAATATTTTAAGACATACACTTATATATTCATAATGGACAACAAAAGCATAAATAAATCCATCAGAATGAATCAACCAATAGATCTACAATATCATGGAATATATAGATAAAAACTAATTGAATTTTCCTTGTTAATGTTGCCTTTTGATTTGCACCTTGAATGAATAAAGCTCCTAGATCCGATTGAATCATCTCTAGAAATTACAACGATCTGAAGCACAACTTTTATATTTATTTGATTTGATTTTTTTTGGAATTTTTTAAGGCTTGGAGGCCATGAATTTTTGACCAATAATGTAAATAATTAAAGATGGAGGCTAGGTGTTTGTACCAAAATTGGGCACAACACTCTTCGGAAGTCTTTGAAGAGATAAAGTGAAGAAATTAAATGTAAAAAGAGGATTTATCTAACAAAAGCTCCAAATTTCAGAAATGAGAATAAGTAAAGTGCAAGGAGAAACAAAAATTTAGAGTGGTTCGGCGTATTGCCTACGTCCACTATGAAGTAGTTTGCTTTATTGATCTTTCTTTGATGTTTACAATTGATTTCAGCAAATTACAGCGAATAACAATGATTTGCAGTAGTGAAATTCGTTGGTAGCAGCAGCAATGGAGTTCAGATCTGGATCTGGCGGAGTTCGGGCGTTGGAGATCTCAAAGAGGAAGAAGAACCCCTTTTTTGTTGGCTTTGGTGGTCTATTTATAGGTGTAGGAGGCTGATATTTCGCTCAGATCTCGGGAGACCCTCTCTGGCACGTGATCAGGCCCGCACGCCCAAGCCCGTGAAGTTTCGGTCTGATCCGTGATCGACACGAGCAGATTTCGACTCGGTCAAGATTTCATCCAATGGAGTCAAAATTTGGCGTGGTCATTCTTTACCATGCACGTAGTCTTCTGTGAAAATTTTATAGCATTTGGACTTGTAGATTAGGAGATATGATTGATACGAAATGGATTTTTAGGTAGGCTATTTCCTTCGACTCGCTCCTGTTTCGACTCGCTTCCGTTCGACTCGGTGACGTTGCACTTGATTCTTACTCTGTCCTGGATGTTGCTTCGAGCGAGTCGAACTGTTCTCTGATTGAGCGAGTTGAAATATGCCCAGATCGAGCGAGTCGAAGTGTGCCCAGATCGAGCGAGTCGAAGTAAGCACTTGGTCGAGCGAGTCGAAGCAAGCACTGGTCGAGCAAGTCGAAATGGGTCACCCTGGGAGGTTTGAGCAGTGGAGTCGAAGTTGATGGAGTCGAACAGTTGTTTGAGCGGAGCGAGTCGAAGAGAGCAGCTCTGAGGGATGTGGAGCGAGTCGAACCTGTTGACTCGAAGTTGGCCTCTGAGCGAAGCGAGTCGAAGTTGTCACTCCTGGTCGTTGCGAAGCGAGTCGAAGTTGGCTTCTCCTAAGTGTTGAGAAGCGAGTCGAAGGAGCGAGTCGACCGGTAATTGATTTT
Organism: Allium fistulosum; assembly: GCA_030737815.1. Lineage (NCBI taxonomy): Eukaryota > Viridiplantae > Streptophyta > Magnoliopsida > Asparagales > Amaryllidaceae > Allium > Allium fistulosum. The sequence continues at coordinate 660,108,022 of CM060908.1, read as the reverse complement.
CATCCAATCTTGTATCGCTCATAACCGGAGCATACGAACTCGGATTAACTTGAGATTTGAAACATTGGCTCTCATGGCTTAGATTGTCATGTCCTACCAATTTTGGCTCGATCTGGACTCGGACAAAATTCATCGATATCCGTAGTGAGCCTGTGTATAACTGATCTCTGGGACGGGCCGTCACTGGTTTCTAGTCAATTCCTTGGTGTTACGGCCTTGCCAAAAGGCGGGATAACATTTGCCTCCCAAAGTACGTCTTGTGGAAACATGACGTGCTTTGAAATACTGCCATCTTTACTCTGAATAGTTATCGTCTTTTTGATGAAAGCTATAACCTTTGACCGTTCTTCTTAATAATGTAAATTGTTGACTGCCGACTGCTGTACCATGTATTGTTGCAACTGATTGTTGTATGCTAGTGGTTACCCGTTTGCTGTTGTAATCGTTAATGGATGAGTTTCTGATTCCTAAAAATCCAGAATATTGAATACTAGTCCGTCATTCATGCATATATGTTAACCTGACTCTCGTTGACGTTCGTACGTCCACGAGTCGTTGTCAGTTTATTTTACTTTTGAATTATGTATCGATCCTCTCCTGAACCGATGTGAAATTCGCTGCAATAATACTCGATGGTTGCTTTTGCATGCTCCTTCGTAACGATCCTCTCCTGAATCGATGTGAAGGGTTGAAACATCAAAGATGACTTTTATTGGATTTATGGATGCGAAGTAAGTATGTCTAGTTGACGGAATTGGCCTCTAGAAGCCATGATTTGATGGATTCGAATTGTTCGTATCGATGCTCTAGTGAAGGAGTTGGAAACTATGGACACGAACAAGAATTTTGCATCGATAGACGTAGGGTTTGGTGGATACGAAGTGCTTGTTCGACTCGATGATGGACAAGAACTGACCGAGTCGAAGTGGAATGAGTCGGAATAAACTTCCCTGATGGATGTGAGCTGAGCGAGTCGAAACGAAGCGAGTCGAAATAAACTTCTCTGATGGTTTCGAATTGTTCGTTTGACTGTACTGGAGACGGAGTCGAAGTCAAGTGATACGAAGGGGAGCTTCGCATCGATGTACTGAAAACGGAGTCGAAACGTGCGCTCGAATCCACTGGGATACAAAACGTTTCTTCCTTTTGCTTTCGAGTCCATATAAATACTTCGTACTTAGCCATTTTTTCACTTTTTACTTTTTGTTTTCCTGCCTCTCCTTCGTATCGCTCTGAGACTAGAGAAAGCAAAGAAGAAAAAACACTCCCATCCTCGAACTGATTTACATCTTCAATTACTCGAACCAATTAACAAATCTAGGTAATCCAATAAGCGAATCTCCACGTAAGCGAGGAGACTCGATTCTTAACACCAAACCCATCAGTGTCGCGATCGATTGAAAAGTTCCTTGGCCTCAGTTTCATGTCGATCTGGAGTAGGGGTTTCGAGATGATGAGGCGAAGGCCTTCGTATCGATCGATGGTGGAGCTTTGCATTGAGTCGAACGCTTTGAATCTGTGGATCGATACGAGGGGCTGTATCTGATCGATTCGAAATGGTGGCTTTCGATCGAGTCAAAGTGGATGACCTTGGGTCGAGTCGAAGCAGCTGTCTTGGATCGAGTCGAGGAGGCTGCTTTGGATCGAGTCGAAGCGCATGGCCTCGGGAGCGAGTCAAAGTCGAGGCTTCGAAGCGAGTCGAAGCGCGTGGCTTCGAACCGAGTCGAAGGACGTGGTCTTGGACCGAGTCGAAGGACGTGGTCTTGGACCGAGTCGAACTGCATAACCCTGAACAATCGATTCAAACTCGAGCCTGATTCGAACTTGAACCTGAGTGATTGTCTTGAACTTGACCTTTTGATGATTGACCATTGATTTAATTTTGATGATACCGAAAATTCTAGTGTCTTTGACCACTTAACTTCGACGAGCTTCAGACTTGCTTAACTGGACTTAATTGTTTCACCGCACACCTAATTGCCTATTGAAGTTCGTCGATGAAACTGGAACATACTAAAATAATAACACATTTTAACTCGGACTGATAGTTAATGGCACGGTTGTGACGGTCAGCGATGACGGTCCTTCCGACTGAATTTCGAAGTCTCGTCGTTTACATGCTTCCCTTAACCCTGTAGATCTTCTCCAAATGATATACAGTACTGCACCGCACAACACATACTCACACACTTTACACTGGGGGATGCACGAGTGTTATTTTTCAGTTTAACAATGATTTTTTATAAGCTAGCTAGTCATGGAACCTTCAAGTTCTCAACAGCCGGAACTCCCAAGTTCTATTCCTCCATCCATAGAGATACCGGTTATCGAAGTCGAAGTTATAGAGCCAGCTCCGGACGAGCGTCTAGGGGCTCGGTTTATTTGTAGTTCACAAGATTCGGTGCCGTCGGGTATCTCCGAAGACATGTTAGGCCGGATTTGCTTAAGGCACGGTTTGTCGCTTGACGACATGTTACTTCCTGGGCCGAAGGACAGGCCACACTATCCCCCGGAAGGGTTTACTACCTTCAACCGTCATGCTTGCACAGCGGGGACACTTCCTCCCTTCAATGACTATATAAGGGAGATGTTATCGTTTCTTGTCATAGCTCCGTCTCAACTACATCCGAACGGGTATGCCTTGTTGAATAGTACTTTTGTCTTGTTTATGGAGATCCTCTTTCGACCGCCGAAGCCGATCGAAATCAGATATTTATTCAATGTCAAAAGCCATGGAGATAGCTCTTCTTTCACCTTCCTAGAAGCGGTTAGAAGCTACCACGTTGTGCTGGGTTCCTGGGGGAGGCTAAGTTATTATAAATCCGAATGGTTCTACGTTTAATGCCCCCCTGGATTTGCTAGGCGGTGGTTGGATAGACATAAGTGTCGTCAGCTCTCTTGAATCACTGGGATGTTAGTAACCGACTTCAAAACTGACATACTTTTCCTTTCTTATAGCTGCAATCTCTCGTCCCGATGGCACGTACTTTAGAGAGCTCAATCGGATTCTTCAGGCATTTCCAAGCGAAGAGAGGCACATAGACTTAGTTCTAACCGATAGAAATTTGAGGGCTGTCGGGATAATAGAGCGGAGGAAGAGCATACATCTGAAAGGGGCACATAGAGTGGTCCCGAAGAAATGGGTGAAGCGCAAAGCGCCTGCAGTCGTGATCGCCGAAGAAGCTGATTCAGAAAGAACGCCTACCGACACCGAACTCTCCGCTGGGTCTTCTGCCGATGTCCAGGATTCGGGCGGAAGAAGAAAAGGCAAGGCTGCTGCTCAGAAGCGTTCTAAATCCGGAAGATTTAAATCCGTTGTTATGTCCCTGCCTGCCCAGGGGATTAGAATATCAGAGGCTTCTTCCCCGCCAGTAGAGAATCTTTTTGACGGGCTTGCTGATGTTCCGATTCCGGACTCTGCGTCGTCTCAACACGACGCTGGTATGGAGGATCTTGACGGTGCTCTCGAACTGAGCGGGTCACTTGCTACGAGTGCGGCCGACATTTCCGGTTGGTCGGGAGATTGCACATGCATACACTTCACTACACTGCATGATTCACAACTGTAAATCGCTCAACTTAGGAAGTCACTATCTCCTTCTTAGTTTCTCATTTTTCAGGTACTATGTCTGGAAGGGGATCGATGTTTGGTAGTCTCCGCTCGGCCCGAAAGGCTTCTTCTTACTACGATTCCCGCAGGAGGGATTCTGATAGAGATCGCGATCGCGAGTACTCTAGTCAGGATAGGTATGGGCGTGATAGGGATAGAGAATATAGACATCGGTCTAGATCACGCTCTCCTCCTCCTAGGCTTCCATCTCCACCACCTGCTCATGTTCCACAGCCGTTAGAGCCTCCTCGCCATAGGTCGTCTTCTCACTCTTCTAGATCTGAGACTCATCTTCAGAGAGTCGAGGCTACATCCTCCGTGGTTGCAGAGCAGGTCTCCGCTGATCCCACTGGAGAAGGGGCCCTTAAGTTGGCTCGGATGAGGAAGGATTTCCCAAATATTTGCTTCGACGGTTATGTCTTCCCTCCCCACTTGAAGAGAATTCCATCAGGGGTAGAAGGCACGATGCATGATTATGTCCACGACATCTACACCCAATACCAAGAATGGGCAAAGGCTTCCGAAAAAGCTTCTAAAGTAGCCTTTGAGTGGGCAAAAGAGATCGAGAAGATGGAGACCGAGCTCGCAAAAAGGGATCGCATTATTCAAGTACTCTCTGCTGAGTCTGAGTCTTCTCGGAAATCTAAGATTGAGGCCATTAAGAAGGCTGATGAAGCGAAGGAGGAAATGGAGAGGTTGGGGCAGACACACGTTGCCCTGGTGGAGGAGATGGGTCACCGGAACACCAAAGTCACCGCCGAGAGGGATGCGGCAGTCAAGGAGCTTAATGAACTCAAAGCCAAATTTGCCAACCTGGTCAAGGAAAAAGATGACGTGAACAAAGCAGTCCAGGAGGCATGCGATCAGGCTGTTCTTCTCAGGGGAGAACGGGATGCGGCGGTGGCTAAAGTCCAAAAGGTGGAGACCGAGGTCGAGGAGAGGGTGAAGTTGGCCGAGTCCAGGCTAGAGGCCGACATTGAGGACCTCCTCGTTGTTTATAACACTAATGTGCTGAGGCACAGGGGTCTGGCCTGGCTTGATGATTACCCGATGCATCTCCACAGTGCTTGGGGCCGACTGGTTGAGGAGGAGAAGGAGGCGCACCAGGGTGAGTGTGTGGATGAATTCGAGCTTGAGAATCGTCTGTTAACCGATGACGAAAAGAAGATTCTCCATGATTCAATGATCTCTTATGAGAAGGAGAAACTTAGCACCCAACACCTGGAAGTAGGAGAAGGCTCCAGGGTTGGACATCACGATGCAAGTCTCGAACTTCCGGTGTCGACCTAGCGTGAATCTTTGCCTGCGGTTGATCCTCAAGTTGTTCCTGCCTATAATCCAGATCAGCCGCAGATGTCTCCGACTACAGTGCAAGCGACCGAAGCCGCCCCGTCGCTTACAAGTCAAACTGAGGAAGGTACTACGAACATTCCATAGACCTTTCCTGAGTCGAAGTCTTTAATCGAGTTTAAGTTCTAACAATTCTCTTATTCTTTGTCCAGTGATCGCCGTTGCACCGCGTATGCCTCCTGTTACTCAAGAATTACATCAGACGCAGGAGGCTATCATTACCAAAGCGATCACCGTGAGCGCAGCTGCCCCGATTGATGATATGCAGGGGAGTACAATGGAGTTTGATGAGCAACTGATGGATGAACTCTATCGCCATCACGGCGATCCCCTTGCTGACTTGCTACCTGTCATGAGCGGAACTGATCCTGCTACAAGCTCCTCAATGTCAACTGCCGATGTCCCTAGTGGGGCTCGAGCAATAACCGAAGAGGATATGTTTGCTCAAATTGATGCTGAAATGGCAGTAGCGGCTTGTGGTGGAAGCTTTGGAGGTGGGACAACAGCCTCAGGGCCTGCTCCGCTCAGAATGATATCTCCCGGTGGTGCTGTTTTTCTCACCGGCTTGCCAGTTCCACCTTCTGTATTCGATCATGTTCCTCCGACTCCGACCGCAGGGAGAGTTCCTATTCACTTGAGTTCGGAGGAGGATATTGACATAATGCCGTCGCCTGAAGACCAAACGCCGAAAGGCACAGGCTTGAAGAGGAAGATTGGCGATGGCTCCAGCGGGTCCGCACCGAAGAGGAAGCCAAGGAAGAAGAGAGATTAGGCATGCTCATCCGGTGTGTTTTGACTTACATTTTGTTAGCCGTGTATAGATGCGGGTTCGGCCCCTGCTAGTAGGAATTTTTTGGGAACAAACTTGTATATGAACTTCTTTTACAAGCAATAGAAATGAAACTTCTCTTTTTTGGTTTCTTTTCTGTCATTGTGTATTTGTCTAAGTGTTTAAATATCTGGAGTGCACTTGTGAAGTTTCAGGTTCCGAATCAAGTTTGTTTTGGTTTGCCAAGTTTGGAAACTGTGGACATGGCTTGTGACCGGGAAGCGAGTTGAATTTCGACGTCGCATTGCTTCAATCAATGGTTGATGCTTAAGTCCTGCCCCCTAGTCTTGGGGATGAGATGTAAACCGTCAGTCGACGATCGCTTCTTACTTATAACATGTTGAGTCTTGTGCCACCGAACGGATGTTTGAAGCAAGTGGAGATTGAGTAATGCATCCATGCTTGTTTGATTGTCGATGATCATACCCGTACTCCGATGATTCTTATTTGCTTACTGGAGGTTGGTCATGCCGGCTTAAGTTTTAATCATATGTCCGCGGTCTGGGGCCCAGAGTTGACATTTGTACTCCGACTCGCATTCTGGGAGTTTGGAGCTGGATGTTTATACTCCGCTTCGCACTCTGGGAATACGGAGTTGAATGTTTATACTCTGGTTCGCACTCTGGGAATACGGAGTTGATGTTTATACTGCGACTCGTGCTCTGGGAGTTCAGAGTTGGATGTTTATACTCCGCTTCGCACTCTGGGATTACGGAGTTGAATGTTTATACTCCGGTTCGCACTTTGGGAATACGGAGTTGATGTTTATACTCCTACTCATGCTCTAGGAGTTCGGAGTTGGATGTTTATACTCCGCTTCGCACTCTGGGAATACGGAGTTGATGTTTATACTCCGACTCGCGCTCTGGGAGTTCGGAGTTGGATGTTTATACTCCGCTTCGCACTCTGGGAATACGGAGTTGAATGTTTATACTCCGGTCGCACTCTGGGAATACGGAGTTGATGTTTATACTCTGACTCGCGCTCTGGGAGTTCGGAGTTGGATGTTTATACTCCGCTTCGCACTCTGGGAATACGGAGTTGAATGTTTATACTTTGGTCGCACTCTGGGAATACGGAGTTGATGTTTATACTCCGACTCGCGCTCTGGGAGTTCGGAGTTGGATGTTTATACTCCGACTCGCGCTCTGGGAGTTCGGAGTTGGATGTTTATACTCCGCTTCGCACTCTGGGAATACGGAGTTGAATGTTTATACTCCGCTTCGCACTTTGGGAATACGGAGTTGAATGTTTATACTCCAACTCGCACTTTGGGAGTTCGGAGTTTAATGAAAGATCGTCGTGTATCAACCCTTTTTTGACTTTTATGTGATGGCTTGCCCCCGAGCTTGGGTTTCACTTAGCGAGTGATTGGTTGCATCGCAGTCACTCTCTATTTGAATAAATCCCACCGTATGATGAGACTTAGCTCTCCGTGCATAGTGATGGTCATATGAAGTATTTCAAGTAAATCACAGCTCTGGCTCGAAGAGGTCGCATTTTATTGCTGAAATAAGAAAGTACGGCAAAGTTAGTTGCCTTATTACAAGTTCTAATTTCGAAATGCATAAACAAATTGCAGAAAAGGAAAGTAAGCTAAATGGATAAAGATAGCCTGTTAGGTGTAATAGCGGCGAAGGCTCTCGCTATTCCAAGCTCTTGGCAGGGTAAGACCATCGACGGTCGATAATTTGAATGTGCCATCTCCGAGCCTTCGTTCAATAACATACGGTCCTACCCATGTCGGCTTCATATATGAAGGAACCGGATAGATTCTCTTCAAGACGAGATCGCCTAGTTCGAAGGTTCGCGGACGGACCTTGGTGTTGTACAATCAGGCGACTCGACTTCGATGCGCAGCTGCCCACAAATCAGCTTCTTCGTGCTTCTCATCCAGTAGATCGAGAGATTCAACAAGTAATATAGCATTTGACTTTGGATCATAGTATGTCACACGATGAGATGGTACTTCTAGCTCGACCGGAATAACGGCCTCCGAACCGTAAGAAAGAGAGAATGGAGTGTGGCCGGTTGCGGTCTTGTGGGTTGTTCGGTAAGCCCATAGTGCCATTGGTAGTTCATCGACCCACTTGCCTCCGACCTTTTCCAGTCGTTTCTTCAGGATGGACTTTATAACTTTATTAACTACTTCGACTTGTCCGTTTTCCTGAGGGTGCGCAACTACGGAGAATTTCTTTTGGATGCGAAATCGTTTGCAGAAATCCTTGAATTCAACACTATCGAATTGGGTTCCGTTGTCCGTAATAATGGTGAGTGGGAGACCGAATCGATAGATAATGTTACGAACCACAAAGTTGATTACTTTCTTCATTGTAATGGTCGCGAGAGCTTCGACTTCAGCCCACTTTGTAAAGTAATTAACTGCGACGATGGCGTACTTCGCACCACCTTTTGCCAGAAGTAGAGCACCGATGATGTCGATGCCCCACATTGCAAACGGCCATGGGCTGACCATTTGTGTTATTTCAGTAGGTGGAGCTCTAGGAATTCGGGCATATTTTTGACACCTATCGCATTTCTTTGCATAATCCGACGCATCGCGATTCACGGTTGGCCAGTAATATCCGTATCGAAGTATCTTCTTGGCAAGTGCTTGCCCCCGGTGTGATCGCCACATTCTCCCTCATGCACCTCGTGCAATACTCGTTTGATTTCATCGTGAGCGATACATCGGAGTAGAAGAATAGAGTACCCTCTTCTATACATGACCCCATCTTGAATGACGAATCGTGAGGCCTTTCGGAGAACTTGTCTCTTTTCACTCCTGCGTTCCGGCAGGATTCTGTGTGCGATGTAGTTTCTGATCGGAGTCATCCATGAATCCTTTTCGGGAATGGTTTCGCATACCCGGTTTATTTCTGTCTGGTCGATACTTGGGGAAGATAACGTTTCTACGGGAATGAGTCCCATTTGCTGAGCTTCGCTTATGCTGGCTAGCTTTGCCAATGAATCGGCCTTTTGGTTGCACTCACGAGGTATACAATAGATGGCGTAGTAATCGAACTGGTTCAGTACTTCCTGAACTCGAGCTAAGTAAGCAGCCAACCTTCGATCTCTTGCCTGATATTCTCCCCGTACTTGACACACAACCAATTGTGAATCACAGTAAATTTCCACAGCGATGATTTTCAGATCTTTGGCGAGTTTCAAGCAAGCTAAAAGGGCTTCGTATTCAGCTTCATTATTGGTTGCACGAAAGTCAAACTTCAAAGCGTAGCATATAGATCGACCTTCGGGGGTTTTGAGCACAACACCAGCGCCCGAACATCGGTCATTCGATGCGCCATCGGTATACATATTCCAGACAGATTCGGGGGATTTACTGGTTTTAGGCGAGCCCTCTGGAAAGGTGAATTCAGCTATGAAATCAGTGAGGACTTGTCCTTGGATTGCTCATCTTGGAGTGTAAGTAATATCGAACTGACTCAGTTCGATGTTCCACTTGAGTAACCTACCAGACGTCTCAGGCCGCGAAAGGACCTGTCGTAATGGTTGTTTGGTGTAAACAACAATGGGATGTGCCTGGAAGTATGGTCGGAGTTTTCTTGATGCAATTATAAGGCAGTAAGCCAACTTTTCCAGCTTTGGGTAGTTCCTTTCAGCCCCAGTCAATCATTTGCTGACGTAGTATACCGGCTTCTGTATTTTGTCTTCTTCTCGGATTAATGCAGCGCTGATAGCGTTCTCTGATATCGCCAAATATACGAACAGCTTCTCATGGTCGATGGGCTTCTACAGGATAGGTGGTGTGGATAGATGTTGGACGAGCACTTGGAAAAAGCCCTCGCACTCTGTGGTCCATTCAAAGTTGTGTTTTCCTTTTCGGATCAGATCGAAGAAGGGAATGCATTTGTCAGTGGACTTTGAAATGAACCTGCTCAATGCTGCTACTTTCCCATTGAGACTTTAGACTTGCTTTATGGTCTTGGGAGTTTCAAGATTTTTGATTGCCCAAATCTTTTCAGGATTAGCTTCGATACCTCGAGCGTTAACGATGAACCCAAGGAACTTCCCGGATGCAACTCCAAAGTGACACTTCAGTGGATTTAGCTTCATTTTGTATTCTCAAAGTATGTCGAACATAGTCTCCAGGTCCTTAACATGGTTAGTGGAGAGTCGTGACTTCACAAGCATGTCGTCTATATATACTTCTATGGTTTTTCCGATTAGATTGGCAAACATCCGATTAACCAATCATTGATAAGTAGCTCCGGCGTTCTTGAGTCTGAATGGCATAACCTTGTAGCAATAAAGTCCCAGATTGGTCACGAAGCTGGTATGTTCTTGATCGGGTAAATGCATCGGTATCTGATTGTAGCCAGAGTACGCGTCCATGAAGGATTAGAGTTCATGCCCAGTTGTCGAATCTACTAGCAGATCAATTCTGGGAAGTGGGAAACTATCTTTGGGACATGCTTTATTCAGATCGGAATAATCAACACATGTTCTCCACTTTCCATTCGGCTTTCGGACGAGCACGGGTTTCGACACCCATTCAGGATATAGCGCATCTCGAATGAATCCATTTGCTTCAAGCTTTTCTACTTCTTCTTTAAAGGCGGCAGATCTCTTTGGATCCATACCGCGCCTTTTCTGTTTGACCGGGACATGCCGCGGGTCAATGTTCAGAGTGTGGCTTGCGATATCCGGCGAGATCCCGCACATATCAGAATGTGTCCAGGCAAATACATCAAGATTTACCCGTAGAAATTCAACCAATTCCTCTTGAGTTTGCTGGCTTAGCTGAGACCCAATCTTTAACATTCTTGAATCATCGTTACAGTCAACTGGGACATCAATTGTCAGTTCGGCCGGGGATGCTTGACTTTCTTTAGATTCTCCTTCGTCTTCAGTCTCTCTTGGATCAAGATCCCTGAGGAATTGGCTGGGGTGCCCGGGCCTGGGCCTGGGCGTTAATTATCAATTATCGTCGAAACAGACTCATAGAGATTCCTCTACGCCCTTTCCTTTCTTCTTTCGCTGCGCTTCTCGCAGCTCTGCAACATAACAGGCTCTGGCAGCAGCCTGATCTCCCTGAATGATTCCTATCCCATGATCAGTGGGAAATTTTAAAGTCAAACACCATGGGGCGATGGCCGCTCGGAATTCAGCGAGGGCTGGCCGTCCCAAGAAAGCATTGTAAGGGGAGTCTATGTCCAAAACAATGAACTGAAGCATCCGTACTCTCCGTCGTTCTCCAACTCCCAACTCCACTGGCAGTTCCACCATTCCAGTGGGTATAGTTGCACTTCCGTTGAAGCCATGGACTTGGGATTGACAAGCCTTCAAGTCTGTGGCTTCCATTTTCATTTGATCATAAGCTCGTTTGAACAAAATATTCACAGAGCTTCCACTGTTAACTAAGATCCTTTTCATCCAAGTGGAACCTATCTGTGCTGAGAAGACCAGTGGATCGATAGTGGGAGCTTCGACTTTATCAACGTCTCGGCTCCTGAACACGATGTCATCTATCATCGTCTTCTGTTGCTTGGCCGGAGCCCCTTCATCAGAGTTACTATAACATTTGAAGTCTGCGTGCCTGATAGAACTAGCATAAGACTCCATTTCCTTCCAGCTTCGATCTGCTGGGTGAGGACCACCACTTATTGTGTTGATGACCAACCTCCCGCCTGTACGAGCGAGTTTCTCCTGTCTTTCCTGATTCGGTGCACGATTTTGATTTGATGGGCCCGCGCCTCCGTACTGTGGCGCCCGCACATACTGATCCAACTTTCGTTCACGTATCAGTTTTTTAATGAGGTCTTGTAAGTGACGACACTCATTGGTGTTGTGGCCATAACTTTCGTGGAATCTACAAAATTTTCCCGTTTGGATTTGTCTCTCAGTCGGTCGTTTAGGGGCTGGCTTCTTGAATTGCATGGTATTGCAGATCTGCAAATATACGTTTTCCAGCGACGTGTTTAACGAAGTGTAGTTATCATACATGGAAGCTCTACGCCGTGGACCGCGATTCTGATCACGTTTCTTGTTTTGATTCCCATTGTCCCTCTGTTGATTTTGTTTATTTTGTACATTCAACTAAGCTTTTCCAGAACTATCCCCGGACTGTTTAATAGCGATGTTACTTTGGATTCCTTCGATGTTGGGCCCTGCGTCATCCTGCTTACTAGACTGTTTCACATCCTCCCTTCTCAAGAATTGGGCTGCCTTGGAATAGAAACGGTCCAATGATGCAGGTGGTTTTCCAGCTAACCAATTTCCGAACTCGAAATCAGCATCAATCCCCTTAGTCGGTGCCATTAGGATATAGTTATCATTGGGATTGCTTATTTCTGCACACGCAGCATGGAATCGCTCCAAGTAACGTCTAAGTGTTTCTCCGGGAGCTTGTGTAATGCTAGATAGAGTGTTAACGTCCTTAGGCCTTGTTACGTGCATACAGAACTGTTTGACAAACTTGGTGGCCATCTGGTCAAAGATAGAGATGGATCGTGGTGGCAAATGAGTGAACCACATGGTAGCGATGCCCCCTAGGGAAATGGGGAAACTATGACACTTTACTGCGTCATTAGCTCTAGCAGCATTCATCAGCCATTCGTATTTCAGGACGTGTTGATTGGGGTCAGAACTTCCTTCATAAACTGGCAAAGCTGGCATCCTGAAGTGCCAAGTTGGTTCAGAATATAAAACGTCATCGGTGAAAGGGGTATGACTTTGGGAGATTCCCCAGTCGTCATTAGAGAGACCCTGACTTTCACGGATCAACCTAGACTTTCACGGATCATTTGGCGGATCATCGTTGGTATATCCAGCGTTCGGGTACTTGGAGCATGTTGGGCCAAGGTATGGTCGGGTTCCACAGCGCGAGTCTGGACTGGACGCGGTCGACGGTCCGTGCCTCGCCTCCTTGGTTCAACATTCTCAGGGACAAAAGGCTCGGGAGTCTGCTCCCGTTGGCTACGTTGAGGATCAACTTGGTTTCTAGCATCACCTCTCCATTCGGTAGTGGTGGTAGTAGCAATGTTGCCGGTAACACGGTAAGGAGCAGCTCCTCCTCGAGTTGAAAGCTCTGTACGGAGACTAGCGGATGGTCCAACTCTAGGTTGCCCAAGGTTCGAAGCAGGTTGGTGTCCCGTGGCTTGGGCGTAGGTCACACCTAGCCGGGGACGCATGGATCTGGTTTGGCCATCGGAGGAGGCTGAACTTTCCGTGGAAGAATAGGAACCTTGGTCTCTCCTAGATCTTCTACGCCTTTGGCGATTCAGCTGGTTGGATAATTCGGTGTTGGCGCGTAGTTGTTTAGTTAACTACTGTCGACTTTGGGTCAACTCTTGAAGCAACGTCTGGAATTCTTGTCTAGTGATTGGACCGGATGGATCTGAAGGTTCTACAGCATTTTGGTTGGAGGGAGGTGATTGTACGGGATTCTGTTGGTCTCGTGCTCCTTGATCAGCAGTTGCAGCAGTGGTACGTGTGCTCACCATAATGAATTAGTGAAGTCCTTTCCTAGATCTGATTGCAAATCTGAATAGAGTGGAAGGGCTTCAAAGTTCTAGATCTGGATCTTCTTCTTCGATTTATGCAATCCAATATAGATAGGAGATCCAAAGAGTAGGAGAAAAATTGGGTTTTCTCAGTGAAAGCACCAAAGTGTTTGTACCAAAATTGGGCACAACACTCTTCAGAAGTCTTCAAAGAGATAAAGTGCAGAAATTAAATGTAAAAAGAGTATTTATCTAACAAAAACTCCAAATTTCATAAATGAGAATAAGTAAAGTGCAAGGGGACACAAAAATTTAGAGTGGTTCGGCGTATTGCCTACGTCCACTATGAAGTAGTTTGCTTTATTGATCTTTCTTTGATGTTTACAATTGATTTCAGCAAATTACAGCGAATAACAATGATTTGCAGCAGTGAAATTCGTTGGTAGCAGCAGCAATGGAGTTCAGATCTGGATCTGGCGGAGTCCGGGCGTTGAAGGTCTCAAAGAGGAAGAAGAACCTCTTTTTTATTGGCTTTGGGGGTCTATTTATAGGTGTAGAAGGCTGATATTTCGCTTAGATCTCAGGAGACCCTCTCTGGCACGTGATCAGGCCCGCATGCCCAAGCCCGTGAAGTTTCGATCCGATCCGTGATCGACACGAGCAAATTTCGACTCGGTCAAGATTTCATCCAATGGAGTCGAAATTTGGCGTGGTCATTCTTTAGCATGCACGTAGTCTTTTGTGAAAATTTCATAGCATTTGGACTTGTAGATTGGGAGATATGATCGATACGAAATGGAGTTTTCGGTAGGCTGTTTCCTTCGACTCGCTCCTTTTTCGACTCGGTGACGTGGCACTTGATTCTTACTCTGTCCGGATGTTGCTTCGAGCGAGTCGAACTATTCACTGATTGAGCGAGTCGAAATGTGCCCAGATCGAGCGAGTCAAAGTGTGCCCAAATCGAGCGAGTCGAAGTAAGCACTTGGTCGAGTGAGTCGAAGCAAGCACCGAGCGTGTCGAAATGGGGCACCCTGGGAGGTTTGAGCATTGGAGTCGAAGTTGATGGAGTCGAATAGTTGTTTGAGCGGAGCGAGTCGAAGAGAGCGGCTCTGAGGGATGTGGAGCGAGTCGAACCTGGTTGACTCGAAGTTGGCCTCTAAGCGAAGCGAGTGGAAGTTGTCACTCCTGGTCTTTGCAAAGCAAGTCGAAGTTGGCTTCTCCTGAGTGCTGCGAAGCGAGTCGAAGGAGCGAGTCGACCGGTAATTGATTTTCATCCAATCTTGTATCGCTCATAACTGGAGCATACGAACTCGGATTGACTTGAGATTTGAAACATTGGCTCTCATGGCTTAGATTGTCATGTCCTACCAATTTTGACTCGATCCAGACTCGGACAAAATTCATCGATATCCGTAGTGAGCCCGTGTATAACTGATCTCTGGGGCGGACCATCACTAGTTACTAGTCAATTCCTTGGTGTTACGGCCTTGCCAAAAGGCGGGATAACACTAGGGTTTAGAAGGAGAGTGATAAGAGAGGCAAGTGAATGAAAGGCATGGTATTTATAGAGGGAACCTTTCTTAACCGCCACCCTTCATTTTCTAGTTCCAACCACTGGATTTCAAGCCTCATTTTTTTCTTTTGGCCATCTATGAATGAGGTTAGATGGTCTTAAAATATTCCCAAACCTATTTAGTGATTAATTTATTTAAACCTAATTTAAATATTGTACCAATATCATATATCGATACATACATATACAACTTTTATATATGCACTTTATCAAACACTAATGGTATTCAAACAAATCAAAAAACTAAAATTTAATAATTAATATTTCATATATACCAAATAATTTAATTAATTTACAACGATTATAAACTAATTATATCATGTATTTTTTCGAAGCATTCATCATTACGGTTGTGCGACTCAAAGATGTAAATTCGATCCATGATTAATATTGAACAGTTTGAATATTAACATTCACACATCAGCTTAGCCAGTAGTGTGACATTTTGGTTGAATTTATCACTTGCGCATCTTTTGGTAAAATCCAATTTTACTTATTTAAGCGTTACCTGGCAGTGATAATCATTTACACCAATTCTCTTCGTTAAAAATATATTACTTTAGAGTTATGGAATTTGGTAGTGGTCAAAATTCCAATATCGTCAATATTCAACTCTATAGTTAAAACACAAAGTACTGGGTTCAGTAATAACAATTATTATTAATCGAACTACTCTGGCCAGATATTATGACTTTAAGTTGACTTTAAGTTGACTTTAGTTGACAGTGGTACTAATATCGTATAACCGAGGAGGCAAATACTCTGTTGAATAGTGTTTCACTTTCTATGCTTCCACTTGACCCAACTATAGTCATTCGATGGACGTCATGCCACGATTTAAATATATAATCATAGTGGAGTTTCCACGTTAAATATCAATAGTATTCTCAAGTCATGAGAACTATGTAATTTTGTCACATAGATTTTCTCTTTTTAACTTTAGTTATATTAACCAGTAGAGTACTATCAAGCGAGTCATTCCATAGTCACCCAACAACTAATAGTATGTAACCCCTTGGTGCCCCTAACAGTCATGGGTAATACGCTGCCCAACATTTAGGTTACGCACTCTAGTCTCAATGGATGCATTGATATCTAATCTCGATACATCTTGACTAGGAATATTAAAAACTGTAAGTTTATTTTATTGTGATAAACCATTCATGCTTACAACACATTATAACTATTATCACAAAATATACCATTTATGAATTTTCTATTAAATATACTTTTAACTAAATTAATTAATTAATATAACTCATTATCTCAAGTATATAATAGAAAGAAAACACCTTTATATTTCAAACAAGATTAGTTATCAAGTTAGATATATGTAACAAATTGGATAATTGGCTCTATGCCTTTATTCAGTGAGTAAGATTTTGTGCTTAGTGATGAGCAAGGCTACGTGCATATATCTATTAGTAATATATGCTACTGTCATGATGTACTCCTTTTATTGGCATTGGAGAGGACCATATGACTATAGTCTACCCAAACAGCCTAATCGTGGGGTCTGCCCCATATCTGTGACACCTAATATTATTATAGCTATATGTTATTGCCATGTCTGATTGCCCTTGTGTAACCTAGGCCAACAGTCTGTTACCGATAATGGAAAATACAGGTTCATGACTAAGTGTCCTCGAATTGATGGGCATATTGGTGGATACGTGTCACGATGGCCAACGTGGTAGCCGAAGACTATAGAGTCTGTATGACTCTGGAGCAGGCATCGTGCCCTCAATCTCCCTTCTATTCTAATGGAGTGGTAGATTGACATATAATATTGATACACCTAAGCATAGATAACGGTTGGGCAACCCATATATTGATGTATATATGACTCTATTTGGGATTTCGTGTCCGTCGTACAGTCATTCACCCATCATGATTTATATCGATTTATTCATATATGAGAAGATACGATTATATCTAAATAGGTGTCTAGAGTATAGAGGATTCTCATATCTTTATTATATATGATTTCTCAAATAAATGGCCTATATTTTATATTGATGTTGGTATTCTATTATCAAGATTCAAAGATATGCTTTGGCATTGCTATGTACTAGCCTAATTATACTTGATAATATGTCATATTAAATGGTTTTTGGACTTTGATGATGATTAGAGATATGGATAATGACACACCTATCATTGATTCTATGATATCTTATTAGATGTGGTTTATATATGGGTGATGACATCTCTATGTTTGATTTGGTTGATCATATTTAATTTAGGATATATGTGTTGGTTGTAGTGTGCTTTGAACTCTTTATGTTATTTTTGGTATCATTATTTATCATACGTATTATATATATGTATATTGACCCACTGATTTAGACATAGTCTGACCCTTGTGTTATTTACATAATACTCAGGTTAGTCAAAGATATTTCAAGTACAGGGACAATATGACCAGCTTGTATTTTGTAGGCATAGAAGAGACTTGATATATAGGATTGTTGTATGTTATTAGTGGTTTATAGACTCGTTGAATATTTGATACAACGTTGTATATTGATTATATATTATATATAATTTAAGATGTTTTTTATTCTCACTATGACCTATATATTTTATATTATATCTTGTCGCTGCATTACGGACTCTATGTTCTTAATTATATATAGTATTTGTGTATTGTTCTATTCTAGAGACGCATGTATTTATTGCTTTATGCCTATACTATGTATGTTTTGTGTGATTTATATTCGATGTTTAAATACGTACCAGTGTTAGTCCAAGGGAATATTGACATGTGTACCCCATATAGCCTTATTCTCTATATTATTCGACGGTATTGCTTAGTAACACTCTTGGGTAGTATGGGCATAGAGGTGGAGGGTTACAAAATGGTATTATAGCAGGTTCATAACAATACATCATATATGAAAGGCACGAGTCTTGACCTTAGATCAGACTTAGAGTCCTTATCCCTTGGGTGTGTTGGATAGTTACCCTATAATAAAGGATAATAGGTATATAAATGATGGTTACTGGGGTAATCATCTGGGGATGTATTTTTTATTTGTGTGTGTATATAGATATATAATATTTTCACTTTAACTTATCTGAAATAATTAAAAGGTGGATAAATTGGTCCGACTAGTAGTGTCGGAGTTGGAGTTGAGTATTAGACCTTTGGTGGCCTAATTTTGAGTTGTTATATTTTGATTTGATATTGATTAGAGTGCGCAGCGAGAACTGATGAATAGTTTGTTGAGTGCATTGATTATAGTTTTTATGATTATCATTTGATGGTAGCTTGTTTGCATTAGATTTGTAATATTTGTTTCGAATAATATTGAGTACAAATTATTATTTGAAGGTTAAAATCTATATCAACATTGGATTTATTTTAGATTATTGTTTGGGTGATGACTATTCACACACACATAGATATATATATATATTAATTGAAACTGTGGAATGAATTTAATTTTGATAAATACTTGCTATAATGAACAAGTGAGTTTAGTATGTTGAAATTGAATGGTGGTTGAATTGTTGAAGTGATTTGTTGTTTTAATACATCTAGAGAGCATTTGTAAATATTACAATGTATGTAAGTATGTGTTCAAGGTACAGAATCTTGATTTACGTAAATATAGTTTATTAGAAAATGTTTCATAAAACCAAGCAAATGTTTAAATTAGAAATTTCTTGATAAAGCATATGTTTACAAATATGCAGTTGATTAAACTTTAATATGTTTGAAGAAAATATTTGAAATGGTTATTTGGAAGTGAGAGTATATATTTATTATTTTGGTGTAGAAATGTATTGTAACATCTCGCACTTGGAGGCCTAAAACTAACGGCTACGGATGCTGCAGTCATCCATAGTTATTAATCATCGGCGACCAAATACAGTAATGTTAGATATATTGATAGGTGAGACGCATGGATATGGAAAAAAATTAAAATCAATAAACAACTTTCACATTCCATTTCAAAAAATTTCAAATTCCTTAAATAATCCCAGATTCGAGAACTACGTTCAGAGAAAATATTATTATTACAACATACGTCAAGAGCAACATATGAAGATGCCCATTTGGATAATCAGAGTCTAAACATAGGCAATTAAACAACTTTGCCTTTACATCAAAACATAGCAGAATCAAAATAGAAAAGAACTCCTACTAGCTAGCATGCCTCCTGCACGACTCCGGAAGCTTATTCGTCTAAAGAGGTAGCTGAAAACCTCAACTCTCAAACTACTCAAAGTTAATTGAGCACCCGAGAGTTTAAGAGGAAAACATAAACTTCGAGTCAGATATAAAGCCCAGTATGAATAACAATCTACCATCTCTAACCATTTAGATATCTAGTGAGACCATGCCGCTTAGCAGAACGGGTTTTCCCCTCACTAGTATCTCATCCAAATATTTACAATAACTATATATTGTGCTCATGTAACCACAATGGTTAAAAACATAGCAATTTAAAATATTATGATGATATGCAAACAAGTAAATTATTCTAGATTTCTCATCCCCATTCATTTGACTTTCTGTCTCGATTATAGTTTCTAGGGTTACTATTAACTTATTAGTTTTCATAGGCTGACTAATAACCTATTTATAGTTTATGGACTACCTGTCCTATTTCATAGTTTTTATGGGATCACTAAGAACCTATTGGCCCCTACTAATAACTTCATTATTCATGGGTTCTCCCTGAACCTATTGGTACCTTCAATAACTTCCCTCACGTCATAGTTTTCATGGGTTAACTTAGAACCTATTGACTTCTGTCAATAACTTTATTCAGATATAATTTTCATGGGTTCACTACAAACCTATTGGCCCCTGCCAATAACTCTTTCTAATCATAGTTTTCATGGGTTTACTATGAACCTGTATATCTGACAACTTCTTTAATCGATGTTTAAGCATCCTATGTTCTGTCCACCTGACCCCTTGGATACAATTCTACTCATACAGGAGTTAACTCAATTTATATTCACTATAGGTCAACCTAGCTAGTTAGTCTTCCCTTTCCTCCCCAAAATACAATTATGGGTCTATTTTACAGTGAATATGTATATTGGAAGAAGCAAACATAATAGCATAATAACACCAACATCTACGATTTAGTATCCTTGAAATCATTTTCATGTGAAACATGGTTAATCCCTTTAACCTATTACTTTACCAAGGAAAGCTTCTTCAAAAACTCCATACTTAAAAGCCATTTTAAAACTCCTTTATTTTGTCATGGGTTTTCCTTAAAAAATGAGATTGGGTTCTTTGTTTTGAAACCCAAGGCTTTCGAAACCTTAGACCTTTACTTTCGAAACCATTGGAAAACCTCCTTCGAAAGCATATAAATCTTCTTTTTAAAACACTAAGTATATGCCTTTCGAAACACTCAAAACATATGACTTTCAAAACCTTTTGAAAGCATCAAAACCTTCCTTTCGAAAGTATTAAAGCATGAATAGAAGCATTGCTTCGAAACCATTTGAAAGTACCTCTTTCGAAACCATTGGGTTTATCTTTAAAATACCTTTTGGGTCAAAGAGAATATAAACGAAAGTACCTCTTTTGAAACCATTAACCTTCATATAAAAGAGTTTGGGGAAAACTGATGGCTTCGGAACCATCCTTTCGAAAGCATTAGTCATTTTAAAAAAACATTTGGAAGGATAGCTTCGAAACCCCTTTCGAAGCCATTGCCTTTGAAACCATTAAACCCTTTCGAAAGCTTTAGGAAGTGATTTATTATATTTATAAAACAAAAACTACCTTTTGAAAGCACTGATGAATTCAATCCATTCGAAAGGAATAAGGTCGGCAGCATGGTTTTGACTGGGTTCAAACTACCCTTTCGAAAGCATTGATTTAAAAACAAGGCAACTTATTCGAAAGCTATCTTTTCGAAACAAAAAGGCAGCGACTTCTTTGAAAGCAATAGTAAACCCATTCGAAAGCATTCTTCTGGAAACAAGGCAAGCGCATTTCTTTGTATAGTAAAACAAAGGTTTCGACCCCTTCGAAAGCTAAGTTTTGACTCCATAGCTGCCGCTATTTTCTAATCCACTACTTACTAATGCTTTGATACCTTATGTATTGGTTTCGACTTGGTTGAGGCGGAAGTATATGGTCGATAGGTAGCGTCTAAAAGAGGAGAAACATAATTTCTGGGTAAAGACTGTTTTAATGCCTTTTTAAGTAATTGCTTTTTAACAACCTGCTTATTTGTAAACATTTAATTGGTAGCCATAAACTTTTCAAATTCTTTCCAAAATAAAATTGTCGCGTTACTTTCGGATCTAAATAAAATAATTTAGCAAATAAGCCATTCCTTAAGCAAAACAAATAAAACATTTAAGTTCTCCACTTAAAATAATTTAATTTTCCATAGTAAATTACTTAGGAAAAATCCCAAAATTCATTGAAACTCACTTTTAATATATTATCTAACATATATAAATTTCAGACCAAAATTCTTCATAATATAGCCGAAATTAATTTCTATAACCAATTGTTCATATTTTCCTTTAAAATTTCATAATAAATTTTCCATAGCTTGGAAAATTATAAAAGTTAAAACCCATCTCCAAAATAATGTTTTATACAACATATAAATTCCACATGGCATTCGAAATCCAGAAAATACGATTTTTACCTAAAAACGAATTAAACCTTTATCAAACAATCTTGTTTGAATCAAACATATCATAAATCCATGCATATCATCATTAAAATCATCACACAAGGTTTTAAACATTATTGTGCGGCAATTACCCATTAAGCTCTTATTTTATTCTTTTATTAGTTTTCTAATAAACCATTTCCATAAACTCATTCTTTATTTATAATTAAGCATGACCTTTAATAAAATTTCAAATCTCAATCCCTTTATTACATTAGTATTTACATTATACTATTTAATTTATCTAATTAAATAAATCGAATAATGTTATTAAAAATTAGGGGTGTTACAGGTTCCCTTCCATAAAGAATTTCATCCTCGAAATTCGGTAAGGACTAAATACTAAACATAGCAATCAACTGTAACAGCTCCTAACAATCATACTAGCCTACCTGACTAGAAACCGTCTATATATAAAGCTAATATAGAACATACCCTCACAGCAGATCAGGATAAGTATCTCTAATCATGTCTTTTGTCTCCCAAGTACAGTCCTTCTCGTTGTCGCTCCATTGAACTTTCACCAACTTGACTGTCTTGTTCCTTAACCTTTTCTCATCTCTAGCCACAACCCGAGTTGGTTGTCTAACAAAAGTCAAATTCGGTTCTACTACCACATCTTCCAACCCTGTCGGAGGTATAGTAGTCTCTGGATCATGCACATACTTGCGAAGATGAGACACATGAAACACATTATGGACACTTTCCATACTGCTCGGCAACTCTATTCTGTTGCTAGCTTCTCGAATCTTTATAACTAAGAACGGACCAACATATCTCGATGCTAATTTCCCTGACTTTCCAAATTGTACCACACCCTTCATCGGCGATACTTTAATAAAAACTCTATCTCCAACTGAGAATTCTGGGTCTTTACTCCTCTTATCTACGTAACTCTTCTTCCTGGACTCAGCTTCCTTCATCCTTTCTCGGATCAAAACAGTCTTCTATGTCGCCTCTCTAACCAGATCTGGACCTAAGACTAATCTGCCTCCAGTCTCCAAGCAATATGTTGGTGATTTGCATGGCCTTCCATACAAAGCTTCAAAAGGCGCCATTCCTATACTAGTCTCATAACTGTTGTTATAGGAAAACTCAACTAAGTGTAGGTGATCTTCCCAAGATCCACCAAAGTCTAGCACACAAGCTCTTAACAAATACTCGAGTACCTTATTGACTCTCTCTGTCTGGCCATCCTTCTGAGGGTGATACGCAGTACGCATCTTGAGCTTGGTACCTAACACATCCTGTAGACTCTTCAAGAATTCATTAGTAAACAAAGTATATCTGTCACTGACTATACTACTAGGAATTCCATGTAGTCTAACTATGTTCTTCATGAACAACTTAGCTAAAACATGTGTTGTTCTGGTTGACTTAACTGGAATGAAATGAGCACACTTGGTCAACCTGTCCACTATGACCCATATATTTTCATTTACTCTATTTGACCTTGGCAACCCGTCTATAAAATCCATGGATATCGAATCCCATTTCCAACTTGGCACCTCCAAAGGTTGAAGCAGCCCTCTCAGCTTCTGATGTTCGGCCTTCACTTGTTGACAGTTTACACACTGCCTAACCCACAAGCCAACATCTCTCTTCATATCTTCCCAATAGAACCTCCTCTTCGTATCTTGATACATCTTGGTTCCTCCGGGATGAATCTTAAATTTGGATTGATGAAATTCCTTTAGAATTTCATTCCTTAATTCCTCAACATTCGGAACACACAACCGTCCCTTCTTCCTTAACCATCCCCTCTGGTCAAGACTAAAATCTTTTAGATCATCGATCTCTGATCCCACCTCAAGCCTTTTAATCCTCTCAGCTAATACTAGATCCTCTTTCTGCTTAAAAGCAATCCTTTCGATCAACACTAGTCGAACTTCCAAGCAGGACAACATGGAGATGCTCTGACTAGAACTAGCAGTCGATCTTGACTACACACTACAAGTAGTCAAAGCTTCTAAAATCTTTCCATTCTGCCAACATAGCTAACACAACATCTGATGTCTTCTGCTAAGAGCATCCGCTACCTTATTTCCTATCCCAAGAGTATACTCTATACCAAGATCATAAGCTGCTAAAAACTCCAGCCACCTCTGCTGTCTCATATTCAACTCCTTCTGAGAAAATAAATACCTTAAGGACTTATGATCAAGGCATAGCTCAAATCTCTCCCGTAAGAGATAATGTCTCCATATCTTCAGCGCGAAGATCACCGCTGCCAACTCCAAATCATGAGTAGGATATCTCACTTCATGCGGTCTAAGCTGTCGTAAAGCGTAGGCAATAACTTTACCCTTATGCATCAACGCAGCTCCTAATCCAGTCCCACATGCATCAGTATACACCACCAACCCTTGGTTTCCGTTTGGCACTAATAACACTGGTGCTTTGGTCAACAAATGCTTTAAATTAAGGAATGCTTCCTCACATTTGTCGGACCAGACAAACTTCATATCCTTCCTGGTTAACTTAGTCAAAAGTGCTGCTATCCGCGAGAAATCCTTGATGAATCTCCGGTAATAGCCAGCAAGTCCAAGAAAACTTCTAATCTCAGTCACCGTCTCTGGTCTCTTCCAGTTATTAATAGCTTCGATCTTATCCAGATCGAAAAACAAGCCCTTCTCTGAAACCATGTGATCAAGAAACTTAACCTCTTTCTTCCAAAAATGGCACTTGAAAAACTTTGCTTTCAGCTGATGCTGCCTCAGCATCTCAAGCACTACCTTAAGATGATCTTATGCTCTCTTTTATCCTTAGAGTATACTAAACTATCATCTATAAATACCAACACAAACCTATCCAAGAACTCTCGGAATCATCATATCCATAAAGAAAGTTGGTGTGTTTGTTAACCCGAATGGCATTACTAACCACTCATATGAACCATACCTAGTCCGAAACGCTGTAAATGGAATACTATCCTCATCCACTCTTAACTGATGGAAACCTATTGCCAAATCCAATTGGAAAAATACTCTAGCTCCACACAATTGATCAAATAGATCATCAGTTCTTGGCAAAGGATACATACTCTTAATTGTTTTCTCGTTCAACTTATGAAAGTCGATACACATCCTTAACAACCCATTCCGTTTCTTCACGAACACCGTGGTCTCTCCCCAAGGCGAACTGCTTGGTCTAATAAAATTTCTCCCTTCTTGATCCACTAGCTGCACCTTCAATTCCTTTATTTCGGTCGGTGGCATACTGTTAGGTGGTCTACTTATAGGTTCAGCTCCTGACACAAGATCCATCCAAAACTCAACAGCTTGTTTCGGTGGTAGTCCTATAACCAGCTCAAAGACATCAGCAAACTCTCTTTCTACTTGAACCTGACTTAACTCTTCTCCCACTTCCATAGCACTTAACAAAGCACAAACACTACGGTTAGAATTCTCCACTGAGAATATGATTTTGTTATGACTATTAGGGTGTCTTAATGATATTTCCATATCCAGGCAAAATATCCTAGCCTCATATTTACCGAACCAATCCATACCCAAGATGATCCCGAAATCTACGAAATAAAAAACATGTATACTGCATGAAAACTTATGACCTAACAAATCAAGTTCTAACTAGTCACATCTCATCCTTAGAGTTGCATACCCTCCGATAGGATTCGCAACCCTTAAGGAAGCAACAAGGTATGTGGGTTCTAAGCATAACCTATCAACCAAACACTAAGATATAAATGAATGTGATGCACCGGTATCAAATAGTAACCTAACTAGTATACTCTGAATCAAAACCATACCTTCCATCATAGTCTTCCCCTTTTCAACTGCAGTTGGCCTAGCGGATGATGGTCCAATAGCAAAAACTTTTCCTTTGTCCGTCCTGACTGGTTATGGACACTGATTCTTATAATGCCCAACTTGGTCGCAGTTAAAGCACTTCACGCTCTTCTTTTCTATAGCCTTCTTTCCCTTGCATGTTCGGCATTCATGAGCATAATTGCCCTTCTTATCACACTTAAAGCAGACCAGATCAGCCTTTGCCTTCTTGGTAGCCTCTCCCTTCTGGGTTCCCTTCTTCTTAAAGAACTTCCTCTTCTTTGTTTGAGAACCCTGGGTTTCAACTGGCTTTTCCTTCCCACAAATAGCAATCATTTCCTCATGTCAGATTGCCATCTCCACAACAATATTATAAGGATCACGGAGATATGGCAGGGTCGTCCTAGCAATCTCGGGTCTCAATCCTCGAATAAACTTCTCATTCCTCTTGATGACGGTATCAATAATAGCATACCCATATTTGGACAGCTCATCCAACTTAGTAGCATACCCAATCACCGACGTCTCTCCCTGCACCAAATCCATGAACTTTCTCACCAATGCCGACTTAGCAACTTCAGACAAAAACCACTGCTCGAATCTACTTTGAAATTCTGCCTAAGTCAACTCTTCCTTAGGAACTCCAGCATTAACACTATTCCAACAATGAAGCGCTGCTCCCTGCAACTTCCTAAAGGCTAGTCTCCTCTTATGCTCATCATTCAAACCCAAGTCAGCGAAGATCCTCTCACGATGCAACAACCAATTCTCAAATTCTATGTCATCCTCCGTTCCCACAAATGGCTTCCCACCAAAACTGGTGTAAACTCTGCTCAACTTAACATAATTATTCCTAACTGGAGCCTCAGGATTTGCTCCTCCAACATTCCCAGCAACCCCAGCAGCTACTCCAGCTTGCATCAGATTGACGAAGAACTAATACATCGTCCCTATATCTACTGGTGGATTTCCAGCACCTACATTTGCATCTGCATTTTGATTAGCATTAGCCTGTCGACCCGGGTTCCTCCTGATGGGTCGAGCATTTCTGTTTGTTGTGGTGCTTCCTCCACCGAGATTTCCTCTTCCGTTTCCTGCCTCCATACCTTCTTTCTCGTAAATCCGCATACGAGCCTTAGTAAGATACAGAAGAATGGTCTAAGAGAGAGGGGAATACGTACTTATATATATACATATATCAAATACAAGTACGTTACTATAACGTTATCCCAAACCCCGATCTTATTTTCTGATTCATTAGATTATGTTCTGAAAAATCCTTTAAGTTTAAATTTCTTTAAGTTTTCATAAACCTATGCTCTGATACCAACTTGTAACATCCCCCACTTGGAGCCCCAAAACTAATGGCTATGGATGCTGCAATCATCCATAGTTATTAATCCTCAACGAATAAATATATATTAATGTTAGATACAATGATATAGAAACATGTGGATATGGAATTTTTTTAAAATCATTAAACAACTTTCACATTCCATTTCAATACATTTCTGATTCATTACATAATACCAGATTCAAGAACCACGTTCAAAGAAAATATAATTATTACCACATACGCCAAGAGTGACATATGAAGATGCCCCCTTGGATGGTCAAAGTCTAAACATAGGTAATTAAACAGTTTTGCCTTTACAACAAAGCACAGAGGGATCAAAATAGAAAAGAACTCCTACTAGCTAGCTTGCCTCCTGCATGTCTCCGGAAGCTTATTCGTCTAAAGAGGTACTTGAAAACCTCAACTCTCAAACTACTCAAAGTTAATTGTGCACCCGAGAGTTTAAGGGGAAAACATAAACTTTGAGTTAGACATAAAGCCTGGTGTGAATAACAACCTACCATCTCTAACCATTTTGATATCTAGTGAGACCACGCCGCTTAGCGGAACGGGATTTCCCCTCACTAGTATCTCAACCAAAAATTTACAATAATCATATACTGTGCTCATGCAACCACAATTGTTAAAAACATAGCAATTTAAAATATTATGATGATATGCAAACAAGTAAATTACTCTAGATTTCCCATCCCCATTCATTTGACCGTTTGTCTCAATTATTGTTTCTAGGGTTACTATTAACCTATTGGTTTTCAAGGGCTGACTAATAACATGTTTATAGTTTATGGACTACCTGTCATATTTCATAGTTTTCATGGAATCACTAAGAACCTATTGGCACTTACCAATAACTTCATTATTCATGGGTTCTCCCTGAACCTATTGGTATATCCAATAACTTCCCTCATGTCGTAGTTTTCATGGGTTAATTTGGAACTATTGACTTCTGTCAATAACTTTATTCGAATATAGTTTTCATGGGTTCACTACAAACATATTAGCCCCTGCCAATAACTCTTTCTAAACATAGTTTTCATGGGTTTACTATGAACTGGTCTACCTGACAACTTCTTTAATCAGTATTTAGGCATCCTATGTTCTGTCTACCTGACCTCCTGGATGCAATTCTACTCATACAAGAGTTAACTCAATTTATATTCAATATTGGATCAACCTAGCTGGTTATTCTGCCCTTTCCTTCCCAAAATACAATTATGGTCCATTTTACAGTGTATACGTATATTAGAAGAAGCAAACATAATAGCATAATAACACCAACATCTATGATATAGTATCTTTGAAATCATTTTCATATGAAACATGGTTAATCCCTTTGACCTATTACTTTATCAAGGAAAGATTCTTCAAAAACTCCATATTTAAAAGCCATTTTAAAACTCCTTTATTTTGCTATGGGTTTTCCTTAAAAAATGAGATTGGGTTCTTTGTTTTGAAAACCAAGGCTTTCGAAAACTTAGACCTTTACTTTCGAAACCATTGGAAAACCTCCTTCGAAAGCATTTAAATCTTCTTTTGAAAACCTTAGGTATATGCCTTTCAAAACACTCAAAACTTATGACTTTAGAAACCTTTCGAAAGCATCAAAACCTTCCTTTCGAAAGTATTAATGTATACATAGAAGCATTGGTTCGAAACCATTTGAAAGTACCTCTTTCGAAACCGTTGGGTTTATCTTTAAAATATATTTTGGGTCAAAGTGAATATAAACGAAAGTACCCCTTTCGAAACCATTAACCTTCATATAAAAGAGTTTGGGGAAAACCGATGGCTTCGGAACCATCCTTTCGAAAGCATTAGTCATTTAAACACAACAATTGGAAGGATAGCTATGAAACCCCTTTCGAAGCCATTGCCTTCGAAACCATTAAACCCTTTCAAAAGTTTTAGGAAGTGGCTTATTATATTTATAAAACAAAAACAATCTTTCGAAAGCATTGATGACTTCAATCCATTCCAAACGCATAAGATCGGCAGCATGGTTTCGACTAGGTTCAAACTACCCTTTCGAAAGCATTGATTAAAAAATAAGGCAACTCATTCGAAAGCTATCTTTTCAAAACAAAAATGTGATGACTTCTTCGAAAGCTATAGTAAACCCTTTCAAAAGCATTCTTTTGGAAACAAGGCAAGCACATTTCTTTGGATAGTAAAACAAAGGCTTCGACCCCTTCGAAAGCTAGGTTTCGACTCCATACCTGCCGCTATTTTCCAATCCACTACGTACCAATGCTTTGATACGTTGTGTATGTGTTTCGAATTGGTTAAGGCGGAAGTATATGGTCGAAAGGTAGCATCTGAAAGAGGCGAAACAAAATTTCTGGGTAAAGACTATTTTAATGCCTTTTTAAGTAATTGCTTTTTAACTAACCTGACTTTTTGTAAACATATAATTAATTTCCATAAACTTTTAAAATTCTTTCCAAAATAAAAATGCCGCAATAATTTTGGATCTAAATAAAATAATTTAGCAAATAAGCCCTTCCTTAAGCAAAACAAATAAAACATTTAAGTTCTCCACTTAAAATAATTTAATTTTCTATAGTAAATTACTTAGAAAAAATCCCCAAAAATCATAGAAACTCACTTCTAATATGTTATCTAACATATATAAATTTCAGACCCAAGTTCTTCTTAATATAGCCGAAATTAATTTCTAAACCCAATTGTTCATATTTTCCTTTGAAAATTCATAATAAATATTCCATAGCTTGGAAAAGTATAAAAATTAAAACCCATCTCAAAAATAATATTTTACACAACATGTAAATTCCTTATATGGCATTCGAAATCCAGAAAATATGATTTTTATCTAAAATCAAATTAAACCTTTATCAAACAATCTTGTTTGAATCAATCATATCATAAATCCATGCATATCATCATTAAAATCATCACACAACGTTTTAAACAAAAATCCGAAATCAAATGATCTCTAAAAACAAAAATAAAGATGGTTTTGATTATTATTCACCTTAATTAGGATAAGGAACTTGAGATTTGATCCTTGATTAATTCCCTTTGCTTGATTGCTTAGCTTTAATTGATTTTCCCCTTTTCTTTCTCTAGGTTATGGCCGGCTTTGATCTTTTTGTTTGCATTTTTGAGTTTTTGAGAAATGAACGTGCAAAGAAATGGAAATGAGATTTTTAAGGGTAATGGGATTATGGTGGGGCAATTACCCATTAAGCCCTTGTTTTATTCTCTTATTAGTTATCTAATAAACCATTTCCATAAACTCATTCTTTATTTAGAATTAAGCAAAGCCTTTAATTAGATTTTCAAATCTTAATCCATTTATTACTCTAATATTTATGTTATTCTATTTAATTGATCTAATTAAATCTCCTGAGTAATGCTATTAAAAATTAGGGGAGTTACATGTATTGGAATATATATATATATATATATTATAAGTATGGATATATTTTTAAAGCAATATATGCAGCTATTGGATATTTATGGACCACTGAGGTCACCAGCGGGGCAGTATTGATTACATGGTCAATATTCTAGCCACTTAATATTAGTAAGTCACTAAAATGAATGGCGATGCAACATTATTATATTCTATAATGCTTGAAAATTTTAGAATATATATATATATATGATAAATTTTGACAGAAATATAAAATATTTAAAACATTATAAAGTTTGGTATTTTGATTTAAAAGGTTTTTGTACTACAAATAAATGTACAATGATTGTGTATATTAGTTTTTTTTTATTATAAGAACTATGGAAGAGGGAATGTTCTAGTTTAGAGGGAAGATAAATTTCTTTTGTGTATGCCTGTTATTATTGGCAGGAGAAAATTATTTTGTTTTTGATCCTAAGTAAAATTCTGATTTGAATTTAAGAACATATTTTGTGATTAGGTTTTATAATTTCGTTTTGAAAGAAAAATGATTTTTATGAAATAAATTTTGTGATAAATTAGTTTGCGGATTTTCAAATTATAAAATTTATTGGACGGTTAGGAATATAGTTTTTATTTTGAAATGTTAAGTATTAAAAGCATTTTTAAACCCATTTATGGTACATTTTTATACATTTGAAGAACTTTGATAAAAGGATGTGATTGTATAAAATTTAAGGATTTAATATTTTGAATAATAAAATGAACTTGAAAAGTTAATATGAAAAGGTACTTGTTTGGTTATGCATATTACTAATGACTAGAAGATAGAATTTGTTTGAATTTTGGAATTGGATAATAAATGGATTTTGATAAACTTCTTCTCAATGGAAAGGAAATTTTTATGAAATGAATTCTTGAGATAATTTTTTTGTCAAATCATAAAGTTTATGCTTGATGGAAATATTTATTTTGGGAATGTTAGATAAGAAATCTTAGTTTTAGTTTCGAAATTTTAAATTTTATAAGTATGTTTAAATGTCCTTTATAATGTGTGCATATATATATATATATATATATATATATATATATATCTTTGAAGAGTTTTGAAGAGTGATTATATATTTGGGTATTTCTGAATTTTGAAAAGACGCCTGTTTTATTGGTATGTGGAAAGAAAATTTAAATAGACTAGATTTGAAAATTTTAATATGAATCATTTGGGGAAGGATAGATTTTATAGATTGGTATTAGTATTTTAAAAGAATTTGAAAAGCAATTATATCAAAATGTGAAGTGAATGTTTTTTAGAGAAAATAATTGAGAAGGGTTTTGTTTTATTTAAATTTTTAAGATTAGTAGATGGAAATCCAAATTGTGGATAATGATTAAATTGTTTAAAACATGATAATTTTGGGAAAATTAATTTTAAAAACTGAAATTTGCTAACTATTTTAATTGTCATTCTTTGAAAAGTGATTCTCGAATTAAGTATTTCAATATTTTAAAGATAGAATTGATTCTTTTGATACGCCACTGATGAAATGTATGATCATTATTTTGTATAGCTATAATTGGTACTTGATGGGTCGTTGTAGATCGCTATTAGCGCAGACTCGAGATAGTAAAGATAAAGTTTTATGAAATTTGTATTGTTGGTTGTTAGTTCTGTATATTTAATAAATGCGGCAGTTAAGCTTGAAAATTAGTTTAGTTATAAATTTTTCCCTAGAGAAAATTGTGAGGACTCAATTTTCCTAAGGAGGAAGTCTGTAACAACCTAGTTTTATGTAGTAATTAACTAAAGATAGTAATAGTGATTTAGTTGATTAAAATGGATTTTCAAATATTAAATGAGAATAATTTTGGAATTTGATTTAGTAATATTGAAATCTGCTAATATAGTCACTAGTGATGAAATTAAATTGTTTGGAGATAATTATTTATTTAAAAGATTATCGAATAAATTATTATGGAAATTATTTAATAAATGGAATTAAATTGTAAATATGGGGTAATTAATTAAAATAAGTTGAAATATGGAAATAATATTTTGTAAAATTATATTTGGATTAAATAATATTAATCTGAGTAAGAAATAATTTTAAAGCAAAAAAGTGATTTAATTTAGATTATTGAAATGAATTTTTGTTCAATGGGCTATTGAATACTTTTGAATAAATAATTAAAACTAAAGGAATTTATGGGAAATAAATTTTGTAAAACTCCATAATGGTATGTTATTGTTTAAGTTAGGTAAATATAATTTTTATTAGAATATTAATTGTAGCTTGAGTTCAATAGAAAATAGTTTGTAAAAGAAAAGAAAAGAAAAAAATATAATAAAATATTTGCTTTAACATATAAAGCCCAAACTATAAATCCAAACACAAGTGCTTATATAGATTTTCCCGAGCTTTGTATCATCTTTACTTTTCATGAAAAATGATATACAATACTTCTTCCTCCATTATTTTTTTCCATCTTTTAGCTTCAGAAATCAAGAAATCCACATTTCCTCCTCCATTCTAAAATCAATATAAATTACAATAAATCCTAGTAAATTGATAAATCCAAATATACGCAATTTAATACCATGTTACATCTATTATTAAGAATAAAATTCATGCTTTGATTAAGTTTAGAGCATAACAAGTTTACACTATTAGAAAAAGAAGAACGAATAATAGCAGGAAGCAAGATGAGTGCTCTAACTCACATACCAATGTCTATTGGATATGATACATGTTTGAATATCACTAGTGTGCTTTTTTCATTAATATGCATCAAACTGAAGTAGTAGGAAGCAAGATTGATGTGGAATTGAAGTGCAATGGTGAAATATTTGCTTCAGTAGCTCGCGATTAGTAGGGCAACCGATCAGCCGCCTACTGGTCGATTGGTGATGCCACCGGTTGCCAAATTTCTTTAAAAATATATATAATATAAATAAACAAAATATGTTTAGAAAAATAGAAATTGAGAATTAAATATGCAATTTTATAAAGAAATGTCTATTTAAAATTAGTGTATATATAAAAATAAATATTCAAAAGTTATTAAATTATTAAAAGGAAATCTACATGTGGTTTGAAATAATTATATAGTAGTTTATATAAATTCTGAAATGCATGAAATTTTTCTAATTAATATTTTAAGAAATTTTAGAGTGTATTCTATAGTTGATAAGTTTAAATTAGAATATGATTTATATATTTGATTAATGAAATTTATATGTGTTATTCTGATTTCTCATCTCTTCTATACTGATTTCGAAGTTTTGAATGATTCCTAAGTCTGTGTGAGACATTCGGTAATATTTTTTGGTTATTCTTTGGACTTGTTATATAGAATATTATGGAGATTGAGTGGAGTTTATAAGCATTGAATAAATGATTGAGTATTGTTTGCGCCAAAATTGGTCACAAACCCCAAAAGTAGGGAAAGCACCAGCGTTTACACACAAATCCTCAATATCCAAACACAGATCATAGATCCAAACGATGTAGAGAGCAAAAATGAAGAAATAAGAAAATTAAAATGTAAGAAACCAAGAAAGTACACAAGGTTTATAGTGATTCGGCTATCTCCGGCCTACGTCCACTTAGGACCAATCCTTTTATTCCTTTTTATATTGTAGTTACAGTTACAAGCCTTTAGAATCAAATGACAAAAATGGCAGAGTTTCCACATAAGGAGAAGAAAAGATCCCCTTTTTAGTTGCCATAGGACTCCTATTTATAGGTGTAGATCCAAAAATATCCACCTTAAAACCTAGAATACCTTTTCTCTTGCGCAGGTGGGCCCGCCAGATCGATCCAGAGTGATTCTGGATCGATCCAAGTACAATTCGTATCTATCCAAAAGTTGTCTAATAAATCCAAGATCGATCATGAACATTCTTGAGTGCACCAAGAAGTTTCTCTGAAAATTTCATAAAATTTGGAGTTGTAGAATGAGAGTTATGATCGATCAAAAATTGAGTTTACATGAAGGCCGAATGATTCGTATCGATCACCTTGTCTCGATCCCCTTCGTATCCATTCTATCCCCATATCCATAGACGTGGCCTTCACATCGATCCGAGTTCCACGCCTACATCCATGTTGAGCGCTTCATCGCTTGACCAACTCCACTACCTCGTATTCATGCTTCGCATCCATCGGCATGTGCTTCTTCGTATCCATCGACCGACCCTTTTTCGTATCCATCCCTTCTTTGTATCGATCTGAGCCACATTCAAGTCCATGCTATTTGTATCCATCATATTCCATTGCCTTATGTCCATCACTTAGTACCGATCTAAGTTATGTTCGTATCCATACTCTTCGTATTGATCCAAGCTTCATCCCTTCGTATCGATCACCTATAGATCAGTACGAAATGCTTCCTGAGCCTTGTTTGTATCCATCATTAAGCACCCCAGAAACACTTGCCTTCATATCCATCAGACTCGCTTCCATGCAGACCTTTCATATCGATCAATATTGATGGATACGAGATCCATCGGTCCGATTGCGCCAAACCAATTACCATTATGATCGTTACGAAGGTATCGATCCCAAAACCATTTCTCACCAATATTGATCCATCCATATCTCGAGCATTCGAACTCCGATTGACCTGAAATTTGAAATGTGGTCTCTCCTAGCCTTTTTCATCAATCATGATCGATCCTACCTTGATTGGATCTCGGTCCAATTTTGACGGTATCGATCATAGCGTTATTTCCAATCGATCTCCAATCCTGATATCCATCCTTTTCAGCCAATTTGTTGGTATTCCGGCCTTGACAAAAAGGCAGGGTAACATAGTGGAGTTTATAAGCATTGAATAAATGATTGAGTATAACGTAATGGTATGGGACGCTGATGTGATATTTATTTAGTTATTCATTGTAAGTAGATAACATTAACATGGTTGGAATAGTGATATGGGTGTGTAGTGATTCTCATAGCGATGAGCAAGACTCCGTTCCTTTATTCAGTGAGTAAGGTTTCATGCCTACTGACGAGCAAGGCTTCATGCCTACATTCATTGGTACTATGTGCTACTATCAGGATGTACTCCTTTTATTGTTATTGGTGAGGACCAGATGGCTAGATCCATCCTAGCGGCCTGATCGTGGGGTTAGCCCTAGATCTATGACACCCTATATTATTATAGTTGTGTGTTATCGCTATGTGCGATTGCCCTTGGGTCACTTAGGCTAGTAGTCTATTACTAATAGTGGAAAATGTTGGGTCGTGACTGAAAGTCCTCGTGTTGACGAGCGCATTGGTGGATACGTGTCACGATGACCGTTGAGGTAACAAAGACTGTAGAGCCCGTATGACTCTTGAGTAGGCTCTGTGCCATCACTCCCTTTTGGTTCTAACGGAGTGGTAAAATGGCATATACTATTGATATAGCTCATCTAAATATAGATAATGGTTAGGCGACCTACATATTGATGTATATATGACTCTACTTAGGATTTCTTGTTTGTTATAAAGTCATTTACCAATCACGATTTATTCCGATTTATTCATTTATAAGGAGATGAGATTATATCTCAATAGGTATCCAAAGTATAAAGGATTCTCATTTTTTATTGTATATGATTTCTCAAATAGGCAGCCTATATTTTATATTGATGTTGGTATTCTATTACTCAAGATTGATAGATGTACTTGGCATTGTTGTGTACTCGCCTAACTATACTTGATGATATCTCATATTTGATGATTTCTAACCTTTGATGACGATTAGGGATATGGATGATTTACCCATCTACCATTGATTCTATGATTTCTTATTAGATGTGATTTATATACGGATGACGAAATCTTTATTTTTGCTTTGATTGATCGTATTTCATTTCAGATATTTATGTTGGTTGCGTTATGCTTTGACTCTTGATGTTATCTATGATATCATTATTTATCATACATATTATATATATATATTATATTATATTGATTCATTGACTTAGACATAGTCTGACCCATATATTATTTACGTAATACTCGAGTCAATTTGAGATATTTCGGGTATATGGACAATTGACCAATTTGTGTTTTGTGGGTAAAGCCGAGACTTGATATATAGGATTGTTGTATACTATTAGTGTGATAACTCATTGTATATTTGATATAGTGTTATATATTGATTGTACATTATATTACTTGTCACCGAGCTACTTTAGGTTTCAAGATTTGATCATGTTTACATAAAAGCGAACCAAAGTGGTCTCGATCTGGTTAGTGAGCTCTTCTTCTGTCTTTTTAGCTTTAGTGGTCCAAGTCTCTAAAGACCTTTTTTTGCTCTTTGGCATCAAGCATTTTTGTCTTATATTCCTCAACCAAGGCAAGGGCTTCATCTTTTTATTTCTTTTCTCCTTTCACCTTGGCCTCAAGACTTGAGATTTTTAAAGGCAATATGTCGATGGTATTCTAGTAGAGCCATTTCTCCTTGACAAGTTCGTCGTTTCAATAGAAAGTAGTCTAAAGTTGGTCCTCTTACAATTTAAATTTGACCACTAAGGCCATCTTCTCATCCAGAAGTTTCTTTTTTTCCTCCTCAAGAGATTTCTTCACTTAACCTAGCTGCTTAGAATAAAAGGCGATGATTTGCTCACTGTCCTTCTTTTCAATTTTGTTCCATTGAATAGTCAAATTGATTGGCTATGTTAGTTTAAAACAGAGCATGAGCAAACCTCTTCCAAATATAATACCATTCATAAGGTTCCCGAACGCATGCCTTAGTATGATTAGCAACCTAATGAGGAATGATCTTTAGATGATAATCAAATTTAACCAAAGTAAAGCACAGCTGGGGGAAAGCATTTTGCATTTTAGTAAGGTAAGAGCTTGTGTATAGGGCTGAGATTGCTGCCAAGATACGCGTTAGAATAGGTTCTTTATCAGGCCTCTTTTGGATAGGCTCAGAAGTCGAAGAGTCAGCTGATCGAAAGATGTGTATGGATTTTAGGAAGAAGCTAAAGTTTGAATATGGGGAGGTAGCGATACAAGAGCCACATAAGCTTTGGAGATAGGAGGAGGACCATTGGGCCTCCAAGATTATGGAACCATAAACATAGGAAGAAGAGAACATCTGTGACATGAAGAGCGAGACCTTTTAGTAAACTTGGAGTGGTCACGAGAGTCCCGATCGCGATCTGTGCAGTAGTATCTCTCTTCATCATCTCCCTTTTTTATAATATCCACTATTCTGAGGCCAAAAAATAATGTCTATGGATGCTGCAGTCATCCATAGTAATTACTTCTCGATGACAAAATGCGGCTATGTTAATTATATCAATAATCAAAAGCATATGAGTATGAAATTTTTTCCAAA
The DNA here is from genome assembly GCA_030737815.1 of Allium fistulosum. Classification (NCBI taxonomy): domain Eukaryota; kingdom Viridiplantae; phylum Streptophyta; class Magnoliopsida; order Asparagales; family Amaryllidaceae; genus Allium; species Allium fistulosum. The sequence continues at coordinate 660,070,664 of CM060908.1, read as the reverse complement.
CACAGTTTAATAACAAAATTTCACATCTCATTTCACAATTGATATTTCATATTCTTTACATAGTCACATTCGTAATCCCAGATTTAGAGAAAATATACTTATTACAAAATACTCCAAGAGCGGCATATGAAGACGCCCCCATGGTTGATCAGAGTCAAATACTTGGCAACTATACAACTTTGCCATTACATCTAAATAAACAAAACTACACAACGTAGATAAATAAAGTTCCTAATAGTTAGATTGCCTCATGCACATCTCCGGAAGCTTATTCATCTAACTGGAACTTGAAAGCCCTTATTCCCAACCTACTCAAATGAATACCCGAAAATTTAAGGGGAAAACAAAACTTTGAGTTAGACAATAGTCTGGTGTGAATAACCTACAATCTCGAACCCAATAGATATCTAGTGAGACCATTCCACTGAGCGGAACGGGTTTTCCCTTCACTGGTATCTTAACCAAAACATAACAACCATATATCTTTGTTTGCACCTAAAATGGTCACAAACACCCAAGAATAGTTTTTGTAGAGAAGTAAGTGAAGAAAAGAAAATTTAAACTAAGTAGATGAATAAGTAAGTAACAGAGAATAAGCAATAATTAAAGACACAGAAATTTATAGTAGTTTGGCGTTGTATGCTTACGTCCACTTTGAAGATTATCCTTTATTAATCACTTTTGAATCGGATTACAATGGTATAAAATAGCTAGAACTTAATTAGAATGGAGCCTAGAGCAACAAGTAGCATAAAGATCCTCAGAATGACCCATCATGTCAGTATTTATAAAGGAAGACGACCAAATATCTATTTGAAATCTCGATTGAAGGACCTTCTAAACCACATAGGCCTACTAGAGGGGTCGCTAGGCCTAATTTCCAAAGAGGAGGGATCGATACCGATCCCTTCTTTGGTCGAATTTTTGGGGAGTGATCTCTATGGTGGCTTCCTCGTGCAACAACATGTATAGCCTCAAAATTTCATATCATTTAGATCATTGGAGCTTGAGTTATTGCTTGATCTTTGATTCAACATTGCTTGTGTGTTGCTCTCCGCTGATCCCTTCCAAGGGATGTATACCGATCCCTCCAAACTTGTCCATTTGATGTGCGATCCCTAGGGTGGATTTCCTAAGGTTCTTATATCTTGCTCTTCAAATTTCATAAGAATTTGAGTTGTAAATCTAGATATATTGATTGTTTTCCACGAGAATGCTCATGTACTTTAAAACATGTTGATCCCTCTTATTGGAGCCAATCTATGTCGATCTCTCTTATGTGTTGAACCATATTACATACTTCGAACATTCTATATTTCACATCTATCAATTCCATTCAATCCGGACTTCATATTACCATATGTACTTGACTTCTGGGCCCCACAATCACCACTCTGGAGTCATCGACCCTGATGGCAGTTGAATCTGACTTGTGAAATCAGTTCAATATAGCCAGGTTAAAATGCTAGATAACGCTTGCCCCCCAAAGTACATCTTGTGTTAACATGACGTGCTTTGAATCGAAGCAAGTTAGAGTCATCGACAAGAAATCCGTCTAGTTTTCTGAATAGTTGCCATCCATCTACCGAATTATTTTTCCAAGGTGTTGTATTTCTCATTGATCGTCATGATGCTTGCTCAATTTCCAATGGTATAAATCGAGGGCTATATTCCATCAGTTAATATATGTAAGTCCGGTTCCGCATGTCTAACTAGTTTTGGTTATTTGGTCTAGCTTTGAACTTAAAGGCCTCAGGTTTGATTTCAATTCTTGTCGATTCCAAAAATTGAAATTTCTAGGTCATATACGTGTATGCTCGTATATACATTCTTGTCGTTGGCTCCCGGACGTGCTCGTATGTTCATGGGTCGTCGCCAACTTTCTCTGCATTTTGTATGTTCATGTTTTTTACAATTTTCATGCTTATATTCATTTGCGTGCATGTTCATGGCCGATCCCTCACTCTTTATTTTCCACCACTTTTTCTCTTTTTTAAGAAGCACTTGTAAGGATCAGCATACGTTTAGCCGATCCCTTTTTTGTGTGCATGCTAATAGGGATCGGTGTGCTTTTAACCGATCCCTCCCTATCTTATGTCAAACGCACAGCCAATCACCCTGCTTCCTTATATAAGCTAACTCTAACATTCCATCTCTCTACTTTTCTTTCATTCCTTTGCGTTCCATCTACTCTCCCATGACCGAACGCTCTCTTACTTTAAAAAATTAAAACCCGATCCCTTCCCTTCCACTCAACAATCTCTCTAACCAATAAATCCATCATCCTACTTAATTTTAGATCATCGTTCGACCTTCCAATCAAATTGCAGCCCAATCCTTTTTCCTTTTCACAGTTTGCCTTTGATAAATTTAAGTAAGCTTCCCATTTTGCTTTTGATTTTAAGACGAGGCAATGGATTCTACTTCATCGATGATAGTTTGATGCATGATGTAGTGGATGATTGAAGGCATAAGTTGTTTGGGGAAGACGAGGTGTGGAAAGGAGCAGGGCTCGGCGGAATGATGAGGTAGGAAGAAGAAGTGGGAGTAGATGAGGGATCGGTGTGGGAGGTTTGGATATAGACCGATCCCTCATTTGATGAATTAGGAAAGGGATCTGTATGGAGGCTTGACGAGAGGATGGTGAAGTAGAGGGATCGGCTAACTTTGTTTAAGTAGAGGTTTGGTGTAATGGGTCGGCTTGGTGGGATTAGGGATCGGCAATCTTTTGCTCAAGTATAGGGATTGGTAGCCTTTGTTAGGAGAGAGGGGTCGGCCATGTTGTTTAAGGAGAGGGAACAATAGGATTTGTTTGAGGAAGGGGATCGGTTGCACTACTTTGGGATAGGGATCGGAAAATATGGATCAGCATGTAGGGTTCGGTTCATTGGGATCGGCTATTAGGTAAACATATTCTTTGAACTTGAAACCTAATCCAAACTTACCTGTTTGAGCAATCACTACCAATCCACCTCAACGAACTTGAACATACGATGACGGTGAACAATAGAGCTTGCATATTCACTATTGAACTTGAGATTGAATAATCAAATCCTTGGAAATTTCAACATGAACTAAAACTTAACATACAGACTTAAATGACAGATTTCACATTTTGATATGCCAATAGTCGGTCCCAAAGCTTTCACAACCGATCAATCTCTTCGCCAATTGAGACGATCAGCGATGACGGTCACTCTGGTCGGAATCCAAAGTCTCGTCATTTAACTTCGTTTTCTTATTCAAAGTCATTTATTTCTATTATACACTACACCACACTACACTAGCTCACACTTTTTTTTTGGCAAGGTCAGCCAGTTTTTTGAGTGGACAGTACACTTTTATTAGAAATAAAAAGAAAATAGGTACAAAGCTTAGAGAAGCTTAAACAAAAGGACTAAGGGATGATACATAGGCATTAACGCAAGCTTATTGCGTAAATAAATATGTAGCAAATCAGCTTATAATTTTGCACAAAACAGCAGATATGGATGAGTGATTATTGGCGAATCTACGATTATTTCTCTCTTCCCATATGGCAGCTACCGTTAACTTGAGGAACTTGAGAAGGTGGAAAGAAGATTGCGTTTTCCATCGTGTTGCTTTGAAAATACGTATCCATTCGATTTTGTAGTTACGAGCAGGAGGATGTTCATGAATATGTAATAGAGTACGACGCCAGAGTTGGAACGAGAAGAGGCAGTTGAAAAGAAGATGGCCGGCATTTTCAGGAGCACGGTTACAAAGAATGCATTTACAGTGTTCGATGAAATTCCTCCTCACTAAGTTGTCTTTAGTATGCAGTGCATTACTAAGGCATTTCCAGAGAAGTAAATTATGCTTTGGTTTTGATCCGGTATACCAAATTCTAGAGTGCCAGGCAAAGTTTGTATTGTTCGTGCTGCAAATGATCGAATTGTAACCATTAGAGATGTTGTGAGGTTTATCGCACTATGTCAGACCTTCTATATTAGGTTTAGTGTATTTTCCTCTGATAAGGCTCCAAACAGAAGTCAGAGAGGTCGAGGAAACATGGGGCAGTTGAATACCAACTTCAAAGATACAGTCATTAGCAGTCGCTTGAAGAGGGATACCTGAGTTGGAGATAAGATTGTAGTTAACAAGAGAAGATAGAATCATACCTGGAGAGCACCACGGAGAGAACCAAAAGGCATTGAATTTATCACATTGAACCATAGGTAAATAATGCTGCCTATGCTGTAAATTTTTTTTCCAATGGTAACTAGCATTGGTATCGGGATTCATAGTCCAAAAGTTATTATTTTTGAGGTTATAGTGCATGTTCCAGGCAGCCCATAGACCAAGCTTATCAGTAAGAAGTTTATTGACATGATTAGAGTTAGCAGCAATATTCCATATTTTGAGATTGATAATACCAAGACCACCCATTTTAAAAGGTGTGATAATCTTTTTATATGCAATAGGAATAAGTTTGTTTGAATAGATATTTCCATGCCAAATAAAGTGATTAAAAGCGCGATTAAGCATGTTTATAAGCTTAGCAGGTATGATAAATAAACGAAAATAATAAGTGCACATGGTAGTGGCAATGCTTTTAATGATCATAAGTCTACCAGCTTGAGATATGTTAGAAGTGTTCATAGAATTAAGCTTTTGTGTTATTTTTTCGAACATAGGGAGACATTGAGAAGTGTTTATTCTAGCTTTACATAAAGGAACTCCTAAGTAGGAAGCATTCATATCCATGATTTGAAGACTAGAAAGATGAAGTATGTTAATGATCAAGAAATCAGTCATGCCCGTTATACTTATGTGAGATTTGCTTTTGTTAATTTGCAAGCCAATCATGGTTTTGAAAATATCTAAGGTAGCAAAAATATTAGAAATAGATTTGATATTTGGTTTGGAGAATAGGAGCAGGTCATCAGCAAACATTAAGGAAGAGATTTTATGTATTTTGCATTTAGGATGGTAATCAATATTTTTATTAATGTTTTCCCTGCATAGTAATTGAGTTAACACTTCCATAACGATGACAAAAATAGAGGAGGAGATGGAATCCCCTTGTCTAATACCTTTTTCAGTTTTGAAATATCCAAAGCATTCACCGTTTATAGATAATGATACTTTGACAGTGGATATGCAAGAATGTATCCAAGCTAGAAAGGGGAGAGGGAAGTTCATTCTAGACATAATGGATATAATAGCCTCCCATCTAATAGTGTCAAAAGCCTTTTGTATATCAAGTTTGAGAACACATCTAGGAGAAATATTTTTCCTATTGTAGCCTCTTATCAATTCTTGGGATAGCAAAATGTTGTCAGTAATAGACCGACCAAGAATAAAACCATTTTGATTTGAAGAAATTAAATCATTCAAGCATATTTTCATACGTTTAGATATGATTTTAGCAATGCATTTATAAATGACATTGCAACATGCAATGGGTCTAAACTCAGTGACACTTTAAGGTAAGTCAATTTTTGGGATTAAAGCAAGTTTAGTATGATTAATGCCATTAAGGAGAATATTGGTTTTAAAAAAATGAAGAATGGCATTACAAAAATCTATATTAATAATGCTCCAACATTTTTGAAAGAAATGAGCTGTGAAACCATCCGGGCCAGGAGAGCTATCTTTTTTCATTTTAAAAATTGCATCTGTTATCTCCTCAATGGTGATCTGTTTTATAAGGCAATCGGACTGATCTACAGTGATGGTCTTAAAATTTAGATCAGTAAGAAGGTATAGATCAGGTTTGAGTTCTGTGTTGGAAAAGAGATATTTGTAGTAAGTGAGAAAAGCATTTTTGATACCAATCTGAGTAGTAGCTTCGTAACCATTTTTATCTTTTATCTTGTGGATGATGCTAGCAGCTTTTTTTATCTTCAAAGAGGTGTGAAAGATTTTAGAGTTTTAGTCACCTCCTATTTCCCAATTATTCCTATTTTGAGCTTTCAACATATTGACTTCAGTGATGATAGCTGATTTTAACTGAGTAGATAAGGCTTGCTCCTTTCTTGATAAATCGATGTCATTGGGATTAGCCTGCAACATAATATGTATGTTGTTAAGATCATTTCTTATTTTGGAAGATAGCTGATTACCTGTTCCGAATTTTTCTGTAGCCCAAGTTTTGATATTGATTTTGCAATCCTTAAGCTTTGATTGAAGTATGTACATGGGAATGCCAAGCTTATTAGCACTCCAAGAATGCTGAATTAAACTCATGAAGTCATTTTCTTGTGTCCAATTATTGAAGAAGCTGAAGGAGGAGGGCCCTTTTACATAAACATGTCCCCAATCAAGAATGATCGGACTGTGATCCGATAAAGACGGGGGAAGGAAATGGGATAAGAGGGTAGGCCATATAGTAAAAGCATCATTGTTGAAGTAAGATCTATCCAGCCTACAAAACGTGCGAGTTCCAGATCTACTGCAATTATTCCACGTAAAGAAGACTCCAATTTTTGGCATTTGTTGTGGCTGGGAGGTTTGAATGGAGTTATTAAGAGGGGAGACGTCATTAATAGTAAGAGGAAGCCCTCCAGATTTATCATCAGAGAATTGCATATAGCTGAAATCACCCAAGCAGATCCACGGAAGAGCAACAGGGTGTAGAGAGGGGAGCAAGTCAAGCAGGTATTGCCTGTTATGTTTAGAGTTTTCTGCATATATAAAAGTAGAAACAAAATTTGTATTAGAGGGCAAGTGGAATATACTTCAATGTATATATTGCCTATGAGTAGCCACAGCATAAACAGAAAATATAAGAGGATTCCATATAATCATAATACGACCATAAGGAGCATTAATGTGGTTGTGAATCATAGACCAAGTGGGCGCAATTAATTTTGCAGTAGCTATAGTTTCTAATTCAGAGTATTTAGTTTCAGCAAGGCATAGAAGTTGCAGTTTGTTGCCCTGTATAAGTTGCTTAATTTCATATTTTTTTGCATAGTCGTGCCCTCCCCTGATATTCCAGTAACCTATACTGTCAATCATGTCTTCTTTTTGTCTGTTTTGGCAGATTGCCTGGTGATTCTTTTCTTCTTTCCTGATGTACTTCTGGAGCTTAATTTAGCAAGTATTTGTTTCGCGGAAAAAGCCATGCCTTCATTTAAGTCCTCTGCTGACATACTGGAGCATTCTTCTTCGGATTCAGAATTGATGTGAACAGTAGCTTTATGCTTAGAAGTATCAGGTATATATAAGGCAATGTCAGGGGGCGACTTTAACTTCATATATGGACTTTTTACTTGCTTTTTCAAAGTAGGAGTATTTTTTCTATTACTTGCTTTGTGTGAAGGATTTGATGCATTTTTAGATAATTGCCTATTGTTTGTATCTCTGTCTTTATTGTGCATGGGCGTAGTAGTAGTTTGTAAAGGCAAACTTGTCTCCATTGTTTCTAGATTGTTTTTTGTGGTATTTGCTTGTGCGTGATTTGAAAATGCTTCACTGTTTATTTGTATGCTTTGAAGTTGGTCAACTCTGTCTTGTTTTCCATTTACATTGTGCATTTCCATAGCAATATTGCTGTTGAGTTCTGAACGTGTTTCTTCATTGTTTTGAGTATCATCATGTATCTCAAATAATTCGCCTTCCTCTATATCAGCAAGTAGAGAGAAGGAGTTGTTGATCTCTATATTTCCATCTATTGCTTTTTCCTTGTTTTACTGTGTAGTGTCTTTTGCAGTTGCGTCTTTATTTTCATTAACTTCCATGATGCTTTGTGACTCTGAAGTTATTAAGTTTGGTTGTTTCATTTTCCTTTGCCAAAATTGTTGCTTCGCTCTGTGCATTTCAACACCATCTTTTCTAGCATTATCTGTCACAGTTTTCTTTTGTAAATGGTTTGAAGTGTCTGGTTTTTGAGTTTCTTTTTCCTTGTTGGCGTGTAAATCATATGTTTTTATATTAGTGTCTTCCTTGCTGCCATGTAAGTCACATGTCTTAGTGGAGTGGCCAAAAACTTTACACGCAGTACATATTAGGGGCTTCCATGAGTATTCGACATATACTTTTTGAACAGTGTCTTTACTATCTCCAACAAGGATATGATCCGGTAACTCTTTATCCGGCGAAATTTCAACCAAACACTTAGCGTATTCCATACGCTCTTGCTTCTCTGTGGCTTCATTGAAGCAAATCAGTTTACCCAAGTGACAGGAAATCCAATTAATGCCATATAATATCCAAGTGATATGTGGTATATTGTACAAATGTATCCATATAGGCACATTTTTGACTTGTGACTGCACAGTGCCAAAAGAGGGTTTCCAAGTTGTAATAATAAACATTTGCCCACGTATGAAGGTGGGATCAGCTTTCAGAATTTTAAGTTTATCCTCTTGGAAATTGAATTTGAAAAAAAAGTTGGTACCATTTGACTTTACTTCGTAGGATCCCTTAAGCTTCCAGTATCTCTTGATATGGGTGATGACTGCCATATAGTTAACACTAACACCAAGAAAAAAACCAACTAGGTAATCGTCCCAGTAGTTTTTTCCTTCAGTGTATAAATTAGCAGGAGGCGAAAGAGGTTTGCTGAGATAATTAAGCTTGAAATCCGTGGGAGAGAAAACACCAGCATTGCGAGGTTTGGAGGCAAAGAGTGAGGTCCAAGAAGGAGGTGAAAGAGATGGCATGACAGGAGAGGAAAGGGAGGTAAGATCAGAATGAGGGACATCGAGAGGAACGGCGGCGATGGGTGGGACAGGAGGAGGCAGGGGCGGAGGGAGAGGAGGAGGTGGAGGAACAGAGGGGTTGGGGACAATAACCAGAGGGGGAGGAGGAGGATCGGTGGGCAGAGAAGGTGGAGAAGAAGATGGGGAGAAACGCGAAGAAAGAGTCGTTGTGTTTGCATGGGGGAACAAGTAATTTTTCTAATCTAGATTGTCTACTAAGTATAGTTAACATGGACTTCAGATGCTCAGAGCGTTTATCTGAAATGTCTTCTGGACCAGCCTTGCAGCATAGCAATCCTGAAGCAAAGTCGAGCTCCGTCACTATATCTGGAAGGCTTTCCCCTGGTCATCGGTCCGAATAAACAGAAGTTTCTGGCCCATCAGTCAACCTTTTTCTAATGTTCCCGTCCTTTTGGTAGAGAATGTAAGTCCTACGCCCGACGCAATAGAGGCGCCATTTTCTTAGATAACCTGATAGACTCTCAAGCCTTTAGAATTAGTGAGGCTCTCCTTTGTAGGCTATGTTCCATACACGGAATTCCATTCGAAGATGTCCTGGTTCCTTCGATAAATGACAGGTCTCACTTACCCCCGAAGGGGTACACAGCGTGTAACAAATTCATGTGTTGGGCCGGATGCATGCCACCCTTCAATTCTTTAATTTGAGATATGTTAAGATATCTTGAAATAGCTCCCACTCAACTTCACCTGAACAGCTACGCCTTCCTCTATGGAACTTTTCTACTATTCATGAGCGTTCTGTTTCGTCAGCCAACTCCTGAGGACATAAGGTTCATTTATAACTTTAAACGATGGTCGGGAAGTCCTTCCTACATTTTCCATGAGCCTTCACCCAATTGCCAAGTCTTAACGGGTGCTTGAAGTAAACTTTCTATTTTCAAACATGAGTGGTTCTACGTTCGATGTCTGCCTGGCTTTACAAGGCAGTGGTTGGAAGGACGTAAGTGTTGTCTTCGTTTCACTCTTAAATCCGTTAATCCAAGTCATATTTTTGAATCAACTAACATCCTGAATATCTACAGGTGTCCGCCCATTCCCAGAAGGCAATAGTTTTTCAAGAGCGATCTTCGCTATTCGTGCCACCCCTATCGAAGACAAGGACATTAGACTTCTCAAAACCGACGAGTTGTTATCTCTATTCGGGCTGTTGGAAGAGGGTCGCAGCATTGGGATCCCTGGAACTGCTGCATTATCGAGAAACATCATAAAGCAAGAAAGGGATGTCATAATCCTGTCTTGCCCCCAGTCGAGGGGATTCAGGATGACGTTGAAGATGGAAAAATTAAGGATGCCCAAACCAGTGAGCCTAGCGATGCTGATGCAGGCCCAGGCAAGGCGCTTGGGGTCGAATCGTCACACGGCGTGCAATCCTAAATACCAACTAAGAGAAGAAAGAAACTGGCTTATAAACTTCGTATAAGAAAAACTGCTAAGGATCCAGAATTTATTATCACTTCTATTGATGAAGAGTCATCTTCCCAACACTTAGAAATTTCAATGAAAGGATTTTCAAATCTCTAAACCCCCGCTAACATTATGACTTATGACCTCAAATATCAATATCGAGGGGCTCAATTCTCCTGCAAGGAGTGGTGATGGCATATTTCTTACCGATATAGGAGAGAAAACGCCTATAACCAAGGCTACAGCTACCGGTCTGTCGGGAGGGACACTAGGACACTTATAATCATGTGCACTCCACTACACGCTTTTCATCTATCTTTTGTATAATGGTCACTTATACATTCTCATTTGATCTTTGCAGGTGCAATGACTCAGTCTCAAGCTTTTGATCGCTTAAGGGGCTCTTCGACGCATTATGGATCTAGCCACGACTCAGAATTAGGCAGGCGCAGGGAAAGAGACGATGGCCGGGAAAAAAATCGTCGTTCAAGGGAATCTTCTTCTTCCAAGTGTGAGTCCTAGTCTCAGTCATTCCATCAAGAAGATCAATTCAATCTTCCTGTTTATAGTGGAGATCAGACTTTCTATTAGGGACCTCAAACTTCAGTATCACACGAGCAGTATTCTGGTTCTTCCAGCTCCAGGAAATCTCGCGATCGCAGAACGAGCAAGCGTCTAATTGCCACTTCCGATCCATCTTTGCCGACCGCTGCTGCTGATACTTCCACAGCAGAGAAGTTGGTCGAACTTAAGGTTACTTTCCCAAAAGTTTATTTTGACGGGCTTAAGTTCCTTCCCACAATTCATATAATCCCGAGGCATGCCAAAACAAGCTCTCTCGCATGTGTTAACGATGTTTTTGTACAGCATGAGTCATTCCAGCACTTAGTGGAAAAGATCTCTGAGTTGTCAATTGAGAGACAACATGAAATAGATTATCTCAAGCTAGAGGCGATCCACGATAAAGATATAATCAAGCACCAAGATAATAAGATATCGGAGTTGATAATAAAACTAACTAAGGCAGAAAAAAGTGCTAAGGAAATGTCTGAGGGAGTGAATCATTTGGAAGCTGCCCATAAGAAGGAACTCGATGCTGCCCTCAATCATAGTGGTGCACTCGCTCTAGAAAAGATTCTTTACAAATGGAGAAAGATATCTTGGCCCACCGCATTGAAGAGCTTCTTAGCAAAGAAAGGGAAGAGAAGATCGAGGCTCGAGAGGAATCACTGAAGTATTACGAGGAGGCCATTGAAGCCAAGAGTTTGAAAATCAAATTCGATGAGCAAATTGCTAAAATAGAAGCCCTCGAAGAAGAGGCAAGAGAGGCAGGCCGCAAGGAGATGATAGAACAAATTAAAGCCCAAGTGGAGGATGCTAAAGAGTCCGGTCGAAATGAAATTAAGGACAAGTTTGATTCACTGATCATCGAATATAGCGCTAAGTCCTTATCCACCTCAACTTGAGTTTTCTTGTCGAAGGTTATCTTAAGTTACTTGCCAAAGCTGGGGAGTATATTATCGAGATGAAAAAGAGCGAGCTGGGCGAAGCCGAGTTAGATGAAGAGAAACTAGTGCGGGAGATCCTTCGCGGAAATGAACCCCTAGATCTTGCAACCGCAAGACTCTGTTATTTTGATATTTTGATATTTTAGCACCTTCCGGTAATGGAAAAAATATTGTTGAATCCTCGGAGTTTGACCACAAGGGCTCCTCTTCTTTCCAAGCGGTTGGAATGTCAGTTTCTTTTGGGCCCGGGCAAGACTTGAGCTACGATCCTAATAAACCCGGTTACCAATCTAAAGTGCTAACCTCTATTTTGGAAGGGGGAACTCCAGCGACAACCAAGAGCCAGCGGGACGTAGGTATTCCACTTTACTCTCCACTTTTCGAGAGGTTTCATTCTGCATGCCCAATGGTTTTAGGCTTATCTCCTTGTTTTAACAAATCTGTAGGTCTTTCGGGTCCCGACCATACTCCTAATAGCGACCCTGCCATGGAGCAACAAGCGATATCAAAAGAGATTTCAGCGGCCACTAATGTTTCAAGGCTCAATGCTTAAGTCATCGGAGCACTCGACGATGATAAGGCTGATGATCCACTAGCGGTGGATGAATTTGATGATGTTGTGATTACCGGCGCCTCTGAACACACTAACGAGATCTGTAAAAGGAGCGCATTGAGAAGGAGGAGTTGCTGAAGGGTAAAGCCAAAGCTGAGCCCGCCAAGGTGGACATTGATGATCCGAATCTTGTCCCACTACAATTCATTCCACCTGGTGGGTCGATTCCCAGAGAACTCCCTCCAAGCTTCGAATGCTCTCCTGCCAAGGGCGGTAAAGGGTCAAGGAAGAGAACAAGCAGAAGTTCAGATAGCGCCACTCCTGAGAAATCCAAAAAGGAGAGGAGGTAGAAGAAATAGCCGTCGCTTCGGCTTGGTGTACATAGTTTGTATAGCTGTTTTTTTTGTTAGTCGTGGTTGTACGAGTACGACCCCCGGTTTTTTGTATAAATTTGTACCACGATTTTGAAGCTTATCATGTGAATAAAAGTTTTTGTTTTTTGTTGAGCTCTCGTGTGAACTAGTATTTAAGTAGTTTAACTATTACTTTCCATTCAATATACTTGTAATTTGTTGTTCGCTAATTCTAATAACAACCTACTAATTCTATCCCAAGGTCTTCATATGGTCGTGGCCTTGAGCCGCATCAAACACTGGGCCCGAGCCTTAGTGTTACACCATCGAATTCGGCGGTTTGAGTAATTATACTCATCCCCCGGTCTTGGGTTAGTGGAGTTAGATGTTGGATGGTCAAACTCCATCCTTAGCGAGTTTATACTCTTCCTATCGGTTTCAGGCCGGAGTTCATGGAATAGTGAATGGTCGAACCATACTCATCCATCCGCTTACACTCATATTCACACTTTGGGGATAAGAGTTAGTTGGTGGGTGGTCAAATCGCATCCAAATTATGTTTGTACTTCAATCCACACTCTAGGGACTCAGATTATTTCACGAGTGGTCGATTCACACCCGATTCATGTTTATACTCTAGCTCGCACTTTGAGGACTTAGAGGTTTTTGACGGGTGGTCGATTCACACCCAATTTATGTTTATACTCTAGTCCGCACTCTGGGGACTTAGAGTTATTTCATAGAGTATTCGGATTGTACTTTCCTTAATTGATTAATTTGCCCGCCAAGGTCCGGGGTTTGATTTAGCGAGCGATCAGTTGTGTCACGATCGCTCTTATTTTATTTCAGTCCTATCATTCGACGGGAATTATTTGATCATCAGATCGTCGAGTCACATCCATTCATCATCATGTATCTCGTCCATTGGATTATGAATGAGAGTTATCAAATGAATGGTTTGATCATGCTCATATGTTTAGTTCTATTGGGAACTAGCGTAATTGATTAATTCCAAACTCTGGGAACCTGTTTGGGCATATCGACATCAATCGGTTTCGTAATGTTACTAGTACATAATGCCACAGCAAACATAAATATAAAGGAAGTTCAAAACTTTATTTACTAAATGGAAAGGAATGACATAATATGTCTTATTACATATCTGGAAAGTCAGTTCCTAAAGAAAGTTCTGAAAGCAAATACAACTGAATGAAAAATAAATAAACTAAGTGAAATAGCATTGTAAATGCTCGTTATTCCACACCCTTGGGAGTGTGATGCCATCAACAGTCGCTAGCTTGAAAGTTCCCTCTCCCAACCTCTATTCAATAACATACGATCCTTCCTAGATTGGACTCATGTGCGACAGGGCAGGAAAAACCCATTTTAAGACAAGATCGTCGATTTCAAAGGTTCTAGATCGGACTTTAATGTTGTAGTATCTGGAGACTCGGTGTTGGTGCGCAGCTGCCCTCAAATCAGCTTCCTCGCGCTTCTCATCTATAAAGTCTAGAGATTCCAAGAGGAGATCTTTATTCATTTTTTGATCATAGTAAATCACTCAATGAGAAGGAACTTTGAGCTCAACAGGAATGACGACTTCGGAACCGTAAGCAAAGGAGAATGGAGTATAGCCAGTCGTGGACTTATGGATGGTCTTGTAAGCCCATAGTGTTGTCAGGGGTTCATCCACCCACTTGCCTCTAGCCATTTCCAAACATTTCTTCAGGATGGACTTTATAATTTTGTTCACAGCTTCAACTTGCCCATTCGCTTGAGGGTGAGCGACTACTATAAACCTCTTTTCAATATGATACATTTGACAGAAATCTTGGAATTCAGTACTGTCGAATTAAGTCCCATTGCCTGTACCAATAGTTCGTGGAAGACCAAAACGGCAGATGATGTTTCGGACAATGAAGTTGATTACTTTCTTGGTTATGATCATGGCTTAAGGTTCTGCTTTATCTCATTTGGTAAAGTAATCAACTGCGACAATAGTGTACTTTGCACCACCTTTAGAGATCGGTAAGGAACCAATCATATCTATACCCCACATGGCAAACGGCCTGACCATTTGTGTAATATCTGTCGGCGGAGCCATGGGAACTTTTGCATATATCTGGGATGTCTCGCATCGCCTTACATTGTCAGCAACATCTCGATTGACGGTAGGCCAGTAATACCCGTAACGGAGTATTTTCTTTGCTAGAGTTTGCACCCTAGTATGATTGCCACATTCCCCTTCATGAACTTCTTTTAGAACCTGTTTTACCTCGTCATGAGCGATACACCAGAGTAGGGGAATAGAAAAACTCTTTTTGTAAATAACTCCTTCCTATAAGATATATCATGAAGCTTTACGAAGGATTTGTCGTTTTTCGTTCCTTTATTCAGGTAGGACTCCCTGTAGCCAATAGTTTTTAATCGGAGTCATCCACGATTCCCTCTCAGGTTCCGTCTCTAGTACCCGATCAATTTCTATCAGGTTTATACTTATAGCATTTAATACTTCGACCAGAACCAAGCCCATCCGTTGTGCATCCCCAGTGCTAGCAAACTTTGCCAATGTATTGGCCTCTCTATTTTGATCTCCTGGAATATGCGTAATGTCATAGTACTCAAATTCAGTCAATAACTCTTAGACTTGGGTAAGGCATGGAGCAAGTCATTGTCCCTTAGCTTGGTAATCTCCCCTGACTTGGTATACTACCAACTATGAATCACAAAATATTTCAAGTGACTTTATTCCCAGTTCTCTAGTGAGTTTAAGTCCAACAATCAGAGCCTCGTACACAGCTTCGTTGTTCGTCGCTGGGAAATCAAGCTTTAAAGCATAACAAATCAACCGATCTTTAGGAGTTACAAGCACAATTCTAGCTCCAGAATAATGACCATTGGATGCTCCATCAGTATACAATTTCCAACGTATGGTACGGATTTCACTACTCTCTGGGGAATCATCATGCATAGTAGACTCTACTATAAAATCCGCCAATGTCTGCCCCTGAATAGCCCCTCTAGGGAGATAAGTGATATCGAATTGACTAAGCTTGATATTCCACTTGAGTAACCTTCCAAGCGTCTCAGGTCGCTGGAAACCTTGTCGTAACAGTTGGTCAGTGTAAACACTAATAGGATGTGCTTGAAAGCAAGGACGAAGCTTTCATGATGCAGTTGGCAAGCAGTATACCGATTTCTTTATTTTCGGATAGTTCCTTTCAGCTCCCGTCAATTTCTAGTTGACGTAATAAAACGGTCTCTGGATTCGATTCTCCTTACGAAGTAATGCGGCACTTATAGCATGTACTGACACGGCCAAATAGATATATAAATCTTCATGATCCACTGGCTTCGACAAGACGAGAGGCCTCTCTAAGTGATTCACCAAAGCTTGAAATGCGTCCTTACAATCCTGCGTCTATTCAAAGTTTCTTTTTCCTTTTCTAATCAAGTCAAAGAAAGGAATGCATTTATCAGTAGCTCTGGAAATGAATCGCCTTAAGGCAATAACCTTCCCATTCATACTCTGTACTTGTTTGATAGTCTTTGGTGCTTGAATATCACGGATAGCTTGAATCTTCTCGGGATTAGCTTTGATTCCGTGGGCGTTAACAATAAAACCCAAGAACTTCCCTAATGCTACGCCAAAAGAATACTTCAAAGGATTGATTTTCATCTTGTAATGTCGGAGGATGTCGAACATTTCTGCCAGGTTTCTAATGTGGTCGCTTGATTGTCGTGACTTCACGATCATATCATCCACATATACTTCCATTGCTTTTCCAATCTGATCTTTAAACATCCTGTTAACTAAGCACTAGTAAGTCGCTCCTGCATTCTTTAATCCAAACGGCATCACCACATAGAAATATAATCCAACATCCATAATGAAACTGGTGTATTCTTGATCGGGAATGTGCATCGGGATTTGGTTATATCCCGAGTACACATCCATGAAAGATAGCCATTCGTGTCCAATAATTGAGTCCACTAGCTGGTTGATCCTTGGAAGGGGAAAATTATCTTTCGGACATGCCTTGCTCAAGTTTGAGTAATCAACGCATGTTCTTTATTTCCCTTTCACCTTTTTCACAAGCACAAGATTAGATCCATGCTGTTTTTGGGTTAGTTAGGGTAGAGGGCGTCGCGAATAAACCCGTTGTTTTTTAGTCTATCCACCTCCTCTTTGAGAGAGGCAGATCTCTCCAGATCCATGCTGCGTCTTTTTTGTTTCACCGGGACATGCCTTAGGTCGATATTCAATGCATGGCTCGCAATGGTAGGCGAGATTCCACACATGCCAGAGTGAGTCCAAGTGAACACGTCTAGATTTGCTCAAAGAAATTCAACAAGTTCTTTCATCATCGGGGGGCTGAGTTGTGATCCAATCTTTAGGACCCATGACGGGTCGTTGTGGCTAACTATGATGTCAATCGTCAGCTCAGGCGGTGCAGCCTTGGTCTCTTTAGGCTCCTCCTCATCATCTCTCAGATATATATCTCTATAGAACCTATTGTGGCACCCGAGCCAAGGCTCAGGTGCTAGTTGTCATTCTTTGGTGGCTTGGATGCGGGCAGTCTTGTCCACACCCTTACCTTTCTATTTTCGTTGAGCATCCCTCAACTCAGCTACATAACAGGCATGTCCAGTAACCTGATCACCATGAATAACTCCAACACCATTATCTGTCGGGAACTTCAAAGTCAAACACCATGGGGTAAGGGTTGCTCGGAATTTGGCTAGGGTCGGTCGGTCCAGAAAAACGTTGTAAGGAGAGTCGACATCCAAAACAATGAACAGAAAGATTCGCACTCTCTTACGGTCACCTTCTCCTAACTCTACAGGTAATTCAATGTAACCAACAACTTCAGATCAACACTATTAAAGCTATGTATGCGAGCTTTAGACTGCTTTAAGTCCTTGGCATTCATCCTCATCTGAACATAGGCTTTTTTGAAAATTATATTTACAGAACTTTCACAATCAATCAATATCTTTCTCACCAAAGCGAGACCGATCATGGTCGAAATGACCATTGGATCGACCGTCGGAGCCTCCACCTTGTCTACATCTTTGTTTCTAAACACGATATCATCTGCCATTGTACGTTGCTATTTTGCCGGAGCTCCATCTTCTTTATTTAAACAATATTCAAAATGCACATGCATAATCGCACTGGCACAACACTCCATCTCATGCCAACTCTAATCTATCGGGTGTGGTCCTCCAACTATTGTATTTATTACCAATCTTCCACTAGTTCATTCAGGCTCCTTAGCCCTACACGGTGCTTGTCCTAGGTTGGGGTCGGATGTCCCCTATCCTTCGTCCTACGGGGTTTTTACAAATTGTAGCAACTTCCTTTCTCGAATCAGCTCTTTAATAATATCCTGGAGATGCCTGCATTCATTTGTGCATGTCCATAGCATTTGTGGAACTGACGGTATTTTCTGGTTTGTTTCTGCTTCTCTGTTGATTCTTTTGAAGGCGGCTTCCTGTACTACATGATCTTGCAGGTGGACAAATAGATATTCTCCAAGGACGTAATCAACAGCGTGTAAGTATTGTACATCGAAATCCTAGGCTTCCCCCTTCCAGAATCCCTCTTTCGTTCTCGGCTCCTATCTCCACCTTTCTTTTGCGGATTCAGCTTGTTTTGGACATTCACTTGAACTTTTCCAGAGCTATCATTAGACTACTTTACTACAATATTACTATGTACTCCCTCTACGCTCCATCCCACGACATGCTTCTTCCTGGAGGAACTGCCTTCCTCCTTTCTCAAATATTGAGCTACCTTTGCGTAAAACCATTCTAACGTTGCGGGTGGCTTGCCAACTAACCAATCGCCGAAATCAGGTTCTGGATCTATCCCCCTCGTCGCCTCCATCAATATTGCATGGTCATTCGCATTACTGATTTCTATAACAGCTATATTAAACCTCTCCAAATAATTTTCAACGATTCTCCTAGAGCCTGGATCACACTGGACAGGGACATTACATCCTTAGGACGAGTTGCGTGCATTCGGAACTGCTCCAATAAACTTGTTTCCAGATCATCGAATCTAGAAATTTATCGTGGGGTAACCTCATGAACCACATCATTGCTATTCCAGAGAGAGTTATGGGAAAGAATCTACACTTGGTTGCATCATCCGCTTGCGTGAAACCAACAGCTATTCATATCTCATGATGTGCTGCCTGGGGTCGGTTTTTCCCTTGTAGGTAAGCATCAACGGCACGCTGAACCTCCTTGGATACTCCGCTTGTATAACATTGTCAGTGAACAGGGTATGGCTTCTTGAGATTCCCCGGTCATCGTTGGTCAAGCCTTGGCTCTCTCTCACTAACTGTCTGGCCATAGCCGATAAGTCTAGCATTTGGATAGTTGGTGACAAGCGGTGGTCATGCTCCGCCTCACGTGAATGGTCCAGTCGATGTCTACGGGCCATTCCATGCCTTCTTGGTTCACCATATTCCTGATATATATCTCGTAAATTCACTTCATCGTCATCCCAAGGAAGCACTTGGTCAACATTTAATTGAACTCCAGCATCCAAACCAATTGAAGTAACTCCAGCTTCATTCCCAATATACGTGGGTAGATTCCCTCCTCTAGAGGAGGGATCAGGTTCGATCCCTATGGAGGGATCAACATCGATCAATCCTGGCAGATCACGATGGTCTGCAGGTTGATGCCTAGAAGTTTTTGCATGATATTCGTCTATTCTGTGATGCCTATGCCTATGTTACTCGTCTCATGAGCTACAACTCTATGATGCCGAGTAAGGAGTGGGGTCCCTCCTAGCTTTACATCGCTGCTGCTGATTGAGTTGGTTCATTAAGTTGATATTGGTCTGAATCTGTTAATTTCATTGTCGACGGCTCTCCGTCAGCTCTCTCATTATATTATGAAATTCAGCTCTTGTAATAGAATCAGTGGGATTTTGAACTTCAACCGGTTCAGCATTCACATCCATTGGTTGATTGCTTGGGCCTCCCTGCTGGATGTTAGCGTTCTCATTCCCTTCCATGTTCTGAGAAGTAGAGCTAATGTTCCTTACCATTGTCGATAACTTTACTTTGATTTTTTCAAATCTGAGTAGTATGAGCAACTCCTTGAAGATAACTACTAATCTCCTTTGGAGGATTTATCCAATCCAGTAGCAATTAAGGGATCTTAATAAGCTGAGAATATAGGTTCTCAGTTAAAGCACCAAAATGTTTACACCTAAAATGGTCACAAACACCCAAGAATAGTTTTTGTAGAGAAGTAAGTGAAGAAAAGCAAAATTAAACTAAGTGGATGAATAAGTAAGCAACAGAGAATCGACAATAATCAAAGATAAAGAAATTTATAGTGGTTCGACATTGTATGCATGCATCCACTGTGAAGATTATCCTTTATTAATCACTTTTGAATCTGATTACACGGTAGAAACAACTAGTACTTGATTACAATGGAGCCTGGAGTAACAAGTAGCGTAAAGATCCTCAGAATGACCCATCATGCCAGTATTTATAAACGAAGTTAGCCAAATATCTCTTTGAAATCTCGGCTGAAGGACTTTCTAAACCACATAGGCCCACTAGAGGGATCGCTAGGCCTAATTCCCAAAAAGGAGGCATCGGTACTGATCCCTTCTTTGGTCGATTTTGGGGAGTGATCCCTATAGTGGCTTCCTCATGTAAAAACATGTATAGCCTCAAACTTTTATATCATTTTAATCATTGGAGCTTGAGTTATTGCTTGATCTTTGATTCAACATTGCTTGCATGCTGCTCTCTGCCGATCCCTTCCAAGGGATGTATACCGATCCCTCCAAACTTGTCCTTTTGATGTACGATCCCAAGGGTAGGTTTCATCGGGTCCTTATATCTTGCTCTTCAAATTTCATAAGCATTGGACTTCTAAATCTTGAGATATTGATTATTTTCCACGAGAATGCTCTTGTACTTTGAAGCATGCCAATCCCTCTTGTTGGAGCCAATCTATGCTGATACCTCCCATGCGTTGAACCAAATTTCATACTTTGAACATTCTATGTTGCACATTTATCAATTTCATTCAATCCTGACTTCATATTACCATTTGTAATTGACTTGTGCAATCAGTTCAATATAGCTGGGTTAAAATGTCGGATAACAACTGTGCTCCTACAACCGAAATGGTTAGAACATAGGAAATAGCATTTATAATTATGCAACATATATTGGATTACCCATCCCAATTTATAAGATTATCCATCTAAATTTCAAATAACCACCTGTCGCAATTTGAACTAACTACCCATCTTATTTTAATTTGACTACCCATCTTATTTTAATCTGACTTTCCATCTTATAATTATGTGGATTACCCATCCCACATATTAGCATATTCAAAATTATGTGAACTATCCATCCCATATATAATTATTGCTTGGATTACCAATCCCCTACCACATTGACTACAGATCACGTATGGTTTTATTATTCAAATTTATGTGGACTATCCATCACACATATTCCTTTTAACTTAAAATGATGTGGATTATCCATCACATATCCCATAGTTTTCTTAGGATGACTATGAACCTTTCATTATCCTCATAGAGACTATCCATCTCCAGCATGATGTAGACTATCCATCTCACATCCCATAGTTTTCCTAGGATGACTATAAACCCATCGTTTAACAATTTAATGCATGTCACCCACATCTTCCCAACTTTACTAGGATGGCAACTAGGTACCCAGGAATTGCAGACTAGGTCAAGAAGAAGCAAGCCTCTTTCATGGGAGACACATGTTTAACCTATGTCTACTGGTATTTGTTTTCACCAAAAATTGGTGCAAACACCAAAGAAATTTATAGTAGAGAAATATATGAAGAATATTAAATATAAACAGGGAGACTATAGTAGTAAAGCAATAGGAAATAAGCAAATAACAGAGGCACGGTGATTTATAGTGGTTCGGCGTTGTTTGCCTACATCCACTTTGAAGAGATAGCTTTATTAATCACTTTGTAAACTGAGTACAAGGGCGATTAGATAAAAATCATTAGTTACAAAAGAATACAAAGTAACAAGCAGCTTAAAGTAACCGAAAATTAATGATCAAGTCTGTATTTATAGAGGAAGATGGTGAAATATCTCCTTGAAAATTCGGCAGAAGGCTCTCTAGATTCATAGGGGCCTACAAAAGGGATCGCATGGCCTAAATCCCAAGAAATAAGGATCAGGGATGATACCTATGATTGGTGATTTTGGGCATGCGATCCTTATGGGAGCTTCTCAATGTTGTATTGTGCTTAGCCTCCAAGTTTCATGCCAATTGGATTAGTAAAACTTGAGCTATTGATCAATCTTTGTTGCAACATGTGATGTTGCCTGATTCTGGCCGATCTGTATGGAGGAAAGAGGGTCGATTCCACTTACTTGTTCCTTTGGGGTGCGATCCCTAAGGTGGACTCCTTAGGGTCCACTCTTCTTATTTCCAAAGTTTCATGTGTATCTGACTTCTCGATTTTGAGGTATCGATTATTTTCCATTAAGTTTTACTTATTTAGCTGAAGTAATCTGATCCCTTTGGTAGAGAGGGATCATATCTGATCCCTTTTCAAGATTAGACTATATTCCATTCTTAGAATGTTTTGTATATCACATCTCTCAAATCCTTTCGATCACGGCTTCATATTAACATCTGTACTTGATTTCTGGACCTCACAATCATCACTTTGGGCTACTGACCTTGATGACAGTTGGGTTTAACTTGTCCAATCAGTTTGGATATAGCCAAGTCAAAATGCTGGATAACACTTGCCCCTCGAAGTACGTCTTGTGTCTAACATGATGTGCTTTGAATCAAAGCAAGTTAGAGTCGCTGGAAATAAATCCATTTAGTTTTCCCGAATAGTCTTCATCCTTTTGTTGAATCATTTTTCCCAGAGAGTTATGTCTTTCTTTGGTCATCGTATTATTTGGTTCATTTCCAACCGTATAAATTTTTGATTATATTCCATCAGTTGTTATCTGTGTCCAGTTCTATGGAGCTAATAGGCCTTGGCTGTCTAATCTAGATTCGTTTTTGAAAACCTCAGGTGAGAATTCAATTTATGTCAATTTCAAAAATTGAATTTTTAGAATATACACGTGCATGTTCAGGTACGTGTTCTTGTCTTAGGCTCCAGGATGCGTTTGCATGCTCACGGGTCGTTGCCTATTTTCATTGAATTAGATGCAATTTCATTGCATTTATATATTATTGTTTTTGAAATAGGGATTGGAATTTCCCCTTCTTCACTTAGGGATTGTACCTCGATCCCTTTCTGTCTCTCTTCTTTTATTTTTTTAATATGTTTATAGGGATCGGATGGATCCCCCTTGGATAAGGATCGTACCCGATCCCTTTTTATGTAGGGAACTTAATCTTTTTTTTTGGCTTTGTGGAGAAGAGTAAGGTGGGTCGATCCCTTATATCCCATATATAAACTAGCACCTCACATTTACATCCTTCACTTCATTCATTTGTTTTCTAAACCGAACCCTACTTCCTTTTTATCAAAACCAAAACCCTTCTCTTCCCTTCATACCTCTGAACCCTCACTTTCCTTTGAATTTATCACCATCTCCATTTTCCACTCATTGCCATTGTAATTCGGCTCCATCACCAAGCCTCTGATTCAAATTGAGACCCTACCCCCAATTCGTATATTACCATCGCCATTAACACACATAGGTAGGTTTTTTTTCTTACTTAATAGCAATCCGCTTTGTCCTAATTTTGTGACGAGGACCATGGATTCGATCATGTTGGTGGATGGGTTAGGGTTCGATGTGTATGGAGCTGTAATTTTGCAGTTAGATGGAGAGGAGTTGGATCAATATGTTTAGTGATGAAGGAATCGGCTATTGGTTGAGGAAGACGAGGTGTATGGGTTAAGTAAGGGACTGGTCGGAGGATGTATATGGAGGAGAGAGATCGATCTTGCGTGTTGCCTCAGGGATCGGAGTAAATGTTTGAGGGAAGTGTGAAATCTAAGTATAGGGGTTGGCGAAGATGCATGTCATTGGGATTGGATATGGAAGTTTGAGGATGGATCAATGTGAATTTGAGAAAGAAGGTATCGCTCACATTGGTGGACAAGGGATTAGTTATGTTGGCTTTGTAAGAGGGATCGGCTATGTTGAAATAAAGGGATCGGGTATGGGGACTTAGCCAATTTTTTTGCTTTTGAATCGAGCTTGAACACTTGAGCAAACCAATCCATATAAACTTGTATGACCAATCAGAACCAACCCGTCTTAATGAACTTGAACATATGATAATAACGGACAACGGGACTTGCATATCCAACATCGAACTTGAAATTGAATGACTAAACTTCTAGGACTTAGATATTGACTGCAACTTATCATAAGTACTTCAACAATGAACTTTATACTTCAACAAGTCGATGGTTGATCTCGAAG
The DNA here is from genome assembly GCA_030737815.1 of Allium fistulosum. Classification (NCBI taxonomy): domain Eukaryota; kingdom Viridiplantae; phylum Streptophyta; class Magnoliopsida; order Asparagales; family Amaryllidaceae; genus Allium; species Allium fistulosum. The sequence goes on along the minus strand of CM060908.1, from coordinate 660,046,692 downwards.
CTTACACAACCAATCAATGTAAATGTCGGTTGAGACGGTCAGCAATGACGGTCACTTTGGTCGGAATCCAAAGTCTTGTCACTATTTTTGCTTTTAATTCTGAATTTTTTATCTCCACACTGCATGACACTACACCATACTAGTTTACACTTAGCACAGGGGACAGGTAAATTTTTCTAATCTTGATTATCTACTGAGTTTAGTTGATATGGGCTCCAAACGTTTAGGGAATTTAGTTGTAATGCCTTATAGTCAACCTGTATAGCATAACAACCCAGGTGCCGAATCGAGCTCTGCGACTATATCCGGTAGACTTTCTTCCGATTAACAACTGAGCAATCGGAGAGTCCTAATCCCTTAGTTGACCTTTTCTCTGACGTTCCCATCCTTCCTATGGAATAGATAGATCCTGTCCCCGATACCTTAGAGGGTGCTCTATTTTTAGGGGACTCGGTGGATTCCCCAACTTCCAGAATTGGCGAGGCTACTCTTCGTAGGCTATGCTCTAAACATGGAATCTAATTTGGAGATGTTCTAGTCCCTTCAGGGAAAGACAAGGCCAACTTGCCCCCGGAGAGGATACAGCATGTGATAAATTTATGTGTTGGACATGATGTGTGTCGCCTTTTAATTCATTTATCCAAGAGATGCTAAATTTTCTAGCAATAGTTCCTGCTCAGCTGCATCCGAACAGCTACGCTTTCCTTCACGGTACCTTCTTATTATTTATGGATGTCCTATTCCACCTGCCATCTCCTGAAGACATCATGTTCATTTACAATTTTAAGCGATGGATGGGAAGTCTTTCTTATACTTTCCTCAAGCCCACGCCCAACTGTCAAGTTCTTACTAGTGCTTGGAACGGGCTCAATATCTTTAAGCATGAATGGTTCTACGTTCGTTGTCCGCCCAAATTTGCGAGGCGATGGTTGGAAGGACGTAAGTGTTGCCCTCACTTTATTTTCAAATTCTTAAGTCCAAGCCATATCATGAACTAATAAATACTTTCAAAATTTACAAATGTCCATCCATGACCCGAAGGAGACAAATATTCAAGGGCGGTTTCTGCAATTCGCGCTACCTATGTTGAAGACAGGGACATTAGATCGCTCATAACCGATGAGTGGTTATCTCGTTTTGGGCTGTTGGAAGAGGGTCGCAGCATCGAACTTCCAGGAAGCATTGCACCGTGAAGGAATGTTGCGGAACAAGATGGTGGAACTGATAGCCTTATCGCGCCCTCAGTCGAGGAGGCTTAGGATGATGCTGAAGATGGAAAAATTAGAGGTGATGAAGCTAACGAGCCTGGTAATGATGATGTAGGTTTGGGAAAAGTGCATGTGGTCGAATCATCACAAGGCATGCAATCTCATGCGCCAACAAGAAAAGGGAAAAAGCTCGCATACAAACTCCATAGGAGAAAGACTGCTAAGAAGCCCGAGTTCACTATCACCTCTATCGAAGAAGAATCTTCCTCTCGGCCTTTAGAAAGTTCGATGGAAGGATTCTCAAGTCTACCCATTACAGACGACATCGAGACTTTTGACTTTCCTAACATTAGTGTCAGGGGGCTTAATTCTCCCACTAGGACCGGTGATGACATTCCTCCTACTAGTAAAAAGGAAATCACTTCGATGAGCGAGGCCATAGTAATTGGTCCGTCGTGGGGACACTAGGACAATCACAATCACATGCACTTCGGTGCACGATTTTTGTCTACTTTTGTTTGATTATCACTTATACGCTTTTGTTTGGTTTGCAGGTGTTATGTCTCAATCTCATGCCTTTGATCGCTTGAGGGGCTCCTCAACACATTATGGATCCAGTCGTGGTCCGGACTCGAGCAGGCGTCGAGAAAGGGGAGACAGCCAGGAAAGGAGCCATCATTCAAGGGTATCTTCAGGACAAGTCAAAATCTCAATCATCTCATCACCGAGAAGTTCATCCCAATCCTTTTGTATATAGTGGTGATCAGACCTCTTCTCATGTTCCCCAAACTGTTGTTCCACCCGAGCATCATTCGGGTTCATCTGGTACTTGACAGCCTCACGATCGGTTGTCGAGCAAATGTCCTATTGTTACTTTTGACCCAGATTTGACTACTACAGCTCCTGAGGCCTCTAACGTGGAACAACTGGCCAGACTTAAGGTAAAATTTCCAAAAGTCTTCTTTGATGGACTAAAATTTCTTCCTTCTATCCACACAATCCCAGGAAATATTAAAGCAAGCTCACTTTCTTGCATCTATAATGTTTTTGTGCAGCATGAAGCATTCCAGCACTTAGATGAGAAAATCTCTGAGGTGTCTACTGAAAGCCAACATGAAATCGATTGCCTTAAGCTGAAGGCGATCCATGATAAAGACGTAATCAAACATCAAGATGATGAGATCATGTTGTTGACCATGGAGTTAGTCGCGGCAGAGAAGAGTGCTAAAGAAACATCGGAAGCGGTTAACCATCTGGAAATGGCTCAGACAAAGGAGCTGGACGCTGCCCATAGCCGCAGCGGTGTGCTTGCTCTAGAGAAGGACACACTACAAAAAAGAGAGAGGCACTTTGTCCCGCCGCATTGAGGAACTCAAATAGCTTCTTAAGAAAGAGAAGGAAGAAAAACTTGAGGCTCAAAAGGGGTCTCAAAAGTATTGTGAAGAGGCCGTCGAGGCTCGGGAGGTGAAAATTAAACTTGACGAGCAACTCGCTCAAATCAAAGCCCTTAAGGAAGAGGCGAGGGAAGCTGGCTGTAATGAAGTTAGAGGGAAAATTGAGGTCTAGCTGGAGGATGCTAAAGAGGCTGGCCGAAATGAGATTAAGGACATGTTTGATTCTTTGATTGTTGATTACAATGCCAAGGTCCTTATCCACCATGATTAAAGCTTTCTGGGAGAGGGTTACCTTGAGTCGCATGGCGAGGCTTGGGACTATATCGTCGATATGAAGAAGAGGACTCTCGACGAAGCCGATTTTGACAAAGAGAAACTGGTGCAAGAAATCCTACGAGGATCCAAACCTTTAGATCTCGCCGCTGCAAGGCTGAGATACTTTGATATTTTGGCAACTTCTGGCAAAGGAAAAGACATCACTGAAGCTTCTGGGTCTGATCCCAAAGATTCCTCTTTACTTCAACCAGGCGATGCATTGGTTTCTCTTGGCCCAAGACAAGACCCAAGCTATGATCTAGATAAACCCGGTTATAAATCAAAGATGTCGATCCCTATTCAAGAAGGGGGCACTTTGGAAACAACCAAAAGGCAGCCGGATGTAGGTATCCCGCTCTATTCTCCATTACTCGAGAGGTTTTGTTCTTCATGCCCAATACTTCTGGGCTTATTCGCTTGTTCCCACAAATCTGCAGGTCTTCTGACTCCCAGTCAAACTCTGGGAAGTGATGTTGATGTAGAGCAACAACCGACACTTATTGACATTCCAACGGCTACTGACATTCCAGGGCCCGATGCTTAACTTATTGGAGCTCTTGCTGATGAAAGGGCCGATGACCAGTCGTTGTAAGATGAATCTGATGATGTTATTATCATGGATGCCTCTAAACTTGCTGACGAGCTCAGCTTGAAGGAGCACATCAAGAGGGAGGAGTTATTGAAGAAGAAATCTAAAACTGAACCCGTTAGTGTGGACGTTGATGATCCAAACCTTATCCTGCTTCTACTCATTCCCCCTGGTGGGTCAATTCCTGTGAGTAACATTCCTCCCGCTTCTAAAGGTGATACTGTTCTGATTCTCACATCTAAGGATATATTTTTCGAAGGAAGGTAAGAGCGGTAAGGGATCAAAGAGAGGAACAGGGGAAGGCTCGAGTGGGTCCAGTCCTAAGAAACTCAAGAGGGAGAAGAAGCAAAAGAAGTAGCCGTCGTGTCGGCTTAGTTTGTATATAGCTTATGCAGCTTTTTTTCCTTTTTTGTTGGTCGTGTTTGTGTGGGTATGTCCCCCGCTTTTGGATAAACTTGTACTACGACTTCCAAGTTGAAAATGTAAATAAAAGTTCTTTGTTTTCTATTGAACTCTTATTTGAATTTTTTTTGAGTAATCGAGCTACTACTTTCCCATCCAATGTAATTGTAATTCATTTCTCGTTGATTCGGATAATCATCCGTTAATTTTTACTCAAGGCCTCCATGTGGTCGTGGTCTCATGTTGTACCAAACACTAGGCTCGAGCCTTAATGCTACGCTGCCGAATTCAGCGGCTTAAGTGATTAAACTCCTGCCCCCAGTCTCGGGTCAGAGAGTTAGATAGTGGATGGTCGAATTCCATCCTTAGCGAATTTACACTCCTCATGTCGATTTTAGGTCGGAATTTATGGAATAGTGAGTGGTCGAACCACACTCATCTATTTGTTTATGCTCATATCCGCACTTTGTGGATTAGAGTTGGTTGGCGGGTGGTCAAATTGCACCCAATTTGTGTTTACACTCTAATCCACACTTTGGCGACTTAGAGTTAATTCAAAAAATAGCCGGACCGTACTTTCCTTAATTGATTGATTTTCCCACAAGCTCGGGGTATAACTTAGAGAGCGATCGGTCGTGTTGCAATCGCTTTTTGATTCATGTCTCTCCCATCATTTGGTGGGATTAATTTGATTATGGAATGGTCAAGTCATATCCATTTCTCATTAGGTACTCCGCCCATCAGTTTGTGAGCGATAATCATCGAATGAATAGTCGGACCACCTTCATTTTGTCTAGTCCAATCGTGAACTTGTGTAATCAGCTGACTCCAAACTTTAGGAACTTGCTCATTGTTTGTACCAAAATTGGGCACAACACTCTTCAGAAGTCTTTGAAGAGATAAAGTGAAGAAAATAAATGTAAAAAGAGGATTTATCTAACAAAAACTCCAAATTTCAGAAATGAAAATAATTAAAGTGCAGGGAGACACAAGAATTTAGAGTGGTTCGGCGTATTGCCTACGTCCACTGTGAAGTAGTTTGCTTTATTGATCTCTCTTTGGTGTTTACAATTGATTTCAGCAAATTACAATAAATAACAATGATTTGCAGCAATGAAATTCATTGGTCGCAGCAGCCATGGAGTTCAGATCCGTGTTTGGCAGAGTCTAGGCGTTGGAGATCTCAAAGAAGAAGAAGAACCCCTCTTCTATTGGCTTTGGGGGACTATTTATAGGTGTAGGAGGCTGATATTTCGCTCAGATCTCGAGAGACCCTCTTTGGCACATGACCAGGCCCGTACGCCCAAGCCCGTGAAGTTTCGATCCGATCCGTGATCGATACGACCAGATTTCGTATCGCTCGAGATTCCATCCAATGGAGTCGAAATTTGGCGTGGACATTCTTTAGCATGCACGTAGTCTTCTGTGAAAATTTCATAGCATTTGGACATGTAGATTAGGAGATATGGTCGATACGAAATGCGATTCTCGGTGGCTGTTTGGTTCGACTCGCTTCTGTTTCGACTCGCTTTGTTCGACTCGCTTCGATTCGACTCGGTGACATGGCGTTTGAGTTTCGCTCTGCCCTTGACGGTGTTCTGGTCAAGTCGAATCTGTGCATTGATTGAGCGAGTCGAAGGAAGCCTTTCTGGTGGTTGCGAAGCGAGTCGAAGGAGACCTATATGAGGGGTTCGAATAAAGGTTCCGTGATGGACACGAAGTGAAGCGAGTCGAAGCGTGGCTCAAGGCGAAGCGAGTCAAAGCGGGCTCCTCTGATGGATTCGAAGCGAGTCAAAGTAATCATTTCTGAGGGATGCGAAGCGAGTCGACCGGTGATTGGCTTTCATCCAATTTTGTATCGTTCATAACTTGAGCATACGAATTCAGATTGACCTGAGATTTGGAACGTTGACTCTCATGGCTTAGCTTTTCATGTCCTACCAATTTTAGCTCGATCCAGACTCGGACAAAATTCGTCGATATCCATAATAGGCCTGTGTATAACTGATCTCTAGGACGGGCCGTCGTTGGTTACTAGTCAATTCCTTGGTGTCACGGCCTTGCCAAAAGGCGGGATAACATTTGCCCCCCAAAGTACGTCTTATGGAAACACGATGTGCTTTGAAATGCTGCCATCTTTACTTTGAATAGTTATCGTCTTTTTGATGAAAGCTGTAACCTTTGACTGATCTTCTTGATAATGTAAACTGTTGACCGTCAACCGTTGTACCGTGTATTGTTGCAACTGATTTCTGTATGCTAGTTGTTACCCGTTTGTTGTTGTAATCGTTACTGGATGAGTTTCTGATTCCTGAAAATCTGGAATACCGTATATTAGTCCGTCATTCATGCATATATGTTAACCTGACTCTCGTTGACGTTTGTACGTTCACGAGTCGCTGTCAGTTTATTTTATACGGAACTTCGTATCGATCCTCTCCTGAATCGATGTGAAATTCGTTGTAACAATGCTCGGTGGTTGTTTTTGAATGTTCCTTCGTAATGATCCTCTCCTGAACCGATGTGAAGGATTGAACATTCGAAGATGATTCTCATTGGATTTATGGATGCGGAGTAAGTATTTCGTGTCGATATAGATGGAGTCACTGGACATGAATAGGCAATTCATATCGATTGAGTTGTCCTCTGGAAGTCATGGTTTAATGGATTCGAACTGGTAGTTCGACTCGGTCCTGGATTCGAACTGGATAGGAGTCGGAGTCGAAACGCACAGGAGACAAAGGAGCGAGTCAAAATGCATAGGAGACAGAGGAGCAAGTCGAAATGCACAGGGGGCGAAGTCGAAGGAAAGACGGAGTCGAAGTGATGTCTTTTATTGCTGCATGAGGGAGTCGAAGAAAACCGATACGAAGGGGAGCCTCGCATCAACGCACTGGAGAGGGAGTCGAAACACGTGTTCGAATCCAACAGGATACGAATCGTTTATTTCCTTTGTTTCCAAGTCCATATAAATAATTCGTACTTAGCCGTTTTTTCACTTTTTACTTTTCATTTTTCTGTCTTACCTTCGTATCGCTATGAGACTCGAGAAAAAAGAACAAACATCCTCGCCTTCGAACCGATTCACACCATCACTTACTCGAACTAATCTGACAGATCTAGGTAATCCATTAAGCGAATCCAACCTGTGAACGATGAGACTCGGTTTTCTAGCACCAAATTAACCTGAGTCGTGATTGATCGAAAGTTTCATGGCCTTGGCTTCGTGTCGATCTGGAGTGGGGGTTTCGAGAGGATGAGGCGGAGGCCTTCGTATCGATCGATGGTGGAGCTTCGCATCGAGTCGAATGCTTTGAATCTATGGATCGATATGAAGGGGCTGTGTCTAATCAATTTGAAATGATGGCCTTCGATCGAATCGAAGTGGGTGGCTTCGAAGCGAGTCGAAGTGGATGGCTCTGGATCGAGTCGAAGTGTATAGCCTTGGGATCGAGTCGAACTTCGTGTTCATGGGACCGAGTCGAACTCGATGGTCTTGGGGAGCGAGTCGAACTGGAGGCTTTTAATTGATTCGGAGGGTTATGCTTTGATCGATTCGAAATCCCCAGCCTCTAGTTCGAGTTGAACTTGTATGTCAACCTTCTGACCGAGCCTTACTCACACGCAGATGATCATGACTTATTGATGCGAACACGACTCCCGTGAGGGATACAAATTTTATTATTAAAAAGTTTGAAACTTCTCACACACTTGAACAATTGCCTCTAACGAGCTTCAAGTTTGCATATCTGGACTTAACCGTTTCACTGCATATCTGACTGCCTATCGAAGCTCGTCGATGAAACTGAAACTTATCAAAATGACAACAAACTTTAACTTGGAATGATAGTCAATAGTTGGATGGTACGGTTGTGACGGTCAGCGATGACAGTCCTTCCGACCGAATTCCAAAGTCTCGTCGATTACATGCTTCCTTCAATCCGGTTGATCTTCTCAAATAATATACAGTACTGCATTGCACAACGCACTCACACACTTTACACTGGGGGAAGCACGAGTTTTATTTGTCACTTTAACAATGATTTTTTATAAGCTAGCTAGTCATGGACCTTTCAAGTTCTCAACAGCCGGATCTCCCAAGTTCTATTCCTTCAACCATAGAGATATCGGTTATTGAAGCCGAAGTTATAGAGCCAGCTCCGGATGAGCGTCTAGGGGCTCGGTTTATTTGTATTCCACCAGATTCGGTGCCATCGGGTATCTCCGAAGATATGCTAGGACGGATCTGTTTAAGGCACGACCTGTCGCTTGACGACGTGCTACTACCTGGGCCAAATGATAGGCCACATTATCCTCCGGAGGGGTTTACCGCTTTCAATCGTCACGCCTGCACAGCGGGGACACTCCCTCCCTTCAACCAATATATCAGGGAGATGTTATCGTTTATTGGCATAGCTCCATCTCAGCTACATCCCAACGGGTATGCCTTGTTGAACAGCACCTTCGTCCTGTTTATGGAGATCCTCTTTCGACCGCCGAAGCCGATCGAAATCAGATATTTATTCAATGTCAAGAGCCGTGGAGATAGCCCTTCTTTCACCTTCCTGGAAGCGGTTAGAAACTGCCACATAGTACAAGGCTCTTGGGGAAGGCTAAGTTATTATAAAACCAAATGGTTCTACGTTCGGTGCCCTCCTGGATTTGCTAGGCGGTGGTTGGATAGACGTAAGTGTCGCCATCTCTCTCTTGAATCACTGAGATGTTAGTAATCGACTTCAAAACTGACATAACTTTCTCTTCTTTTACAGCCGTGATCTCTCGTCCTGACGGCGCATACTTCAAAGAGCTTGTTTAGATTATTCAAGCGTATCCGGGTGGAGAGAGGCATATCGACTTGGTCCTGACTGATAGAAATTTGAGGACCGTCAGGCTGATAAAGCGGAGGCAGAGCATACATCTGGAAGGGACACATATAGTGGTCCCGAAGAAACGGGTGAAGCGCAAAGCGCCCGCAGTCGTGATTGGCGAAGAAGCTGATTCAGAGAGAACGCCTACCGATACCGAGCTCCCAGTTGGGTCTTCCGCCGATGTCCAGGATTCGGGTGCAATAAGAAAACGCAAGGCTGCTGCTCAGAAGCATTCTAAATCCGGGAGATTTAAATCTGTTGTTATGTCCCTGCCTGCTCAGGGGATTAGAATTTCAGAGGCTTCTCCCCCGCCAGTAGAGAATCTTTTTTACGGTCTTACCGACGTTCCGATTCCGGACTTTGTGTCGTCTCAACACGATGCTGGTATGGAGGAGCTTGACAGTGCTCTCAAACTGAGCGGGTCGCTTGCTACGAGTGCGGCCGACATTTCCGGTTGGTCGGGGGATTGCACATGCATACACTTCACTACACTGCATGATTCACAACTGTAAATCGCTCAATTTAGGAAGTCACTAACTCTTTCTTCGTTTCTCATTTTTCAGGTACTATGTTTGGAAGAGGATCGATGCTAGGGAGTCTCCGCTCGGCCCGAAAGGCTTCTTCTTACTACGATTCCCGCAAGAGGGACTCTGATAGAGATCGCGATCGCGAGTACTCTAATCAGGATAGGTATGGGCGTGATAGGGACAAAGAATACAGACATCGGTCTAGATCACGCTCCCCTCCTCCTAAGCTTCCATATCCACCTCCCGTTCATGTTCCACAACCGTCAGAGCCTCCTCGTCATAGGCCTTCTTCTCACACTTCTAGATCTGAGACTCATCTCCAGAGAGTCGAGACTACGGCTTCCATGATTACAGAGCAGGTCCCAGCTGATCCCACAAGAGAAGGGGCTCTTAAGTTGGCACAGATGAGGAAGGATTTTTCGAATATCTGTTTTGACGGCTATGTCTTCCCACCACATTTAAACAGAATTCCATCAGGGGTGGAGAACACGATGCATGACTACGTTCATGACATATACACCCAGTACCAAGAGTGGGCAAAGGCTGCCGAAAAAGTTTCTAAAGTGGCCTTTGAGTGGGCCAAAGCGCTCGAGAAGATGGAGATCGAGCTCGCAAAAAGGGATCAGATTATTCAGGTACTCTCCGCTGAGTCCGAGTCTTCTCGGAAATCTGAGATTGAGGCCATTAAAAAGGCTGACGAAGCAAATGTGGCCATGGAGAGGTTGAGACAGACGCGTGTCGCCTTGGTGGAGGAATTGGGCCACCAGAATACTACAGTTACCGCCGAGCGGGATGCGGCGGTCAAGGAATTGAATGAACTCAAGGCCAAATTCGCCGACTTGGCCAAGAAAAAAGATGACGCGAACAACGCAGCCCAGGAGGCATGCGAACAGGCTGTTCTACTTAGGGGTGAATGGGATGCCACGGTGGCTAAAGTCCAGAAGGTGGAGACGGAGGTCGAGGAGAGGGTGAAGCTGGCCGAGTCCAGGCTAGAGGCTGACATCGAAGACCTTCTCGTTGTTTACAACGCTAATGTGCTGAGGCACAGGGGTCTAACCTGGCTCGATGATTATCCGACGCATCTTCATAGTGCTTGGGGCCGACTGTTTGAGGAAGAGAAGGAGGCGCACCAGGGTGAGTCTGTGGATGAATTCGAGCTCAAGAATCGCCTGTTAACCGATGATGAAAAGAAGATTCTCCACGATCCAATGATCTCTCATGAGAAGGATAGACTCGGCACCCAGCACCTAGAAGTAGGAGAAGGCTCCAGGGTTGAGCATCACGATGCAAGTTTTGAACTTCCAACGTCAACCCAGCCTGAATCTTTGTCTGCGGTTGATCCTCAAGCTGTTCCTGCCTATAATCCGGATCAGCCGCAGATGTCTCTGGCTACAGCGCAAGCGACTGAAGCCGCCTCGTCGCATACAAATCAAACTGAGGAAGGTACTCCGAACATTCCACATATCTTTCCTGAGTCGAAGTATTTGATCGAGTTAAGTTCTAACAATTCTCTTATTCTTTGTCCAGTGATCGACGCAGCACCGCACATGCCTCTTGATACTCAAGAATTATATCAGACGCAGGAGGCTATCGTGACCGAAGCGATCACCATAAGCACAGCTGCCCCGATCGATGATATGCAGGGGAGTACAATGCCGTTTGACGAGCAACTGATGGATGAACTCTTTCGCCGTCACGGCGATCCTCTTGCTGACTTGCCTCCTGTCATGAGCGGAACTGATCCTGCTACAAGTTCTTCAATGCCGACTGCCGATGCCCCCAGCGGGGCTCGAGCAATAACCGAAGAGGAGATGTTCGCTCAAATTGACGCTGAAATGGCAGCAGCGGCTCATGGTGGAAGCTTTGGAGGTGGGATGGCAGCACCAGGGCATGCTCCGCTTAGAATGATTTCTCCTGGTGGTGCTGTTTTTCTCACCGGCATGCCTGTTCCACCATTTGTATTCGATCATGTTCCTCCGACTCCGCCCGCAGGGAGCGTTCCTATTCATTTGAGTTCGGAGGAGGATGTCGACATAATGCCCTCGCCTGAAGACCAACCGCCGAAAAGCAAAGGCTCGAAGAGGAAGATTGGCGATGGCTCCAGCGGGTCCACACCGACGAGGAAGCCAAGGAAGAAGCAAAATTAGGCATGCTCATCCGGTGTATTTTGACTTGCATTTTGTTAGCCGTGTATAGATGCGAGTTCGGCCCCTGCTAGTAGGAATTTTTGAAACTTGTACATGAACTTCTTTTATAAACAATAGAAATGAAACTTCTCATTTTTGGTTTTTTTCTGTCATTGTGTATTTTCCAAGTGTTTCAATATCTGAAATGTACTTGTGAAGTTCTAGCTATTGAATCAAGTATGTTTTTGTTTGCCAAGTTCGGAAACTGTGGACATGGTCTATGACCGGGAAGCGAGTTGAATTTTGACGTCGCATTGCTCCAGTCGATGGTCGATGCTTAAGTCTTGCCCCCCAGTCTTGATGGTGAGTTGTAGATCATCAATCGATGATCGTTTCTTATATATAACTTGTAGAGTCTAGTGCCAGGATGTCTAAGGCGAATGGAGATTGAGTAGTTCATCCATGCTCATTTGATAGTCGGTGATCATATCCACACTCCGGGGATTCCCATTCGTTTATCGGCGGCTGGTCACGCCGGCTTAAGTTTCAATCATATGTCCCCGATCAGGGGACTTGGCATTGGCATTTGCACTCCGACTCGCGCTCCGGGAGTTTTGAGTTGGCATTTATACTTCTATTCATGCTTCGGGAACTCGAAGTTGGTGTTTACGCTCTGTTTTTGCACTTTGGGAATCTGGAGTTGATGTTTATACTCCGGCTCGCGCTCTGGGAGTTTGGAGTTGATGTTTATACTTCACTTCGCACTGTGGGAATACGGAGTTGGTGTTTTATACTCCGGCTCGCGCTCTGGGAGTTTGGAGTTGATGTTTATACTCTGCTTCGCACTCTGGGAATACGAAGTTGGTGTTTTATACTCCGACTCGCGCTCTGGGAGTTCGGAGTTAATATTTATACTCCGCTTCGCACTCTGGGAACTCGGAGTTGATGTTTATACTCTGCTTCGCACTCTGGGAATACGGAGTTGATGTTTATACTCCGCTTCGCACTCTGGGAATACGGAGTTGATGTTTATACTCCGCTTCGCACTCTGGAAATACGGAGTTGATGTTTATACTCCGCTTCGCACTCTGGGAATACGGAGTTGATGTTTATACTCCGGTTTGCACTCTGGGAATACGGAGTTGATGTTTATACTCCGCTTCGCACTCTGGGAACTCGGAGTTGATGTTTATACTCCGCTTCGCACTCTAGGAATACGGAGTTAATGTTTATACTCCGATTCGCACTCTGGGAACACGGAGTTGATGTTTATACTCCGCTTCGCACTCTGGGAATACAGAGTTAATGTTTATACCCCGGTTCGCACTCTGGGAACTCGGAGTCGATGTTTATACTCCGCTTCGCACTCTGGGAATACGAAGTTAATGTTTATACCCCGGTTCGCACTCTGGGAACTCGGAGTCGATGTTTATACTCCGCTTCACACTCTGGGAATACGGAGTTGATGTTTATACTTCGAGTTCGCGCTTTGGGAACTCGGAGTTGATGAAGGATTGTCGTGTATCAATCCTTTCTTGACTTTAATGTGATGGCTTGTCCCCGAGCTTGGGTTTCACTTAGCGAGTGATTGGTTGCATCACAGTCACCCACTATTTGAATAAATTCCACCGTATGGTGAAACTTAGCTCTCCGTGCATAGTGATGGTCATATGAAGCATTTCAAGTAAATCATAGCTCTGGCTCGAAGAGATTGCATTTTATTGCTGAAACAAGAAAGTATTGCAAAGTCAGTTGCCTTATTACAAGTTCTAATTTCGAAATGCAGAAACAAATTGCAAAAAAGGAAAGTAATCTAAATGGATAAAGTTAGCCTGTCATGTGTAATAGCGGCGAAGGCTCTCGCTTTTCCAGGCTCTTGGCAGAGTTAGACCGTCGACAGTCGATAATTTGAATGTGCCATCCCCGAGCCTTCGTTCAATAACATACGGTCCTTCCCATGTCGGTTTCATATGCAAAGGAACCGGATAGATTCTTTTGAGGACGAGATCGCCTAGTTCAAAGGTTCGCGGGCGGACCTTGGCGTTGTACAATCGAGCGACTCGACTTCGATGCGCAGCTGCCCTCAAATAAGCTTCTTCACGCTTCTCATCTAGTAGATCAAGAGATTCCGCAAGTAATATAGCATTCGTCTTTGGATCATAGTATGTCACACGATGAGAAAGTACTTCTGGCTCGACCGGAATAACGGCTTCTGAACCGTAAGAAATAGAAAATGGAGTGTGACCAGTCGCAGTTTTGTGGGTTGTTCGGTAAGCCCATAAAGCCATAGGAAGTTCATCAACCCACTTGCCACCGACCTTTTCCAGTCATTTTTTCAGAATGGATTTTATGACTTTATTAACAGCTTCGACCTGTCCGTTTGCCTGAGGGTGTGCAACTGCAGAGAATTTCTTTTGGATGTGATATCGTTTGCAGAAATCTTTAAATTCAGCATTGTCGAATTGGGTTCCGTTGTCCGTAATAATGGTGTATGGGAGACCGAATCGACAGATGATGTTACGAACCACAAAGTTGATTACTTTCTTTGTTGTAATGGTAGCGAGAGCTTCGGCTTCAGCCCACTTAGTAAAGTAATCAACCGCGACAATGGTGTATTTCGCACTGCCTTTTGCCAGAGGTAAAGCACCAATGATGTCGATGCCCCACATTGCAAATGGCCATTGGCTGACCATTTGTGTTATCTCGGTAAGAGGACCTCTAGGAATTCGGGCGTATTTTTGACACCTATCGCATTTCTTTGCATAATCCGACACATTGCGATTCACGGTCGGCCATTAATATCTATATCGAAGTATTTTCTTGGCAAGTGCTTGCCCCCCGGTGTGATCGCCACATTCTCCCTCGTGCACTTTGTGCAATACTCGTTTAATTTCATCGTGAGCGATACACCAGAGTAGAGGAACAGAGTACCCTCTTCTATACATGACCCCATCCTGAATGACGAATCGTGAGGCCTTTCGAAGAACTTGTCTCTTTTCACTCCTGCGTTCTGGCAGGATTCCGTGTTCGATGTAGTTTTTGAGTGGAGTCATCCATGAATCCTTTTCGAAGATGGTTTCGCACACCCTATCTATTTCTGCCCGGTCAATGCTTGGGGAGGATAATGCTTCCACGGGAACGAGTCCCATTTGCGGAGCTTCACCAATGCTGGCTAGTTTTGCCAATGAATCGGCCTTTTGGTTGCGCTCCCGAGGTATACAATAGATGGCATAGTAATCGAACTGATTCAGTACTTCCTGAACTCGAGCTAAGTAAGCATCCAACCTTTGATCTCTTGTCTGATACTCTCCCCATACTTGATACACGACCAATTGTGAGTCACAGTAAATTTCCACTGCGATAATTCTCAAATCTCTAGCAATTTTCAAGCCAGCTAAGAGGGCTTCATATTCAGCTTCATTATTGGTTGCATGAAAGTCAAACTTCAAAGCGTAGCATATAGATCGGCCTTCGGGGGTCTCGAGTACAACACCAGCGCCCGAACACCGGTCGTTTGATGCACCATCAGTATACAGCTTCCAGACGGATTCGGGGCATTTACTGGTTTCAGGTAAGTCCTCTGGAACGGTAAATTCAACTTTGAAATCAGCGAGGACTTGTCCTAGGATTGCTCGTCTTGGAGTGTAAGTAATATCAAACTGACTCAGTTCGATGTTCCATTTGAGTAACCTACCAGATGTCTCAGGCCGCGAAAGGACCTATCATAACGGCTGGTCGGTGTAAACAACAATGGGATGCGCCTGGAAATACGGTCGGAGCTTTCTTGATGCAACCACAAGGCAGTAGGCCAACTTTTCTAGCTTTGGATAATTTCTTTCAGCCCCAGTCAACCGTTTGCTGATGTAGTATACCGGCTTCTGTATCTTGTCTTCTTCTCGAATCAATGCAGCGCTGATAGCATTCTCTGATATCACCAAATATACGAGCAGCTTCTCATGGTCGATGGGCTTCGACAGGATAGGTGGTGTGGATAAATGTTGGACTAGTGCTTGGAAAGCGCCCTCACATTCCGTGGTCCATTCAAAGTTGCGTTTTCCTTTTCGGATCAGATCGAAGAAGGGAATGCATTTGTCAGTGGACTTTGAAATGAACCTGCTCAATGCTGCTACTTTCCCATTGAGACTTTGGACTTGCTTTATAGTCTTTGGAGTTTCAAGGCTTCTGATTGCCCAAATCTTTTCAGGATTAGCTTCGATTCCCCGAGCGTTAACGATGAACCCAAGGAACTTCCCGGATGCAACTCCAAAGTGACACTTCAGTGGATTTAGCTTCATTTTGTATTCTCGAAGTATGTTGAACATAGTTTCCAAGTCTTTAACATGGTCAGTGGAGAGTCACGACTTCACAAGCATGTCGTCTACATATACTTCCATGGTTTTCCCGATTTGATTGGCAAACATCCGATTGACCAATCGTTGATAAGTAGCCCCGACATTCTTAAGTCCGAATGGCATAAATTTGTAGCAATAAAGTCCCAGATTGGTTACAAAGCTGGTATGTTCTTGATCGGGCAAATGCATCAGTATCTGATTGTAGCCAGAGTACGCGTCCATGAAGGATAAGAGTTCATGTCCAGTTGTCGAATCTACAAGCTGATCAATTCTGGGAAGTGGGAAACTGTCTTTGAGACATGCTTTATTCAGGTCGGAATAATTGACACATGTTCTCCACTTTCCATTCGGCTTTTGGAGGAGCACGGGATTCGACACCCATTCAGGATATAGCGCATCCCGAATGAATCCGTTTGCTTCAAGATTTTCTACTTCTTCCTTAAGAGCGGCAGATCTCTCTGGATCCATACCACGCCTTTTCTGTTTGACCGGGACATGCCGTGGGACAATGTTCAGGGTGTGGCTCGTGGTGTCTGACGAGATCCCACACATATCGGAATATGTCCAGGCAAATACGTCAAGATTTGCCCACAGAAATTCAACCAATTCCTCTTGAGTTTGCTGGCTTAGCTGAGACCCAATCTTTATCATTCTCGAGCCATCATCACTGTCAACTGGGACATCAATCGTCAGTTCGGTCGGGGATGCTTGACGTTCTTTAGATTCTCCTTCGTCTTCAGTTTCTCTTGGATCAAGATCCTTGAGGAATTGGCTGGGTTGCCCGGGCCTGGGCCCGGGCGTTAATTGTCAATTATCGGCGAAACGGACGCAGAGAGATTCCTCTACGCCCTTTCCTTTCTCCTTTTGCTGTGCTCCCTATAGCTCGGCAACATAAGAGGCTTTGGCAGTAGCCTGATCTCCCTGAATGATTCCTATTCCATGATCAGTGGGAAACTTTAAAGTCAAACACCACGGGGCGATGGCCGCCCGGAATTCAGCGAGGGCCGGTCGGCCCAAGAAACCATTGTAAGGGGAGTCTATGTCCAAAACAATGAACTGAAGCATCTGTACTCTCTGTCGTTCTCCAACTCCCAACTCTACTGGCATTTCCACCATTCTAGTGGGTATAGTTGCACTTCCGTTGAAACCTTGGACTCGGGATTGACAAGGCTTCAAGTCCGTGGCTTCCATTTTCATTTGATCATAAGCTCGTTTGAACAAAATATTCACAGAGCTTCCATTGTCAACTAAGATCCTTTTCATCCAAGCGGGACCTATCTGTGCTGAGATGACCAGTGGATCAATAGTGGGAACTTCGACTTTATCAGCGTCTCTGCTCCTGAACACGATGTCATATGTCATCGTCTTCTGTTGCTTGGCCGGAGCCCCTTCATCAGAGTTACTATAACATTCGAAGTCTGCGTGCCTGATAGAACTAGCATACGACTCCATTTCCTTCCAGCTTCGATCTGCTGGGTGAGGACCACCACTTATTGTGTTGATGACCAACCTCCCGCCTGTACGAGCGGGTTCCTCCTGTCTTTCCTGATTTGGCGCACGATTTTGATTTGATGGGCCCGCACCTCCGGACTACGGCGCTCGCACATACTGATCCAACTTCCATTCACGTATCAGTTTTTCAATGAGGTCTTGTAAGTGATGACACTCATTGGTGTTGTGGCCATAACTCCCATGGAATCTATAGAATTTTCCTGTTTGAATTTGTCTCTCGGTTGGTGGTTTCGGGGCAGGTTTCTTGTACTGCATGGTATTGTAGGTCTGCAGATACACATTTTCCAACGACATGTTCAATGGAGTGTAGTTATCATACATGGAAGCTCTACGCCGTGGACCGCGATTCTGATCGCGTTTCTTGTTTTGATTCCCATTGTCCCTTTGTTGATTTTGTTTATTTTGTACGTTCAATTGAACTTTTCCAGAACTGTCTTCGGACTGTTTAATAGCGATGTTACTTTGGATTCCTTCGATGTTGGGCCCTGCATCATCCTGTTTCCTAGACTGTTTTGCATCCTCCCTTCTCAAGAATTGGGTTGCCTTGGAATAGAAACGGTCCAATGACGCAGGTGGTTTTCCGGCTAACCAATTTCCGAACTCGGAATCAGCATTAATCCCCTTAGTCAATGCCATCGGGATAGAGTTATCATTAGGATTGCTTATCTCTACACACGCAGCATGGAATCGCTCCAAGTAATGTCTAAGTGTTTCTCCGGGAGCTTGTGTAACGCTAGATAGAGTGTTAACATCCTTAGGCCTCGCCACGTGCATACGGAACTGTTCAACAAACTTGGTGGCCATCTGGTCAAAGTTAGAGATGGATCGCGGTGGCAAACGAGTGAACCACATGGTAGCGATACCCCCTAGGGAAATGGGGAAACTACGGCACTTTACTGCGTCATCAGCTCTAGCAGCATTCATCAGCCATTCGTATTTTAGGACGTGTTGATTGGGATCAGAAATTCCTTCATAAACTGGCAAAGCTGGCATCCTAAAGTGCCGAGGTGGTTCAGCATATAAAACGTCATCGGTGAAAGGGGTATGACTTCGGGAAATTCCCCAGTCGTCATTAGAGACACCCTGACTTTCACGGATCATTTGGCGGATCATCGCTGGTATATCCGGCGTTTAGATACTTAGAGCATGTTGTGCCAAGGTGTGGTCGGGTTCCATAGTGCGAGTTTGGACCGGACGCGGTCGACGGCCCATGCTTTGCCTCCTTGGTTCAACATCCTCAGGGACATAAGGCTCGGGAGTCTGCTCTCGTTGCTATGTTGAGGATCAGCTTGGTTTCTAGCACCACCTCCCCGTTCGGCAGTGGTGGTAGTAGAAATGTTGCCGGTAACACGGTAAGGAGCAGCTCCTCCTCGAGTAGAAGGCTCTGTACGGAGACTAGCGGATGGTCCAGCTCTGGATTGCCCAAGGTTCGAAGCAGGTTGGTGTCCCGTGGCTTGGGCGTAGCTTACACCTAACCGTGGACGTGTGGATCTAGTTTGGCCATCAGAAGAGGCTAAACTTTCTGTGGAAGAATAGGAACCTTGGTCTCTCCTAGATCTTCTGCGCCTTTGGCGATTCAGCTGATTGGACAATTCAGTGTTGGCGCGCAGTTGTTCAGTTAACTGCTGTCGACTTTGGGTCAACTCTTGAAGTAATGTCTAGAATTCTTGTCTAGTGATTGGACCGGATGGATCTGAAGGTCCTACAGCATTTTGGTTGGAGGGAGGTGATTACATGGGATTCTGTCGGTCCCGTGCTCCTTGATCAGCAGTTATAGCAGTGGTACATGTGCTCACCATAATGAATTGGTGAAGTCCTTTCCTAGATCTGATTGCAAATCTGAATAGAATGAAAGGGCTTCAAAGTTCTAGATCAGGATCTTCTTCTTAGATTTATGCAATCCAATATAGATAGGAGATCCAAAGAGCAAGAGAAAAATTGGGTTTTCTCTCAATGAAAGCACCAAAGTGTTTGTACCAAAATTGGGCACAACACTCTTCGGAAGTCTTTGACGAGATAAAGTGAAGATAATAAATGTAAAAAGAGGATTTATCTAACATAAACTCCAAATTTCAGAAATGAAATTAATTAAAGTGTAGGGAGACACAAGAATTTAGAGTGGTTCGGCGTATTGCCTACGTCCATTGTGAAGTAGTTTGCTTTATTGATCTCTCTTTGGTGTTTACAATTGATTTCAGCAAATTACAATGAATAACAACGATTTGCAGCAATGAAATTCATTGGTCGTAGCAGCCATGGAGTTCAGATCCGTGTTTGGCAGAGTCTAGGCGTTGGAGATCTCAAAGAAGAAGAAGAACCCCTCTTTTTTTGGCTTTGGGGGTCTATTTATAGGTGTAGGAGGCTGATATTTCGCTCAGATCTTGGGAGACCCTCTCTGGCACGTGACCAGGCCCGTACGCCCAAGCCCATGAAGTTTTGGTCTGATCCGTGATCGATACGACCAGATTTCGTATCGCTCGAGATTCCATCCAATGGAGTCCAAATTTGGCGTGGACATTCTTTAGCATGCGCGTAGTCTTCTGTGAAAATTTCATAGCATTTGGACATGTAGATTAGGAGATATGGTCGATACGAAATGCGATTCTCGGTGGCTGTTTGGTTCGACTCGCTTCTGTTTCGACTCACTCTGTTCGACTCGCTTCCGTTCGACTCAGTGACGTGGCGTTTGAGTTTTGCTCTGCCCTTGACGCTGTTTTGGTCGAGTCAAATCTGTGCATTGATTGAGCGAGTCGAAGGAAGCCTTTCTGGTGGTTGCGAAGCGAGTCGATGGAGACCTATCTAAGGGGTTGGAATGAAGGTTACGTGATGGACACGAAGTGAAGCGAGTCGAAGCATGGCTCGAGGCAAAGCGAGTCGAAGTGGGCTCCTCTGAGCGATGCGAAGCGAGTCGAAGTAATCATTTCTGAGGGATGCGAAGCTAATCGAAGGAAGCGAGTCGAAGGGAGCGAATCGACTGGTGATTGGCTTTCATCCAATTTTGTATCGTTCATAACTTGAGCATACAAACTCGGATTGACCTGAGATTTGGAACGTTGACTCTCATGGCTTAGCTTGTCATGTCCTACTAATTTTGGCTCGATCCGGACTCGGACAAAATTTGTCGATATCCATAATGGGCCTGTGTATAACTGATCTCTAGGACGGGCCGTCGTTGGTTACTAGTCAATTCCTTGGTGTCACGGCCTTGCCAAAAGGCGGGATAACATTCATGCATGTTAATATTAGTTAGTCGGGTATCATAACTAATAAGTAGTGCTATAGTAATCATAGATATGAAGGAAATTACAAACTTTATTGGCCACATGGAAAGAAATGGCATAATTTTTCTTATTACATATCTGGAAAACCAAATGCTAAAGAAAATTCGGAAATTAAACACAACTGGATGAAAAAGAATTAAAGAAGTGAAATAGCATCATAAATGCTCGTTATTCCACGCCCTTAGGAGTGTAACGCCATCAAAGGTCGCTAGCTTGAAAGTTCCTTCTCCAAGCCTATGTTTAATGACGTACGATCCTTTCCAAGTAGGATTCATGTGTGACAAGATAAGAAAAACCCGTTTCAAGACGAGATCGTCGATTTCAAAGGTCCTAGGTCGGACTTTTGTGTTGTAGTATCGGGCGACTCGGTGTCGATATGCAGCTGTCCTCATATCAGCTTCTTCGCGCTTCTAATTTATCAAGTTTAGAGATTCTAAGAGATCTCTATTTGTTCTGGGGTCGTAGTAGGTCACTCGATGAGAAGGGACTTCGAGTTCAACATGAATGATGGTTTCGGAGCCGTAAGCAATGGCGAATGGACTATGGACGGTCACGGACTTGTGGGTGGTTCTGTAAGTCCGTAATGCCATTGGAAGTTCATCCACCCACCTGCCACTAGCCTTTTCCAAATGTTTCTTTAGAATGGACTTTATGATTTTGTTTACAGCTTCAACTTGTCCATTTGCTTGAGGGTGAGCAACTGCCTCAAATCTCTTTCCAAAATGATGCCGATGGCAGAAGTTTTTGAATTCAGTGCTATCTTGGGTTCCATTATTAGTTACAATGGTTTGTGGAAGGCCAAATGACAGATGATGTTCCGAACAATGAAGTTGATTACTTTCTTCATCGTGATCGTGGTTAAAGGTTCTACTTCGGCCCATTTGGTGAAGTAATCAATTACTACAATGGCGTAGTTCGCACCAACTTTAGAGATCGGTAAGGAACCGACAATATCTATACCCCATGTGCCAAACAGCCATGGACTGGCCATTTATGTAATTTTCGTTGGTGGAGCTCTCGAAACTTTTGCATACATCTAGCACATGTCACATCTCTTAGCGTAATCTGCAGCATCTCGATTGATAGTTGGCCAGTAATACCCATAATGGAGTATTTTCTTTGCTAGGGTTTGGCCTCCAGTTTGATCACCACATTCCCCTTCATTAACTTCCCTTAGGACTCGTTTTATTTCATCATGAGCGATACACCGGAGCAAGGGAACAGAAAAACCCTTTCTATACATGACATGACTCGTTCCTAAATGATATCTCGTGAAGCTCTATGGAGGATTTATCATCTTTCATTCCTCCGTTCGGAAAGGATTCCCTATAGCAAATAATCTTTAATCGGAGTTATCCACGACTCCTTCTCAGGCTCCGTCTCTAGTACCTAGTCGATTTCCATCTAGTTTATGCACGAAGCATCTAGTACTTCGACTGGAACTAAGCCTATTTATTGTGCATGTCGAGTGCTAGGAAACTTTTCCAATGAGTCGGCCTTTTCGTTTTGATCCCGGGGAATCTGCGTGATGTCATAATACTCAAAGTCAGTTAATAGCTCTTGGATTCGAATGGTACGGAGCGAGTCATTTTCCTTTAGCCTGGTTATCTCCCCTGACTTGGTATACCGCTAACTGGAAATCACAAAAGATTTCATGAGATTTTATTCCCAGTTCTCTGGCAAGTTTGAGTCGAGCAATCAGAGCTTCAAAGCATAGCAAATTGATCGATCCTACGGAGTTACTAGGACGACTCAGGCTCTGGAATAATGATCGTTGGAGGCTTCATCCGTATACATTTTCCATCATTAGGGGCTTCACTGCTCTTTAAGAGATCGTCCTATGTAGTGAACTTAGCTATAAATTCTGCCAGTGTCTGTCCTTGGATGGCTCTCCGAAGGAGATAGGTAATGTCAAATTGGCTCAACTCGATGTTCCACTTGAGTAACCCTCCATGTGTCTCAGGTCACTGTAGGACCTGTCGTAATGGCTGGTCTGTGCAGGCGTTGATAGGATGAGCCTGAAAATGGGGACGGAGCCTTCGTGATGCAATTAACAGGTAGTATGCCAATTTCTCTATCTACGGATACTTTCAGCTCCTGTTAATCGCTTGCTAACATAATAGATCGGTATCAGGATTCGATTCTCCTTGCGAAGTAGTGCGACACTTATAGCATGTACCGACACGGCCAAGTAAATATACAAGACTTCATGATTCACCGGCTTTGACAAGATGGAAGGTCTCTCTAAGTGGTTTACCAGAGCTTAGAATGCGTCTTCACAGTCCTGTGTCCATTCAAAGTTTCTTTTCCCTCTTATAATTAAGTCAAAGAAAGAAATGCATTTATCAGTGGCTCTGGAAATAAATTGAATTATGGCAGCAACCTTCCCATTTAGGCTCCACACTTGTTTGATGGTCTTTGGCGCTTGGATGTTGCAAATAGCTCGAATCTTCTCGGGATTAGCTTCGATGCTGCTAGCATTGACGATGAAACCTAAGAACTTTCCCGATGCAATGCCGAAGGAACATTTTAGAGGATTGATCTTCATTTTGTAATATCGGAGGATATCGAACATTTATGCTAAGTCTCTAATGTGGTCGCTTGAATAACGTGATTTCATGAGCATATCATCCACATATACCTCCATCGTCTTTCCAATCTAATCTTTAAATATTCAATTAGCTAGGCGTTGATAGGTCACTCCAGCATTCTTTAACCCGAATGGCATTACCACTTAGCAGTACAATCCAACATCGGTAATAAAACCGGTGTGCTCCTAGTTGGGTATGTGCATCGGGATTTGATTATATCCAGAGTATGCATCCATGAAAGGTAGCGACTCATCTCCTACGGTTGAGTCCACCAGTTGATCGATCCTCGGAAGGGGAAAGTTGCCTTTAGGCCTTGCCTAATTTAGGTCCGAATAGTCAATGCATGTCCGCCATTTTCATTTTCCTTTCTCACAAGTACAGGATTAGATACCCATTTTGGGTAGAGGGCGTTGTGAATAAACCCATTGCTTTTGAGTCTATCCACCTCCTCTTTAAGGGCGGTAGATCTCTCCGGATCCATGCCGCGCCTTTTCTGTTTCATCAGGACATGTCTCGGGTCGATATTTAACGTGTAGCTCGCAATGGCAGGCGAGATCCCACACATGTCAGAAGGGATCCAAGTGAACACATCGAGACTCGCTTGGAGAAAACCAGCAAGTTCCTTCATCATCGGGGGGCTGAGATGTGATCCGATCTTTAGGACTCGCGATGGGTCATCGTGCTGACCGTAATGTCAATCGTCAACTCAGCCAGTGCAGCCTTGGTTTCTTTGGGCTCCTCCTCATCATTCCTCAGATCTATGTCTTTGTAGAACCAACTGTGGCACCCGAGCCAAGTCCCAGGCGCTGATTGTCAATCTTTGATGGATTAGAGGCGGAGAGACTTGTCTACACCCTTACCTTTCTCCTTCTGCCAAGCGTCCCTCAACTCAGCCAAATATCAGGCACGTCTGGTCGCCTGATCACCATGTACAACTCTAACACCATTATCAAATGGGAACTACAAAGTCAAACACCACGGGGCAAGGGCTACCTGGAATTCAGCTAGGGTCGATCAGCCGAATAGGCATTGTATAGAGAGTCAACATCCAAGACGATAAATGGCAATATCCGCACTCTCCTACGGTCGCCTTCTCTCAACTCCACGGGCAATTCGACATAACTGACAGCTTTAGTCACAGCACCATTAAAGCCATGAATGCCGCCTCTAGACGGTTTCAAGTGCTTGGCTTCCCTCCTCATCTGATCATAAGCCTTTTCAAAAATTATATTCACGGAACTACCACGGTTAATCAAGATCTTCCTCACTATGGCGGGGCCGATCATAGCCGAAATGACCATTAGGTCGATCGTCGGAGCCTCCACCTTTTCTGCATCTCTTTTTTTGAATACAATGTCATTTGCCATTATACGCTGCTGTTTAGACAGAGCCTCATCTTCTGTATTTGAACAACACTCAAAATCAACATGCTTGATTGCGCTACAATAGCATTCCATCTCGTGCCAACTTTTGTCGGTTGGGTGCGGCCCTCCGGCTATTGTATTAATAGCTAATCTTCCACCAGTCCGTGCAGGCTCCACAGCCCTGTGCGACACTTATCCTCGGTTGGGATTGGATGTCCCTTGCCCGCTATCCTACAGGACTTTAAAAAACTACTGTAGTTTTCTTTCCCGAATCAGTTTCTCGATAACATCCTGAAGATGCCTACATTCATTTATGTTGTAACCATAGCATTTGTGGAACTGGCAATATTTTCCAGTGTTCTTTTGTTTCTCCGTTGATTCTTTTAGAGGTGGCTTCCTATACTGCATGGTATTGCATGTAGACAAGTATACGTTCTCTAGAGATGTATTCAATGGTGTGTAGGTATCATATATTGGGATCCTAGGCTTTCCTCTTCCAGATTCCCTCTTTCGTTCGCGGTTATTATCACCGCCTTTCTTTTTCTGATTCGGTTTATTTTTGACATTTACTTGAACTTTTCTAGAACTTTCCCTGGAATGTTTCGTTGCAATGTTACTATGCACTCCCTCTTCACTCGGTCTTACAGCATTTTTCTTCCTATAGCATCTAACTTCCTCTTTCCTCAAATACTGAGCTACTTTTGCATAGAAATGCTCCAACATTGCAGGTGGTTTTCCAGCTAACCAATCGCCAAAGTCAGATTCTGGGTCAATCCCTCTTCTTACCGCCATTAATATTGAATGTTCACTCGGATTACTGACTTCTGTGACGGCTGTTGAAATCTCTCCAAGTAGTCTTTCAGCGATTCTCCCGGAGCTTGGATCACGCTTGATAAGGACATTACATCTTTAGGGTGGGTTGCGTCCATACAGAACTACTCCACAAATTTTGTTGCCAAATCGTCAAACCTAAAGATTGACCATGGGGGTAATCTCGTAAGCCACATTGTCGCTATACCAGAAAGAGTGATGAGAAAACATTAAGATTTATGGAATCATCAGCTTGTGTAGAGTCCATCAGCCATTCATAGCTCATGATATGCTGCCCAGGGTCGATTTTTCCCTCGTAGGCAGGCATCGACGGCATGCTAAATCTCCTCAGATATTCCACATGTAGGATATTGTCGATGAATGGAGTATGGCTTCTCGAGATCCCACAATCATCATTGGTCAGGCCTTGGCTCTCCTTTACTTACTGTCTGATCATAGCTGTCAAGTCCAGCATTTGGATAGTAGGAGTTGGGCGGTAGTCATACTTCACCTCACGTGAATGGTCTGGTCGATGTCTATGAGCCATTCCACGCCTTCTTGGCTCAACATCCTTTTGGCGTGCATTCACACCATCGTCATTTCGGAGATGTAACTGATCTGCATTAACTTGAACTCCAGCATCCAGATCAACCATGGTGGCTCTAGTTCGAGTTCCATCAGAAAAAGATAAGTCTCCTTCCTTGGAGAAGGAATAGGCCCCAATCCATATAGAGGGATCGAGTCCGATCTGTCCTGGTAGCTCGCGAATAGTTGTATGTTGATGTCCAAATGCTTCTGCGTGATGTCTGTCGGTTCTATGACGTATGTGCATGTGATGATCATCTGAGGAAGTTGAGCTCTCCAATGCAGCATATGGAATTGGATGCCTCCTAGTTTTCCTACGTTGTTGATCCTTGAGTTGATTCATTAGATCAATATTGGCTTGAATCTGCTGGTTTAACTGTCGGTGGCTATCCATGAGCTCTCTCATCGGGTTCTGGAAATCGGCTCTTGTGATGGAATCAGCCGAATTTTGGACATCAATGGGATTTGCAGCATTGGCATCCACTGGTAGATTGTAATGGCCTCCTTGCTGGATGTTGGCATTCTAGTTTCATTCTGCATTTTGAGATGTAGATCTGGTGTTCCTAACCATTGTTGATAGTTTTGGTTAGACTTTTGCAAATCTAAATAGAATGGATAAACTATTTGAAGATATTCTATATCTCTTCCTTGGATTTGAGCAATCCCGCAGCAGCAAAGGAATCCAAATGAAGCCGAAACTCTTAGTTCTCACTGAAAGCACTAAAATGTTTGCATAAAAAATTAGGACAAATACCCAAGAGATTTATAGTAAAGAAATAAATAAAGAATATGAAATCTAAACAGAGAGAATACAGCAGTAAAGCAACAGGAAATAGGCAAATAACAGAGACATGGCGATTTATAGTGGTTCGGCGTTGTTTGCCTACGTCCACTTTGAAGAGATAGCTTTACTAATCAATTTGTAAATGGAGTACAGGAGAGATCGGATGAAAATCCTTAGTTACAAAAGAATACAAAGATACAAGCAGTGTAAAGGTCTCGAAAAAGAACAACCAAATCTATATTTATAGAGGAAGATGGTGAAATATCTCTCTGAAAATTCGGTAGAAGGCTCACCAAATCCATAGGGGCCTACAAATGGGATCGCATGGCCCAAATCCCAAGAAATAAGGATTGGGGACGATCCCCATGATTGGTGATTTTGGGGGTGTGATCGCTGTGGTATCTTCTCAATGTTGTGTTATGCTTAGCCTCCAAATTTCATGCCAATTGGATTAGTAGAACTTGAGCTATTGATCAATATTTTGTTGCAACATGTGATGTTGCCTGATTTTGGCCAATCCTTATGGAGGGAAGAGGGTCGATCTCTCTTACTTGTTCCTTTTGGGGTGCAATCCCTAGGGTGGGCTCCCTAGGGTCCTCTCTTCTTGTTCCTAAAGTTTCATATGTATCTGATTTTTGGATTTTGAGATATCGATCATTTTCCAGTAAGTTGTACTTTTTTAACTGAAGTAATATGATCCCTTTGGTAGAGAGGGATCATACCCGATCCCTTTTCTAGATTACACTGTATTCCATACTTAGAACGTTCTGTATAGCATATCTCTTAAATTTGTTCAATCACGGCTTCATATTATCATCTGTACTTGATTTCTGGACCTCACAATCATTGCTCTAGGCTACTGGCCTTGATGATAGTCGAGTCTAACTTGTCCAGTCAGTTCAGATATAGCCGAGTCAAAATGCCAGATAACAGTAACCCTAATTATAAAGTCTAATTTATAAAACATTTAGTTTGTCGAAACTAATATACTTTGGTGTCCCCAATGATAGTATCGACATCTACAATCAAAACAACATTGATTTCCCCAATGTTTAGAATCGAGGTCATAAACCAATAGGCTCGCCGCCCTTATTAGGTTAATATTGATCAATGTCGAAGTTCATCTACATTGGTATCCCCAATGATTGTGTTGAAGTTTACAAATTGTAATACAGCATTGGTATCCCTAATGACGACGTCAAAATAGAAAATATAAGGCTCTCCCCTTTGATGAAATGACATTCATGTTGCACTATACCTTGTCGACCCTCTACCAAGTGAAACCAAACTTAAATTCTTTTAAGTGTAGAATCCTATCGAAAATAACCTTATCGACTTCCATAAACTATAGGTTATCCACCTATTGAACAAAACTTAAAACCTTTATAGGCCATATGGCTTTCTGCCGAAAATATAGGGTCTTCGACCCTCTTGAAACATAGATTTTGCGCCCTTTAAAATATCTTAGTTTATATAAAACAAGTCTCTTCGGCATTAAAGAAAGATAAGGTGCAACGTCGTTGCCATGCGACATTGATATTAAGGCAAAGTATATAAGGTCATCGACCTTGATGCACAACGACATCAAGAGCCTCGATGTCATTATAAAACCCTATAAAATTTAGTTTACTTCGCCTACTATGCCGCTTGGTTTGAATACATAATAGGCGGCATTATTGCCGAAATATTGAAAACAGTCGAGGTGATTAGATGTGGAATCATTGAAAACATTAATGAAAACATGCGACGTTGACATTAAGCTTTTAAAATGTTTATAGGAATCACAAAGACACCATTGCCACAAATACTATATTGTCGACGAGGTCGACTTCGGTCTACTTGGAAACATTACATAGCTACTGAAGTAACTATCTTGTACTTCCTTTCACTTTAACATCGACACTTATGGATGCGACCTTGTCTCAGGCTCGCCGACGTTAGGGTGGTATGGCACTATTGTAATTCATGTGACAATTGTTTTATTACTACTTTAAGCAAAAACCTTTCACCAAATCTGATTTCTTATCCAGTTTCTATTGGATAAAACAATTTCTATACAAATCCTTTTCAGAATTAACGCCGCACTAAAATTTCAAGTTCCAAAACATGTTTAAAATAATGAATTAATATCCTTAATTAATTATCCTTTTAAATGTTTATCCAGCATAATAAACTCACAATAAATTGAAATCATTTAGGAAAAATTCCGAAAACTCAAAAAAATTAGAGATTACCCTTCTTTTTACCATATAAAAATTTCGGAGTCAAAATCCATATTTATTTATTTTAAATAATTAAAACCCGAAATTAAGTTATTTCCTCCTTAGGAAATTCATAAAATAATCTATATAACTTGGAAAATTATGAAATTAAAAACCCATCTTCAAAATAATGTTTTATACAATATATCAGAAAATCAAAGCATTTGGAGATTAAAAACTTAGGTTTTACCCTTAAATCCATTTAAACAATTTCATAAAAATTCCAATAACCATTATTATATCCAAACAATGATTAAACAACCATATCTTGGCAAAACAAACATCAATCGTTTGGGTATTATCCATAACCAAATTCAAAAGAAAAACTAAAGATGTAATACTTGTTATTCGCCTTAGATTTGAATGGAGTTGAGATTTAATTAGTGCTTTAGTTCCCTTAAACTTTGCTTGAATCCTTCTGTAATTTCATGATCTCCATTGGTTGCTTATAGCCGGCCTCCTTTTCTCCTTTTTAGATTGTGTTGTGAATGAGCAAGGTGAGAATAATATGAGGAGGGAGAGGGTTTAAGGAATAAAAGGTTGATCTACCTACTTTGCCCCTCTCACATATCCTCTAATGTGTTTCAAGTTTAAAACAATGTTATTAGTTTATCAAGGCACGACTTTATTAATTAACCAAATCTCATTTTCCTTAACCATTTACATTATTCTATTTAATCTATCTAATTAAATGTCCTGAATAATGTTTAACTAAAAATAGGGGTGTTACAGGCTCCCCTCATTAAAGTATTTCGTCCTTGAAATTTAATAAGGACTACAAAACAAGCATACCAAACATGCAATCAATGCTAGTATATCCTACCAGCTTCTAAGTATATATACAACCAAATATAGAACATACCGTCATAACAGCTCAGGATAAGTATCCCTAATCATGTCGTTTGTCTCCCAAGTACAGTCTTTCTCATTGTCACTTCATTGAACTTTCACTAACTTCATTGTCTTATTCCTTAATCTCTTCTCATCTCTCGCTACAACTCGAAGTAATTGTCTCGCAAAAGTCAGATCCGGCTCTACTTCTTCTAATGCAGTCGGAGAAATAATAGTCTTTGAACCATGCACATACTTCCTAAGATGAGAAATATGAAACACATTATGGGCACCTGCCAAACTACTTGGTAACTCTACTTGGTACGTGAGCTTCCCGATCCTCTCTATAATAGGGAACGGTCTAATATATCTTGGTGCCAGTTTCCCCGACTTTACAAATCGTACCACACCCTTCATCGATGATACCTTAATAAAAACTCGGTCTCCAACTGAGAACTCAAGATCCTTACGCCTTTTATCTACGTAACTTTTCTGGCAAGACTGAGCTTCTCTCGTCCTATCTCGGACTAACTCAATATTCTATGTGGCTTCTCTTACCATATTTGAATCGATATCCACAAGGTGCAACATTCGCTGTGCAAGGTGCAACATTAGTCCTAAAAGCCAAAACAGCGCCGTTCGACTTTTAGAAGTGGGTGCAGGGATTTCAAATGGAACTGTACCATGGTGCACCGCTCTCCAGGGAAGGTAAATCGAAGACCAGCCACGGTGATGCCGTTTTAACGTAAAAATTCACGTGATGGAAAAAAGAAGACCAAAAAACTTCAGAGACCCGATTGAGGTTCGGATAGATTTTTTTGGGTATGAAACTATCCATTGACGGCTTATTGCTGTCAATGCGGTAGAACTCACCGAGACCTTCGTTTTGACTTGTTATGGCTCCCGTTACTCTAACTGAGGACCAATCTGTCTCTGGTCTCTAACCAACATGTTGGTGATTTGCAAGGCCTTGCATATAAAGCTTCGAAAGGTGTCATTCCTATACTATTCTGATAACTATTATTATAGGAAAACTCAACCAAGTGCAAATGGGCTTCCCATAATCCACCAAAATCTAGTATACAAGCTTTCAACAAATCTTCAAGTACCTTATTGAATCTCTCTGTCTTCCCGTTGGTATGAGGGTGATAAGCGATACTTATCTTAAGCTCGGTACCTAGTACCTCCTGCAGACTCTTCCATTATTCACTAGTGAATAATGCATCTCTATCACTGACTATACTACTAGGAATCCCATGCCATCTAAAAATATTCTTCATGAATAATTTAGCCAATACAGGTGTCATCCTAGTTGACTTAACAGGAATGAAATGGACACTCTTGGTCACTCTATCTACAACAACCCATATACTTTCATTTACCATATTCGACCTTGGTAACCTGTTAATAGAAATTATGGATATCGAATCCCATTTCCAAATCAGTATATCCAAAGGAAGAAGCAATCCACTTGGCTTCTGATGTTCGGCTTTCACTTGCTGGCAATTTACACATTTCTTCACCAATAAGCCTACATCCCTCTTCATACCTTCTCAGGAGAAACTTCTCTTCATATCCTAATACATCTTGGTCCCCCCAGGATGAATCGTAAACTTCGATCGATGACACTCCATAAGAACTTCCCTCCTTAGGTTTCCAACATCCGGAACATATAACTATGCCTTCTTTCTTAACCATCCCCTTTGGTCAAGACTAAAATCCTTTAGATTATCGACCTCATTTTCATTTTTCAATCTTCTGATCCGTTTATCTAATACTGGATCATCCCTTTTTTTAGAAGCAATCCTTTTAATCAATATTGGTCGAATTTCTAAATAAGACAACATGACAGTACTTTGACTGGAACTAGCAGTCGATCTTAACTGCATACTATAAGTAGTCAGTGCCTCCAGATTCTTCCATACTGGCAACATAGCTAACACCACATTCTGATGTTTCCTGCTAAGTGCATCTACAACTTTATTTCCTTTCCTTGGTGTATACTCAATACCAAAATCATAAGTTACTAAAAACTCCATCCACCTTTGTTGTTTCATATTCAACTCTTTTTGAGAGAATAAATACTTTAAAGACTTCTGATCCATATACAACTCGAATCATTATCCTAAGAGGTAGTGTCTCCACACTTTCAATGAGAAAATCACTACTACCAACTCCAAATCATGAGTCAGACATCTAACTTCATGTGGTCTGAGCAACCAAGAAGCATAGGCAATCACTTTACCCCTCTGCATCAATACAGCTCCTAATCCTATTCCACACGCATCCGTATACACCACCAATTCTTGATTCCCATCTGGAATTACTAACACGGGCGCATTGGTCAATAAATGCTTCAACTCAAGGAATGCTTCCTCATATTTATCAGAATAAATAAACTTCACGTCCTTTCTTGTTAGCTTAGTCAAAGGCGCTGCTATCCGTGAGAAATCCTTGATAAATCTCCAGCAATAGCCAGCTAATCAAAGAAAACTTCTTATCTCCATCAATGTCTTGGGTCTTTTCCAATTGTGAACAACCTCAATCTTAGCTGAATCGATTGACAATCCTTTCGCTGAAACTACATGACCAAGAAACCTCACTTCTTTCTTCGAGAAATGAACTTCGAAAACTTCGCTTCCGGTTGATGCTGCCTTAATGTCTCAAGCACTATTTTAAGGTGAATCTCATGATCTCTCTCATCCTCAGAATGTATCAAAATGTCAACTTGAACACCAACACAAATCTATCCAAGTGCTCTCGGAAAATTCAGTTCATCAAATCCACAAAGAAAGCTGGCCCATTAGTCAATTCGAATGGCATTACTAACCATTCGTCCGAATCATACCTCGTTCGAAGTGTTGTCAAAGGAAAACTATCCTCCATCACTCTTTGTTGATGGAACCTTATCGCCAAATCCAATTGGAAAATTACTTCGGCTCCACTCAAATGATCAAATAAATCATCAATTCTTAGCA
Organism: Allium fistulosum; assembly: GCA_030737815.1. NCBI lineage: Eukaryota > Viridiplantae > Streptophyta > Magnoliopsida > Asparagales > Amaryllidaceae > Allium > Allium fistulosum. The sequence continues at coordinate 660,013,914 of CM060908.1, read as the reverse complement.
AAGGATATAGATTCTTTATCGTTTTTCATTCAGCTTACGATAATTGATGCAAATCTTAATGACCCATTTGGTTTCTTCACGAACACCGTGGCCGCTCCCCAATGCGAATTGCTTGATCTAATAAAACTCTTTCCTTCTAAGTCCACTCGATGCACCTTTAACTCCTTCATCTCAGTAGGTGTCATCCTGCTAGGTGGTCTAATTAGGTTCAGCTCTTGGTACAAGATCTATTCGAAACTCAATAGCTCATTCGATGGTAGTCCTGTAACTAGCTGAAAAACATCTACAAATTATCTCATAATTGAAATCCGATTCAATTTGTCTTCCACTTCTATGGCACCAAATAAAGCACAAATTGCTAGACTCGTATTCTCAACTGAGTATAATATTTGGTCACTACTATCACGTTGTCTCAATGATATTTTCCTATCCTGGCAAAATATCCTAGCATCATATTCGTTCAACTAATCCATACCCAAAATAATCCCAAAACCCATGGAATCAAATATATACAAACTGCAGGCAAAAGTATAACTAGCAACTCAAACTCTAGATGGTCACATCTCATTCCTAGAGTTACGTGCTCTCCTATTGGATTAGCAATCCTTAAGGAAGTAGGAAGGTATGATGGTTCTAAACATAACTTATCTACCAAACACTAAGATATAAATGAATGTGATGCATCGGTACCAAACTATACCCTAACTGATAAGCTATGAATCAAAAGTGTACCTTCCATCATAGACTTTCCCTTCTCGGCTGTTGTTGGATGGCTCCAAAGAAAACACCTTTCCTTTATAAGCCTAGGCCACTTCTGGATATTTGTTCTTATAGTGCCCTACCTGGTCACAATTAAAGCATTTCACATTTAGCTTCCCTACAACCACCTTGTCATCACCATATCAACACTCGTTAGCATAGTGCCCCTTCTTGTGATACTTGTAACAAACTATATCGGCTTTCCCTTTTTTGGCAAACCCACCTTTCTAAGCTCCCTTCTTCTTGAGAAATTTCCTCTACTTATTCTGAGAATTCTGGTTCTCCATCGACTTCTCTTTCCCAAAGGTCGAAAGTATCTCTTCATTCCTAATAGTCATCTCCACCACTACATTCGATGGATCTCCGAGATATAGCATAGTTGCCCTAGCAATCTCCGGCCTCAACCCTTGGATAAAATTCTCGTTCCTCTTGATAACAATGTCAATAGTGGCATATCCATACCTGGACTGCTCATCAAATTTAGCAGAGTACTCAAACACTAACATTGACCCCTGATCCAACTCCATAAACTTCCTGAGCAAGGCTGACTTGGCTACTTCAAACAAAAACCTTTCCTCGAATCTCCTTTGAAATTCTGCCCAAGTCAATTCCTCATCCTACGGTCGCCCTGTTCCACTAGAACAAAGCAGCTCCCTGCAACTATCTCAAAGCCAATCTACTTTTCTACTCATCGTTCAGGCCCAAATCAGCGAAAATTCTCTTGCAGTGCAACGGCCAGTTTTCCACTTCAATTGCATATTTAGTTTCCAGAGAAGGCTTTCCACCCAAATTGATGTAATCTCGACTCAGCTTGGCATAGTTATTACCAAATGGTGCTACGGGATTGACTCCTCCCACATTAAAAACATTTCCTCCAACTACCCTTACAGCTACTCCAGCTTGTATCAGACTGACAAAGAACTGATACAGTCCCCATGTCTACTGGTGGGGTCACATCACCTACATTGGCATTTGCATTTTGATTAGCATTTGCCTGTCGACTCTGGTTCCTCTTGGTATTGGACTGAGAATTTCCATTGGTTGTGGTGCTTCCTCAACCTAGATTCACTCTTCCATTTCCTGCCTTCATATCTTTCTTTCTCGTAAATCTGCATACGAGCCTTAGTAAGATACAAAAGAATGGTCTAAGGGAGGGGGAGAATACATACTTATATATAGCAAATACAAGTACATTACTATAGCGTTATCCCATAACCCCAATCTTATTCTCCGATTCATTAGGATTAGATTTTCAAAACTCTTTGGGTTAAAATTTCTTTTAATCATAAACCTATGCTTTGATACCAATTTGTAGCATCCCTCATTCTGAAGTCCAAAACTAATTGTTACGGATGCTGCAGTCATCCATAGTTATTAATTTTTAATGATAAAATGCAGCTATGTTAATCATATCAATAATCAAAATCACATGAATATGAAATTTTATCCAAACACAGTATAATAACAGACCTTCACATCTCATTTCACAATTGATATTTCATATTCATTACATAATCCCATTCGAAATCCCATGTTTAGAGAAAATATACTTATTACAAAATCCTCGAAGAGCGACATATGAAGGTGCCCCTTGGTTGGTCAGAGTCAAATACTTGACAATTATACAACTTTGCTATTACATCTAAGTAGAAAAAACTACACACCGGAAATAGATAAAGTTCCTAATAGCTAGATTGCCTCATGCACGTCTTCGAAAGCTTATTCATCTAACTGGAACCTAAAATCCCTTACTCCCGACCTACCCAAATGTGTACCCAAGATTTTAAGGGGAAAAACAAAAATTCGGGTCAAACAACAGTCTGGTGTGAATAACCTACCATCTTGAACCCAATAAATATCTAGTGAGACCACACCGTTGAGGGAACGGTGTTCCCTTTACTAGTATCTTAACCAAAACATAACGACCATATATTGTGCTCCTACAACCACAATGGTTAAAAAATAGGAAATAGCATTTATAATCATGCAACATATATTGGATTACCTATCCCAATTCATTAGATTATCCATTTAAATTTCAAATGAAAACCTGTCGTAATTTAAACTAACTACCCGTCCTATTTTAATCTGACTACCCGTCTTATAATTATATGGACTGCCCATCTCACATATAAGCATATTCAAAATTATGTGGACTATCCATCTAACATGTAATTAGTACCTAGATTACCAATCCCTTACTATATTGACAACCCATCACTTATGGTTTGATTATTCAAAATTATGTGGACTATCTATTCACACATATTCCCTTTTAACTTAAAATGATGTGGACTATCCATCACACATCCCATAGTTTTTCTAGGATGACTATGAACCCTTCATTAACCTCATAGAGACTATTCATCTCCATCATGATGTAGACTATCCATCTCACATCCTATAGTTTTCCTAGGATCATTATGAATCCATCATTTAACAATTTAATGTAGTTACCCACATGTTTAATCTATGTCTATAGGTGTCCCCAATTAGATTATATCCCCTCAAAGTTATAACATTTCAAAGTGACCTACATTGGTATCCCCAAATGATCAATGTCGAACTCACCTAAGAAAATAGATTGGTATCCCCAATGACAAAGTCTCATTAATAAAACATTTAGTTTGTTGAAACTAGTCTACTTTGGTCCCCAATGATAGTGTCGACATCTATCAAAATAGCATTGGTATCCCCAATGTTTAGAATCGAAGTCATAAAACAATAGGCTCATCGCCCTTATTAGGTTAATATAGATCAATGTCGAAGGTCATCTACATTAGTATACCAAATAAAAGTGTCAAAGTTTACAAATTTTAAAATGCATTGGTATCCCCAATGATGACGTCAAAATAAAAAACATAAGGCTTTTTGCCATTGATGAAGATAGGCGACATTCATGTCGCACTATACCTCGTTGACCCTCTACCTAAGGTGAAACCAAACTTAAATTTTTTTTAAGTATAAATTCATGTCAAAGATAAAGTTGTCGACTTGTATAAACTATAGGCTATCCACCTATTAAACAAAACTTAAAACCTTTATAGGTTATATGGCTATCTACTGAAAATATAAATTCTTCGACCCAGTTGAAACATAGGTCTCTTCCCCTCTTTAAAATATTTTAGTCTATGTAAAACAAGTCTCTTTGGCATTAAAGAAAGATAAGGTGTGACGTCATTACCATGTGACATCGACATTAAGGAAAAGTATATAAGGTCGTCGACCTTGATGCACAATGACATCAAGAGCCTCGATGTCATTATAAAACCCTTTAAAGTTAAGTTTACTTCGGCTACTATGCTGCTTGGTTCAAAGACATACTAAGCGGCATTACTGCCGAAGTATTGAAAACAGTCGAGGTGATTAGATGCGGCATCATTGAAAACAGAGATGAAAACATGCGACATCATCGACGTCGACATTAAGCTTTTAAAACATCTAGATGAATCACGAAGACACCATTGCCACCGATATTATATTGTCGATAAGGTCAACTTCGACCTAATTGGAAACATTACATAGCTATCGAAGGAACTATCTAATGCTTCCTTTCACTTCGACATCGACACTCACGGATGCGACCTTGTCTTAAGCTTGATGACGTTAGGGTGGTATGGCACTATCGTAATTCATGTGAAAACTGTTTTATTACTACTTTAAGCAAAAACTTTTCACCAAATCTTATTTCTTGTCCAATTTCTATTGGATAAAATAATTTCTTTACAAATCCTTTTTAGAATTACTACCATGCTTAATTTTCAAGTTCAAAACATGTATAAAATAATTAATTAATATCCTTAATTAATTATCCTTTTAAATGCTTATTTATCATAGTAAATTCACAGTAAATGAAATCACTTGAGAAAATCTCAAAATTCACAGAGATTAGAGAATATCCTTCTCATTACCATATAAAAATTTCGAAGTTAAAAACTATATTTAATTATTTTAAATAATTAAAATCCGGAATTAAACTATTTCCTCCTTAGGAAATTCATAAATAATCTATATAAATTGAAAAATTATGAAATTAAAAATCCATCTCCAAAATAATGTTTTATATAACATATTAAAAAATCAAAGCATTGGAAATTAAAATCTTAGGTTTTACCCTTAAACCCATTTAAACAATTTCATAAAAATTCCAATAACCATTATTCTATCCAAAACAATGATTATATAACCATATCTTGGAAAAATAAACATCAACCATTTGGGTATTTTCCATAACTGAATTCAAAAGAAAAAACATAGGTGGAACACTTATTATTCACCTTAGATTTGAATGGAGTTGAGATTTGATTAATGCTTTAGTTTTCCTAAACTTTGCTTGAATCCTTCTATGATTTCGTAATCTCCTTTAGATGCTTATGGCCAGCCTCCTTTTTCTTCTTTTTAGATTACTTTGGGAATGAATAAGTTGTGAATAATATGAGGAGGGAGAGGGTTTAAGGAATAAAAGGTGGATTTACCTATTTTACCCCTATTATATATCCTCTAATGTGTTTTAAGTTTAAAACAATCTAATTAATTTACTATGGCACGACCTTATTAATTAACCAAGTCTCATTTTTCTTAACTATTTACATTATTCTATTTAGTCTATCCAATTAAATGTCTTGAATAATGTTTAATTGACAATAGGGGTGTTACATTTTCCTTCCTTCGAAGCCTTGCAGAATCATATTCCTATGACGAATCACATTCGCAATGTGAAGCACCATACGGTTTATGAATCAAATGCTTGGTTTGACTTGCCGTATAGGTCGCCAAAGAGTTTAGAACTCCTTATTGTACCTGAAAAGAGATATGATTTAATTCAGACTTTAAATTCAAGAAATAACACATGCAAAGTGATTGTGCTATGACTTTGGGTGTCGTGTGAGGTGTTAGTGTGCCATATTGATCCTATGGACCATACTCGTGCAGTTGGCTGAGACGGGTTATTTCTTCTATAGTAGTTGAAATCATATCCACAGTAGTATTAATCGAAGAACCAAGATCCGGGAGATTGAAGACAACGAGATCATATAAAGGGATATTATCAGGAATACTCCCAAGTGAACCAAAACTATCAGCGATGGGAGGGGCTGGAGTCGTCTAGTGTGCCATATTGATCCCGTGGACCATACTCGTGCAGTTGGCTGAGAGGAGTTATTTCTTATACAATAGTTGAAGTCATATCTGCAGCAGTATGAATCGAAGAACCAAGATCCGGGAGACTGAAGGCAGCGAGATCATATAAAGGGATGTTATCAGGAATACTCCCAAGTGAACCAAAACTATCATCGATGGGAGGGACCGGAGTTGTCTCCCTAGCTGGAGTCTATCGTGGCGATAGGGTGATATTATTCTTATTCTTAGATGAAGGGCGAGAAGTGAAACACCTTCATCACCACTTGTCTCTCCCGTTGATCCATATCCAAGATCCATATCATCGTCGTTGCTTCCATCCTCACTCGGATCATCATCATCTTCTCCTTCATCATTCTTATCCTCTATTTGATCAATAAGGTGATCCTGTCCTACAGGGAGGACATCTTGATTTTCAGCAAATAGGATTCAGCCTCAGCCTCTTGTGCGGGTTATGCACCCCTACGGGTAGCAAGTAATATGCCGAGACTGCAATCATTATACAGAAGTTGGAAGTGTCACATTTGGGAACCAGTTAAAAGAAATTTCATTCTTCGCTCATCGTTAGGGGTGTCTTTAGAGCTTATACTGTGTGCGTCAGAGCCGCGCCCGTAGGCCTTTTTGGAACGTCTGTAAATTTGAGAGGCAACAAAGTTAGTAGGTTAAATGGAATGGACTCTACAAAGTTAAGAGGTAAGGGAAGAACTGACAACCATTTTTGAGTAAAGCCAGCTGGGCAACGGACAATAAAGTACTCATCCTTGAAATGGCCGAGTCCTGTTCCAGAGGCCAGTAATTATATATAACAATCTTTGGAGGACTCCAAATAAGTCAAGGAAGGATAGTCGTTCCGTTTCTTGAATCTATATAGATATCTAATTTTTTCAAGAGTAGGAACCTTGCCCAAGTGCATGAGGAAAGTCATGTAGGTACAATTCAATGTAGCGTACCCATTTGGACGAAATTGGGCAGGGGCAAGCTTCATGAATTTAAGGATAAGTCAGATGAAGAGACTATGAGTCAGCGGAATATAGATTTTAAGGCTAAATTAACACTAGAGGAGGGTGAATATTGTCGAATGGATTATATGAGTATTATTCAAATTATTTAAGATTTTACTTAGAATGATGGAATTAACAATCACAGAAACAATCATAGAATCAAAGTACAGATTAAAGTAAATGCAGTAAAAGTTAAAAGGAAAGAACACACCAGGATTTTATACTGGTTCGGAGTTACCCTACATCCAGACCCGTACAATTCCTTGTACGTATTTCTTTTCAATTAGTAAATGTAAATACAATCTTGATTTTAAGGCTACGAGATACACCCTCTAGAATCCCGGCCTCTGGTTGAGCCACTTGATTTCCAGGCTACAAGCACACCCACTAGATTTACAGGCTACTAAGCACACCCAATTAATTTATATAGGCTACAATCACACCTACTTGAATTTTAGGGATACCAAGCACACCACAGAGTATAAGAGTATGATTTAATATAGTTTACAGACTTAGATCTTCAATCTTGATTACAATTGATCATATAACTCTTGAATGGCACTTTGATCTTGAGAGAGATGAGAGAAATCAGACAGTATATGAAAGAAAATCAAACTAGTAATGAATGAATTTGATTCTAATTGAATTTCGGAGTTTCGATAGAAATAGATCAAGAAATCAAGAGAGTGAAAAGAGGAGAGAGAAATAAGAAAGTAGTTAATGTAAATTCGTTTGAAAGTATGGTATATATAGGGGAAACAACGGTCATACCCATTCGCAAAGAGATATAATGAACAGGCGCTTCTTTTCAAAATTTGAATTCTGAAATTTACTACTAGTATGTTGACATATGTGATTTGGATATGTCGACATATCCTTCACAAAATTGAAAAATACTTTATAAAAATTATTTTGAAAATTTGTTGCTTTGTAAAATAATTTGAAACTTTGTAGAATCATTTAAATATAGTTTATACAAATTTTAATCAAAATATAACTTATTAAAGCTTTATAAAATAATTTTGAAAGATTTAATAAGAATATTCAATATAATTTAAATAATATGTATAAAATCAATATAGTTATAAATTATTAAAGTATAAACAAAAGTTCAATATATATGAACTTAAAAACACTAAAATAATATATTTATAAGTATAATAGATTTGAAAATCATTTTGGGAAATATTGAAAAGATTATTTTAAAAACATAATATTTGAAAAACAATTTAAAATAAAATTAGAGAAGACGAGAGAGATCGGGAAGTGCTATCAAGATCTTAACATTAATTCTATGACTCTATAACTTATCTGGAATATCTTGAACTCTTCAATACTCATGAGTCTTCATTTTTGAACTCTTGAAACTTTATATCCGCATCTTGAATCTACTCTTGATATCAGCATCTTGATACTGTATAGTCTTCTTAATCAATAACTGTCTAATATCTTGTACTATATACTATATATATCTTGATAAAACATCAGTATCTATATTTTATATAATGTCCTATAGTTGTTATCATCAAAACCAATACTTAAGGTATTAACAATTCCACTATTTTTATAATGACAACTCTATATATAAAATATAATATAACTTCCCCTGAGTTACAAAACTCCCCCTTAATCTATGCCTAGATTTTGTATATTTCTCCTCCTTTGTCATCAACAAAAAAAACCTCCTAAAATTATAAATCTAACACTAACTCTTACTATAATCCTAACTCTAACTTCCCTAAATAAAATACTAATAAATATGTATAAGAATTATATATAATGATGATGAGATAGATTATATAAAAACAATAAGTGATATGTATGTTAACAAGAAACCTTGTCAACACCCCAAAGTAAAGTTGAGGAAAGAGGTTGGTCTCTTTTGGTCTCCTTTAATTAAGTTGAGGAGAATTGAATGTGTATGTTCTCTTTGGCTACCCTTTCGAACAGGTTGCTGTAGTGAAAACTAGTTCAGATCAACCTTTCGACCTAGTTGAAACGATTAATTCCTTTTCTTATCAGCCTTTCGAGTTTACTGAGTTGGTATGGTAATCCCATCGAAATCCTTCCTCTTTGAAGTAGTGGCAGAACACAGAAGGATAACTCTAAGAATCCAAGATTAAAACTTGATTTGTTGGGTTTCAATCCTGTCGAAGGCTTAAGTTGTTTAGTGGTTATGGCTTGGGTCAGGAATTTGGGATTGAGGTTTCGACCCTATCGAAAGCTGTAGTCTTAAATGTCATGGGATTCGATTGGGAATCTAAGGTTAAGGTGGATTAGTATAAGGTTTTGACCTTGTAGAAAGTAGAAGCCTTATGAAAAGTGGCCTGGAGTCTATAACCGATATTACTTGAAAATATAAGGGCTTCGAATTAGTCGGAGGAGACCTTTCGATATGGTCGACACCTGTTACACAAGATTAGACCTGATAAAAGCTTGTGAAACAATTAAGTAATTAAGAATACATAAAGATTTCCCATTCTCACCTTAAAGAAGATTTACTGATCAACTTCCTCCAATTCAATTTACAAATTAGGGTTTATAGCTTTTAGAATTAAGAAAATACAAGTTTAGAACGACTGAGTTTGGATCCCCAAAACCAGATATCTTGGGTCTTATTTCTAGATGCGGGTCAGCACCTTTCGACACCAATGATTTCAACCTGGTCGAAAGGTGGTTGTCGTATTGTCTTTAGAACGCTTCCGCCCTAGACGAAAGGGATGGTTGCGTCATTCTTTTCTGTGCTGCTTTGTAGGAGCTTTCGACTTTATCGATAGGTTGTATCCAGTGGTTTCGAAGGTGTTCCAATACAAATAGTTTCGACTCTGTTAGTTGCTTCTGAACTTCTGTTCGTGACTTGATGCGGGACCTCCCTGGATAATAATGGCTTCGACCAGTTCGAAAGGCTTGGTTTGGCTTTCGAAAGGGTTGTTCAGGCCAATACATGCTTCCGAGTGGATTGACCGAAGGCGAAACCTTTGGTTTCGAAAGTTTTGGCACATATGTGAAGAGTTGTCATTCCTTGTCTTCGAAAGGTGTTGTTTTGACTCATTCAAAAGGTCTTCAAGCATGTGGAATCATCTGCTTCGAAAGGTGGACACTAAAGCAGAAGGGTGCTTTCGACCCTTTCGACCTCTTTGAAAGGTTGAGAATCTTCTGGACTTTGACTGTGGCATCCCTTCGACTCCTTCGAAAGGTCTTGCTGGAGCTTCTTCCTCTTTTTCTTCTTCGTCTTCTTCTCAATCTTGTTTTGACTTGGTCGAAAGGAATTTTAGTAGTAACATTTGCCCCCCTTTTCAAAGGGATGCTCTTGACTTTCCAAGTCAATCATGTCCAGAATCTTCCCGCCTTTTGGTATTCCCGTGTGAATCTGGGCCGTCCATTTAAATTTAATCAAGCGGTGCGCTTTCATTCTGACTTTTCTTATAAGTTACTACTTCTCCTTCATCTCTTTCATTCACCTGCAAATAAATTTTCTTCGAGGAAAAATCAAACTTCTCAAATCCTTAAAAAAATTATCTACAACAATCGAAGATTCAGATCTTAAATAAGCTTTATTTATTTCGCCTTTGAAATTTCTCTCTTTTCATGGATCTTAACTTCCAATTTTATATAATCGGGGTTTCAATTTTTGATTTTGATTTACTAAAAATTGTTTGAGTTTTAACTTTACCGAGAGTATTCTTCGATCTGATTTCCTAGTTCGATTTGACTTTCTTCTTTTTGTTAATTTTCATTTTGATTTTTCCCGATTTCAGATCCTATTGTTGTTGCTGTTTTTAGAAAATTTAAACTTTTATCTCAAAGATTTCTAAATTTTAATAGTTAATTCGCATTTAAATCCGTTTATTTAATGGTTTTTTATGTTTTTGGATTGAAATCGGGTTTGGGGAAGAAAGAATTTCCTGTTTTCTTCGCCTGGAAGCTTTGAATTGTACGAATTAAAAATTAGTGCCATAAATTTACCTTTCTACCCCATCGTAAGGGATTGAGGCGGCAACTTTTATTCTGCTATCTTATCCTCTTTCGATGGGGTCGAAAGGCAATGTAGCGCTAATTTGATCGACCTCGTCGAAAGGTTATATAGTAAAGTAGCATGCAGTCAACCTTCTCGAAAGCAATTTTGTGTGTTAGCATATTTAAAAACTTTTCGAAGAGGTTGGCTATAATTAACTCTTTCGAGGGCATAAACTTCATCTCATGGGTTCCGCCACAGTCAGTACACACATGTTCTTTATAAAATTCATGAATCAAGCCAAATGTTTCATCCTAGTCGAAACCTTTTATATTGATTGAAATTTTGTTTTTAGTATGTTTTCAAAACCATGATGCCCTTTCGATTCTATCGAAGCCTCTAGTTAGTAATGATTCGTAACCTCCAATAAACATCTTGGGACCTAATCATTATCTTTTTCTAACATCGTCGAAATGCCTCAAGTTCTTTTATTATTTTTTATCAATATGAGTTTAACTTTAAACCTTTCGACTCAATTAGTATGTAGGGTTTCGACAGCATTCATATTTCCTTATAAAAACTTAGGTCACGGGTTTCGACAGTGCCGAAGGGTTTTGTTATCGTGTTTATTGAATATTAGTAGTGTATACTTTGTTCAAACTTTTAAGTTGGGTTTAACCATTCCCTTCTAACAACATAGTTCCTATTGAGCTTTCGGCATTGTTGAAGGGTGCCGATAAGACATATCCTTCGGCTCTTCCTTTCAACCTTGTCGAAAGCTCAGTAGACGTTCATATTGGGGATTTCGACATTGTCGAGAGATATTTGTTAAGTGTTAATTTTTCCTTTCCTTTCCTTTCAACTCTATCGAAAGCTCAATATATCTCATTTTTAACTTTAACATTCTTTCAAGAATTTGAAGTTACTTGTTTTGTTTGATGTTTAAATTGCTGTAGTAGGTTTTTACTAATCCTTAAAAGAATATTAACTTCATAACAAACTATAAATTCTAACTGAAACATTTTCACCTGGCAAAATCATGAGTTCTCTAAAGAAAGTCGAAGCTACTTCAAAGCGTTCTCTGATATCCACTCAAGGTGAAATGGATGCTATTCTCAATGACTATGGAATCACCGTAGTGGTAGCCATTCCACCTACAAAGAATGACACCATTAGTCGCCCTCTTGAAGGGTTCTTCGCTTACACTGCTATACATATATGGCACGGAGGGTTCCTTCCATTCCCGGACTTCTTATCTAGGCTTCTATCTTATCTTGGAATCGCTCCAATCCAGCTATCTCCGAATGTATATACTTATCTTCTATCTTTGGAGCTAATGGCACTTGAATCTGGCATCCCTTCTCTCAATGCTGAAGTATTGAATCATCTCATCTGATTGGTCAAACTCGGCAACCTTAACAACCAGGTCTATAGGGCGAACCCTCCCAAAAAGTTGATATCAGAGGGAGTGAACAAATTTAGAAACTGTGAGAATCAGTTCTTCTTCGTCAGATGCTTCCCAAATATCAACGGGACTTTCTCTACTCCTCGTAAGCTCGGATTTCATTATTTTCTTTTTATCTAGTTACTTTTCTTTTCTGATCTTTGCCTTATGTCAGGTGCTCCTACTAAAGAACTGAATGAGGTAGATAAGAGAACGGTGGAGTCTTTAGTTGTAGCTTCTGGTAGGATCAGAAATCAGTTGAAGCTGTTGAATCCTTCAAATTAGGGAAGCATTCTCTCCTCCCCTCTGATCAAAGGATTCCGGGACAACCTCCTTTGATCTAGCATACGTCAAAAAGCAAACATTTCCTTTCCATGGGAGATCCTACTAATTTCTCTCCTATGTCTCCCATTTGTTCTGACCACTTCAGTAAGCTATAAACGCTGCTCCTGTTATCTACCGTTGTGTTGCTTTACAAATTATTATGCTTACTTCTAATCTGTTTGAATTCTCTTCAGCGGCTCCTCAGGTTTTAAAGCCTGCTAGTGGTCCGGCTCCTCCTTCTGAGACTTCACGCTGCCATCCTTTGCTCAATCTCTTACTAAGACTAAGATAGCTGTTAAGAGAAAGTTGGAGAAATTAACTATGGTGGAGCCACCCCTGAAAGTAGCTAAAGTAGTCAAAGTTCCCGATTCTAAGGAGGAGGAGTCTTTAACTCTTGATAAAGCTTCGAAGAGTCCGACTGTTGAAGCTCCTCACGACCAATCCAAGAAGACTCCCACTATAATTGATCCTCTCTCCCGCATCACTGTTTCAAGCTCTCCAGGTGCACTTGAGCAGATGCGAAAGGTTTTGGAGATGACCCCTTCTCAAAATCACACTCCTCCTAGGTCATCATCTCCTTCATCCTCCATTAATTATGAAGAAATAGTCCAGTCCATTTTAAGCTCTGCATCCTGTGCCTCCATCCACCCGCCTTCCTCTGTTTTCGACTTGGCGGGTCACTATCGTTCTCTGATAGAACAATAACTCTTGTTAAGTTTTTCTTCAGTTGACTTTATCATTATTGTTCTTCCATAAGTTTTTGACTTATGCTATATTTTTTCTTTCAAATTTCCAAGAGTTGGTTATCTTTGTAAGAGCAGGCATCCAAATCTTTTGACGAATCCTCCAAGCTTCAAGAGGAAATTTCTTCCTTAAAGGATCAAGTCTCTTCCTTGTCTATAGAAAAAGATGAAGCTACATCCGAACTGGAGCGATTGAGAGCTTCTCTCGCCTAATCGAAATCCACTATCTTAGAGGAAAGGAAAGCCCGACAACTCCTTATCGAAGAAAACTTGGCAAAGCAAATGACCATAAAAGAATTCAATGAGGAGAAGGTCCGAATAGCGACAAAGAATGCCTCTTTGAAGGAGAAGTTGGAGAAGAACATGGCTTCTCTGGAACTGGCCGTCGAAACTATCTTAGATGCAAAACGGCGTGTGTCATAGTTTCTCGATACTACACTTGATGAAATTAGGATGAATTCTTTCGAAGAAGCTCTGATGCTTGCTTATGCTGATAGCATCGACAAATGCCCTAAGCTAAGATTTCCTTCGCTCGACTCTGCCCTTGTCGGTAGAGTTATGGGCAAGATTAATCAGATGAAGCAGGGAATTGAGGCTGCTGAAAAGGAGGAGATTGACGCCTCTAAGATTCTTTCTTTTGAAGTCCCTTCCTTCGAAGTTGAATTTGACTCCAAAGATGAAGGCGACGAAGATAATAGCGACGATGATGATAACGATGGCGATGACGATGATAACGATGATGATGATGATAACATCATTGGCGGTCAAGGTTTAGGTGGCGATAGATGGGGCCACACTGACGCTTTTGACAAAGATGGGGATGATAATACGAAGTCTACTAATAAAGATTCGTCTCCTCACGAATCGATTCCGCCTAAATCTCCCACGCCTTCCGGCACATAAGAAGAGTCTACTCCCATTGATACTGAAGCGCCAAAAGAAAGGGAGCAGGCTTCTCAAGCACCGATCCCGGTATCTCAAATATGGGATTCTCTGTTTAAACACCTTTTACTTCGAAGATAATAATAGTGTAAATCATCTATTTTAGATAAGGAAGAAAACTGTCCACTCTTATAAAACTAAGTTTGAATGGAAACAGGCTAAGATAAATAGTTTATATAGGGAGTTAGACAAGCAATTGACGGAGCACAATATACTTTCTGATAAATACCATAGGCTTAATAGAAGTGCAGTAGTGTTGGCAACTTTTAAGCATCAAGAAGCTACCCCACAGCTAAGGAGAGCGTGCCTTCGCTATGATGCTCTCTTGAAAGAGAACCGGGAGTTACTTACCTTATTCTGGATGTTGATTGAGGAGAGGGACATTTTAGTTTACTTCTTATATAAGGCCTATTGTAGACATACCATCATTGACTTTTCATATTTAGGTGAATTTAGTGGAGGTCTACTTAGGTGCTTACACAAAAGATACTTGGACGAATTCGGATCTGACCCGCACCCCGGAGCTTGTTGGAACTTACCACGAGCCAGATCCATTCCCCAAGATCTACCTTCTGAAAAACTCAAGTATTATTAAGACAAATTTGTTTCAGAGTTTTTTACCAAGTCAATTTTGTATGAACCAGATGAATGATTGTAAACATGTAATGATATATTGATTTGTAAATATTTATTATAGTCCTGCTTTTTATGCTTAGCTACATTCTATTATGTTATTACAGAGAGAATATCCCTTAGGCAATCTTGTCTCTAGAGATTACCCAAGTTGATATGTTAGATTAAGAAGAGATTATACTAAGAAGGCATCGATTTTAAAATCTTCAAAGTTAGCGAGATATTGTTTCCTTAGAGATTTACAGAAACTTTACATGGAACACCCTTGTCTTCATTTTGACTTTCTTGGTGAAGAAAAGGAGAAATACTCAAAGAGATTCAAACATTCCACACCAAACTAATATATGGACGCGATAGTCCCCCGCCGGAGAGTGGGATTACGGTAAATATCCACCGGCTATTACTCCAAAAGGAGTCAATATTCCTTTTTACTCAACAGTCACCCTTTTCCACTAATTCATTAAATAAAGCTAGAAATGCAGTTTCTCAACTTTAGTTGTAGAGTAAATATTCAATTGTACTCTTTCAGTTTCATTATCATTTAAGTTTTAATCTTTTATTATAATAATAAAGAGATTTATCATTCTGGTTTTGACTTCATTCTATTTCTTTTTATTTAAATAGGAGTTACAGTTATCAGCAGCTCCTCTCTCACTAGATTCAGCGTCCCGCTTTATTAGTCTTAGAGATAAGCTGTTAACAGAACTTTAAAAGAGTAAACTCCTTAAAGATACCTTACTTTCTCACTTTCATGGCAATACAGAAGCTTTAAAATGGCACAAAAGGTTCTTACTTCAAAAACCATTGTTAGAAATCTTAAGGATCAAATTGCCGGCTTAGAAGCAGATGTAAATAGTAAGAATGAAACAATTTCCGCTCTGAAGCGCCAAATTAAATCGAATCCTTTAATTGACTTCGATCTCAAAATGTCCGAGCTTCTCCAATGGATAAGCGATTTAGAGATGAAATTGAAGGATTGTTAGGCTCAGTGCGAGTCATTAGAATTTATTATGGGAGATAATATTTTAAGTATTGATTTGCCTATTCCTCATGCTACTCCATATGTTGTTAAGCTTAGAAGATCCACTTCCCTTGTTGCTCAAAAATTTCCTACTACAACAAATCCTCTTCCGAGCTTAGATGAGAAGGTAGTAGGCGAGTGGTGTAGGAAAGTTAAGTTCAAAATGATGAAATATTTTGATGAACAATAGAAAGTTAAATATTCACAGCGCGTAAACGAATATGTTGCTAAAATTCAGAAACTCGAACGCGAGAATTATCTCCTTTTGAAGTGCATTGTTGAATTGGAAAGGGAAAACAAGACCCTTAGAGGCGCAAATAGAGATTGTAATCGCGCTTTGAAGACTAATATCGATGCAATTGACAATGCAGATAGAATAAGAAAGAAAGAGAAGAAACTCAAAGAGGTCCTCTGCATCGCAATCCATCACATTGTTGGTCCTTCAATTGCTGAGAGCCTGAACAAGGCTACTAAAGATTTATGATAGATTTATATTCATGAAATGCATATACTTGTTCTATGTATTTGTAAATAATTTCATAAGTTATCTAAGTCATGTAAATTCTGTAAATATCACCTGATTTATGATCCTTTCCTGTAATGTTATTTATGAAGCATTTGTTTGATAGCTTATACCATAACTTCTGTGTTTGTTGAATCTTTCATTCTTCTTTGTTGTTTTTATCTCCCTAAAAAGTATGAAGCAAACAATATTTCTTATTATTAGCTTGAAATTTGTGTATAAGTCTATGCGTATCATTTGTGAAGATTAACAAATCATCATGTTAATTATATGTAAAGTAGTTTATATTTGATCAAATGTCTAAATCCCATCTTGGGTTATGATGAGAAATTTTAACCATATTGCTGGAATATCCAAAGTTTGTCGGTGGAAAATCCTATCTCGAAGCAGGGGTATAAATATTAGAGAGTCATCCTTTGGAGTTAGTTAATAAAGAGCTAAATATGAAAAAGGTCCATAAATCATTATCTGAATATTTATAGTAGAAATCCAATGTCCCATACTCGGGTGTTAATGATATTTGAAAGCTTAGAAGTCCAAAACCCAGATTCGGGTATTAACGGAAACTCATAATAATGATCTTCTTGAGAAAATTCTTTGACCCAGATTCGGGCATTAGTAGTGGATAATCAAAAATCTATAATAGAAATATCAAGCCCAGATTAGGACATTTATAAGTAATAGTCTCAAAACTCAGATTCGGGTATGATAAAGACAGTAAGTGATCGATAAAGACCCGAAACCCAGATTCGGGTATTAGTAAATGAAGTTCGGAAATGAAAGTCTTGAAAACTTGATTCGGGTATTAATAAGTGGACTTCTGTTCTGCTCCTTTGATTCTATCATCTTCGACATGTATGAACCCTTTAGGTCTTGTATGTAGTTGTAATCTGATTGGTTGCCTCTTCAGCTTGGATGTCTTAGTCTATAATCTGATATGCCACTTCTTAGGACTGAACATCTCAGTCTTTTGAAGATATGTTGTTTCTCAGGCTTGGACCTCTTAGTCCTTTGGAGATATGTCGTTTCTCAGGCTTGGACATCTTAGTCTTTTGGAGATATGTCATTTCTCAAGCTTGGACATCTTAATCCATTGTTTGACGAGCCTCTTCTTGGGCTTGTTCATCTTAGTCCTTTGTTGTCTGGTACTCTTGGTTAGCTCATTCTTAGAGGCTGGAACCAAGGACTTACCCAACCTCCTTCTAGGAGGCGCCTTGACCTGACCATAGGCGTGGCCAAGAGCTTGCCCGGTGCTTTAACCTGGCCATAGGGTGGCATGGATAAAGGCTTACTCCGACCTCCCTCCAGTAGGTGCCCTGCCTTGGCTATAGCATGGCGCAGTCTGGGGCTTGTTTGGTGCTTTATCTTGGCCATAGAGTGGCGCGGATAAAGGCTTACTCCATCCTCCCTCCAAGAGGTGCCTTGACCTGACCAAAGGTGCAGCCAAGGGCTTGTCAGGTGCTTTAACCTGGCCATAGCGTGGCGCGGTTAAAGGCTTACTCCAAGCTCCCTCCAGGAGGTGCTCTACCCTGGCCAACTTGGCATGGACAAAGACTTTGACCATTTAAGGTAATATCCAAATAAGAGGAGCATTTCACTTTAAACCATGTAGATTCTCTTTAGAAAAATAGCTCTTTTTTGATCCCATTCAATATTTCTTTACAAATTCGTTAATCTTTCCTTGACAGAAGAACTTGATTATAATCCCTTCTAGGGCCCTGCAATGATTAGTCTTATGTCCCTTCATCATGTGATAATGGTAGTAGGATCCCCCTAGATTACTTTCATACTTTGGCTTCTTTTCCTGTGATGGCCAATAATTGAGCTCATCCTTGGTTAACAAGTAGACATTTTCTATGGATGTTGTTAAGTCGCATTCTTTAGGCAATCTAGACTTGGAACTTGTTTCTTGAGGATGGCTTTTCGATTTCTTATTCCTTGGCCTTGTAGTTTCACATTCATCGATTGCTTTTCTTTTCGACACCCTTTGGAGTTCTTGTGTTGGAAGTATTCCTGTTGTAGTTTGTTGCTATTTGCATAGGCATTATAGTCAGCAATTATCTCTTCTTCAAAGATTGTGCCTTTGTAATAATGTTTAATAGTTTTCTTCATTTGACTTAACAAATTGTCACTTTCATTTTTCCTTTTTCCTAAGGCAAAAATAGGGGTGGGGCCAATATGGAAGGAATTCAAACTCCATTTCTCTGGATCATATGATTTCGCTTTTTTCTTGTTTATAATTCTAAGAGCTTCTAATCTTAGCCTTTGCTCTTCATATTGGATTGAATCCTTGATGGTTCTTGGGGAGAATCCTATCAAACGTAGTTCGGAAGATCCTTTCTCTGATCTTTTTATTCTACTAGCCATGATGATGTTAGACCAAAGTAGATAAGCTTGAAATTATGTTGGGTTAGAGACAAGTGGCGTTGGGTGTTCAACTAAGTCGGAGGTTTGGGCCCTCCTTCTAGCGCCAAAATGTTAACAAGAAATCTTGTCAACACCCCAAAGTAATGTTGAGGAAAGAGGTTGGTCTCTTTTGGTCTCCTTTAATTAAGTTGAGGAGAATTGAATGTGTATGTTCTCTATGGCTACCCTTTCGAATAGGTTGTTGTAGTGAAAACTAGTTCAGACCAACCTTTCGACCCAGTCGAAACGATTAATTCATTTTCTTATCAGCCTTTCGAGTTTGCAGAGTTGGTATGGTAATCCCTTCTAAAGCCTTCCTCTTCGAAGCGGTTGTAGAACACAGAAGGATAACTCTAAGAATCTAAGATTAAAAGTTGATTTGGTGGGTTTCGACCCTGTCAAAGGCTTAAGTTGTTTAGTGGTTATGGCCTGGGTCAGGAATCTGGGATTGAGGTTTCGACCCTGTCGAAAGCTGTAGTCTTAAATGTCTTAGGATTCAATTAGGAATCTAAGGTTAAGGTGGATTAGTATAAGGTTTTGACCTTGTCGAAAGTAGAAGTCTTATGAAAAGTGGCCTGGAGTCTTTAACCGATATTACTTGAAAATATTAGGGCTTCGACTTAGTCGGAGGAGACCTTTCGATATGGTCGACGCATGTTACACAAGATTAGACATGATAAAAGCTTGTGAAACAATTAAGAATACATAAAGACTTCCCTTTCTTAGCTTAAAGAAGATTTATTGATCAACTTCCCCCAATTCAATTTACAAATTAGGGTTTATAACTTTTAGAATTAAGAAAATACAAGTTTAGAATGACTGAGTTCGAATCCCTAAAACCAGACCCTTTGGGTCTTATTTATAGATGCGGGTCAGCACCTTTCGACCATAATGCTTTCGACCTGGTCAAAAGGTGGCTGCCGTATTGTCTTTAGAATGCTTCCGCCCTTGTCGAAAGGGATGGTTGCGCCTTTCTTTTCTGTGCTGCTTTGTAGGAGCTTTCGACTTTATCGATAGGCTTTATCCAGTGGTTTCGAAGGTGTTGCAATACAAATGGTTTCGACTCTGTTAGTTGCTTCTAAACTTCTGCCTATGACTTGATACGGGACCTCCCTAGATAATAATGGCTTCGACCTGTTCAAAAGGCTTGGTTTGGCTTTCGAAAGGGTTGTTCAGGCCAATACATGCTTCCAAGTGGATTGAGTGAAGGCGAAACCTTTGGTTTCGAAAAGTTTGGCACGTATGTGAAGAGTTGTCATTCCTTGTCTTCGGAAGGTGTTGTTTTGACTCATTCGAAAGGTCTTCAAGCATGTGGAATCATCTGCTTCAAAAGGTGGACACTGAAGCAGAAAGGTTCTTTCGTCCCTTTCGACCTCTTCGAAAGGTTGAGAATCTTCTAGACTTTGACTGTGTCATCCCTTCGACTCCTTCGAAAGGTCTTACTGGAGCTTCTTCCTCTTTTTCTTCTTCGCCTTCTGCTCAATCTGGTTTCGACTTGGTCGAAAGAAATTTTAGTGGTAACAATGTAAAATTTGATAATCATGAAATAATCAATCCAAATATTCATAATCAAACAAAGTTTATGTCACATAGCAATCAAACAAATCCATATAAATCAAAACCAATCAAATCCAAACCAAACCAAGTATTATTATTTATATACAATCAAACCTATTTAAACTAGACATTTCGAGGAACTTTAACCCATCCATCAGCGCCAAAGATTGGATCCGCTTTGATTACATCCCAGTCTTCATCATCTTTGTTGATGGTACACTCTGGGTTGGTGATTGTTTCTTCTTTGTTCAAGCAGAAATCATCCACCGAATCGCGTCGAAATGTTTTTCTTGCTCCTTGATCATCTATATTTGACTTAATTTTAAGTGCCTTTGGTTTCTTAGGATGAAAGTGAGAATGTTCTTGAATGACTCAAGAGTTTGTTTGAGGTTTTCGGTTAGTTTTTGGATAGGAGAAGCCATTATTTTGGTTTTAAAGTTTAGGAATGCAAAGGAAAAAGAAAGGGAGTAGAAAATAATGATTCTTTGGTCTTACAGATATTTAAAGGGGTGGAAATTCGTTGGAAATGAATAGACATTTACTGTTTATTTGATTTTCAAAATTTTAAAAAAATTTGAAAAATTATCGTTGTATGTCGACATACATACCTAGGGTATGTCAACATATATGTAGAAATTTTCAAAGCAACTTTGTTTTACTTTTCTATTTGTATTTGACTTATACTATTGTATTTGTATGACATTCTAGAGACAGTTGACAATACATAAAAGTAAGAAATAGAATTTTTCATTGATGATAATAATGAGTACAAGAAATAAAAGAAAGATACATAAGATTCAACATAAACTAAAACTAGAAAATCCAAATATAAGGATAGTTTAAACAAATAACTAGAATGGTATGGATGAAGATGATGAAGAACCACCAAGGTTGCAGATAATCTTTCCAAAGAATTTATCCATTTTGTTTGAAATTGAAGTAAATCTCTTTGAATATGATTTCTTAATCTTCCTTTGGTTATGGACGTCTCTTGAGTTTTGAGAAGATCTTTGTTGGATGGATTTGGTGGCATATTGATACTTTCCAAAGAAGTATCCTCCTCCTCCTCTTGTTCTTCCTCCTCAACTTCCATTTCATCTCCTTCCTCTTCCTATTTCTCTTCCTCCTCTTCTCTTATTTCAAGCTCTTATTCCAAGCCAACCTTTGTTTCTTTTCCGTAAGCGTTTCATAAGGCTCAAAAAAGGGTGAAATATGCATAAGTGAAATGTTGGCCTTGTCAAATATTTTTCGAGGAATTGTTTCTTCTCCTTTCAAGTCAGCACTAAAATAATTGAAAACACGAGTAAGATACACATCATGAAATAGTGTGTTTTCATGTTTAGAAATATTCTTAAGAAAAATTTCATCCAAAATGACTTGAGACCAATTTAAGTCGTATTGATCATAAATTGCGAAAAGAGCTTTGAAAACTTTTTGAGTCAGGTTATTCTAAATACCCATTCTAGGAGTAATACTTTGTTGCAAAAGAAGGCTTAAAATTCTTGCTTTTGGACGCAAGTATTTGTTTTTGAATTCAAAATCATCATCACTTTTGAAAATATCATGAATTATTTCATGATATTGAAAATCAATTTGAAAATATGAAAGGTCCATCCTACTAGATTTGCATCCAAGAATGTGACCCAAAAGTTAACAATTTAAAACCCTTTGTGTCCTTTTGACACTACTCCAAACTTCTCCTTCTCTACCATCATAAAACTTTCCTTTTAAATTAGCATAAAACATTTTTAATAATTTTTGATAACAGACAAAATCATTTTGAGAAGCATCAATTAAATCAAGAATTTCATTTTGCAAAAAGAGATTGAAAAGATCATAAGTAGGAAAATATTCAAAGATAGCAAATCTTCCGGGAAAGACTTTTCCGAAAGATAAACACTCTATATAGGCTTGAATGGCTTCTTGATCATTGAAAAGATATTCTTTTATTTTCTTAGAAAGCCTCATGGTTGCCTTAGTATTTCTTAAGGATGACATTGAAGAATAGTTTGAAGAGATAAGAGAGTTTATGATTTTTGAATTTGAAAATGAAAGTGAGAACTGAATAGATAAAGATAGAGTAAGTAAATAGAGAATCAAAAGACATGTTCTCTGCCTAAAAGGCAACTTTTCAAAACATAGGAGTTGATGAAAAGGTGGAGGGAAATTCAAATTTTGAATTCGAAATTGAAATTCAAATTATGTTTGCATATGTCGACATATAGGTCAAAATTTTCAAAAATGATTTTTGTTTAACTATATCCTATTTTATTATATAGATCTATTTATAGTTATTTTATTTTTAGAAGTATAATTTTAAATATATTTTATATTATTATTTTTTTATTAAAATATATAAAATATTTATATTTAAAATATAATCACACAATATTGAACCAATATTATTATTAATTTATAAGATATTCCTAACAACCAATAAAGCAACCAAAAGAAAAGAAAATTTCATTCAAGAAATTAATTTTTTTTTTGATATATTAAATGCGTACCATTTTCTGATCCATTTCACTATTTTGTTCTGAATTATGTGTTACTGTAAAGCACATGTTAGCAATTTCTGTATCTGACTCATTATCACTTGAGGATGTATTTGAATCGTTTAATGTTGCAGTATAGGGTCTTCTCCGTTTTCTGAATGAATTGGTGTTTGGTGTAGTTTTCAGTTTATCGGGATGTGGATAGTCTCATTTTAAATGACCAGGGTCATCGTAGTTATAACATCTAATGTCATTTCTGCTTCCGCTTCCCTGACTTTTATTGTCATTTCTTTTGAAATTGTTCGTCTTTCTATATTTTAGAAATTTTCTAAAATTCCTTTCCATGAAAGTAATTTCTTCATCGCTATCTGAATCCAAGTTATCTGTCATTGCATTAAAAGCCATAGATTTCTTTTCTGTTACTTTGCTTTCTCTCCCACCCTGCATTTGTGCTTCGAAAGACATTAAATTGCCAATCAACTCTTCAATTTTTAGAGTGCTAATGTCATTAGCCTCTTCGATTGAAAGATTCTTTTGATCTCATTCAAGAGTAAGTGAATTGAAGATTTTTTTTACTTGATCCTCTTCGAAAAAAACTTTTACCAAGTTCAATAAGGGAGTATACTATATCTTGAAATATACTATAAATATCAGATATGGACTCATTTGGACTTATTATGAATAATTGAAATTGGTTTGTTAACATGGAAATTTTGGTTTGTTTAACCTTACTTGTGCCTTTATGTGTAACTTGCAAAGTTCTCCAAATTTCAAATGCAAACTTACATATAGATACACTATTAAATTCATTTATATCTAGTGAATAAAATAATATATTCATAGCCTTAGAGTTACTTTGTGCAATGCTTTTTGGTCAACAGTCCATTGTGAAAATTTTGTCTCGGCTTCAGTGTGCTCAGTTTGTGTGATATTCCAAGTGTCTAAACCAATTGACTGTAAATAAATTTTCATTCTACATGACCAATATATGTAATTACTACTATTAAAATTTGGAGGTCTAGTAGTAGATTGTCCTTTGATAAATGAGTTACTAACAAGTGTATTAACAGTGTTACTAACAGTATTATTACCAGTATTGGTAGCCATTTAAACTTTTTCAAAAATCGGATGATGAATACTTTGAAAACCAATGCTCTGATACCAAATGTGAGTTAGCGGAATAGGGATCTTAAGGCTAAATTAACACTAGAAAGGGGTGAATAGTGTTGAATGGATTATATGAGTATTATTTAAATTCTTTTACTTAGAATGATGGATTTAGCAATCATAGAAACAATCACAGAATCAAAGTACAGATAAAAGTAAATGCAGTAAAAGTAAAATGGAAAGAACACAATATGATTTTATACTGGTTCAGAGTTACCCTACATCCAATCCTGCACAATTCCTTGTACGGATTTCTTTTCAACTAGTAAATGAAAATACAATATCAATTTCAAGGCTACAAGACACAACCTCCAATATCCCGGCCTCTAGGTAGAGCCACTTGATTTCCGGTCTAAAAGCACACCCACTAGATTTACGGGCTACTAAGCACACCTAATTGATCTAAACAGGCTACAATCATACCTACTTGTATTTCAGGGATATCAAGCATACCACAGAGTATAAGAGTATGATTTGATAGAGTTTATAGACTTAGTTCTTCAATCTTTATTACAATTGATCCTATAATTCTTGAATAGCACTTTGACCTTGAGAGAGATGAGAGAAATCAGAGAGTATATGAAAGAAAATCAAACTAGTAATGATTGAATTTAATTCTGCTTGAATTTCATTAGAGTTTCGATAGAAATTGATTTAGAAATCAAGAGAGTGAAAAGAGGAGAGAAAAATAAGAAAGTAGTTAATGAAAATTCGTTTGGAAGTCTAGTATAAACAGGGAAACAATAGTCATGTCCGTAATGAAAAGACACTTCCTTTTAAAATTTGAAATTTGAAATTTACGGCTAGTATGTCGACATATAGGATTGGACATGTCAACGTATCCTTCACAAAATTGAAAAATACTTTATAAAAATTATTTTGAAAATCCATTGTTTTGTAAAATAATTTGATACTTTTTAGAATCATTTAAATATAGTTTATACAAATTTTAATCAAAATATAACTTAATAAAACTTTATAAAATAATTTTGAAAGATTTAATAAGAATATTCAATATAATGTAAATAATATATATAAAATCAGTATAGTTATAAATTATTAAAGTATAAACAAAAATTCAATATATATAAACTTAAAAACACTAAAATAATATCTTTATGAGTATAAGAAATTTGAAAATCATATTGGAAAATATTTTGAAAAGAATATTTTAAAAACAGAATATTTGAAAAATAATTTAAAACAAAATTAGAGAAGATGGGAGAGATCAGGAAAGTGCTATCAAGTTTTTAACATTAATCCTATGACTCTATAACTTACCTGGAATATCTTGAAATCTTGAGCTCTTCAATACTCATGAGTCTTCATTCTTGGACTCTTGAAACTTTATATCAGCATCTTGAATCTACTCTTGATATCAGCATCTTGATACCATACAGTCTTCTTAATCAACACATATGTAATATCCTGCACTATATACTATATATATCTTGATAAAACATTAATATATATTCTATAAAATATCATATAGTTGTTATCATCAAAACCAATACTTAAGATACTAACAGAGATTAAATAGAGGGACACCGCTAGAAAGACATGTACAATGGTTGCATGTTGTATAGCCCTCGGGAGGGGCATGTTCCCATTGAAAAGGTTTTGGAGTTAGGGCCTCTTCAAAAGGAATCCTATGGCAATCATAAATCCGTCTGATGTCCTCCACGGTTAAAGTTGAGGCAGGAAAATCTAGAGGGTCATCGAGAATCATGACATCCTCCGGGTTAATATCGGGGGCAACTATATGTAGAATTCACCTCTCATGGTAAAAGGAACCGCTGTAAAGATTGCAAGGGCTGACAGACGAGATGGTCGAGGCTTAGATGGTGTTGAAGTAGAAGTTGGGGTAAAAATTGAATTTATCGTTGCAAGGGTAAACCTTGAAGTAGATGGACCTACACCCATGGTAGAGAGACACGAGGAGCGTCAGTGATTCATTACTTACTAAAAATTCGATACATGAGCAATGCCAAGTACGATTTAACTTTAATCTTCGTGCTTTAGCTAAGCCTCGTGTAACCGATGTATGGAACCCAACAGATGTCAATGTGTGTTGACCAACCGGATCCCATACATTGACAGGGACAGTGATGTATAGCTCAGTCTGTGTAGTATGTGTCATGTTCCCATAGCATAGTGTGTGTGCGAACACTCTATATAGATAGCTCGGTCATGCTGAAAAATGACTACCATCGCATTATGGAACCGTGTGTTAGATTTCATACACTATCACAGAATATACAGTAACGAAACCGTTGTCTGGAGCGATATGAAATTTCCTTTGCAGGGACACAGGAGTGAAATGCTCGTCTCAATATATTGATGCTAGGTTCCATTGTCATCGAAACATGCTCGATGTGACCATTCCTTGAAACAGTCCCACTGAAACCAAACAACCAATCCTACCCGACCAAACGTCATGAAAATTAAACGTTTCTTCTTCCCACTCGAAAAAATTGTAAAAAATGAGCAAGTCTTATGGCCGTATAAGAAATTTGAATTCAAGCCCTGGAATACCCGAAGTTGACACCAAGCACTTGAAAATAAAGGGAAGCTTAGAGTCCTACCTGTAGAAGGTTTGTGGTTAACCAAAGAAAATATATGATTCTCGGGTTCAACCTCCCCATTGGCCATGGCCAAGTATAGGAAGAAGAAGTATGAGGATGAGGTCGAATATGGATTAGGGATCATAACAAGCATCGACGACCATGAAGAGATGGTAGCCACCTACCTTAGATCGAAGATGATGCAAAAAATGGTACCCAAGTCAGATTGAAACCCAAAATAAGTCAACAGCGAGTTCTCAAAGGTTAGGTGTGGTGAGCTGCTTCAAAATGGCAATGGTGGTCGAAGTTTGATCAATGTCGAAGTTTGTAGAAGACGGTAGCGCTGTAAATGGCATAAGCGAAATAAATTGCAATAGCTCAGGGGTTGTAAAACTCAAATGTCAAAAGTGAAAACGAAAAAATTCTAAGTGCTACATAAATAGTAACACTGGAAAATTATTCAGTATTAATCCATAAGAATCGGTACCGATCCATTCGATATCAAAAACAAGAGAGAGAGAAAAGAAAGAGAAAGAGAATGTGACGCAGCGGATTAATCAAAAACAATGTAGATCGATGAAAGTAGCAATTTGTGAGTTGATGAATACTGAAATGCCCGAATTTGTTGATCTGAAGATACCGAATTCTAGCTATCCCGAACTCGTTGATCGCGCACGATACCGGGTTCAAAGATCTTCAATTCTTCGAGCGTTGATCAAGCGCACTTGATTCCACGAATCGGCTTCTACAATCGTTGAATCGAGCGCACTCGATTATCCGAAAGAGGAGATAGGAGATTACACTCAACTACCAATTGGGTGAAAGCACAAAGCTAACAAAACAAGAGTTTTATTTCAAATCAACTTTTTTTTTAAATTACAAATGACTTACACGGCCTATTTATAGGCATTTGACTCGAACAATACAATTTGTAAACTCATAAGTCGGTTCCGACTTATCACAACACCCTCCGACTTACGACTTAGCCTGCTTTCCGACTTACGACTCAGCCAAAGCATACGACTTACGAGTTACAATACAGAAACACAATTCTACGACCTACGACTGAAGTATAGACGACATACGACTTAAAGAAATACAACATAATACCATACAACGACTCAACACTTAAGTCGTAGATGACTTAACGACTCATCATAGCTCGGTGACGACTTATCCTCAGCAGCGACTTAAACACATATCACAGCAGCATCCTCACACGGCTTAAGCTTGGACGACTTAGTGAATAGTAACTTCACGACTTACCCCAGTTCACGACTTAAGCACACCAGACGACTCATTCTTAAGTCATAACTTGGCAGCGACCCATCCCTTCTCTTAAGTCGTAGACGACTTATCTCTCGTGTATTCTCAACTTGTGTTGCTCCTCCTGGATCTGTCTTTTTAAGTCGTGGACAACTTATGCCTTTCGCTTCAATAAACCGTGGTTGGCTTACCTCCTCGCCCCAGTTAAGTCGGTCACGACTTATGTCCTCCATCATGCTAAGTCGGTCACGATTTAAATCTCCCATCATGTTAAGTCGGTCACGACTTATAGTTTCGCTAGGTCGGTCACGACTTATATCTTTAGTTCTGTTAACTCGGTCATGACTTATATCTTTAGTTCTGTTAACTCGGTCATGACTTATGCCCATCATGTTAAGTCGGTCATGACTTATAGTTTCAATTTCCTTAAGTCGGTTACGACTTAGTACTTGGTCTGCATCATCCTCCCCAGGTTGAGAAAAATTCGTCCTCGAATTTGCACCCTCATCTTCCATAACAAACTCATTCCCATGATATGGTACGAGATGCTTAACATTGAATACGTCAGACGTATACACATCATCTGGCAGCTTCAATTTATAAGCATTTTCATTGATTCTCTTTAAAATTTCCATTGGACCAATCTTTCGTGCTTTCAATTTATTGTACGTTCCCACCAGAAAACGATCTTTTGTTAACACTGCATAAACCATTTCTCCTTCATTTAAATCAACATTTCTTCGCTTCAAGTCTGCAGATCGTTTATACTTCTCATTTGCTTTCTCCAATCGTTCCTGAACGATTTTATGACATTCCGCCAATTCATCAACAAAATCAGCAGCTTTCTTAATTGTCTTCTTTGATTGTGGCACTACCGTTAGATCCAACGGTCCCTTCGGTAAGCTTGAATATACTATCTGAAATGGACTGAACCCTGTGCTACGATTTACCGCATGATTATGAGCAAACTCTGCCTAGCATAACTTCATGTCCCAACTTTTCAGATTATCTTTCACAAGGCACCTCAATAGGTTTCCCAATGATCTGTTCACCACCTCTGTCTGTCCATCCGTTTGCGGATGATAAGCCCTGCTAAAATTCAACTTCGTTCCCACCATCTTCCACAAACTTAGCCAAAAGTGACTCAAAAATCTGGTATCCCGATCCGACACAATAGATTCTGGCAATCCATGAAGTCGATGAATCTCTTTGAAAAACAACTGAGCAACATGAACAGCATCCGCCGTCTTTTTACAAGCAATAAAATGTGCCATTTTCGAAAATCGATCAACCACCACATAAATGGAATTGTTTCCCCGTTGTGTTCTTGGCAACATATCAAACCCCATCACTTCAACTTTCATTGTTGTTAGCAAATGATTCCTTCTACTCAAAGCATCAGCCACACGATTCGTCACTCCTGACTTGTGTTTAACAACAAAAGTAAACTGTTGCAGATATGCAATCCACGATGCATGTCTCGCTGAAATCTTGTCTTGTCCTTGTAAATGCTTCAAAGCCTCATGATCAGTATACAGAACAAACTCTTTCTAAAATAGATAATGTCTCCAGTGTTTAATAGCTTGCACAACAGCATAAAATTCTACATCATATGTACTGTATCTCATCTTCGCTCCTGATAACTTCTCACTGAAATATGCAATTGGACGCCCCTTCTGACTCAACACCCCTCCAATCCTAACCTTTGACGCATCAGTGTGTAGCTCAAACAACAACTGAAAATCTGGTAGTACTAGAATTGGTGCAGACGTCAGCAACTCCTTGATCTTCCCAAAAGCATCCCCTGCTTCCTCCGACCATGAAAACTGTTTACCCTTCATACAATCTGTAACAGGTGCCATCACACTACTAAAGTGTGGAATGAATCTTCGATAGAATGAAGCCAACCCGTGAAAACTACGAACTTCCGTTATCGTCTTGGGCTGCGGCCAATCTCTGATAGCTTCGACTTTACTTCGGTCAACCTGTATTCCTTCTTCCGACACAACATACCCCAGAAATAAAACACTCCTCGCCATAAAAACACACTTCTTCGTAGCAGCATAGAATTGTTCTTCACGAAGAATAATTAACACCTTCTTTAAATGCTGAACATGCTCTACTGTACTGGCACTGTAGATCAGAATATCATCATAGTAAACCACAACAAATTTCCCAATGTATGGCCTGAAAATCTGGTTCATCACCCTCATGAATGTACTTGGTGCATTCGATAGACCAAACGGCATTACCAGCCATTCATACAACCCTTCCCTCGTCTTGAATGTTGTCTTCCATTCGTCCCCTGGTCTAATGCGAATCTGATGATAACCACTCTTCAAGTCAATCTTAGAAAAGATTACGGACCCACTGATCTGATCCAATAAATCATCAAGCCTCGGCATCGGAAATCTGTATCTGACTGTGATCTTATTCAATGCTCTAATATCTGTGCACATCCTCCACGTTCCATCCTTTTTTGGTACCAATAAAGCTGGTACAGCATAAGGACTTAAACTCTCCTGCACACGCCCCTGTTCAAGCAATTCCTCTACCTGCCTCCGCAACTCTTCATGTTCCTTCGGACTCATTCGATAATGTGGTCTATGTGGTAACACTGCTCCCGGAACAAGATCGATTTGATGTTGAATGTCTCTTAGTGGCGGTAACTCCTTTGGTAACTCATCTGGGAATACATCTTCAAATTCCTTCAAAACTGGTTTTGCTTCTTCTGGAATTTCAACCTCTTCACTGCTCTCACGCCCAATTAACAAGAATACTTCCGGCTCTTCCTCAACTTCCTTAACAAACTCCTTCAAAGATAATAAGGTTTTCAGCTCTTCAATATCTTCTGACTTACTTTCTCCTTGTTGTCTTTTCTTTGGAACCAAGATAATCTTCGTACCTTCAAACATAAAATTGTAGCTATTGGTCCGACCGTCATGTTGTACTGCTCGATCATACTGCCATAGTCTTCCCAATAGTAAGTGGCAAACATCCATCTCTACTACGTCACACCAGATCTCGTCTTTGTATTTCTTCCCAATAGAGAATGGAACACGAACTCGTCTATCCACTTTCACTTCTCCTCCTTTTCTCAACCATGCTAGCTTGTATGGATTCGGATGTTTCTCTGTCTTCAACTTCAACTTTGTCACAGCCTCGGTTGAAACGATATTGTCACAGCTTCCTGCGTCAATTACAAATTTACACACCTTCCCCAGTATAGTGCATGTCGACTGAAAGATATTACTCCTCAACCAACTAGCTTCTTCCTACTTCGGTGTCAAACACGATCTCCTCAGCATTAGATTACAACCTTCATCTCCTGACGCAATATCCTGTTCATCCTCCTCAACTGGACTAGAATAATCTCCATCAACATCCTCATCTTCAACTTCTGCAATCATGGTTCTCTTCTTTGGCTTTGGACACTCATTGCTTTTATGACCCAATTCCTGACAATTGTAACATTTGAAACCATTGTTAACCTTCGCCTTCTCAGCCTCCTTCACCACTGGTCTACTGATAGGTTTAGAAACATTAGAACTCCCACTTACACCCTTCACTTGATTGTTGGAATTAGTAAACACACCACCTCCTCGTCGTCCCTGTTTCTCCCAAGCCAACGCCTTTTGATGTGCTTCTGCCACAGATCTTGGATCGAACATATTAACCATATCCTGAATCTGCATTCTCAATCCCCCAATGAATCTAGATGTCAGCTGCTCTTCTGTTTCCATAATATCATTTCTTGCAATAAGCTGGTAAAACTCATCCGTATAATCATTAACAGTCTTCGTGCCCTGCCTCAAATTCTGCAAACGTTGATACATCAAAGATTGATAATTGTAAGGTAAGAACGTTGCTTTCATCAATTTCTTCATCTTTTCCCAAGATTCAACTTTTGACTTCCCCATTCGTTCACGTGTAAGTTTGGTTTGCTGCCACCAGCCAAAGCTCTACCCCTCAACCTTGTAGCAACTAACTTCACTCTACGATGTTCTGGAACTTCTTTGAAATCAAAATTTTCTTCAACATTAGCCACCCAATCCAAAAACTCTTCAGCTTGCATACCACCCTTGAATTCTGGTATTTCCGTCTTCATTCCCGATTCTCACTTGTGATCATACTCTGAATAGTTTCTTCCCTGACCTCGTCCTTGAATACTACCACCATCATACTCCTCTTCAAAATCAGATGCATATCGATGTCGATTCTGACCACCAACATCTCTACTCCCTTCACGTCTACCACCATCCCTTCTATCTACATTCCTCCGAACACGATCTCGGTCATCAACATTTCTATAACTGTCTCGGCTCACACTTCTATGGTCATTGTCATTACTTCTCCCTTGGTTGGAATGTGGTGAAACTCTACTTCTCACGTGATTAGATTCAGGTGAAACCCTTCTCCGGTTTTGACTCATCTCCGTCATAAGCTTCTCTAATCTCCCAATGCCTTCATCCAACTTCTCATTGAATTTGTCACTTATACGTTGCTCCATTTGCTCGGCATCTTCCCGTTTATATAAATCTTCAACATTTTGATGACGATTAGCTCTCCGTGGCGGCATGTTTTGAATCTTCTACAAACTCTTCAACACTTCAAAATTCAAACACAATTCGAACTTTGATCCAAAATGAAATGGATCGAAAACTCCCACTTTTGTTGCAAATCGTGATGAACACGATGAACAACTTCTCGGCCTCCAACACAAATCCGATCAAACAACTTTGAACAAGCTCTACTTACTCGGCCGACTTGATTGTTGATGCTCGGTTCCACTTGATTTCTTCAAAACTCCAAAATGAATAGGCTCCAAGTCTCGATCTAGCTATGATTGGCTAGAACAGGCTCCGATACCAAAAACTGACGCAGCGGATTAATCAAAAACAATGTAGATCGATGAAAGTAGCAATTTGTGAGTTGATGAATACTGAAATGCCCGAATTCGTTGATCCGAAGATACCGAATTCTAGCTATCTCGAACTCGTTGATCGCGCACGATACCGGGTTCAAAGATCTTCAATTCTTCGAGCGTTGATCAAGCGCACTTGATTCCGCGAATCGGCTTCTACAATCGTTGAATCGAGCGCACTCGATTATCCGAAAGAGGAGATAGGAGATTACCCTCAACTACCAATTGGGTGAAAGCACAAAGCTAACAAAACAAGAGTTTTATTTCAAATCAACTTTTTTTTAAATTACAAATGACTTACACGGCCTATTTATAGGCATTTGACTCGAACAATACAATTCGTAAACTCATAAGTCGGTTCCGACTTATCACAACACCCTCCGACTTACGACTTAGCCTGCTTTCCGACTTACGACTCAGCCAAAGCATATGACTTACGAGTTACAATACAGAAACACAATTCTACGACCTACGACTGAAGTATAGACGACATGCGACTTAAAGAAATACAACATAATACCATACAACGACTCAACACTTAAGTCGTAGACGACTTAACGACTCATCATAGCTCGGTGACGACTTATCCTCAGCAGCGACTTAAACACGTATCACAGCAGCATCCTCACACGGCTTAAGCTTGGACGACTTAGTGAATAGTGACTTCACGACTTACCCCAGTTCACGACTTAAGCACACCAGACGACTCATTCTTAAGTCGTAACTCGGCAGCGACCCATCCCTTCTCTTAAGTCGTAGACGACTTATCTCTCGTGTATTCTCAACTTGTGTTGCTCCTCTTGGATCCGTCTTTTTAAGTCGTGGACGACTTATGCCTTCCGCTTCAATAAACCGTGGTTGGCTTACCTCCTCGCCCCAGTTAAGTCGGTCATGACTTATGTCCTCCATCATGCTAAGTCGGTCACGATTTAAATCTCCCATCATGTTAAGTCGGTCACGACTTATAGTTTCGCTAGGTCGGTCACGACTTATATCTTTAGTTCTGTTAACTCGGTCATGACTTATATCTTTAGTTCTGTTAACTCGGTCACGACTTATGCCCATCATGTTAAGTCGGTCACGACTTATAGTTTCAATTTCCTTAAGTCGGTTACAACCCGACTTAGTACTTGGTCTGCATCAGAATGGCAATGTAGATTGAAAATGAATGAGGATTAAAGACGAAATCCTACCTGACTAAATACAAGAAGAAACTTTCAAACTGAGTAAAGAATCCAAATGGGATACTTCGGCTCTTATGCTATCCAAGAGATATGAATTTGCAACTGTTTGAAGCAACGTATTGATCCAAAGAGGATATATCGCTTTATGAAGACAGTTCGCAGAATGAGGATATCTCTTCAAATCAAAGTTTGAAGTTGATAGTTTGTCTTGATCCAAAGGATACTTAAGCATACTTTGGGGGTAAGTGTTATCCTGCTTTTGAATCAAGCAATATCTCAATGAATCAGAACGGTTAAGTATTCGTGAGACCGATTAGAAGTCAAGTTTGCAAATGGGATGCCAATGTCTAGATGAAGTCACAAGGGTCGGTAGAGATCCTTCTTGGCTACAATAAAGTACTTAGTTACTCTGTGGAGAAGCCAAAAGATGAGAAGCTGAAAAAAGATGAAGTTTCAACTTCAAGTTACAACTCGATATATATCAATCCTTCATAGTCACAACTCGGTACCGATCTTTTTGTGATATATGATTAGTCGGCAACTCTTAGCTAGAAGATGAAAGATAAAGCCAAAGCGAGGCACAAAAGACAAAGTTGTACAACTCAGTAGCGCTCTTTAATGATCGATACCGATCCATTTTGTTCATGAATTTGGCTACGATCTCTTGCTGAAACTTCAGGCCTAAAGTGGGGAACGTGGCTGAGAAACTTCTGACGATTTAGGTGATGGATCTCATCTATAAATAGAGGAGGAGGTGCATTGGAAATGGATATTTCCTTTGATCTAATCTGAGCTTTGTTATTTGATTCTTGCACTAAACTCTGTCAAATTCATACCCAGGATATTCAATACTAAGTTGTAAGATTTTCTTTCTAAGAACAAAGTATAATCAGTAACAAAGTTGATAATGGACGTAGGCTATAAATTTTGGTTGAACCACTCTAATTCCTCTATGTTCTTCTATCTTTTAATATCTTTACTTTTACCAGTTTCGTTTGTTGTTTGATTAGGTGTTTGTCCCACTTTGGAGCAACCAATATATATATATTTATGTTGAATATTTGTGATGATATATTGGTTTATATTTGAATGTATGATTGAGGATAAGAAAATCAACAGAAATACTATGAAAATGTTTCGACCATGTGCTGGCAAAACGTCGTTAAATCCGATTTTGACATTTTATGATGTGTATGTATGATGTCGGGATGCATCGACATGTCGTTGCTAATTTATTTTTTGTATCACGGGTAAAATGTGGATAGAAATGCATGGAAATTGTGTCGGTAAAGTAGCCTTGGTTTGACGTCGGTAATATGGCGTCGGCATGGTATAGGTAAGAAGCCCTATGAAGAACATTGACAAGCCGTCAAAGGATAATTCTCACCGAGCCATTTAACGACGCGGCGTATGGCATCCGCGCGACATCGATCAACCTATTATTTGTTGCAGTGCATGTAAAATTTGAGAGTGAATGTGAAAAACAAAATAAAAGAAACTGATGAAAACATAGGTAAATGTTTAGTAAACGGATGCGAAGACAAATAAAAATTATAATTCTTCTCAATAACGTTTGTTGCTGATAAATGCTGGTTTTCGTTATTGTTGCTGATAAATGCTAGTTTAAACACATAGAACTGGACAAGATTTTAAATCAAACGAACCTTTGTCTACTTTAGATTTTCAAGTATTAGTTATGAGTTATCAATTTCCATATATTAAAGAAATGTAATAAACAAAAAAAAAACCAAAAAAAAAAAACCAAAGGAAATTATTAATTATAAGATTTATGGTTAGATAGCACCGTTACACTATCAAGATCATAATATTCCCATACATAAACCACACTTTTGTTCAAAATATGGGCGCATTTTAAAGATAGCCTTCCGCAGAAATGTTATTTCAATAATATGGTT
Source organism: Allium fistulosum (assembly GCA_030737815.1). Taxonomy (NCBI): domain Eukaryota; kingdom Viridiplantae; phylum Streptophyta; class Magnoliopsida; order Asparagales; family Amaryllidaceae; genus Allium; species Allium fistulosum. The sequence continues at coordinate 659,977,954 of CM060908.1, read as the reverse complement.
CATTGAAAATTTACTGTTAAAATATATGATTTTTTTTTTTACATTAGAATTCTCAGAATGCGCATATAAACTGAAAATTTTTACATAAACATTCAGAAAATGCACACCTATAAAAATGAAAAACAAACATATTTTCATAATAATTTTTTAACTAGGTCAATTATTGAAGTAAGTTTTGTTCAAGACTTACTTCTGTAATTGTCTCTCTCAAATTGTTTCTCAAACAAATACCCAAATTACTATCAAATAGCCTTGATAGTCTATTAATGGTTTGTTCTTCCAACATGAATTTACATACACAATGCGTGTACAGTGCATTTTGAAAGTTATTAAACACAACGGTCAAAATGTCTAGGAACACGAGCCTTGAAGAAACAATATAACTTAGGATTTTTTTTTCCATTTTACCCCTGTTTTTCAAATGTAATACAGCGTCGTTTCTAAACTTATTACAAAAATAGTTCACTTTTGACGAACTCATCACCACACGGTACAAAAGTATAATGTCGGCATTTGAAATCCCGCTAGGTATTTTTTTAAAATTTACATTGGCATTTAAAAATGAGCGAATGTAAAATAATAAAAAAATACATACGCCATTTGAAATGCGGTTTGTACACTTGTTACTTTTTTATTTTTTTTCCACTTTTAAGTTGGCTACTTTTGAAAAGGGACCAAGTAAAATAAAAAAAGATGAAGTAATGGCGGCATTCGAAATGCTGTCAGTACACTTTTGGTCAGCGTGACGTTGAGCTGGCCTAGTGTGTTATAAGTATAATAGTTTAGAAATAAGGTTATAACCGTAATAAGTAGGCTAAAACGAAAAAAAATCCAATAACTTACCATTGAACCATTTGCATAGTTTTGTATACTTTGCTTGTTTCACGTGCCTTAGTTTTTTAAAAATCAAACCAACATCGGTTCGACCACGGTTAACCTTCGATCTTGAAGCGCTTTAGCTTTGAAAATGAAATAACTTTGCATATGCATGAACCCACTATTTAATCTCAAAACCTTGAAAAAAAACATTCATATCGATCTCTTTTAACCCCACGGTTCTTTAAATTTGAGAAAAATTATCGTTTCATTCTTCATTTTTTCACATAATTAATTTAACAAATAATTTCATAACCTTAGCTACAAAATTATTGGATTATTTTATCAGTTTTGGATGACATAAAACACCATTAGTGTACATTTTACGAATTATCGTTGAACCGAAACTTTTTCATTTTATAATTTTACGCTAAAAAAGGTGTTATAGAATCAGTTCAATTAATATTTATTAAAAAGTGTTTAAAAATAATTGTTTTAAATTTCACTATATAAATTTTAACATTAATTGAATTTTTTTACATTTAAATCAATAAAATAAAAATTAACGATCAACGTGGTTTTCACGGTCTGACGGGTTAAACCACTAGAATTTTTGACCTTGTACCAATACGGTTTGGCTTACGGTTCGGACTTCGAAACTATAAACAAGTAAGCAGTTATGTACAGTTGGTTGGATCTAAACAGAAAATTCTTTGCTACATGTAATGTAGGTAGCAAGATGAACCCTACATCCCATGCTCATTATTTATTGTTTATTCGATTAACTTGTGACCTAACTTAGTTAGTACGGTTGCTAGTTTAACCAATGTTATACGTGTTGTTTGGACATGGCCCAACCAACTGTTTTTAATTAAGAGATCAACTCTTGCCGTCTACAGTACAAGATCGTGTTTAACCATATTCTAAACGTTCATTAATTAACAAATAGTTAGGTCAGAAAAGAAAAAGAAAAATTAATATTTTATACCTTATATGGAATAATGACACTTAGGGTAAGAGCTACAATTTAGAGTGTGTAATAATGCAGGGATATTATGATGATTCCCGTGAACGAATAATGAATTGTGCACTTACGAGATAAGGACACATATTTATATAACGTTGCTGTTGACGTTGTTTAAACTTTAAAGTGTTTATTTATACAGGAAGTATAAAATTTAAGTATGTAAAATATGCAAACCGGTGAGGGAATCACTATGTTTCACAACGGCAGGCAATAATAACGATAGAGTATCAACATTATTATTCTGCCTCAGTATGAGAAACTCACGTAAAAACGAAGGTGCATAATTTAAAAAAGATAGGTGTTAACATAATAACATGTCCCTTCAAACAAAGCGATAGTAGATAAAGAAATTTATATATAAATAATTTCCAGTGACAGGCAGAAAATTTGCACGAGTATTTAGGTGCGTGAAGATAAAGATGAACGAACCAAATGTAGCAAGTTAACTGGATGAACATGCATGCACCATAGTTGACGCTGAAGAATGTAGAGAACAACATCACGTGACAAAACAGAGCAGTGTGGATTGGGGTTGCATTACTTGCCATAATATGGTCACAAGTCACATGAATAATGGACACATCGACTATCCAAGTCAATTACTATATAACGTGATGTTTTTTCTTCAGCTTCACGAATTATGTACATTTATACTGCAGCTCCTTGAACTGCATGAAATGTCATGAACACATTTAAAAACTACACCCATTAAAGTTTTCATTAAATGCGCACCTGTTTACAGGTTTTGGTTCTTTGTACTTGGTTCCTCGGTTGTAGTAAACGGAGAAGCATCGGTTAATGTCTAAAATAAGGATACGACGTACGCAGATGCATACATGGTATTTATTACCGACGCAAACAACAAGAAATAAAAGGTTGTACTGAATATTCATCAAAAAACTTCTAAGCTACCATTAAATAGTGATACTTTGTTTGTAAAGTGATTGGGATACCAATGTTATTTCAATTGTTCACTTTGTTAAACTAGTCCCAAGCACCTTATTAACAAAACAAAATTTTAAATTTAGAATTCAAATATGTGCAAACTGTATATCAAGATAAGTTCGAAATCTTCACAATTGAAGGAATAGAAGGTCAAATTAAGTAGCGATGCAAAGTTAAGATGAGTTGAAATAAATCTACTTAGTGTCCAATCATTCCAGTGCTATTTCAAAGTTGTTGTCATTGTTGTTTTGGTTGGGCTACATGACATTCGACGATGTTGCTTCTAAGGTAATTATCACATTGTTTGATCTATCTCTTTATATACCCTAAAGCTTCTTGTTTATTAGTGAGAGTGTTATGCAGTTAAAGCCCCGCTAAAGCCTCACTAGTACCCCGCTAAAGCGTTTAACGCACTTCGACCGCTATACTTTTTCAATTTAGTGCTAACGAATAGTTGATCCACCTAAAATCCCGCTATTTTACGCTATGCCCATTAAATCAGAGGTTTTAAGCATCCGTTTTAGCAACTTTAATGCAAAAAGATTAATTTAACAAGTTCACTTATATACCAAATCAACAAATTTAGATTAGAGATCTAAGTTCAAGTTCTAAGCACTAAACATAAATTAGAACTCTATTCTATTCACTAAATCTGGACCACATAAATCATGGTATTCTTTGATTTAGTTATACAAGAGTGAATAATGTTTCTTGTTCCTACACAAATGAGGTAGGAATGAGAATAAATCAACTTTGGGGATTTGATTTTATCTCCAATAAAGATTTTTACACCTCCGTTTTATTTCGATATATCTCCGCTTTATCTCTGCAATGCTTTTTGCACCTTTATCGCTATAAAACCGCTAACCGCTTTAACTATATAGTGAGAGAGTGAATCTATTATTATCCTCTTGTAAGTAATCCCTTATTCCTGGGGTAAAATTGAATTAGGGGTTTTAAATGAAATCAAGTCTTTGGCGAAATTAATTGTACAATTATAGGTTAATCTATGCACTTTAATGCCTATAATTGTTTGTAATCCATAATATACTTTCTGATTGGACATTCTTAATACTTGTTTTTCCTATTGCATTACCTCTTTGTTTTGATGTCACATCCTTTTGTTCTTATGGTCGTTCTTTTTCAATTTCTAAACCTTCTGAAGTGTTGTGACCATTCTACGGCATCTCTACATCATTTATAGAAATTCCAACTCAAATATAGTACATCAGTTTTGAATTCAAATCTCTCTCTTTATACCAATTTTTCTACTCTTAATTGCCTTCGATACTATTTGATCTTTGATCACTCATTTCTACATCGTACTTGTGATCAAATATATAAGACCAATGACTATTCAATTCACTACCCATAGATTCTGGTCAAGATTGAATCTCCAAGCCTCTACATCTCGACTCAGATTCATTTGTGTGGTTATGGAAGAGTTGTACTTCAGTGTTGACAAAACAGTCTACCGAGGGACAATAAAAATCAAAGTCAATATATTATTGAAAGTTTGTGAAGTCTTATGTTGTGTCTTAAGCAATTGTGTAAAATCCAATTCGAGAAGTTTTGAAAGTTGTAGAAACCTTTTCCTCTGGGTAAAATGATGGTTGTTTAGTGGAAATTCCAAAAAGAACTCTGGGACTAGACATTGGACGGAAGTCCTAACTAGTATAAAATCGGCTTGATTACTTTACTTATTCCACTCCATTTACTATCATATTACCTGATTATTTACATTTGGTATATTTTATCCAAGTACCACAAACTTATAAGTGGTATCAAAGCTTAGTGTTCTACAGATTATCACAGCATCCTAGAACTATGGCTTAAAAGAGAAGATCCATTCGAAGCAACATTAGAACCAAGGCACGAAAAAAATCCTAAATAACTACTGTTGATAAAAGAACAACTCCTCGGTAAATCAATAAGGTAGAAATTGCATTTATTCAATTATTTGAATACTATAGTGATTTTCTTAAGAATTTGAAAGTGCTATAAACATATAGATTTTTTTTAGAGAAATTAGAAAAATATGAGCCTTAAAATGATACGTTGAGGAACAAAAACATGTTCGAGAAGAAGTAATTTCACAACAAAAAAGGTTTCTCTAGAAGGTGTTATTGTGGATTTACAAAATACTACTTCTAGAAGAAACGATTTAGAAAAGTTTAATATTTTTTAGAAATTGAAAAGTTTAATATTTTTTAGAAATTGCAAATGAAGAGCTTTTGAATAAAATTGATATTTTGAATAATGATAACAATGATTTAGAAAATTCTTCAAATAATGCTCTTTCTTAAATATCGTCCATTAAAAAAGAGAGCATAGCTTTAAATGAAGAGAATATAGTATTAGATAAAGAACAACATATAGTATTTGATAAATAATCGAATATAGTATTAGATAAAATCAAAGGTTTTCAAAAATAAAAAAAATTGTTTGGAAAAGAAATTTGTGATGATAAGGTAGAAATTGGTAAAATAAATGAAAAAAATCACAAATTTTAATAAAGGAAAAGATACTTATCTTCTATCATCAAAAGCAAAAGCTCATAAAAATAAAAGTGGTCTAGGCTATAACAAGCTTAGGGGTAAAATAGTACTAGATAAGCATTCGTATATGCTAAAAAGACTATTATTAGTACAAACATCTAGATAGTTTTAGAACCACTTATTAGTATACTTCGTATATACACGATAAAGGATATTTTTCAAAAATTAAAATCATCTTCGGTAATATTAAAATATGGGTTTATCTAGATATATGTGAAAATGATAATTGACTATATATAAGAAATTATTTCGAAAAAGTGGTAAATAATGAAAACTTCTTGTTTAAAGGTACAACCAAATCTTTTTGGGTACGATTTCCTAAAAATTAGGAGATATACATAGAAAATAAGGTATCGTTGTGCTTAAATGTTTTAATCATATGTGATCTTAGTTTGTTATAATTATATTTTTGCTTATTTCTTTATCAAGGGTACAACTACCTCTTTATGGTATGGTTCTTACATTCTGAGTAACCCTTGGACCCTAACGTAAGAAATGAGTAACAAAACAAATAGTATTTCCTACAAGTACCTAGAGAACAAGCATAAGGCATAAGGAATGAATTTTGGATTGTGGATGTTCTATATATTTGGAAGTATAGACTTTTATAGAACATGGACATTAGCAAAATTGGTAAATCTATGTTATCCTATATGTGCTAAAATAGATAAATTGTTGGGTTAGTTGTTTAAATTTTTTAAGTATCACTAAACCTTAATTTTCACACAATATTAGAAACTCGGTTAAGAGAATAATATGGACATAACTAAGATTAAGTTTTTTTGAATGTCCTATATTTTTTTTTTAAATTCACTCTACACTTATCTAATTTACTTGCTTTTTGTTGATGAGGGAGGAGGGAATACAGAGCATTAAAGCATAAACATGGAGGGAGTGCATATATATAGGGGGAACATATATTTAGGGGAGTTTATTATTATATATATATAGGTTGTGTGGTTGTCATCCTCAATAAGTGGGAGAATGTTAGGAACACGTTATAGTGTTTGATGATAAAAACAATATGAAAAGGCTACTAATATGTTTATCAAGAAATTACACGATTTGTAGCATTATACAAAGAGCGATGCACAAAAAATAAAGTGATAATGAAGAAATTAACAAAACAAAACACAAAAGGCTGCGATGGACTGAATTAACTTTCAAAACATATAATGAAGTTAACAACTCTATTATAGCACATATACGGTGAAGATAAACACGAAGATGGATCGCAGAGCTGAAATGAAAAGTATGTTTTATATCAAGTCATTATCGAGTCCTTTTAGTCTAGATTTGTTAAAATTGCACAAATTTGTTATCCAAATTACTCCAAAATTTTCCATATCCTACAAAATATGTCCTAGTATTTTCCAAGATATTTCGGAATTTTCAGTGCTAAAAATGTGCGAAGAACGGACAAAAAATAGCGAAATGGGCACAAAACAAGGGACAGAAAGACCATAATCGATCAATCCCTTCCCTCTAGCCGAAAGCTCAGTTAGGGACACTTGGCTAATATATTATAAGGATGCTAACAATCGATTGTAGGGAAACAGCCAACAAGTTGGACACTCATGTAGTTGAGTTTTTCCCATTGAGTTGCCTCTTCGTTTTGACATAACATCTCTTCATTCTAATAATCGTTTCTATTCTTTTATGACCTTTCTAAATTGTAGTAACCATTCCACAACATCTCTAAATCACTTATATAGACACCCATGATCTCAGAAGTAGTATATCGATTCTGAATTTAAATCTCTCTCTTTGCCTACTGTACAACTCTCAATTATCTTCTATAGCAGTTGACCTTTGATCATTCATTTCTACATCATAGTTATAATCAAATATATACGACCAATGATCATGCAATTTACTACCTTTAAATTTTAGTCAAGGTTAAATCTCTTTTCAGATCTATAAATTTAGACTATGTTTAATTCAAATCTCTTCTTGGATCTATAATTCTAATAAGTATGTATGCACTTTAGATACATATTTTGATTGAAATAAAAGGAGTCAAATAACGAGAATGGATTTAGATCTAGAGATTTGGATGCTAAGAGGTGAGTGAAAAGTTATACGTTTTACATAATAACGAATTTATATCGTTTGTGAATATGTTTGTTTTATGCCTGAATATAAATCATGGAATTGTAGGCTTAAATATATCTAAAATGAACTTGAGATCCTTGCCTGCATATTTAGTAGATTTTTAACTTTGATTAAATTGTATACACCTAAATCTGAAATGTAAGGGTTAAAGTAGTCCCTAAATGTTATGAGATAAGTCACTAAAATGATTGTATGTTAGTACCAGATTTCGTTATTTGAATGTTATAAGTTGTTAAACTTGAATTGAAGATGTTTCAAATTTGATTGGGATTTAAGTTTATATTTTAATTCATTGAAATGAAGAATATTTCTATGTGAATTTCTATAAATTATCCAACTTTACAATTATATATGAAAGTGTGTCGTTTGAAATGACAAGTTATATGCCCAAAGGAAAGAGATGTGCAAAATATGGATGTTTACCATGTTTTGTACTTTTGTACTGCCTGTTTCAATAAACAGAGAAAATGCAATTCCTGGTAATTTTGAACACAACACAATTCCTCTTTTAGATATTTATGGTAAGTGGAAATTAGTTTGAAGGGCTTCTCATTCTAGGACAATAAGTTTTAAGGACAACACTTCTGAATAATTAATTTTAAGGATAGTTTAAAGGAAAATGATAAATTCATTTATCATTTAAAGTTATACAAGAAAACGATAAATTCATTTTGTGAGAAATGCGGATTAAGGATCTTAAGGCTAGAATTAACACTAGAGGGGGGGTGAATAGTGTTTAAAGAAATTTGTTAATCTTTTTGAGTTTATCTTAATTTGTTAACAATGTATACGCTAATCAGACATGGAAATGAACACAGAATCAAACACAGATGAAAATATAAAGTAAAAGCAGTAAAGGAAAGAACACACCATATTTTATATTGGTTCGGAGTTACCCTACATCCAGTCCCGCACAACTAAGTACGGATTTCCTTTCAAACTCAATTCAACAATTATAGCCCTCGGTTTCAAGGCTACGAGGTACACCCTCCAGAATAACAATCCTCTGGGTAGAGATACTTGATTTCCGGGGCAACAAGTTCACCCAATTGATTTCCAGGGCTACAATCACACCTTCTCTCGCTCAATTGATTACAAAAAGTCTATAACTCAGATTAGCACTTGGATCTTGTAGAGATAGTGGAGAGAATCAAAACCAGAAATTATCTAGTTAGATTCGATATTGATTTCGGTAGAGTAATGGTATAATTTGTAAATAAGAAAGTGGAGAAGAAGAGAAGTTAAATCACAGAAAAGTGATTAAAAATTCGTTGAAACTGACCCCTATTTATAGAAGAACAACAACCATGGCCATTCATGAAGAGTTATGGCGAATAGACACTTCTTTTGAAATTTGAATTTTGAATCAAACTGACACCATGTCGACATGGTACCTATAGGCATGTCGACATCCCACGGCCTTTTTAGATGTTTTGAATTTCTATAAAAATAATATTTATCTTATATAAAAACTATTTAAAACTTTATAAATATACTTGAATATAGTTGAAATTCATAAGTCAATATAAAGAACAATATATACATAATTTAACTATAATTTTATATTTAAATATAAGTATAAATATTTAAAATTTAAATATATTATTTGAAGATAGTTTAAAATGAGGAGTAATTTGACTTTGAAATTAAAGATGTTTTTGAGGCTAAAATTATTTAAAATCAGGATAGAGAGTTTTGAATCTTTTAAAAGGAAAGTTTTGAAATCATTTTGAAAACAAGATAATTTTGTAAAATCATTTGAATTAAAATTAGTGGATACAAAACAATGTCCCACTAGATTTTCGTAGGTTTCATCCTACTTAGGGTTCCATCCCTTTAACGGGCTCGAAGTGGATTCCATTCCGCGAATAAATTGGATATTAAGATGCCGGTGTTTTTCTATGAGTTTTAACAAATATTCCTAATAAAAAAACTTAACCTTGAAATCTTGAACTCTTGATAATCTTGATACTCATGAGTCTTCTATCTCTATATCTTGAATCTCTATACTGTACAGTCTTCATTCTTGATACCTGCATGGTTAGATCCTGCATATACATATATATCTAAACTTGTAATGTTAGTATTTATATTTTATAATCTATTCTAAGGTTGTTGTCATCAAAACCAACTCCTCAGGGACTAACAATCTCCTCCTTTTTGATGATGACAACCTTTGTTTATAAAATATTCCTTCTATCTTAATAACTCCCCCTAAAACTAACAACTCCCCCTTAATCTATGCCTAACTACCCTATTTTAAATTTCCCCCCCTTTGTCATCAACAAAAACCATATAACTCTATATAACTCCCTCTGAAACTAAGACTACATTACTTGTGATTATAATGATAGTGTTATCATACATAATCAATACTTAACTAAAATATAATCATAAACTATTAACTATCCTAACTAAGAATTCACAATAATACTAACACATATAAGAATCACGAGTTTATTTATTACGAGTATGGTTGTATTTACATTTGCGTTTGAAAAACATATAAACATAAATAACAACGGAAAGAAAGAGAAGAAACTAATGTGTGTTTCTGAACATAGGAGATTTATGAATTGAACAGTTTGGATAGTGAAAACAGAAATTTCCACGTTGTTCAACAAGATTCCCATTTTTGTCGAAACACACTTCTCCAACGCATACTACTTGGTCATCATCCTCCTCGTGTGCTTCTTCCATTGGTTCTTCTTCTTCTTCGTCGCTGACCTCATGTTCTTGATTGAGTGAAGAGTCTTCATCGATCAAGATAGGGTTGGCATGGTTATCCATTAGGAATTTTTGTAAATTCCTAAGAATCTTGCCTTGCCTCTCTTTCTCTTTCGCCATACGAAGTTGAGTCACTTGAATTTCAGTCAACATCTGAAGAGTATCCTTCATAGACTCCTCCAATTTAGTTACACGTGCGAGAGTAGTGCATTGGAATGGACCAGAAGTAGGAGAGGGGAATGAGAAAGTTGATTTTATGTTTGATTTAGAGGAAGATGCCATTATTTTATATATTTCAGAATAGAAAATGAAGAGAAAACAGAGAGAATGAATAAGAATTCGAAATAGAGAAGAATATATAACTAAAATTTTGAAATTTGGTGGGAAAATTTTTTTTAAAAATAAAAATGTTACATGTCGACATGTCTTCCTAGGGGATGTCGACATGGTCCTTATATTTTAACTCTATGATTTATTTTAATATTAATTATTAATTATACTTGTTATTTATATTTTATATTTCAGTTATAGAACAAATACCTAATTCTCTTCTTAATTTAGTAAATATAGATTCATTTAATGGTTTTGTTAAGATATCAGCGATTTGATTCTCAGAGTTTATATATTCGAGAGTAATTACTTCTTTAGTTATATTATCTCTAAGAAAAAGATGTCGAATATCAATATGTTTAGTTCGAGCATGATGAGTAGGATTTTTAGATAAATTTATTGCACTAGTATTATCACAATAAATTGGCGATTTTGAGATATTTAATCCAAAATCTCTTAAGGTTTGTTGCATATATATTACTTGAGAACAAGCCAAAGCAGCAGAAATATACTCTGCTTCAGTTGTTGATAGAGAAACTGTATTTTACTTTTTACTAAACCAGGAAACCAGAGAATGTCCCAAAAAGTGACAAGTTCCACTTGTACTTTTTCGGTCTGATTTACATCCAGCATAGTCAGCATCACAGTATGATATTAAATCAAATGAATCATTTTTAGGATAAAATAAGCCATAATCAGAGGTGTGTTTAATATATATTATGATACGTTTTACAGCTTTTTAGTGAGTTTCTTTAGGATGAGATTGATATCTTGCACAGAGACATGCACTATGCATGATATCAGGTCTACTAGCAGTGATATAGAGCAATGATCCAATCATTCCTCTATACAACTTTTGATCTACATCTTTCGAGAGATCTTCTTTACTTAGATATTCATTGGTTGCCATGGGAGTAGGTTTTCCACTCGCAGTAGTCAAACCAAACTTATTAACTAGTTCTTTAGCATATTTTTCTTGACTAATAAAAATACCATTATCTAACTGTTTTATTTGCAATCCTAGAAAGAAGTTTAATTCACCCATATGACTCATCTCAAACTCTTTTGTCATTATTTCAGAAAATTGTTTATTCATTTCAAAATTAGTTGATCCAAAAATGATATCATCTACGTAAACTTGTACTAGTTGAATATCATTTTTATTTCTTTTAATAAAAAGAGTATTATCTATTTTACCAATTTTAAATTTTGATTGTAATAAATAAGATCTTAGTCTATCATACCAGGCTCTAGGAGCTTGTTTTAGACCGTATAAAGCTTTCTTAAGTTTGTACACATGGTTTGGTAAATTTTCATCTTCAAAAAGTGGTGGTTGTTCAACATATAATTCTTCTTTTACAAAACCATTTAAAAATGCACTTTTAACATCCATTTGAAATAATTTGAAATTGTTATGATTTGCGAAAGCAAGTAGAATCCTAATGGCTTCTAATCTTGCTACAGGAGCAAAGGTTTCGTCACAATCTATACCTTCTTCTTGACAATAACCTTGGGCGACTAATCGTGCTTTATTTCTAACGACCTCACCTTGTTCATTCATTTTATTTTTATAGACTCGTTTAGTTCCAATTATAGTTTTATCTTCAGGTCTAGGAACAAATTCCCAAACTTCATTTCTAGTGAATTGATTTAATTCTTCTAGCATAGCCAAAATCCATGAATCATCAGTTGATGCTTCTTTAGGATTTTTGGGTTCAATAGATGATATAAATGCTACATTACTCATTTTACTTAGTTGATTTCTAGTTGTAACAATAGATTGCATATCTCCTATTATATTTTCAATAGAATGATCTTTTAAAAGTTTAATCCTTTTATTATGATGATTAATTTCATTATTAATTTCGGTTGATTCCTAATTTTAAGTAATTAAATCTTCTTCATCATTTGTAATTTCAAAATCTTTTAAATTTTCATCAAACGAAACATGCATTGTTTCTTCGATGGTGTTAGATCTTAAATTAAAAACTCTATAAGCTTTACTTCTATTAGAATATCCGATAAAGATTCCTTTGTCGAATTTAGGATCAAATTTATTCAAATTATCTTTTGTATTTAAAATAAAGCATTTACTTCCAAAAATTCTGAAGTATGATACCTTAGGTTTCTTTCCATGAAGAAGTTCATAAGGTGTCTTATCAGTTAAAGATCTAATTAAAATTCTATTCAAAATATAACAGGCGGTAGCAACAGCTTCTGCCCAAAAGTGTTTTGGTAAATTACTATCTGAAAGCATAGTTCTCGCACACTCTTGTATCGTTCTATCTTTACGTTCAACTACTCCGTTTTGTTGTGGAGTTCTTGGAAATGAGAAATTGTGAGTTACTCCCTTCTTATTGCAGAATTCCTCAAACTTTTCATTTTCAAATTCACCACCGTGATTACTACGAATAGTTATAATTTTTAAAGACAATTGATTTTGAATCCGTTTTGTAAAGTTCTTAAAACATTCAAAAGTATCACTTTTATGTTTCAAAAATATTGTCCATGTAAATCTAGAATAGTCATCTACAATTACAAAAACATATTTACTATGATTTATTGACTGAATTTGAGATGGACCAAATAAATCAAGATGAAGTAACTCAAGGGGTTTTGAAGTTGAAATCATATCTTTTAATTTAAAGGAATTTTTTCTAAGCTTTCCTAATTGACATGCATCACATAAACTATCTACTTTAAAATTCATTTTAGGGAGACCTCTTACTAGATCATGTTTTGACAGTCTAGATAAAAGTTTGAAATTCAAATGTCCAAATCTCTTATGCCAAATCCAAGGGTCACTTGTATTTGCCAGAAGACATAGGTTATCATTTGAAACTTTCATACTAAGAATATAAATATTCTTTTTACTAGTTCCCTCAAATATTATGGTTGAGTTATTATCTTCAATATGACATTTATCTTTTTCAAATTTAATTTTATATCCTTTATCACATAGTTAACTTATACTTAGCAGATTGTGTTTCAGATTCTTAACTAGCAAAACATTAGTAATAATAGGAGTTTCAGAGTTACCGACATTGCCGATATCAATCACGTATCCTTTCGAGTTGTCTCCAAAGTTAACCAGTCCTCCGTCTTTGTATATAATATTACTCAGCATATCTAAATTACCAATCATGTGTCTAGATCATCCACTATCAAATATCCACTTATTCCTTTTGATCTGCACAGATTGTCCATCGTGGATTGATTCCTTAATACCCATAAAGCATCTTTCCTGCACATTATAAAATTTGGATAGACAACTAGAATTTGAATAACATTCATATGCAGACTCATGGAACAATGATGATTTAAACAATTCTAAACTAGTTTTAACAAATTTTTCAAAAATAGCTGTTTTAAAACTTTTCAAAATTCAGATTATGAAACTTTTGAAAACAAAGCTCTGATACCAAATGTGAGAAATGCAGATTAAGGATCTTAAGGCTAGAATTAACACTAGAGCGGGGGGGAGTGAATAGTGTTTAAAGAAATTTGTTAATCATTTTGAGTTTATCTTAATTTGTTAACAATGTATACACTAATCAGACACGGAAATGAACACAGAATCAAACACAGATGCAAATATAAAGTAAAAGCAGTAAAGGAAAGAATACATCGGATTTTATACCGGTTTGAAGTTACCCTACATCCAATCCCGCACAACTAAGTATGGATTTCCTTTCAAACTCAATTCAACAATTACAACCCTCGATTTCAAGGCTACGAGGTACACCCTCCAGAATAACAATCCTTTGGGTAGAGATACTTGATTTCCGGGGCAACAAGTTCACCCAATTGATTTCCAAGGCTACAATCACACCTTCTCTCGCTCAATTGATTACAAAAAGTCTATAACTCAGATTAGCACTTGGATCTTGTAGAGATAGTGGAGAGAATCAAAACCAGAAATTATCTAGTTAGATTCGATATTGATTTCGGCAGAGTAATGGTGTAATTTGTAAATAAGAAAGTGGAGAAGAAGAGGAGAAGTTAAATAAGAGAAAAGTGATTAAAAATTCGTTGAAACTGACCCCTATTTATAGAAGAACAATAGCCATGACCATTCATGAAGAGTTATGGCGAATAGACACTTCTTTTGAAATTTGAATTTTGAATCAAACTGACACCATGTCGACATGGTACCTATAGGCATGTCGACATCCCACAGCCTTTTTAGATGTTTTTAATTTCTATAAAAATAATATTTATCTTATATAAAAACTATTTAAAACTTTATAAATATACTTGAATATAGTTGAAATTCATAAGTAAATATAAAGAACAATATATACATAATTTAACTATAATTTTATATTTAAATCTAAGTATAAATATTTAAAAGTTAAATATATTATTTGAAGATAGTTTAAAATGAGGAGTAATTCGACTTTGAAATTAAAGATGTTTTTGAGGCTAAAATTATTTAAAATTAGAATAGAGAGTTTTGAATCTTTTAAAAGGAAAGTTTTGAAATCATTTTGAAAACAAGATAATTTTGTAAAATCATTTGAATTAAAATTAGTGGATACAAAACAATGTCCCACTAGATTTTCGTAGGTTCCATCACTTTAACGGGCTCGAAGTGGATTCCATTCCACGAATAAATTAGATATTAAGATGCCAGTGCTTTTCTACGAGTTTTAACAAATATTCCTAATAAAACAAACTTAACCTTGAATCTTGAACTCTTGATAATCTTGATACTCTTGAGTAGGCCTGTCAATGGGCAGGGTTCGGTCCGGGTATTATAAAACCCGGACCCAAGTCCAATTACAATAATTAAAACCCGAGCCCGGCCCGAATCCGCAGAGTATTTCAACCCAATACCTGAGCCCGGCCCGTCGGGCTTTTTAAGCCCATTGGGTAATAACTATATACCTAACTCAGAATATTTATGTTAAAACCATATTTTAAAACTGCAACTTTGGTAAAATTGTATACAAACAATGTTAACATATAAATTGGATGGTGATGTAGTCAAGCTCATAACAAAAGTATGCAAAAACATCTATATTTAAACAAACAAAATGGTAAATAAATAACATACGCACTCATGTTTAGATACGACGAAAAACTAATAGTCGGGTCGGGCCAACCGGGCCGGGTTTTGATAAAACCGTACCCGTCCGGATCGGGCCTGAGTCGGGATTGGGTAGTAAAAGGCAAAACCCGTACCCGCATAAATAGGGCGGGTTCGGGCCGGGCCCGGACCGAAGCCCGTACCATTGACAGGCCTACTCATGAGTCTTCTATCTCTATATCTTGAACCTCTATATTGTACCGTCTTCATTCTTGATACGTGCATGGTTAGATCCTGCATATACATATATATCTAAACTTGTAATGTTAGTATTTATATTTATAATCTATTCTAAGGTTGTTGTCATCAAAACCAACTCCTCAGGGACTAACACATTTATCATTATTTCTGTAAAAATGATAACTTCATTAATCATTTTTCTATAAATTGTCCTTAAAATTAATTTTTCAGAAGTGTTGTACTCAAAACTTATTACCATGCATAAAGAAGCCCTTTGAGCGAAAATCCCTTTATGAGAAACTACAACACTACAAGACACACAATGTATTCCAATGGAGCCTTCCAACGGCCTCCAACGTCCTTGACCAATGGCTTCCAACATCTTCCAACGTGTAGTGTTTTCTCGTATAATTTATTAGTTAAAAACTGCAGGACGTTGGTAGACGTTGGAAGCAGCCGTTGGCGGCCGTTGAAGGACGTTGCAAAACCGCGAGCAAAACACAAAATCTGCTTATTCTTCCCCCATTCGGCCGAACCCCTATTTCCCCCCAAAATTCCCAATTTTCCTCCAATTCCGCTCCCCCCCCCAAGCTGCTCCGACGATCAACGGCCCCTCCGACGACTCCAAGCCTCCCTCTCGTCCTCTCTAACTCCCTAATCTCTCAAGAAAAGGTATAAACTCTAATCCCTATATTTAATTAAATTTGTTAAATTAGTGTATTAAATGTTTGTATTGCCTTATTGTATGTATAATCTAGTTTATTGAGGCATAATTTATGTTATTAACTTATGTATTGCAAGATTATATATATTTAAGTTTGTGTTAACAATAGAATAATGTGCATACAGTTAGTTTTAGGTTTGTTTGGAAACGTTAGTTGTTAGTGAGCATACAATTAGTTTATGTATTTTAGAAAATTTAAAAAAACGATATTTTATATTCATGAAATCCTTAGAGTGTCTTTCGGCCTCGTCTGATAAGTATTGTATATGATCGTTATGTGGGTATTCGTTTTTTAACAGAACGAACATCTATATTCACCGTATACAATATTTGTTGGATTTGTCCCTGTATTGGACAAGTTACGAACACAATAACGTAATTAAATCTCGTAAAACATTTCATTTTAAATGGTTCATAGAATTTCGACAGCGCTTCCTTTATGTTCCATGTGTACACGCAAATGTGTACTGTTCAGGGAACTAAAGCGAAGTGCTGTCGAAATTTTGTTGAATCGTTTAAATTGAAATGATTTACGCGATTTAATTACGTTATTGTATTTGTAATGGGAGGTAGGATGACCCATCGACAAAGTGTCAATTCACCAATAATATTGTTTTAATAAAATGCCAATTTTTTAAATTTATATCGTACTTTTTAATTATATACGTAGGTAAATGGACAATTATTTTACTGATCGAAGCTGGATGTACAAAAAAAGAAGGATCGAAAATGGAGGCTCAATAAGTGAACAGTTTAATAACGGTGTTCGCGTATTTATTGATTTCGCTTTGAGTAATAACAGAAACGACGAAGAAATCCGTTGTCCATGTACTAAATGCAAAATGTTAAAGCATTTGATACCAGAAATGGTTAGAGTTCATTTGCGTCAATACGGTTTCGTGCCGAACTATTTGGTTTGGGATCGTCATGGAGAACCGTTAGCATCTACTCATGTACAAGCTGAGGAGGCAGTGTGTATTGAAATTGATACGATGAATCTCGTAGAACATATGGTTGAAGATGCTGCACAATCAATGTTTCATGTTCCTCAATTAATTGATGACGATGGTAATGCTGAAGAAGAACCAAATATTGGGGCAAAAAAAATATATGATTTATTAGATGCCGCAAAGAAACCCCTTTGGGAAGGCTGCACAAGCGGAACCCAATTATCAGTAACTGCTGAATACATTGCGATGAAATCTAAATACAACTTCACAGAAGCTGGATTTACAGCTGTTGTACAAGCTGCGAAACGGCATATGTCTCCCAATAATTTAATGTGCAAAAATCATTATGAAGTAAAAAAAATGATGTCAGCTTTTGGTTTACCGTATCATAAAATAGATACATGTCTAAACGGTTGCATGCTGTTTTGGAAAGAAGATATCAACCTTAGAAATTGTGAAATATGTAATCAAGAAAGGTACAAATCAAGAAAGAAAAAAGGAAAGGAAGTCCCGTATAGACGTATGCATTATTTACCAATTACTCCTAGACTTCAAAGGTTATATGCATCTTCTGTAACCGCGCAACATATGAGAAGGCATAGTGTTAGAACACGGGAAGAAGGTATGTTAACACACCCAGCTGATGGGGAAGCATGGAAGCATTTTGACCACAAATATCCTGATTTTGCATCCGAGAGTCGTAATGTTCGACTTGGTTTATGTACGGATGGATTTTCACCATTTTCTCAGTTTGGTTCTAAATATTCGTCATGGCCTATAATTGTCACACCTTATAATTTACCTCCATGGATGTGTATGAAAACTCCATATATGTTTCTCACAGTTGTCGTCCCTGGTCCTAATGATCCGACACTAGGAATAGATGTTTATTTACAACCTTTAATTGAAGAATTAAAAACACTGTGGTACGAAGGAGTAGAAACATACGATATTTCCAAAAAAAAAACTTTCGCATGTATGCTTCTTTGATGTGGACAATTAGCGATTTTCCTGCTTATGCAATGCTTTCAGGTTGGAGTACGGCTGGTCGTCTAGCTTGTCCGTACTGCATGGAAGATACACGAGCATTTTCTTTACCTCATGGAAAGAAAATTTCATGGTTTGACTGTCATCGATGTTTTCTTCATATTAATCATCCTTTTAGAAGAGATAAGAAAAACTTTACAACTAATAGACAAGAAACTTTGAGACCACCTACGGTTTGGTCAAGCGAAGATATTTATGAACTTGTAAAGGATTATCCAAAGATACATGAAACCGGAGAACAAATTGAAATTCAAGGTAAATCATCGATTCATAACTGGTGCAAACAAAGCATATTTTGGGAGTTGCCTTATTGGAAAAATCTCCTGATTCGTCATAATATTGACGTGATGCATAATGAGAAAAATGTGTTTGATAATGTTTTTAATACAATTTTGAATGTCAATGGGAAGACGAAAGATGATTTGAAATCAAGACGTGATATCGAAGTAATATGTAATCGTCCCGAGCTTCATATAAAGCCAAATGACACAAAAAAGCCAAAAGCTTGCTATGAGCTAGACAATAATCAAGATAAAGTACTTTTAAAATGGGTGGAAGGACTAAGATTCCCGGATGGTATATCTTCTAATATTCGTAGATGTGTCGACTATAAGAACAATAAACTTAGCAGGATGAAAAGTCATGATTGTCATGTTGATGGAAAATTTATTACCCGTCGCTTTTAAAGAACTGTTGCCCGTAAAAGTTTGGACTGTTGTAACAGAACTTACTCTTTTTTATAAAGAGATTTGTTCTACTACATTAAAAGTTGATCGTCTACGTAAACTTGAGGAAGAAATCCCGATATTGCTCTGCAAAATGGAAAAAGTATTTCCTCCAGGTTTTTTCAATGTTATGGAACATTTATCTATTCATATTCCATTAGGAGCACGTCTTTGAGGGCCTGTGCAATATGGATGGATGTATCCATTTGAAAGGTATTTAAATCATCTAAAAAAAAGTGAGACAGAAAGCTCGAGTTGAAGGTTCGATTTGCAAATCATACATCGAAGAAGAAGCTTCGTTTTTTTTCTCTCATTATTTTAGTGACCATGTGAACATATCATTTGAAAGTGCTACGCGTAATGATGAAGGCATTGATCAAGATGATTGTCAAACGACCTTATCAATTTTTAATAAACAAGGTCGGCCTGCTGGTGCTTGTGTGGAAGTATGGTTGGATGATAGGGATTATAATGTTGCACACACATATGTTCTTCTCAACTATGCTGAAGTTGCACCGTTTGTTAGGTAATTTACTTATATATATATATATATATATCATAAACACGTGTGTATACACAAATATATGCACACACGTGTATCTTAATCATAATGCAACATTTGTTATTATATTTCAGTATTTACGAATCACAACATCCTAACGGCGATATCGGCAAAGAATTCGCTTCTTGGTTTTCTAAGTACGTTTTTGATACAACAAATTGTGTTGTAGACGAAGGATTGAAACATTTAGCTATGGGACCAAAAAGGATAGTGAAGACGTATCCAATATTCTTTGTCAATGGATATAAATTTAATACCAATGGATACGGTGCCGAAAAATTAACTAACAATACTGGTGTATTTGTTAAAGATAGTGATGATCCAAATGATCATATACATGATTTTTATGGCATGCTAACCCAGGTTTTGCAATTGACGTATTTCACACGACCCGCGGAAGAAGTATTTTTGTTTAAATGCAACTGGTTCAGCAACGTTCCAGGTTGTGGAATCAACGTGCACCCAAAATATAATCTTATAGAAATAAAACATACTTCGCGTTATTATAAATACGATCCTTTTGTACTTGCCAAACAAGCTCTTCAAGTTTATTATGCTTCTTACCCATCTCTAAGAAGAGATAAAATAGATTGGTCGGCTGTTTTTAAAACAAAGGCAAGGTTTACATTTGATGGACAGAATATTCCCGAAGAACAAGCTTACCAAGCAGATATCGAGGAAAATAGAGGAATAATAATAACCAACGATCAAACAGATTTTGGACCTCTAAACGATGAATCAAATGCATTAATTGAAGCATTTGAGAGTACAGAGAAACAAAATATAGAGTGCGAAACAGAGTCTGAATCTGAAAATGACGAGGACTGATCAACTATCTTCATTTTGAGAAGGTAAATTTATATTTTTTTAATTAAACATTATCCTGTTTTCATTAAAAATGAAATGGTATGCTAATATATGATATGTATCACATCTCGTTTTTACGTTACGCCATACTGTATGTTTTACATATAGTCATTTTATTTTCTGTTATAATGTTTGTTTGTAACATGTATTATATAGGTATGTCGTCACGTAGACGTACCGGTGGACATTCTGGGTCTCCTTCTTCCTCATAGAGAGGGCACGCTCGTCCGGACGGTGGTGATGGCGGTGGTCCATCATAGGAGCTACGGCGTCCTGTGGTGTGGCTAAAGCCAAAAGCAGATCAAAGGTAAGTATTAAATTTCAAAATTAAATTTCATTTTCGTACAATCTATTCTGAAAATATATAGTAATCATGAAATATTAAAAAAAAATCTCTGTTTAAACACAGTGGTTTCTCTTTGGAGCAGACTCAAGTAGTTCTATCTATATCTCGACGGGCGTACATGAGTCGTATGACCGAATGTTGGCCTAAGTGGAGATTGATTCCAGATAATGTTAAAGAGATTATTTGGCAGGATTTTTTGGTATGTCACTTTAATATATTAGGAACATGTTATATCAATTCATGTTTACATTATATATAAAAGCTGTATAACTCTTATTTTGTCAAACGTGCAGGCGGAAGTGGATCTTCAGGACGCTGATATTTCAGTCGTATATCGCCACTAGTGCAGCAAAGTCGCAAAGAACTACCGGGAAACAGTAAACAGCTTAAAAACAGCGGGAAAGAAGCCTCAGTGGATGAGCGCAGCTGTGTGGGATGATTTTGTGACATGGTGGGGAAACGAGGAGTTTCAGGTAAATTTATCATATGTTTAATTTAAATTCTTCTACGCAAATACTAACTAGAAATGTTAAACAATTTTTGTTTTTAAATTAAATTTACAGAGGCAGTCGGAGAGGAACTCAGCCAATAGGAGCAAGAACCCTGTCACACATCGTGGTGGTTCCAAGTCATTTCAGCATCACCGAGAGGACTTGGTATATTTATTAATTACGATAATAATTTAAAGATTTTAAGTTCTAAGTTGTAGATAACGTAAACATATATATATATAATATATATGTATATGGACATATTTCATGAGAGACAGCGTGGTGGTGCTTCTGTGAGTTACTGGGATGTTTTCACGCATACTCATGCGTTGAGTCAGGTCGACGAAGCAGGCACCGTTTCATACTCCTGGGATCACGATGCCAAAGCGCAGTCCTCATATGTAAGTAACATAATGACTTAACACTTATATAAGTTAATTAAAATAATGTTATCTAAATTCAACTTATTTTGCATAACATCAAAAGTTTCAGCAAGCACGGACTTCCATTCTCGAGGGCTCTGGGCGCGACGAGTTGACCGCCGATGAGGAGGACGCTATTTTTGAGTCTGTCATGGATCCAGCGGCACATGTCAGACGCTATGGTTTTGGGAACCAATCGGTAATAACTTTAACTTAAATTTTAAAATAATTATTCTGAACCAACTGTTGCACATTGTGATGGATTATAGTAAACAGGAATTATAGTTATTAAACACTGATAATTTAAATTTTATTTACAGGCTAAGACGGCTCAGATTGAGTATCAGAGGGCTCAAGATAAGGAGGAGATTGCACAGCTCAGAGCCCATGTCGCCGCGCTCGAGGAACGCAATATCCGCACCGAAGCCAAGACGGAGGAGCTGAACAGACGTCTTACGGAGTTTATGGAGCAATACGGCCGGTTTCCGTCTTCTGGTGGTTCTGGAGGAGAGTGATTTCAGGTATGATTTGATTTGTTTTGCCATGGACATGTATATTTGAAGAGTGTGAGGATTTGATACATTCTGATGTTTTGGATGTTGGTTTAGATGTGATTTTTGAGATGTTGACGTAGTAATTTGGTTATGGTTGGATGTTGATGTTTTGTTGGATGTTGATGTTGGATTGGACGTTTTGTTGGATGGTTCTTGTTGTTTTTATTGATTTGTATTGTGTATATTGATTAGTATATATGCTTATTACTTGGATTTACTATTATGATTGATTATATGTGAGATATGCTGTTGTATATGTGCTCGAAATTGAGCTTTTATGAGATATACGATGTTGGAGGTGGTTGGAAGCATGCATTGTTGGTTCTTTTTTAAAAAAAAAACACCCAGATTTCCAACGTCCACCAACGGCTTATTGGCACATTTATTCCAACGTCTTTCAACGTTCTCCATCGGAATTTCCAACGTCTCTCCAACGTCCAATTTGGTCAACATCTTCTACCACGTGGACAAATTGAACGTTGGAAGACGTTGGTATAAGCGCGTTGGCTCCGTTGGTGGACGTTGGCCGCCGTTGAAATGTATACCAACGGCTTTTCCAACGTCTACCAACGGCTTTCCAACGGCCGCCAACGGCTGGCCGCCGTTGGAATCCATTGTGTTTCTTGTAGTGCAATGATAACATCTCCTTTTTGGGAAAAATACAGTTTTAATGCATTAAGATGTGGAAATCCCTAAATATAGGACTGAAGCATTATAAATAGATAGATAATAATAATATTCCACTGACAATTAAAGGCATGTGATTAAATATAAGTTGGAAAACAAATAACAATGAATTGAGGAATTAGAGAAGTTACAGTAATCAAGTTAAAATCGACATTAATTAAAAAGAAGAGGTAAATGATACTTAATTGCATTAATAGAAAAGAAGCTGTAAATGATACTTAATTGTTTTGATAGGAAAGAAGCTGTAAATGAAATTACTAATATTAATGAAATAATAAGTAAGTTCAGGGCAAGTAAATCAATACTAATAATTGAACTAAGGAGGTATAATAATTTTCTAGTTGAAATTATATAGCCTCAAGAGTACATTTATGATGGGTGTGGATTATTAGGTATAACCCAATATTAAGGTTAATTATAAATGATGTGGTCATCAATATGAGTTGGGATATGAGGTCATTAATGTACACGATAGAAGTCCGCCCTCCGCAAAGGGCTAAACAGTTATGCATACACTGAACTAATGTGGGACATCAACAATTATAATATGTGTGTAAGACTATAAAAACAGGCTGAAATCCAAAAATTTGGTAATTAATTTTCAGGAAAGTGATAAAAGTGAAATCTACAACCTTGTTGGTAATTTGTTTCTATCTAAGGAGTCCTCCATTGTATGTTGGTCAAAAACGATTAGTAATTATTGTAAATGAACAATGAAAGATAATAATTGACCTTTTCTAAAGTTTGCATCAGATAATACAAACTTCTATTCAAACCGCTCTATAACTAAAGTGTGCACTTACTCAAACGGTGTTTTAAAACTCTACCATTTTAAAGCGGAGACTCAAGCCCAATTACAATAATTAAAACTCGAGTCCGATCTGATCTGCATGGTATTCTAAAACCAATACTCAAGCCCGGTTTGTCGGACTTTTCAAATCCGTTGGTTAATGCTCATATACCGAACCCATAATATTTATGTTAAAATCGTACTTTAAGCTTGTAATATTTCTAAAATTTATACATAGAAAATGTTAACACACAAATAAAAAATGTTAACATACAAATCGATGATAATAGAAGTAAGCAAAACATCTACTTGAAAACAAACAACATGATAAACAAATAACATACACATTTATATACATTTATATTTTGGTAATGCGGAAAATTAATAATCAGATCGAATTAGGATAAAACTGTAACCGACCCAAATAATGATCAGGTCGGACTGGGATACTTAAGACAAAACTCATTCCCGATAGGCTTGGACTGGACTCAAAACTCGCGTCATTGATAGACCTAATATTATATATCAAAACTTTGCCTAAAAGACATTAAATTTGTACTTTTTTACCAAAATTTAATCGCGAAAGGTTCTAACTTCTACCGTGGTTCCTTTTTCATGACACCATACGATAACGAAACATCATTTAACGCAAAAACTAATTTTTAAATCAGAAATGACCAAGGATGGGATAAGTCCCAACGAAGAATCGTGGATCTAAAACGAACAGTCGAGAAAGTACCATCAAAAGTCTCGAAAGCTATCATGATTCGCGCGCACCACCTTTGAAAATTATACAACTTTCGATTTTACTTATCATCCAACTCATTTGCGCAGAGGGGTCCTATATATACGCAATTAATGAAAAAGATAGCGTTGCTTGTGAACTAAGAAACCAATAGCTAGAAACCTGCAAATCTCTTAATTATCAGTTCAATCAATCATCAATTCAAACAATTTCCCCCACCCCCACCCCCACCCCCACATCACCAAAGTAGATCCACAAATCACATGAAATAACAAAAATAAAGTAAACATATATATAATTATATATATAGATACAAGGGTAAATAAACAGGTTGCTTACTTACATATACACATATTAAAATTAAGATATCGAAAGCTTCTCCTAGGAAAGCCAAAAAATTACATGCAATATTTCAAATACATATAAGTCTTAATCTTCAGCAGCGGTTGAGAATCAAAAATCATATATGTACAACACAAAATGTCATCGCCTCTTTCTCCCATATACTCCGTAGTTGACGTAGGTATTTACATGAGCAGATCAGAAACCCAGCCCACATCAGGCCCAGTAACCTCATTTTTATCGGTAACACCGCTTTCTTTGCTGAGCCGTTCATACATCCTCATCCGCAAAGCCCGGCCACTCTCAACCCTCTGATCAGTGCAGCATTCCTCATCAGCAAACCCGTTGAGGTCGAACCCGCTAACGACACGGGTGGGGGTTGGGGTGGAAGGGAGGCTGCAGAACCCGCCGACGCTGGTGGGGGACCCAAAGCAGGTGTTGGAGTACTTGCGGGCGATGTGGAGTTTGCGGAGGCTTTCGAGGAGGGAGCTCGGGGATGCGGGTGGGGAGCGACGGGCTGGGGATCCGTCGTAAGAATCCATGGTGGTGGAGGAGGCCGAGGCTGCGGGTGTGAGGACCCGGAGCTGATCGGGCGTGTGGGCAAAGAAGCAGACCCGGCGGCGGCAGCCCGTTCCGTCTTTGCATGGCTGGGTGCGGTAACGGGCCGGGTGCAGCCAGCATTCGAATACACCGTGCGCCATGTCGCATGCATCTCCTCTTTTGCAGTTGCCTGATTACAGCATAGTATATAGTGTAACATGTAAGTATTTGATATACCGGACACTAGGGAGAACCTTCAATGATAAACCATTAAAGACTACATATGTATAACATGAACAAGATGATAAGTATAAGCCTGGTTATCAACCATGATTAAGAAACATGTATAATAAGTCTATACTAGATTACTAATGTATTATCTTGTTTCTTGCACTTTAAAAAGCGCTCCTAACATCTTGTTTCTTGCATTTTAAAAACACTAGCATCTTCAACCATCAAACTAAATTTACGTTATCGAAGAAATAACCATGCTCAGCTAGAAGGATTTTAATTGATTCAACTCTATGATGTAAGAATGAGATATTTGAAGGCTGTTTAACTAAAGCTCATTAGTTTTGCCGTTTTTAAGTGTGTATTGTTAAAAAAATGACGAAAAAGCAAAAGGAAAAAATGCGTAAAAAATTCTTAATGTCTAGTACTTATAAATAATTATTAGACATCTATAACGAGATTAATTAAAGACGACAATTTTATTAATATTATTATTATTAAATAAATAATCCCAAATTAGATGTACCAAAAATATATGTGGAAGTTGTTTATATTCACTCGCAGTATTTGAAACGAGAACAAATAACTGTATTTGACGACAAGGCTAATAATTCATTCAAAAATATTTTATTGTTTATCGTACAAACAAAATATTTAAAAGCATAAAATTTAATCAAATTTAAAATTATACAGTTGGATGTACGAACGACGTTACGCCTCTAGAAGAGTCTACGTATAATCCAAAAGTTATGCATCAGAAAGTATCACTCACAATACTAATCTACAGTTAAAATAAAGCAATGAAATACCGATAATATACTAATATGCTAATAATAATCAACTGTTTGAACTTCGAACTTTGAAATACGTACATAATTTCTCGTTTTTGCAACCCTAAAAAGTAGCAAATAATAACATACCAATAGGCCCTTGACATAGAAAATATTTAATGGCTGTTTAATCTATCCTTTTTTATTGATGAATGAACAAATTAATTAAGCGCTTCCTCACACATACTGTTTTTATATATACTTTTCACATCACAAAAAGATTCATGCTTAAAGAACCTAAATAATGGCGACTTAACATCTACCGACTTAATGTCAAATTAAACTATTTCATTATTACAATTTAAAGTACGAAGATTTAAGCTATAACCACCCCATAAAGACAAGTATCGATATACTACTCATGCATGCCACGAACAATGATTAAACTCGCTAAAGATCGACATGATAGAAAAATAAATCAAACATTGAATAATACCTTTACGAAAATCAGGACAAGCGGTACCAGAATAATGATACTTTCTCGGATCTCTCCTCCTGGCCTTCTCACCTGGATGAGCAAAAGGGCAATCAGTCCAGTCATGGCTCCTCCCTCGAACGCACCTTCTAATTTTGAACTCGTACATCCTAAACTCGTCGCACGAGTACGTTGCATCCGACGCGGAAAACTCGTCGTCAGACTCATCTTCGTTCTCATAAGCTCGCAGCACGTCTACGGGAGTCAAATCTTCGTACAACGGCGACCACGACGGTATATACACGGTTGGTTTTTGCTGCATCAACATTTTCTGGGATATTTATTTATGTTTATTTTTTGGTAGTGGTGTGCTGATTTTTGATATGGATGTGTATGGTTTTATACATAGAGATTTGTCTGAGGTTGGGTTTGGCTAACCGCGGTTAAGTTGACGGCGTTTGAGATTCATTAGTCGGCAGGGACGTTAACGGATTGGATATTAGCAGTTGATTTTGTCTGATGGGAAGACGAACGGTTGTGATTTGCTGACACGTGGTGAAAGGTTATTGATTTGACAGAGGTACTCAGAGGCGAGGTGGAAAGCTGGGAGCGCGAGATCATTACACGTGGTGTGCGGAATTTCGCGTCAGATTTAATTGGTGATATGGGCGGTAAATATTGGTTAAGCTTCGTGTTTGATGTTGCGGAGTGCAGAGCCGATTGTGTTGGAGTAGAATAAGATTAAGCCGTGGCGGAGGGTTGAAAGGCATTTTTACCGTACAACATAAAGTATACTGACCGGCTGTTATGGTAGTTTATATGGAACATACGAACGGAAAATATGTTTTGAATTAGATAGGTAGAGAGGAAAAAAAAAAAAAATAATAAGTTTGACTTACATCCATAATAAGTTTCAAAATAAAAAAAACATCATTTCCAAACTAAAATTACATTTTCGGTCCCTATATTCAAATTAGCGCACGCAAAAAGACCCAAATACTCGTTTATGTTTTTAACATTTCAAACGCGTATAACTTTATGCAGAAAAATCGGATCAACATACCGTTTTCACCAAAAAATCATAAATTTTATGATCTTTAAAATGAGATCCATTGTTGATACCAAAAATTCAAATTTGAAGTAAATGTGCAATTATTTCATATATTTGCGGATAATTCATCAAATTTTGAACACTTTCGATTTTTTTTTTAAATTTACAACATTTACAAATAATTGCAGAAATTTCTGCAACTATATGCAATAGTTGCAGAAATGTTTTCTGCAACTATATGCTATAGTTGCAGAAATGTCTATAACTATTGCATATAGTTGCAGAAATTTCTGGAGAAATGCAACTATATGCTATAGTTGCAGAAATGTCTGCAACTATTGCATATAGTTGCAGAAATTTCTGCAACTATATGCAATAGTTGCAGAAAACACTTCTGCAACTATTGCATATAGTTGTAGACATTTCTGCAACTATTGCATATTTGCAGAAATGCAACTATATGCTATAGTTGCAGAATTGTCTGCAACTATTGCATATAGTTGTAAAAATTTCTGCAACTATATGGTATAGTTGCAGAAATGTCTGCAACTATATGGTATAGTTGCAGAAATGTCTACAACTATTGCATATTTGCAGAAATGCAACTATTGCATATAGTTGCAGAATTGTTTGTAACTATTGTATATAGTTGCAGAAATATCTGCAACTATATGGTATAGTTGCAGAAATATCTACAACTATTTCATATAATTGCAGTTTTTCATTGAAATCAAGAAAGATGAGCTCGTCATTGAAGAAGAAGAAGATGAATTCAAGAAACATAAGTTCGCCAATGAAGAAGAAGATGAAATCAAGAAAGATAAACTCGTTATTAAAATCAATCGTGCAAGAAGCGGAGGGGTATTTTAGGTAAAAAAACAGCCAAAATGAAAAACAGCGACATGCAAAGTATGTTTTCTTGCGGGAGGAGTTTTAGTGAATTAAGTTTGCTTTTAGGGATGCGTGCCTAATATTCACAAAAAAATATATTAGTAAACCAACGGATTGGTAGTTAACTCGTATGCATGTTTTTTTCCTTAGCACCAAATTAAAGGTGCATTGTTGAGCATCGAACGGATTATTCTGAACAGAGCACGAATGAAAAACGTTCAATTATAGTGAAATACATTGTTGTGCAATTATATTGGAATATGTTTTTGTGCTGGGAACAAAGCAACAAACAGAAATCGAAAGAAAAATTATTGTTTGGAATTGTACTGCAGTAATTATTGTCAATGATAATTTAATTGTTGACGGTGACAACAATAACCAGTTTGTAGTTAAGAACTATCATATATGACTAGGCAATCCAATAATTAAAGCATAACACTTTGTTGCAAAAACACGTGGGACCTATACAACAATTTATAAATATAAACCTATACGTTGATACGACAATATAAATTAGAAACTACATTTAGCGAAGTCCTACAACAATTATTTCAATCTTTATCCTCTTTCGAAACAAAACCATATTATTTTCCACACTTCTTTCGATTGGTTCATTTTCATTTTCACTTATCGCTTGAATATTGTGATATTCTTCAAAGTATTCTTCTGAAATAATATCATGATTTTCATCGTATGACATAAAGTTAGTATCTTCGCTGTTTTATTTCCGTATAAATTATGAATAGCTATTGTAGAGACAATTACTTTAGTTTGATCTGCAAATTGGTAAGTTCGGTTCTAATCATTAATAATAATTGAAATGAAACAAGCGAGATGCCTAATACTCTTTATTGTAAAACCAGGCAATATCATATTATTACCTAGGCATTCCATTTAGACAAACGAAACCAAAAAAAGAAGATTGGCACATAATCATTGACAAGTTAAGCAAAATATTGTTTCTATGTAAAACCGACTATCTCTTAAGAGCGGGTATGTTGGTGTCAAAAATGCCACCAACACCCGATTGAATGTGAAAGCACCATTACCCGATAACAATATCCAAATAGAGGTAAGCATATAGATTATGAAATAAATTGCAGAAAAGCAAATGAATATGCAAGTTTTATAGTGGTTCGGCAAACTCTGACCTACGTCCACTCCAATAATTTTTTATTTATACTGTAAGATTACAAGTACAGTTGTTTTGCCTTGGAAAAGTAATGGAGGAAGAGAAGATAGTGAAAGAGAAGAGCTACCCGGAAAAAGATCCTTCAAATTAACCATGAAGCTTGTATTTATAGGGGAAGACGGCAAAATATCTTCCTGACGGCGAAATATCTTCCTGAAATTTCGGCTGCGGAGTCTCCAGATCCAAACGAGGTCACCCTATCAATCGCGTGCCCCACTTCCATTAAAATAACGTTCGGTGCCGATCGATTTTCTTCCTCCTTTTCACTTGCGATCGATGTGGTGGGTCCTTCCATGTAATATCTTGCTATTCCCTAAGTTTCATGCATAGTTGACTTCTGGATTTTGAGTTATTGATCAATCATCTTTGATTTGTATTGTCAATCCAAGCGACTCGTATCCATATCGATTCACGCCGATCCATATTGAAGATGTGCCATATCTGATCCATATTGGGGATGGATCATAGCCGATTCATTTTGAAGATGGGTTATAGCCGATCCATAATGGAGATGTTCCATATCCGATCCATTTTGGAGATGGATTATAACCGATCCATAATGGAGATGTTCCATATCCGATCCATTTTGGAGATGGATTATAACCGATCTATAATGGAGATGTTCCATATCCGATCCATATTGGGGATGGATCATAGCTGATCCATATTGGGGATGGATCATAGCCGATCCATAATGGAGATGGATCATTGCTGATCCATATTTGAGAAGGATCATAGCCGATCTATTGTGAAAAACGATCATACCCGATCGTGTTTTCAAAAGAAGTGTGAAATTCATACTTAGCCAATTCAAGAATGTTATTAAGATGAATCCGTACGACTATCGTCCATAGTCTTGTCCATAATCGATCTTCAATCCTGGTAACCATCTCTCCGGACTTTCTGCCTTGATGATTATGAAGTCTGTTGGCGCCTGTGTACTGCCTTACCAAAAGGCAAGTTAACTGGGTAGAATAGTCCTTATTAGCTCGGTTTTATCGACAATACCTATTTATGACTATCTTTATATTGTTTCTCTAATTAGATAGGTAACAAAATAGAAAAAATTAGGAGGAATTTTCTTGGAAAAGGCAGACTCGAATGTTCTAACTTGAATTGCCTTACTAATTGGGATTAAGTTTGCAAACCCAAAATCAAGGTGGTTTGGGAATTGTTAATCTAAACAACATAAATATCTCTCTTCTTTGCAAATGGAGATAGAAATTCTAAACGACAATAAAGCAACGTGAAAAGAAATAATCGAAGATTATTGCTATAATGGTACCAATAACTTATATAAACTCATAACCCTCTTCTTTCTTTCTTTTGGAAAAACATTTAGAATTTTTTTCATACATTTAAATTAGGACTCAATTTCATCATCCATTCGGGAGGCAAAAGTTTCTTTTGGATGATCCTTGGGCATCCCCTATTTGCATTAAAATATGTATTCCCATACCTTTTTCTGGCCTCTAATAAGATGATCAATCTTGTTAAGGACATTTTTTTACCACATGATGAATTCAAATGGAATCTTTCATTTACTCAAAATCTGTTAGGGAATAAGTTTAGACAACTTCTAATGCTTATTAATAAGATCGAGCATATAAATATGGATGAACAACATGATTATGTGGAATGGCGTTGGAACAAAAAGGTTACACACCTAACTCAATTTACGGTTTCATGAACTTCTCGGGTATTATATCATCCTATTTTAAACCTATATGGAAGTTAATGCGGCCCATAGAGTAAAAATACACATATGGTAGTACTAGACGATAAACTAAACACAATCTCTAGGCTAATTCGAAAATTACAAATAATTTCAACATTAACCCTTGTTATTTTTGTAATATAGCCCTTAAAACCACTAAACTTCTATATTATGAATGTCGTTACATCTAATATATAATTAGTACATTAACTGATATTTTCGAACTCGACATAAGTACAATCATTCCTCCTCCATTTAATTCTGGACTAGTTTTAGACTTAACTATAACTATTCACATAGAAAGTTATTGGATATCATTTTTTCATTTATAAGATGGGGTCTCTAGAATGAATGAAATCAATATGTGTTTAATCACAACTACAGAAGTAATTCTTCTCTCCTAGTTTTTATTGCATGGTATATTTCACTTCTGGTAGGGACAAGTAAAAGAAATTCAGATTAGAGGTTTCCACTTGATTGGATCATGTGTAACACTTTAACATATACCGATCAACATCTTATATTCACTAGCTCAGAGTCTCCTATACTTTTACTAGGGAACTAACATAGCTTGTCGAATCACTTTTGGTGCAATTGGAGTTGTATCACTTCCAGTCTTGTACATGTGCACACTTTTATAGTTCAACTTTTTTATTGTACATCGGTTATCACAACGATTTGGCTCGGTATTCGGTTGTTGATCAATAGTTTTACTTTCAATTACACTTGCTTCTTCCAGCCATAGGAACTGATTTACCTTTCATGGAATTCTTCCATGTTAGTTGGTTGTTTCAATTTAATCCATCTACCAAAATCTGTATCCAGATGAAGTGCTCGGACCAAAGCCATAAAAATCATATCTTCCTTTGAATTTCTTATCTCAGTAACCGCGATATTGAATCGGTTCATGAATGATTTTAGTGAATCATTGGGTCCTTGGCAGCCAGATAAGGACATCACATCCTTTGGTCGTGCAATATAGAGCTTAAACTGTTCAAGAAAATTTCTTTCCAATTCGTCAAAGGTAGAATGGATTTCGAGGGAAGTCTAGTAACCACCTAGAAGCGAAACCTTTCAAAAAGATGGGGAAACATCCGCACGAATAGCATCTATAGTTCCAACTCCATACATATGCCATCCGTACTTATACAAGTACTATTTTGGATCCATTGTGTCATTGTATGATGGCATGGTTTGCATAGTGAATTTTCGAGGATATTCCTCTCTTAGAACATTATCAATGAAAGGGGTTCGACTTAGTGCGGAGCCTCAATCCTCATTTTTTCTGCCTCTACTTTCCTCCACCAACTATTTGACCATGTCAGCGATATATTCCTCGCTGGCACGGTAGTCTGCAGGTCGACTGTAAGGGGCTATACCGAGTGTTTGACTCTGCAAATGGTCTTAACTTGCCAGTTGAAGCCTAGGTTCTCCACTCTTCGGAAGAACCACTCCTGCAGAGTTCCATTAGCACACAGTTGGTCTTACTGTGGGAGTTTGCACTTCGTTTTCGGCATTTTTCCTATTTATGTCAGCATTCAGTTCCAATCCATCACCATCAAGTTGCATATCATCCTCATAATTAGAAGCAAGCAGCGCAATATTCTCCCGAGGAGTGTTTACTCCAAGATTTGGTTTGGTACCGGGTTATCTTACGATGTTAGGAGCGCTCCCGTCGTCTCCTATGACAACTCCTGCAACTCCACCAACTGCCTCTTTCTGTTTTTTCCTGCTATTCTTTTCATTTTAGCCTGAAACAGAGGAACTCTCCTGTTCCATAGCGGCTGCATTTTCTTGCCTAGTTCTCAGGGAACTTGGTGGTGCAATGATAGCAAAGCATCAATTTTGTCCATGAGATCCCTTTGGCCATCGGCCCTTTTTTAGTTAAGTTCATCGATCATCTGATTAAGCTCTCCTCTGGTTACAACTTTCTACTGAGTGGAGGATCCTGGCGCTACATTCACAATGTTAACCTCCGCTCGGTGAGGGTTAGTGTTGTTAACTTAAATTTGATGTGGGTTTGCTTGATCATCCTCAACTGTTGCTCCTATAGACCTTCCATAAACAGATTTCTGTTTTCTAAGTACCATTGATCTTCAATAGCAAGCCTTCAAATTTCCTCAAAGCAAATTCCTTAGATCTAACAACTGGATCTCTTCTAATCCAAAATAGAAAGATAGATCTAAGCATGGGTTCAATTATTCTTAGTGAAAGCACTAAAATGTTAACACCAAAAATGGATCAACATCCAAGAATAGGTTGTAAGGAACCCGTAGAACCTAGATCATGTAGAACCTAGATCTAGCAGATAGTAACAAAAACAAAAGGAAAAATAGTAGAAATAAAAGAGAGACACAAGATTTATAGTGATTCGGCAATCTATGGCCTACGTCCACTCTATAACTTTGTTGCTTATAGATCTAATGTAGTTTGAGGTTACAAGAGATTTAAAAGAGAATAAGTCATAAGTCATAAGTATATAGGTTAGATAGATTCTACGTCCTAGAATTGTCCAAAGTAGTTGCCTTGGTGACTATTGTGTGGAGATAGAAGACGATGAAGAGGCAGAGCTCCCACATAGTGATGGCAGAAGTCCGATCCTATTTTGGTTGCTCTATGGTTTATATTTATAGGGAAAGCAGGCATGCCGGGTCGGAAGCCCACTACCAGTGAGGTCCAGACATCGGCCTAGAGTAGTGTGAAAAAGTTGGGGGACCCATAAATTAATGTGATAACTTGGTGCCAACTTATCCTCATAACTCGGGCCCGAGTTATCCTCTTAGAAAGTAATTCATCCAATTCTCTTGCATCGTATTTCTTACATCATTTTTGGGTGCTCCTTGTGTTTTCGTAGATTGTTGACTTGTTTTGATGATTATTCCTTCATGGTTTGTTCTGCAGTTTACTGGAGTTAACTCTTCAATTCTTGAGATGGATCGTCTAGAACTTTATGAAATCACTTGGGCTTGCACACAAGAGCTAGAGAATAACTCGTGCGAATTTGGAGAGGCTGGTTATGAAGCCTGATAACTCAATGCCAAGTCATAGGCATGACTCGGGCCCGAGTTATGTTGTTAGCTACAAACTTGGCGAAACTTTTCTGAACCTCTTCTTTGCTTCTTTTAAGCGCACTTGCCAAGTTTCAAGTCGTTTCGTCTTCGTCTCAACATTCTAACTTCCCTTGACTTATGGTTGGTTAAAAACCCAGTTAACATTTCCCCCCCAGAGTATGCTTTCATTGGAAACAAAGTGTGCTCGGTAGTGAGGGAAGTCCGAGATTGCTAGCCTGGAAATTCTAGTTGATCGTTTGGATATTGTCTCAAGACGTTGATTTTACCTGATTGATTGTCCGTTAATCATTCGTTCTGATTTTAATTAGCATTCTGATTCTCTGCATTGGCCATATATTCTACACTCCAGAGACTGAATAATGCTTCGATTTAGTAGGGACTCCCTCTGCAACGATTTGGAGCCAATTCGGGTGAATGGTGGTAACTTGGTATTGAGTTATAGTGATAACTCAGTACCGAGTTATTGACTTAAGAATTTTGTTTAAAAGTAATTTTTTTAAAAGTTTTGTTACTTAAGCAAACTTTCTTATGCTTTCCTTTTCACTCCTCTTCCTAACACCGAGTCTTCACATTTCCTACCCGAGTCTTCCTTCACCGAGCCAATTCTAATCCTCGAGTATCATCGCCGCTGACTATATCTTGAACCACCACCACCAGAGGAAGCCGCTCCTGCAGACCGATCCCCGCCACCTACTGAATTTTCCATCGCCTCCAAGTTCTTTGCCTTCAACTCTCGGACCCGACTAATCTTGAAGCCTTAGGTCGAGCTAATCCTTTGACTTGAATTTGAAGGTTGGACTTGGGTTGATTGTAGGATAGTGGTTGCAATGTCAACGATCTGGTCTTAGTGGAATTTAATTGGGGGAAAGATGGTTGATCTTGGGCATATTCAATCAGTGTTAGATTTAGGGTTTACCCCAGTCGAACATGTGTGGCTCTAGAGACAAGTTGCACTTTCTGGCTTTAACTGTCTTTCTCCATGAAATTGGCCGAGTCTTAATGGTCGAACTGATTCCAATACGAAGATTTGCCTTGAATTTGGACATATTTGACGACCCCATCACTTTGCTTTTCTATTATTGCACTTCTAGTACTCCTAAAAAGAAAAGCTTTCCACGTCGCTACGGACAACGGATCCGTTATCGATTTTTCAATCGATAACGGGTAAGTACTGATAGATAAACGCAAAATACGATACAGATCGTTTTTCTAAAGCGAGCAAGGTATCTACATAGGATGGTCCATTCGTCATATACGGGACACTGGACTCATTTTGCATAGATAACATATCGCACTTGCCCCAATCAACACTCAAAATTTGATCGGTCCACACATGTGGACTTCCTTTGGAATCTAGGTGTTGACCACATGGGAATTTTATTCTAAGTGAAACATACCTAATCATTTTGAACGCTATGTTTTCCTATTCAAAATGACTCATCGGTCTCCTCGTTTTAAGCCTATTGAAGGAACTTCCACTCCTTCAGAAGCTGAATCATCTACAGCTCTGGCTTTGCCTTTCATTCCAGTCGGGCTAAGCCAACTAGTGACTTATGAGTCTCAAGGTCAGCTAGTTCTGGCCGATCCAGTAATACGTCAACTACCTTCGGGGCCGAGAATCATAACTGAACCATTGGAGCAGGTGCCTTCGAGCTTGTATGCCAGGTCGCTCCAAAACATTTGCATTCAGCATGGTATTCCTAAAGATGACATTCCTTTGCCGACAAAAGATGAGCTTGCTCATAATCCCCCTCAAGGATTCATGGCTTGCAACCGTTACATGTGTCTTGGTGGTGCTGTTCCACCGTTCAACTCGTTTTTGAGCCACTTCGTACAAGAGATTGGACTTGCTCCATCCCAAATCCATCCAAATGGATATTCATTACTGAAATCTTATATGTTCTTTTCATGGATAAATTCACACAACCTCCGACGTTCAACGAGCTGACATACCATCCCATTGTTCAAGAGAAGGCAAGATTGCCCATCGTATGTAATTATAGAGGCCTGGAGAGGTTGTAAGGTCATCGAGGGATTGCACAATAAATGCTCCACTTTCAAGAACGAGTATTTCTTCATGCGTTGCTCAAAGGGATTCAATCGCTTGTGGCTTACGGGAAGTAGGATCTTCTTCTTTTGTTTATCCCATGCGAGCGCTTCTAAGTCACTAACTTAATGTGTGTCTCTTTGCAGTCTTGTCGAGATGTGACCGTAGGGAAGAGCATAAGAGAATGCTCAATGATTTGAAGGTCGTGGCAAAGAAATGATGGACTGTTGAATTCCTTTTGACATATGACAACTTGCGGGAATATGGGCTGCTTCACCTGGGGAGATCTATTGACACCAAGTCTCGAGTACCAAGCAACTATAGGACAAACACTCATTCCACTGCTCCCACTCATAACTCTAACGAGAATGCACATGGGGATGCAACTGGTCATCAGGTGAAGTACAACCTGAAGAAGTTCCCGAGATCGATGAAAATTTGCCTACCGAGGAAGAGGTCCTAAAGGATAGGGATAAAATAGGTAGGATGTCCCCGGTCCTAGAGGAAAATGGGCTGATCTAGAGGAGAGACGAAAAATAACCAATGATAGTAGAAAGGGAGGAAGAGGCTTTCGATGACGACGACGATAGTGATTTTCACGCCACCGAGGAAAGGTTTGAGTCCTACAATGAATCACCGGAGATGAGCCCTGATCTTCCCAACCTATCTTCTCCTGAACTACCAACTACTGAAGCATTAATTCCTAAAATCCCCGTTACTCCTCCTCCAGAACAGCTAATTACTGAGAATTCTCAATCGATTAGAGACCAAACTATGGAAACCCCCATAGGAGATTCGACACATGCGTGCCCTCTAAGAGACGTCTCTATTAATTTAAGCAAATTTGAGGATTTCACAATCAGTGAGATGATAGGCAAGATTGGTTCGGATATCAACCTATCTCCGAGTGTTTTCATAAGCGAAGGTGGAGAGACTCTAACTTTTAAACTATGCTAATACGGTCGGTAGAGTGCATAGGGGTCATTGGCACTATATACTCCACTTTAGAATAATGGACACACAATTTTGCATTGAGTAAAGTTCTAAAATTAACTCCATTCTTTTATCATTTCAGGTTCCATGGGTCATGGACTATTCAATCAGTTATATCAACACTCCAGTTCTTACAGAGATTGCCAGATTCAGCTCAGTGCCCTTACCGTGAAACTAAAGAGGAGAGAAGGAAAAGGAGAAATAGGGAAGCGGAGGATGAATCCCACCAAGAGAAGAGAAGAAGGGGCGGTGATGGTGATGCCCCGGTGATACTCACAAGCGCCACAAGGATTCCCATTTATCGTCGTGGAGCTACATCATCCATCACTCCTCCCCGCACCAAGGCTCAGACTGTTGTGATGCAGGAAATCACATCCTCTCGGGACATCACTACTACTGCTACTCTTACTTCTTCTAAGCATAGTGATAAATACACACTTCCGCCAGGTCCATCTCAATTCAGGCTACTTACCCACATCTGTTCTTGATATGCACGTAAATGTGCATATTTTTACTTCCATAAATAAATGAGCATATAAGGCATTTAAACATGTTTAAACCAAAATTTAAATTATTTTCAAATCATCATTTATTCATTTTTATATAGGGGCAAAATGGTCATTTTTGTGTGTGAATTAATTTGAGAATATTTATTTGTACATTTTGTTTTTAATTTTAGGAATTTTGGATGGAAATATGAAGAAGCCTACATGAAGATATGCATGCATAAGAGTTAGAAAACAAATGAAGATGGAAATAAATCATTTCATGCAACATGGAGGACCCCACCTACCCACTTACCATGATTTACAATTAGGAGCTAATGCATATGTTAGTGAAGATTAAAGTTACATGCACATGTAATGGTGGATTAGGCTCATGCTAATGACAACTTGGAGGCCACACTTCCTCAATGGTATTTTGGGCAGTCCCCAAATATATGGATTAGGGTTTTAGGCATGTATAAATACCTCTTATATTTCATGTAGAAAGCTCTTAGCACCACCTTGTAGTTAGTTTAGTGGTAGCCACAAAAATAAATAAAAACTCTCTTTTCATTTTAATGGCTTCTTAGCCTTTTCTTCATGTAATTTTCTTATATGCAATTTTAATTCATGTCTTTCCTTGTTTATTTCTTTTTATGTTAGTAGTTTAGATCTCTTTCTTTTATGCAAGTAAATTAGCTTTAGTTTATTTTAATTAGCCTGAATTTTTTTTGTTTTTGATTC
This sequence comes from Allium fistulosum, assembly GCA_030737815.1. Lineage (NCBI taxonomy): Eukaryota > Viridiplantae > Streptophyta > Magnoliopsida > Asparagales > Amaryllidaceae > Allium > Allium fistulosum. The sequence goes on along the minus strand of CM060908.1, from coordinate 659,938,705 downwards.
ATGTTGCACTCTACATTTGTTGAAATGATAACAAAAATGAGAAGCTAAACCCCTTCAATTTAGGGGTAACGAAGCTCTCTTAATCATGTAGATTCAACATATTTGCAAATTTGTGATCACTTTTTGTGCTTAATGGAAATTTTTGAATGGGTAAAATTTTGTTGTTTTAACTTTGAATTTGATAGCCTATGTCGTTGACACCAAATAGGTTATGCTTAAACAAGCATAAACACAAATTACCTCTTCATCTACATATGATGTTGGTAATGAAGTGATTTTAGAATCAAAATTTGATGGTCTATATTACTAATCAATAGTAAATAGATCATTCTTAGAATATATTTTATCTTCAACTTCATTATCATTTTCATGAGAGTTCACAAGTGGTTTAGTGGGTGTACTAAAGTTTTATGGTTTATGTTGGGCTAATTAATAGCACAAATATGTCATACTTAGGATAACCACATCAACTAAATTCACTAATGACCAAAAAAGAGAGATCATAATTCCATTATGTTGATTTATGTGATCATGAGAAGGGATTTGCCTCTAAATGTCCTCTACTCTCATATTTTTATCCACTTTTAGTTTTTGTTAGTTTTTAGAAATTTGTAGTTAACACATCTTAAATTTTTGGTTTAATTTGATTGAGTAGAAATTTTAAATCAATTCAATTCCCTACGGATCGACCCATACTCGCCACGTACTAAAATTATACACCGTGCGCTTGCGGTTATATTTTATTACAATTTTTCGGTGGTTTTCTAAACTGATAGTAAATTAGTCGAATCAGCAAGTTTTTGGCGCCGCTGCCGGGGAATTAATTTGATTTTATTTCTATTATTCGAATTATTTGTTATTTAATTTTATTGTGTGTTCATTTTGTGTGTTGAATTGCATTTAAATAAATATATTTTGTCTTGTGTGTTTGTGTGTGATTTTTGTGTCATTGTGTTTGTGTGCTTGTTTTTTAGTTTCATTTGCATTTGCATTTCTATATATATAAAAAAACATACACAATTTCAAAACAATATATATTATTAATTTACATCTTTTACATTTACATTTTTTTTTCATTTTCTTCTTTTGTTCACATTTACAAATTTTTTTGTTGATACACTACCATATTACCCTCTATGCACTGTGCCACCAGCTTCCTCCTCCCTCTATCAACACTGCAGCAAATACCATCCTCTTCTACAACCACTTCCTCCACTTCATCCACTTCCTTCATCTCTTCATCACTGTACAACATTCCCAGTTCAACCTGCCGCCCCTTACTGATCAACATACATATCCCCTGCCTTCAAGTTCCAGTGCACTGCCATACTTTACTGTCACCCTCCCTTACTGCCAACTTGAAACTTACATTCATCATACATCAAACACAAGACATCATCTCCCCTCTCTGCTTCACCATCCCCTAAATACAACCACTACACTTCAACACTCCCACTGCTGCCACTGTCAATTCCTCCCATCATTTCTACACTACCTGCAACTTCCCTTCTTCACTTCTCCTCTCTATTTTGTGTTTCTGTTTTTTGTTTTTGTGATTTTTTTAGTTTTGTGTTGAAGGTTGAAGTGTGCATGCATACATAAAATTTCCACAAACCTCCTTCACTTCTCTGTTTACCCCAACTTACATATATCCACTTTATCCAAAACTGCCATCAGTTCTTCCTCCACCATCACCACTGCCTCATCACCCAACCCACGGCATCACACAATCAAAATCAAGTATGGGACACAGTCAAAATCACTTGTGTTGACTGTGGGGACACAATCAAAATCAAGTATGGGGGGAGTCTCATCTTCATTATTTATTTTTCATGTGTTATTTCTGCATTTTCTTTCCAAAACTTAAATAAAATTCCAATTTTTTTTCTTTCTAGCATATGAATTTACTTTTGGAAAAACACTATAGGATAAACATATGGTTTTGGTCATTAAATGGAACGTTTTGGAAATTTCTTATCTTAACAAATAATAAAAAGAAAAGTTTGAATTAAAAGCAACTTTAGTTTAACTAGTATATAAGAAGGTTCATGGGTGTTAATTATGAAGTATACCCTAATTGAAATATTAGTTTAACGAGTGGTTGATTTAAAATAAAGGACATAACATTTTTGATCTTCTAAGTTAAGTGGTGCTAAGATGATATTGTAAAACTCTCTCTAAAAAAAAGAAAAAAAGTGTATATATATATATAACATAAAAATAATATGGTTTTTATAAAAATAAGAAACACCTAGAGTCATGTGCTCACACGCAAGTATGTACACTCGCCATGCTCTGTACCCTTCTCACGTAAGCCCGAAAGGCAGTGTATGATCGGTATATCCGGCTCAGTTTATCTAAGTAAGGTGTATGTATATAAAAATCCTTTTATTAATAATGCTTACAGCTGATAGGTGTACATATGTTCACTCGCCATGCTCTGTATTCCTCTCACGTAAGCCCGCAAGGCAGTGTATGGGTAGTATATCTGGCCTCAGTTTATCTGAGTTAGACATATGTAAATATTGTTAATCAATAAAATTTTCAAATAAAGAGAGAGTAAGCAATTGAAATCCAAGCACTATTTTTACTTATTTGATTTGACTTGTTACTCAATAGAAATGAAAATACCACTTTGAAAAACTTTGATAATCAACTAAGGATTCATTTCATAGTTACACTATGTTATCAACCGAAACAACTAACCAAACTAAAGTCTATTTGTTATGATAACTTAATTTTTGTTGGAAATTTTGACAAGTAAAAGGACTAAAATTTTCAAGATAATGAGCAGAACTTATATTTAACTTATTCATGTCAATTTAAAATTAAATTCTTCATTTGTAAATATTTTCAAAAAACTTGCATTCATATCTTTGTAAATAAATCTTGCATTTAGGAATCTTTCATTTTGCATTTGGATTTTGTCGGTAGTATCCGTTGAAAACCCTCATGAGACAACACACGTCCTACTAGGGACACCTAGAAGTTTAACGGCTTGTTTCATACGCTCAATGCAATCGTGCTTCCTACGAAAACGGATTTATCTTAGTTTTAGTTTATTCGAGGACGAATACAAGATAAGTGTGGGGGTATTTGATGTGCACGTAAATGTGCATATTTTTACTTCCATATTTAATCTAATTTAATTAAATAAATGAGCATATAGAGTATTTTAACATGTTTAAACCAAAATTTAAATTATTTTTAAATCATCATTTATTCATCTTCATATAGGGTCAAATTTGTCATTTTGTGTGTGAATTAATTTGAGAATATTTATTTGCACATTTTATTTTTAATTGTAGGAATTTTGGATGGAAATATGAAGAAGCCTTCATGAAGATATGCATGCATAAGAGTTAGAAAACAAATGAAGATGGAAATAAATCATTCATGCAACATGAAGGACCCCACCTACCCACTTACCATGATGTGCAATTAGGAGCTAATGCACATATTAAGATTAAAGTTACATGCACATGTAATGGTGGATTATGCTCATGCTAATAACAACCTGGAGGCCATACTTCCTCAAGGATATTTTGGGTAGTCCTAAAAAATATGGATTAGGGTTGTAGGCATGTATTAATACCCTTTATGTTTCATGTAATGAGCTCTTAGCCTCCTCTTTTGTTAGTTTAGTTCTAGCAAAAAATTATGAAATAAAATGGCTTCCTGAGCCTCTTTTTTCTTCTATTTCTACTTGCTTTTATTTCATGCTTATTTATATTTACATGCTCTTTTTCCTCTTATGTTAGTAGCTTAGATTTATTTTATGCAAGTAGTTTAATTCTCTTTTATTTCAATTAGCTTGCATTTTCCTCTTGTTTTTGTTCCATGTTGAACTCTACATTTGTTGAAATGATAACAAATATGAGAAGCTAAACGCCTTCAATTTAGGGGTAATGAAGCTCTCTTAATCATGTAGATTCAACATTTTACTAATTTTTGATCTCTTTTTGTGCTTAATGGAAATGTTTGATGTGGTTAAATTTGGTTGTTTAGCTTTGAATTTGATAGCCTATGTTGTTGACACGAAATAGGCTATGCTTAAACAAACATAAACACAAATTACCTCTTCATCTACATATGATATTGGTAATGAAGTGGATTTGAGAATCAAAATTTGATGGTCTATATTACTAATCAATAGTAAATAGATCATGCTTAGAATAGATTTTATTTTCAACTTCATTGTCATTTTCATTAGAGTTAACAAGTAGTTTAGTGGGTGTGTTAAAGACTGATGGTTTATGTTGGACTAATTAACAGCACAAATACACCATACTTATGATAAACACATCAGCTAAATTCACTAATGACCAATAAAGAGAGATCATAATTTCATTATGTTGATTTATGTGATCATGAGAAGGGATTTGCCTCTAAATTTCCCTCTACTCTCATATTTTTATCCACTTTTAGTTTTTGTTAGTTTTTAGAAATTTGTAGTTAACACATCTCAAATTTTTTGTTTAATTTGTTTGAGTAGAAATTTTAAATCAATTCAATATGCTGCGGATCGACCCGTACTCGCCACGTACTAAAATTGTACGCCATGCACTTGCGGTTATATTTTATTACAATTTTTCGACAGTTTTCTAAACTGATATAAAATTAGCCAATTCAATGGTTCTTGCGTGGGATTAAGTTTGATCGGATTAAAGACCACGAACAAAATAGACTCACTTCAAAATCTTGAGACAGTACGTGAGGACTTGGAAGTTGGGTATGAGTGGCAAAGTCTAGTCCAAGCTCTTTCTGACATGAATCGATCTAACTACCAAAAAATTCTCTCTTTTGAGGCAGAAAGGGATGATCACGACCGAATGTTTAAGGATCGCGATAATGAAATAGCTCAGCTGAAGACTGATAGAGACACGACCTTGAAGGGAAAGACTACAAGTGACAAGTTGCTGAAGTAAACGTCCCGGGCACATGAATGGGTGCTCCTTGTGATTAAAGACCAGCTCAAAATGCTCATGAGGAATCATTCAATTGATGAGTGAATCACTGAGGGTGAAAATGCTATCAAAGCACAAGATCAGGCTATTATTGAACAGGCCGTAGAACTCGCTCGATTTCGCGAGGAGAATGCAAAATTGGTCATGAAGAGGGACATCTCCAATATGACAAATTGGTAGTCGAGATTAATTACTTAGTCACTTGGTCTGAACTTTGGAACCTTCAATAAGCTTATGATGTCATGATGACTCAGATGGATGCGACTGTGCTACACTTCTGTACTTACACCATCATAAATAAGGGAAGTTTGAAGTGGCTAGGAGACATCTACCCCTGGACTCTTGCCATTGTTTGGGACGAAGTATTGGTCAGATCAGTGCGAACTGGGGAAATGTGCTCCGAAGAGGAATCATGGCCACTTATCTCAGTTCCGAAGATATTGACTTACTTACGACCAATAGAGAAATTCTAAAAGAAGAAAAGGAGAAGGCCGCTGCTGAGGCTCTTGTCGACCCAAGTTCTTCAGTTCAGGGTGAGACCTCTGCTTCTAAATCTCAAGAGCAACAACGACCATTCCTGCATCTACAGGGGTCATTTCTGCAACCACCTGCGCTCTTCCAGCTTCTGAAGCTCTGCATGAACCATACGGTCCATACCTTTCCCTGATTATCGAGCGACCCATTGAAATGGAAATCGGTGAAGGGGGCTTCGAAGTTCATGATCAAACTCCTGGTTTAAGTATTTATCTTTTTTCTCCAGTGCTCTAGAAGCCTCAATTCACTTTGGAGTCCTTTACTAAACTATACAACTATGTTTTCCAACTTGTAGGTCAACCGTCACTCCTGTCTCCTCCTCCATCTACACAAGGCTTAGGAGCCGCTGCCATCTTTACTGCTTTCATCACTATCTCCGTAGTAGTTTAGGGTTCAATTCCCATTTCAAGCTCCGAACCTGGTCCTGACTCTGAGCAAATAGGAGCGTTACAGAATCTGGAGGACGTTTCTGTGTCTCAAGAAGAGGATGTATTGGTCATAGGTGGGATAGACCCGACTGATACGAAGACGATGGCTGGGAGGATACGGGACGAGACTGAAGAGAAGATGATGTTGAAGACGGAACCAGGCATCACCAAGCCCAAAGTTCTCCCATTTACAACCAAGACCGACAAGCTGAAATCCGGAGATGTGGCCGTTGTTGGATCTATAGAGCTTAATTCTAGTGCCAGAGAGGGGTCTAGACATTTTGAAGGCCTGGCTCCTTCTAGAAAGAAGGAAGGCGAAAAGCAAAAGAAGATCATCCCTCGGCGTGGTGGTAAGAAATGATGCCGTAGTCAAGTGTTGGTGGAGTGGACCACTTGTGGTTTTTGGAGTGTCTTTTATGTCGAATGAATCTATTCCTTTTCTTTTCTTTTGAGTCTTCAAATGGCCGATATTGTGCGGGTACGGCCCCCATTGTTTTTCCTATACATAAATGATGTAAGTAATGAGAGATTAGCATTTCTATTGTAATCTGTCTTGTGTACTTTTCCTGTATTTATGTATCGTGTCGGCTTGTGTATATAATACGATTGCCAGTTCTGCAATTTCCATATTATATATTGCTAGTTTGTGTGATATGATGTGTGTATTTACCATAACCTTGTGCATATAAATAGTGTAACTTGAAATTATGTAGAATACTACTCTACTTAGTTCTGTTGTGATTGCCAAAATACTCCGTTGGCATAACAAAACTATGGCGTGTTTCGATTTAGCCAATTCCGCGGCTGCTTTCAAATTCAATATTAGTATATAATTCAGTATTAGTATATGTGCCCTCACTCCATAGGGTTAGTTACTCTGAACGCTAGATTGAGCACTTGATAAGAGGACATGTAATCTGGACAACTATTCTACTGCCTTAGTCTGAATTGCATGATAGCTTCTATCTTAGGGAACTTGTAGTTCTTTTTCTTGGTTCTGAGTGTTTAACTCCTTGATCGTGATCGAATTTTTCCAAGCTTAGCATTGAGATCCTGTCGTATATCAGTTTCTATCTCTGAAAACTTGCGCACGAACAGCTCAAGTCCTTGGATTTTCCTCCGCTGTCGCCTATCTCCGGGCGATGTCAAGTTTTGATAGTTATGAGTTGATTCCCAAACCAATATGGTGATTTATAGTTTCCTAGCATCACCGGGACAGCACCAGTGCTTGAAAGATAGGGATTGATTTTCATCATCGATCCGATGGTTTGAATTCTCATGATACTGCCTGGGCAATGCTGATTTCCGCCAATCCTACAATAGAAAACTGTACCAATGTTAATGAAGCAACACTGGTACTTAGAGAATTTGGATGAGCCTTTGGTGTTAATAGGGTAACATAAATTTCTAGGAAATAGAAGGATTTCCCCACGTTGCCGAGGCAACACTGGTACTTAGGAAATTTGGAGTCGATTTTCCACATCGATTCGGTGGTTTGGAGGTCTATACTTCCTATCTGGTAGGAAGTATTTTCTTGGTCGTATGGGACATGTGTGTATTACTTGTAAGAATATGGTTCCATCAATTCAAGAAGTGACGTATGCTTTTGGGTGAAGCACTGGGAGATTACTTATAAGAACGCAGTTCCATCGGTTCAAGAAGCGACATGCAGCTTATTGGTGGTGCATAGGGATGCAGACCTTCCTAACGTCACCGGAGTAATTCCAGTTCTCAGAAGCGTGGATCAATTTCCCCATCGATCCGGCAGTTAAGAGTTAATTTTCCCCATCGACTCGGTGGTTTTGTACCATCCCGATGTTGCCGAAGCAACGCCAATTCTCAAAAGGTATGGATCGATTTTCCCCGTCGATCCGGCGGTTGAGTCGATTTTTACCGTCGACTCGGCAGTTTTCTTAAAAGAACGCGGTTCATTGGTTCAAGAAGCTGATTTGTTTATAAATGAAAGGAAAAGCAAGTCCTAAGGCAATTTGATGCTGCATTGGCATTGCTGAGGCAACACCAATATTTGGAGAAAATATGATGTTTCTTGATGTTGCCCGAGCGACATCAGGGCTTTGGAAGTGGAAAAGTCTTTTCTGTAGTGCTGGGGCAACACCGATACTTAGGAAGATAGAAAGTTTCTAGATGTCTCCAGATCAACACCGAGGATTTTGAGGAATATAAAGTTTTCCGATGTTACTGAAGCAACACTGAGGCTTTAGGGATCGAGGGCCAAAATCAATGTTGCTAGAGCAACACTACTTCTCAAAAGGCTGGGATCAATTTTCCACGTCGATCTAACGGTTGAGTCAATTTTCCCCATCGACCAGGCAGTTTTGCTTGCAAAAACGTGGTTTCGTCGTTTCAAGAAGCTAAAAATAGAAAGAGAGGCAAGTCTTGCCTATTTACAATGCCCCCGGTATCCTTGGATGACTTATTTGCGTAAATAGGAAATACATAGATAAAGCCGAGCAAAGTTGCATTGCGTTCGGGTGCTTCTTCATTCTCAGATTTCTAATTAAATAAGGTGCCACTTAATGACCAATCTTTTGTCAGTTGGTCGGGATCCCTCTCTATTGGACCTAGGCAATTTCCATTAAGCAGTTGGACCCTAGGGTCTCATGGCTCCCTCGTCGTTCTGCGATCTCTTCACATAATGTTGGAGTTTGTTGTTTCTTATCAACTCCTCAATCACATCCTTCAAATTTTGGCATTCGTTAGTGTTATGCCTATGTGTCTCATGAAAGCTGCAGTACTTCCCCAATTGCTTCTGCCGCTCGGATGCTTCCTTCTTGAGCGGTTTGTTGTAGCGCTCAGTTCCCTAAGTAGCAAGATAGATATTCTCCAGACTATTGGTCAACGGTGTATAGTCCTCTGGTACGAAGTTCCTTGGGGGTTTTGCATTCGTGTTATGTCCATTACAAAAGTTTTGGTTCCTCCTTTCCTGATTCATCATATTTCCTGCATTTCCTACAGCAGCTCCAAAATTGTCTCCATCCTACTTAACCGCGACGTTACTCTAGATAACTTCCTTCGGTTGTTGATCAATAGTTTTACCTTCAATCACACTTGCTTCTTCCAACCATAGGAACCGATTCACCTTTCGGTGGAATTATTCCATGGTAGTTGGTTGTTTCATTTTAATCCATCTACCTAAATCTGTATCCAGATGAATTGCTCGGACCCAAGATATGAAAATCATATCTTCCTTTGGATTGCTTCAGTAACCATGATGTTGAATCGGTTCATGAAAGATTTTAGTTACTCATTGGGTCCTTGAAAAAAGCCAGATAAGGACATCACGTCCTTTGGTTGCGCACTATGGAGCCTAAATGTTCTAGAAACTTTCTTGCCAATTCGTCAAAGGTAACAATAGATATCGAGGGAAGTCTAGTAAACCACTTGGAAGCGGCTCCTTCTAAAAAGATGGGGAAACATCTACAGTGAACAACATCCGTAGCTCTAGCTCCACCCATGTGCCATTCATACTTATAAAAGTGTTGTTTTGGATCCATTGTGCCATTGTATGAAAACATGGTTGGCATAATGAATTTTCGAGGATATTCCTCTCTTAGAACATTATCATTGAATGGGGTTCGACTTGGTGTGGAACCTCAATTCTCATTTTTCCTGCCTCTACTTTCTTCCACCAACTGTTTGACTATGTCAACGATATATTCCTCATTGGCACGGTAGTCTCAGGTCAACTGTCAGGGGATACACCAAGTCTTTGACTCTGCAAATGGTCTCGGCTTTCCGGTTGAAGCCTAGATTCTCCATTCTCCGGGAGAACCACCCCTGCAGAGTTCCGTTGGCACACAATTGGTCTTACTATGGCAGTTTGCACTTCGTTTCCAGCATTTTGCTTGTTTATGTCAGCATTCAGTTTCAATTCATCACCATCAAGTTGCATATCATCCTCAGAATTAGAAGCAAGCAATGCAATATTCTCCTGAGGAGTGTTTATTGTGTTTACTCCAAGATTTGGGTTGGTACTAAGTTGTCTTGCGATGTTAGGAGTGCTCCTACCATCTTCTATGACAACTCCTTCAACTCCACCAACTATCTCTTTCTATTTTTGCCTGCCATTCTTTTCATTTAATCCCGAAATAGAGGAATTCTCCTATTCCATAGCAGTTGCAGTTTCTTGCCTAGTTCTTGATGCACTTGATGGCTGTAATGATAGCAAAGCATTAATTTTGTCCATAAGAGCCCTTTGGCCATCAGCCTTTTTTGGTTAAGTTCATTAACCATTTGATTAAGCTCTTCTTTGATTTACAACTTCCTGCTGAATGGAGGTTCCTGGTATTGCATTCCTAATATTAACCTCCGCTCATTGAAGGTTATGTTGTTAACTTCGATTTGATGTGGGTTTGCTTCATTACCTTCAATTGTTGCTCCTGTAGATCTTCCAAACGTACATTTCTTTTTCGTAGGTGCCATTGATCTTCAATAGCAAGCCTTCAAATCCCTCAAAGCAAATTCCTTGGATCTAACCAATGGATCTCTTTTAATCCAAAATAGAAAGCTAGATCCAAGCCCGGGTTCAGTTGTTCTCTGTGAAAGCACCAAAATATTAACACCAAAAATGGATCAGCACCCAAGAATAGGTTGTAGGAAACCTGTAGGACCTAGATCTAGCAAATAGTAATGAAAACAAAAGGAAAAATAGTAGAAATAAAAGAGAGACACAAGATTTTATAGTGGTTCCACAATCTATGCTTATGTTCACTCTATAGCTTTGTTGCTTATAGATCTAATGTAGTTTGTTTGAGGTAACAAGAGATTTGAAAGAGAATAAGTCACAAGTACAGTGGTTAGACAGATTCTAAGTCCTAGAATTGTCCAAAGTAGCAGCCTTAGTGACTATTGTGTGGAGATAGAAGATGATAAAGAGGTAGAGCACCTGTGTAGTGATGGTAGAAGTCCGACCCAGTTTTGGTTGCTCTTGCATCGTATTTCTTACTTCATTTTAGGTTGCCTCCTATGTTTCCATAGATTGTTGACTTGTTTTGATGATCATTCCTTCATGACTTGGTTTGTTCTATAGTTTACTAGAGTTAACTCTTCAATTCCTGGGATAGGTCATCCAGAACTTTATAAAATCACTTGGGCTTGCATATAAGAGATAGAGAATAACTCGTTGAAAATTGGGCCTGGCTATGAAGCCTGATAACTCAATGCCGAGTCATAGGCATGACTCGAGCCCGAGTTATGGTGTTAGCTCCTAACTTGGTAAAACTTTCACGAACCACTTCTTTCCTTCTTTTAAGCGCACTTGCCAAGTTTCAAGTCATTTCGTCTTCATCTCGACGTTCTAACTTCCGGTGGCTTCTGGTTGGTTAAACCCATTTAACATTTAGATTTGGCTTAGTCTCCTCCTCTATCATCGACACAACATACTACAGTTGATACATTACTCTAGGAGCGTTACTTCTCTACTTATTTTGGTCGAGCACTGTTAACGCCTCTTTAGCAACGACCTACGAGTTATCAAAGTGAACGACTTAGGATATGCAACGACCTACAGGAAGCTACGACTTAACGAGTTAAACAATTGACGAATTACGACCTAAGTGGTCTTAACGACTTAACTGCTGAAGCTACCTAAGGATGTAACGACCTAACTCGTGAAGCAGGTCAGCGACCTACGACTTAACTATTCAGAGGACTTACGACCTACCGGGTTAGGGAGCTACGACCTAAGAGAAGTTTGCGACCTAACTACAAGAAACATTGCGACCTAGCGATGTTGCGACCCAGCAATGTTACAAGCTAAAGTAGCCTCCGACCTAAACACGTACCGACTTAACAGGCTACAACCTAAGAAAGCTCCGACTTAATAGTTGCCGATCTAACTACTGAGAAGAGCTACAGACTTAAGAAGATAATAGCTCAACGACCTAAGGAGTAACGGGCTAACTTTGCACCGACCTAAAAGCCTAACAACCTAAAAGCTTACCGACCTAACAATACTCCGAGTTATGAGATACTCCGAGTTATGAAATGCTTCGAGTTAAGAAGTGCTACGACTTAAGAGTCTACGAGATAAGGGAGTGACTTAAGGCAATTGTTGCTAACTTAAGACCTACGACTTATACTAAGTCACGTACGATTTCTTAAGTCATCGCCGACCTAACGACTTAGGGGATATTGCGACCTAGCAGTATTACTACCTAAGCAGCTTGACGAGCTAAAGGAAAGGAAGGGAGACGACCTACCATAGGTCATTCACGACATACCACTTGTTGAAATGAAGCCAAATGCAGCTTCATCAGCCCTACGAAGTCACAAGAAGATTGCGACTTAGCTTAGGTCGCTCGCGACCTACGACCTAGCTTAGGTCGAACGCGACCTAAGACTTAGCAATTTTTCTGCCCAGAATTCAGAGCTGCTCCTATAAATACCCCACCACTTCCAACATGAAAGGGACTTTTGGCCATTCATTTCTTCAAGCGCCGTTACTCTGTCGAAGTCTCCACTCATTCAGCAATCAAAGATCTTCAAACATTCGAGACGCTACAACAAGCTTCGAGAGGAATTCCTTACATCCAACACGGATTCGTCGAGTTTCATCATCAAAGATTGAGCTAGTAGTCAAGAGTGCTTTCGTGATCAAATTGTATTGTATTTTGAAGGATATTGTATCAAATTGTAACCGAATCAGCAATAAAAGACTATAAAGTGGACGTAGGCTCAATTACGGGCCGAACCACTATAAATCTGTTGTTCATTTACTGCTTTCCTGCTATTTTCAGCTTATATTCTGTTCCCGTACCAACGGGTGGTGCTTTCACAATTCTATTACACACACCGGGTGTTAGCATTCACTTTTGAACGTTAACATTTTTGGTGCTTTCACAGTTCTATTACACACACCGGGTGTTAGCATTCACTTTTGAACGTTAACATTTTGGTGCTTTCATTGAGAGTTGAACTCAGGCGATCGTCCACCGTTGCTTCGCAAAGATTCATAAAGAGAACCTCTCTTAAAAACCAGAAGTTGATCCGAAATAATGGCTCCTGGAAGAAGATGTAAACCTATCAGATCCAGAAATGCCCATGAAGGGACTTCCGCTTCCCCAACAACAGACCAAGCAACTCCTACCGTTGTAGTCACCAGGGCTGAATTGGATGATGCAGTTTCTGGATTATACCAACAAATTGAAACTCAAAACGCTTTGATGATGGATAGAATAACTGCCCTGCTTGGGGCAAATCGTCAACCAGAAAACCATCAAACTACTCTTCCTGAAATGCCACCTTTCCAAGCTGATGGTTCTATGCCGCAACCAACTTGTCATGAACATATGCCCGGGCAAACTTCCGAGGGAAGAACTGATGCTTGCCCGGAGGTGTCTTTGAACAATAAAAAGTACCTGTCCGAAATGGTTGTCCGCATCATGAAAGAGAGCATGCAAAGGGAAGAGGGTGAGGCTGACTGGGGATTTGCGCCAAGCAGAACTCCGTTTACTGAAAGGATCCTGAAAGCGGAGTTTCCAAGGAAATTTGCACCTCATACTATCCAAACCTATAGGGGAACGAGTGACCCTAATCATTTCCTATACAAATACGATTGGCATATGACTGGTGCAAGGGCGTCAGACGAGATTAAGTGTCGATACTTTCCAGTGTACTTGGAAGGTGTGGCCTTACTTTGGTTCACAAAGCTTCCAACTCGGTCAATAGATCGATTCTCCGACTTAACGCAAAAGTTTAGAGAATAGTTCAGATTGTATGCTTCAAAAGCTAAGGATATAATGTCACTATCCAATCTTGAACAAGCTCCCGGAGAATCAATCAAATCTTTCTTAAGCCGTTTCAATATAGCAGTAGCCGAAGTGGATAATGTAGAACCACGTATGATCCTGACCTACTTAGTGCGAGCCATCAATAAATCAAGTGAATTTGGAAAATGGTTGAAAATGAAGGAACCAAATTCCCTTGAGAAGTTTTATAAAAAGGCCGATGAATTCATGCGCTGGAAACCCTTTCTGCCCCAGCAAAAGCATTAGTTGCTAAGGACAATAATGATGAACTTGCTTCTAACAGAAGAAATTCTGAGAATCAGAAAAGGGAAAACGACAGAGGAAAGAACCAGGGGAATGAGAAGAAACTCCGCCGCTTCGATTTTTTAGATTTTACTCCTTTAACTGATACACCAAGAAATATCTTTTTTGCAACAAAGGACGTTGTCAGGTATCCTAAGCCACCTGAGATGACGAGAGGTGCAAAGCGTAATGGAAAATTCTGCCAATTTCACAATCAACCTGGCCATGACACTGACCAATGTCGCCAATTAAAGAATGTGATTGAAGAATTGCTGGAGCAGGGTAAACTCCAACAATACGTCAAGAGAAGCGGAGTCGATCCAACCTCATCCACTCGGGATCAACAACGTCCTACCCATCAATCCGATTCTCTCAACAACACTGCAGTGCAAGATTCAGAAAAGCTTGTCATTAATGTTGTCACAGGAGGTCCACACCCAGCGGGCAGAAGTTGGGACGACTGCTAATTGTCCACAAAGCTGCAACTGGGGCATCTTTCACTTTCTCTGGCATATAAATCCGAAGCTGCGAATCTAGTGCAAATGGAAAATCAGTCCGGAGATTCTGAAACAACAATAACTAGCATCCATTTTTTACTTAACAGCATTGCTTGAATTTGTAAAAATGATAATGGATGTGTGACTTCTGCATTGTAAACCGCCGAGAAATCAGTGTGACTGAATAATGAAAAACTATGAATTCTGTGTTTTCTATTACGAAATGCCTGTTATGTTTCGATGTGTAAATACTCTAAATGTATTGCTAAAATGTCGATCTAATATTGCAGGTCATTAAAGCAAAGCTCACCCATCGCAAAGCTAAGCGAGCCCTACAAATCACTTATTAAGCAAATACCAAGCAACCAAAAATTCCATATTCAAATCCCATATAAGAAGAACTTCACATAAAAATTTGGCAACTCCACTGAGGCAAACCTTCGTTAAGTGGTTGTGACTGTCAATACGAACAGACATCCAACTAGGTAACTTGCGTTTGTCCTGTGAAGTTGTTCAACAGTGAAGTCCACTTCTTCGGATAAGACAATTTACTTGCAAAGGAAGACGCGCTTGGAAACAATAATAAAGGGTAGCTGATTAGCAAATGATGAGGGAACATGGGCCACCAAACATAGAAGCAGCCAAAAGGAGGTATGCCACTCAATAAAAAGGGCCGGTAGAACCACCGAAGGGACACCTTCCCAAGCAGAAGGAAAAGGGCCCTTGCTAACTGATCGTGATGCATCCGATCAGGCAGCTTGCGTCCGTCCCGTGGATCTACTCGCCCCTAAGACGCAACCTTCCTGGCACACCAACCAACCGATGCTCCTTCCCAAAGGTCAACAAAGCCCTCTAACGAGGCACGCCAATAAACGAAAGTGCTTCTCTCAATAAAAAGATTGGTGGAACCACCGGAGGGGCACCCTCCCACGCTGAAGGAACAGGGCCCTTGTTAGTTAATTGCGATCGTTTGTGCAAACGAACATCCAATCAAGCAACTTGCGCCCGCCCCGTGGATCCATTCAACCATGAGAAAGTAACTTCCAGACAATCACAAGACCTCTTCAGAGGCAAAATCCCTTTTCGGAGGCACATTTCACCCGTGTAGAAGTGCAAAATGCTCCTCTTCGGAGGCCCACTTCACCAGTGATGAAATGCTAAAAAGCCCTTTTCGGAGGCACATTTCACCCGTGTAGAAGTGCAAAATGCTCCTCTTTGGAGGCCCACTTCACCAGTGATGAAATGCTAAAAAGCCCTTTTCGGAGGCACATTTCACCCGTGTAGAAGTGCAAAATGCTTCTCTTCGGAGGCCCACTTCACCAGTGATGAAATGCTAAAAAGCCCTTTTCGGAGGCACATTTCACCCGTGTAGAAGTGCAAAATGCTTCTCTTCGGAGACCCACTTCACCAGAGCTGAAATGCCAAAATTGCTTCTCTTCGGAGACCAAAATTGCTTCTCTTCGGAGACCAAAATTGCTTCTCTTCGGAGACCAAAATCGCTTTTCTTCAGAGACCAAAAGACCTCTTCAGAGGCGTACTTCACCTTGCTTGAAGTACCAAAAATAAACCCTTTACTGGGGCACAAAATCAAAACCTTCTTCAGAAGCTCATTTCACTGCGTAGGAAAATTCACTTTTTAACAAATAAAAGTGATCATTCCCAAAAGTTGAAGTGTTCTTCAGGAAGAAAGAGAAAGTAAAAACTTCTCTGAAGACGAGATATACTCTATTAAAAGCAGAATGATTCTTCCCTTAAAAGTGGAGTAGTTATTCTCTGAAGTAAGAGTATCAATCTTGAAGAAGCTAGAAATGTTGCAATGCACTTGTGGTATGGGGGCAACACTATACAATTCAGTTACATGAATAAAGTAATATGCAAGCAACATACCGCGAGTTCATTACAATATCATGAAAAATAGATGTGGAATAAATGCATTCTCAAAAAACAGACAAAAAGTTTGTTCAAACAAAAAAGAATCATTTGTTCTACACTAAAAAAGAGAAACAGATGCATTCTCACATACACAAGAATTTGTACAAGTAAAATAGCTATTTTATTCAATACTATGGAAACTTTTTACATTGTGCAGATTACAAAAAGGAGCGGAGACCGGTATCCGCACAATCTCCGGTCAATACATGCAAAAAATAGAAAAAGACAAAATCAAACTCATTTCTCCTTCTTCCCACCCTTGGAGCCTTTACCCGGCCTGGTAACTAGTTTCGGAGGCCGTATCGGAGAAGAAGGAGAAAGAGACTCAGCCGGATCGACTTCTGCTTCATCTCCAGCAGCAGAAGAACTTTTCTTTCCTTTCTTCGAAACCACACGTTTCCCCTTCTTCTTGGAAGAAGACTCACTCCTCGGAGTAAGAAATGTAGAAAGCTTTGTGTCGTAGTCAAAAGACTGCTCCGGGGTCTTCTCACTATCTTCCAGATCTTCTGCTTTCTGCTCCTCGGAAGCAGGTGGTTCGTCCAAGCCTTGAAGGGCTGCTATTTGTTCTTCCTGTGAACCTGGTTGAAAAGCTGGAAGAGGAGTAACTTGAGAAGGAGGAGGAACGACAGCTGAAGAAGGAAAAATTGGTGCAGTTTCCGGCGCATCCGCTGCATAATAAAAGAAACCAAAATCAGTATTCTCCGAGAAAAAAGAAGACAGTGGATCGTCAAAGCTTAAGTAATAAGTAAGAAGTTCGTCGAACTCGGTTAAGTCGAATAAGCGATTCACTGAATTCGTCTCGTCAAAGTTACCTGGAGAAGTCGGTTTGGCGAGATCAATCTCAAATTCCCGAGCCTGAAAGTCCTTCATTGCCTCTTCCTCTGTAGGAGTGGTCACAGTTTCTTTGTCAACCTTAGCGGGAGGCGTGGAGTGAGAACTAGAGCCAGTAATATCCGCGTGAGCTGAAGCCGAAGTATAAGCAGGAGCAATAGGAGGTATTTCTCTCTCAGGAAGCTTCTCTCCCGTCGCCTCGGCCCGCACTCGGGTAAGCTGCTCTTTTCCTTTGGCAAGGGCAGCGCGGGCGCTCTCATCTAAGTAGGTAGCTTGAAGATCTGCTTCAGCATAACCGGCACCGCCAAACATGTCAATGATTGCCTCCCATACTTCCGCTAAGGTGACTTCATATTCTGGTCCCAAAAATGAAAGGCTCCCACGCCCCAGGACGCAATGCATATAAAAGTCGAATAAAGTCACGTCAATGGTGGCTTTGGTTGCCTTATGGGATTCTTCAGCCGCAGCCTTACCAGAGAGAGCTTCATCACGCTCTCTTTCAGCCTTCAATAACTGAGACTGTAGCCTTGCAATTTCTAAGTCTTGAGAGCTGATTTTCTCCTGAAGTTGAGCAGCGTCATTACGATATTTTCTAGTAACATGCTGTTCTGCTTCAAGTTTCACTTTAGTATCTCGCTGAGCAGCATGGGCGTCTCGAACTTGTTTTTGGAGCATTTCTTCTTTTTGAGAATAAGAAGTGGAAGAAGTAGCAAGCTCATTTTTGAGTCTTTCAACTTCAGCTTCGAGCTTCCCATAACCATCACTAATGCTTTTCATTTCAGCATCGTGCTGCTTGCAGACTTTATCCCATTCAGATTTATCGTTTTCCATGGTCATCATGGCCTCAAGGTTCATATGGTTGACCCTTTGAAGTTCATCAACCAGCTTCTGCCATCCAGACATTCTTTCAATGTCAAGCTTGACAGCATCGACATTTCTCAGCATCGCCTGCTTATCAATGGGAACCAAATCTAAGTCAAAACGGACTCCTCTTAGACACCAATTTGGAAATCGGCTCTGAAGTGTAGGAGGCCCGTCCCCGGCTTGATACTGAGGCCTATTAATAATTGCCTGGATGTCAGACTTCTTAAGGGTAGGAGAACCGGACGATGTATTAGGAGGAATAGAAGCGGTAGTCTTTTCCGAGATATTAGACGTATCTTTCTCGCCAAGTCTGATCCGTTTGCTGGAATCATTGGAAGTATGACTCTTCCCCTTGTCGTCGTAAGATTTCCTCTTGTAAGGATCGTCGCTTCTGCGGGAAGAGTCACGTCGCTCGTCCCTACTCCCATAGTGCTCTTCATCTTCTCTCCGACGATGTTCTTCATGAGCTCGCCTTTCGTGAGCCTTTCTGACAGCCCTTTCCTCATCAGTTTCCTTCGGGGCACCGATATAACTCCTAAAGTCATAAGCATCGCGGCTTCCGTGACGCTGGAATTTGTCAAAGTAAGAGCCACTTCGCCCCATTGTAGAACCTGAAATTGAAAAAGAAAGGCAAGTCTTAGAAATTTTCAAATTAAAGGAGCTAAGTGCATATAAGTGCCAAAATCCTAAGTGAGTGTGATGTGCAAACTACGCGCGTCAGACTACAAACCACTTTTGGGTGTGGAAATGGCAATAACTTGTGTAGAAGGCGTTGTGGTTTGTTGCAAGGAAGAAGTTGCTTCGATAACAGGAGAGATCACTTTAGAAACATCATCTTTAAAGAGCTCCTGAGAAGTTATCATGATATCGCTCAGACTGTCAAAAGTATCGTCGCCATGATGCACGTGAGAATTATCTTTTTCGACTTCCGCCTCAGCTGTCTTTTCAGAAACATGAAGATTTTCCTCTTCTTCAATAACCGGGGCAAGCACTAATTTACTGGACGACACCGCAATGTCAGTAGGAGTAGAACACTTTACCAATGAAGTCTCAATGGTAAGTTCTTTCAGTGAAAGTTCTTTAGCAGGAGCGGGGGCATCTGACTCCGTAGCTGGAGAATCAGGGACTTCATGCAGTTGAGTAGAGCGAGAAGGATGTAAGAGTCTGAATTGATGGAGAAACTCATCTTTCAATAGAAATTGAACACTCCTCTCTTCAACTGGCACGGTCATAAGCCTCTCGAAGGTTGTTTTGTAACTAGGGTTCCTAGAATGAGGAGGGAGCGCTGAAATAGTAGAAAAAGAAGTTAATGCTTGACAATTCGGACTTCGAAGAATTCAGAAAAAATAAGGAGCAAAGACAAAAGGTCGTACTTCCCACTCTCCAAATGGCGTAAAATCCCGGGGAACAGCGAACAAAGAAAAACTGGCTCAGGAACCCGAGAACGCTTTCGGGAAGACCAGTAATCAGTCTACGGTTCCTAGCACTCATTACAAGTGTGATAGAGGGATGGTCTTTGTTCTTTGCAAATGAACACAGGAAGCGAATTTCTCCAAAACTGGGAAAACGGTCCAGCGTTCTCCTAAAAAGCACACACAGCCCTAGCAGGATGGCATAGCCATTAGGATGTAATTGAAAAGGGGAAATAGATAATCGGAGGAGAAGTTCTCGAAGACAGTCGTTAAACGGGGGGATAGCTCCACTCAAACACATTTGGCGGTTAACTGCGACAAAGCCTTGGGGCGGCATATCAGTAGTATCATTTATTCCAGGGAACAAAGCATCAGCTTCGGCAATGCCAAACTGGATGCATAACTGACGAAAAACTTTATGGCTCAGAGTGGTAGAAGTCCTTTCTGGAGGATCATTCAATGGAGTAGCAATTGGAAAAGCTTCTCCAGCTAGTTCCAAGTCTTCTTGTTGAGACGCCATTCTACACAATCAACTGGATGATCAAATATTAAGGTGCACGTTTCCTAAAAGTGTGAAGTGTTGTGTAAAACTAGTGAAATAACAAGTAAACATAACTGGAATCAAATTGATTGATTTTTGTCAAATAAAGAATTCCGGGACTTGTTATTATAAGTACAAGTACAGTGTTGATGCATACAAGTTAGCTTTAATTGATTGTTTAGGCTTTACTTTAATGCTTCACCTGAACTTATCAATTCACAACATTTCATACATATAAGTTCATTTGAGTTGCTTATTTCTTATTGGCTAATCTGTCGTTCGATGTGGGCAGTCAATGACAGTATATTCGTCCCTCTTTTCTGCAAGTGTTATGTTTAACAGGTTGACAGCTAAAAAGTTAAAGTGATCTGCAAGAAAGTACAACAAAAAGTTTAAGTTCAAGCAGTTAGAAGTTCAAGCAATTCATTCTGGCAGTTTGAAACTAAGGTTTAGTCAAATTCCATCAAGGCTTTGCAAATGTCCAAGGCATGTTCTCTTAAGTCAGATTGTTCAAGTCCAAGAATTCGAAGCAATGGAGTTTTTAAGTTATTAAGTCGTTCAAATGAGTTCGCGAGTTACGAGTTAAGGGCTATCTCATCCACGACCTAGTCATTCAGATGTGCTCGCAAGTTAAGGATTTAAGTGCTAACTCGTCAATGATCCATGAGAAATTGCAACAAGATAGGTCGTTAACTTTTTAGGCCGTAAGCCGCACAAAAGAAAAGTCAAAATAACAGTCCTAGCTCGGCAACGACCTAAACCCAATGCTGCAGTAAGCAACCAGAAGAGTTAAGTCGTGCGCGATCTAAGCTGAGAAAGTGTTAGGTCGTTCTCAGGGGATCTCGAGCTATCTCCTACTCAAACCAAAGCATCAGTTCCTCTCTTCAAATTCTTTCCTCTACTAAGAATCCCATTCCTCATAATTCTCCAACCCGATAATGGCCTCTTCATTCCCTCTAAGATCACAAATCAGCCAACCTAATGCACTGAAACTCTTCCCCTTCTTCTCGCAAATCACCGAAAGCCAAATCGAACCATTTCGATTTCCTTGGCGATCAATTGAAACAAAAATCGTGAAGCAAGGCATAAGGTAAGCGAAATTCATAGTTCGGTGATAGCCGAGGATTGAGTAGAGAATGGGATCACTTACGCAATACGAAATTGAAGATGTTTGGTGGACGAGTAGTTGGATTCGCCTTTGAGAGCTTGAAATCTTGTTAATGGCAAAATGCAAAGTCAGATGAGATGAGGGAGTAACGACCTAAAATATTTATACCCAGGGCAATGAAATGTGAACCGGCACCACACGACCTATGTCCTCGCTAAGTCGTTCACGATATAACAACTAATCAAAGCACAAGAGAAGGTCGAAACACACGACCTACGACCTAGGCGTGTACTTCGAGGGGCAAATGTTAACGCCTCTTTAGCAACGACCTACGAGTTATCAAAGTGAACGACTTAGGATATGCAACGACCTACAAGAAGCTACGACTTAACGAGTTAAACAATTAACGACTTACGACCTAAGTGGTCTTAACGACTTAACTGCTGAAGCTACCTAAGGATGTAACGACCTAACTCGTGAAGCAGGTCAGCGACCTACGACTTAACTATTCAGAGGACTTACGACCTACCGGGTTAGGGAGCTACGACCTAAGAGAAGTTTGCGACCTAACTACAAGAAACATTGCGACCTAGCGATGTTGCGACCCAGCAATGTTACAAGCTAAAGTAGCCTCCGACCTAAACACGTACCGACTTAACAGGCTACGACCTAAGAAAGCTTCGACTTAATAGTTGCCGATCTAACTACTGAGAAGAGCTACCGACTTAAGAAGATAATAGCTCAACGACCTAAGGAGTAACGGGCTAACTTTGCACCGACCTAAAAGCCTAACAACCTAAAAGCTTACCGACCTAACAATACTCCGAGTTATGAGATACTCCGAGTTATGAAATGCTCCGAGTTAAGAAGTGCTACGACTTAAGAGTCTACGAGATAAGGGAGTGACTTAAGGCAATTGTTGCTAACTTAAGACCTACAACTTATACTAAGTCGCGTACGATTTCTTAAGTCATCGCCGACCTAACGACTTAGGGGATATTGCGACCTAGCAGTATTACTACCTAAGCAGCTTGACGAGCTAAAGGAAAGGAAGGGAGACGACCTACCGTAGGTCGTTCACGACATACCACTTGTTGAAATGAAGCCAAATGCAGCTTCATCAGCCCTCCGAAGTCACAAGAAGACTGCGACTTAGCTTAGGTCGCTCGCGACCTACGACCTAGCTTAGGTCGAACGCGACCTAAGACTTAGCAATTTTTCTGCCCAGAATTCAGAGCTACTCCTATAAATACCCCACCACTTCCAACATGAAAGGGACTTTTGGCCATTCATTTCTTCAAGTGCCGTTACTCTGTCGAAGTCTTCACTCATTCAGCAATCAAAGATCTTCAAACATTCGAGACGCTACAATAAGCTTCGAGAGGAATTCCTTACATCCAACACGGATTCGTCGATTTTCATCATCAAAGATTGAGCTAGTAGTCAAGAGTGCTTTCGTGATCAAATTGTATTGTATTTTGAAGGATATTGTATCAAATTGTAACCGAATCAGCAATAAAAGACTATAAAGTGGACGTTGGCTCAATTACGGGCCGAACCATTATAAATCTGTTGTTCATTTACTGCTTTCCTGCTATTTTCAGCTTATATTCTGTTCCCGTACCAACGGTTGGTGCTTTCACAATTCTATTACACACACCGGGTGTTAGCATTCACTTTTGAACGTTAACATTTTTGGTGCTTTCACAATTCTATTACACACACCGGGTGTTAGCATTCACTTTTGAACGTTAACAAGCACTTACTGCTTTTTCTCTTCCTTCATTGCTAGTGCTTGATTAAGCTCCTTCTACTTCAACGTTACTACATCAGTCCATTTTCATATACACATCTCCATTGCTTCAACTTTGTGTAATAGACAAACTCAACAGTGTTTGCTTACTTTAACTCTTGTACTCAATCTACAATGTTTCACTGCTTTCTAATTTAGTTTGTAGAATCTGATACATTTCAATTTATCATGGTCGTAGGCTTCTATATTTCTGACTCAATTTCAGGCTTCATTGGCTTTATCACCATTTTTGTCTACCTTAAACCGATGCATTTTAAGCTGCATGCAATTTCATCTTATACTCCAAATTTGTTTTACTACCAGGCTGGTTAGGATCTTACACTCCAAGCATGAACAAAATTATACTGCTCATTTTACTTATGAAACATACGTAGTTGAATAAAATTATTATGTCTATAGTTATCATATGGGGTTGTATGTATTGCCCGCATCACTCTTTGAATTTGGGTCATCATTGTAATGATCCTTTTGTCTTAATTTCACATATAATCAAACCAATTAGTAAATATATAGCTTGTAATGTCGGCTACTAGGCATGTTAGTAGCTTTTGGTTTTCTTTTTTAGTAATATCTTTGCTAGTGCCCTCCTCAATTTCAAGGTCACTTTCTCATAAAAAAGACAAAATAGGAAAAAAATTCTCTTTCATACTCTAAATTTTCTTTTAATTATCATAACTTAAATGGTGGAAATTAATTTTTTTCATTATCCGATATTGGTTCATTTTGAGTATCACAAAAATCAAGGATATGATAACTCACATTTCGATATAGAGGAATATAATTATTTGTTGACAGATATCCTGAATCAATCGAATAATACCGACCCAATAGAGGATATGGAAAGTTTGAGTTTCATTCATTCATCATAGAATTGAATACTCTATTATAATGTGATGTTCAAACCCAACCAGCCATGACATATGTAAAAAATTTGTATCAAATGAACACACGAATATAGTGTTTAGTATGACATATCATTTTAGGTCAATAAATGGTTATGCACTACTACTTGATAATTGTACATATATGTATGTACCATCTATTGCTCTGATACAATTTTTGAAAAATAGGTAATATTAGTTTGAAATTCTAATTTTTTGCAATATAGTTCTAAATTTTGATTATCCATTTTAATTATATCTTTTGACATTAACATAACAACTTTTAGAACGACATGAAAATAAATACAAATATTGCTACTTGATCTTTGAAACCTTTTCGCAGCCATATGCATTGGATGAGATAAAGCGATGATGTATAAAAATGCTACAACCATTTCTTTAACGCAAACTTCCTTTGTGGGATGTAAACCGTAAGATTCCAAACAATCACACAGGATAATTGTTGTGGGAATTTTCGCCCATGGCATGGTGAATATGAAAAGATGTCAAAGAGCATAGAAATGACTAGAAGGTACATAATAAAGGCTCCATCATGTAATCACAAGGCAAGGCAAAGTACTAGGGGCAAATTGGAAACGACCTAAAAATATACTCAAAGCACTTGTAAAATAGTCATAAGGTCGGGACATGCACTATAACACCCTGTAAAATTAACGATAACTAATAAAGCTTCAAAACTGGAATCGGAGAAAACCATCGAATTTGACTATGAAACTTGCACCATTGCGTTTGTGGCGATTTTCTAAGAAACTTTCATACTTGGAGTTTCAAGATTGGAGCTCAAACAAAAAAGTTATCAGCATTTGAAGTTTTTAGAGCTAAAATAACTATAAAAAAAGTAAATAAATAATAATAAATGCCGGACCGCATGGTCAACCCTTACTTGGGTAGGTCGACCACTTATTGGGAAGCGGATGACCGATTGGGGTGGCAGCTAAGGTGTAAACATTGGCCAAACGAGCCGGATTTAATTATTTTAATCTAATGGTTACGGTTGATTCAAGCATTTATAAATACAGGCCTAACCCCTCACTTCTTTTCTCATATTTTCTGATCCAAGCAGCGAAGCTCTACTATTTTCCCCTCCCCACAATTTCTAAAAATTATAAAATATTATATATACACACTCACAAATTAGAGAAGGGCGGCAAATAAAACAAAGAAGAGAAGAAGTGAATCAACATTGCGAAAGAAAAAGGTAAGATTTTGTAATTATAAATCTATATTCCCCTTAACCCCAAATCTCTTCTCAGACCTGTAATTCTAATAGTATGTATACCTTGTTATACATGTTCTTCTGGGTTAGAATGGAAAAGGAGTCAAGTAAAGGAATAGATTCAGATTTGGGAGATTTTGAAAGCTAAAAAGATAAGTGTGAAATTATATAATTTATTTATAATATTGAATTTTATATCATTGAATTTTATCCAATTATTATGTTTGTATAAGATCCGATGAGTTGTAGGCTTAAAACAAATATATAGGATTATCGCCTACATATTCTATAAAATAGGTAATTGGAATAGGAATAGTATATACAAGCTAATTTGAAAATTTGAAATCGGTCCCAAGTAATTATTATTGAAGAATGTTTGTAAAGTAATAAAGTTTATTCCAGATCTATAATTAGGTTGTAAACTATGTTGCCTTAGTTGACTTGGAATGTGAATTTCTATATTTTAATTTATTTTGAGTGGGGTATAGTTTAATTATTTCTATTTCCGTGTAATTTCCATAAATTTTTTATTCCAATGTGTCATTTGAATTAACAAGGAATGTACCAAAAAGAAAGAGATATGTATAGTATGGATATTCTTCTCCATGGTTTACACTGTCTATTTCGATAAAAGAGAAGAGATAATTCTTTGTAATTTCAAACGGAGCAAAAGTCTCATTTTTGGATAACTTATGAGAAGTTGTAATGGTAATCAATTTTGAAAGGTTAGCTCTGATAGATTAAAATGTGGAAAGGAATGTTATAGTTTATGAATCAATAGTTAGAAATGGAAAAAAAATACAAATACGTATAACCGCGCTTAACGATTATAAATATATATACATACACATACATATACATACATATACATACACATACACATACACATACACATACATATACATATACATACATATACATATACATATACATATACATATACATATACATATACATATACATATACATATACATATACATACACACACACACAGATATATATATATATATATATATATAGACACACACACATAGCGTATTTTACAGCGATATTCATATTAGTTATCAATAACATATTAATTATAGGACTAGGAGATAAAAAAGGAAGTAATAGTAATTCAAACTTCATGGGCAATAACTACAAATTTAATAGGCAATAAATTTGTAGTTAATAGAGGGTTAGAGGAATTAAATAAGGACAAACTAAAGAATTTAATATGACATTTATAGAGAAATCAAATAGGCGTAATAAGTGGATTTTGAAATGGGTAAATAAATATCATTAGAGATTGTTCAATTTTGACATTAATGACTAATTATCTTAAACAATTGTCATTAATTTGACATAAGAAGGAAACGAGTAAACCAAAGCCCAAGCATATAAGGCAGGAATAATTACACAACAAACAAGTAAGTATTAATACTATTAAACATAAGTAGAAGGCAATATAATTTTTATAGTAGGAAATTATATAGCTTCAATTATACATTTAGAACGAGTGTGAATCTGTGGGTTTAGCCCAATACCTAGGCTTTGGGTGATTGATTTGGTTTAGTGGGTTGGGATGCGAGGTCAGAAGAGTTACACAACATAAGTCTACTATTCACCTAGAGGCTACCAACAGTTGTGTATACATACTACTGATGTGAGACATCTCTGACCAAGGGCCCATGGGGAAGGGGTTTGCATTGCGAATAGGTAGGGGAAAATATACCGACGGTTCACCTTGGATTTGAAGTAGTAAATGGCCATGTACATTTAAGGAAATGTGATTTGCTTCACTTACAATAAGAGGTATTAAGTAACCGAAAAGGGCATTTCCCATGACTTACGTTAGTCTAAACAGGATGTCATCCGTGAATGGTCAACGGGCTATGCCAGCATTTTTGGACCGGTCTTTTGTAGTAGGTCTGGTATATAAATGGGTGAGGCAATTTTGAGTTGGGCCAATAAATAGAGTTAAATTTATATATCTACCCTTATTACCCCACGGTGCATTGGTTGTATCATAAGGCGTTGACCAAGGAGAGCATAGGGGCGACATATAGAAGAATCCTGAAGGCTGGATGGTACTTTACCCCTTTCCTTGGCCTAGGCTGCCTTATGATTATGGATTTTGATGGATTTCCGATTAAAGATTCACATTTCACCTAGAAAAATGGGAAGTAAGAAACTATATGTTGCAAATATTCAGAAGTAAGGAATAATAGGAATGGAGTAAGTTCCTACAAGAAGGTGTACATAACGACCACAAGATGATAACTGATTTTTTAATGAAGATGAGTTAAGATTGAGTAGGGAGGAAGGAAAGCCCAAAAGAAAGGACAAGAAAAGTCTAGTTTTGAGTCCAACCCTATGAGAAAGAATTTAATAAGAATATTTTGAATGTTTCTTGGAACATCTTAATGGGTTATACAAAGATTTATTGGAAAGTAATTGTTTTGAAAAAGAAGGGAAAATTTGAAATTCTTAGTTTAAAATCGATTGGATCAAAAGTTTCTGATTTAAAGGTTTTTAGAAAATGGGTTTTCATTTTTGAAATGAATGGAAAATAGAGTATAAGTTTGGCTCGACGACTTTTTCTATTTTTGTAAATTTGAAAGTTTCATCTTAAAATTGTTTTTAAGGGGTGGATAAAAAGAAATGGTACTTGATTCATATAAGGTATAGAGAATAGAAGGGTAAGAATGCCCGATAACCAATATAGAAGGAATATATTATTACAGAAGTAAAAGCCACTTGAAGGCAATTTTGGTAGGAGAAATTTTAATAGTAGCAGTATTAGAAATTTAGATAGAAATAACATTAGAAATTTATATGAAATAGGATTGATAATCAAGTTAGAAACAATAGAAGAGAAAAGCAATAGGAATAGGATATGAAGAATGGATAAATTCCAGAGATATGTAGTAATTACATATATATTTAGATAGATGCACCAATTGCTCGTACCTTTTAGAAGTCCCCTTCGGATGCTATTAAATCTCCCTCAAAGGTAGAAGCGAAAATAACATAAGTAGTAAGAAAATAGTAGGATGAAAATTACCCTTGTCTACTCCACTTTTCGTTGTTTAAAGTTATAGAAGATGTTTTTGAAAAAAATGGTTTGGTATGACAATTAGGTTAAACCTGATATATGTTTTAGGTTTATAAATCCTACTTTTGGAAGAAGTAAATTTCCATTATAGAAAGTCTTTAGAAAAGTAAAGTTGGTTAGAAAGTGGAATTATTTCATGGTTCCTTTTGAAAACCAAGCAATTTCTGAATTTGATAAATAGAAGTATCTAAGTTTATGTATTTAAAGATAATTTTTTTTGATCACGTACTTCATGACCATGAAGTTTTATTTTTAAAAGAGTTGTGAAAAACCAAACCAATTTTTGATATGAAGTAGATAGGGGTGACTATTAAGTAAGACGGGGTAAAGGTTTAGGCTTGGAATAAAATAGCTATAGATGCTTGTAGGGTAGCAACAACGAATCCCAGTTGAATACAAGGAATGTTGATATGAACCTAGGAATATTTTATTAGAGATGTGTGCAAGCCATGAGAAGAACCCTCAAAGGAATAGGGGATGGTACCAAAGTACACTTTTGCGAGTCCTAAGATATACTTGCATGAAAGATCAAAGATAAAGAAGGTAAATACCAAAATTATTGAATATTATCAAGAGATTTTGATTAAGAGTAGATGGTAGTATGATCGGAGAAGAGAGTAATAAGATAGTGACACACATGAATGATGTTGGTTGACTCAAGGTCAAAGAAAGCAAGATAGGTGGTAGAAGTTATTCCACCAAACCAATTTTCCAAAGAGTTATTCTAAATGTGCATAGTTTATATTTCCTACTCATTATAGTGTAGGAATGCACACTTTATCTCATAATCGGATGGAACGGTGGAAGTAATGGATAAACCTTATTTATTAGAAGTGAAGGAGGAAAGTTAAGTAATAGTTGAATAACATACTAGAGAGATCCATCTTAATTTAGTAAGGAGTGTTAGAGCCATAACATCATTAATACTAGTTGACCATGAATGGCAGCCTCCAGCAAAATTTTCTTTTAGGGTTTTTGGGTTGTAATCGCTAGTTGTCTCCCTTAGGTTATTGGAAAAGCATATAATATGATATGAGATATGTTCTTGTTTTATCACCATGTTTATGGTTTGGAAGAGCTTTGACCGCTATATAAATATACTGAAAATAATGTAGATATAGAGATCTCATAAGGACACTTAACTAGCGATACAATGTAGGTAAGACAGAAAGTTTATAAAACAAATTAGGAAATTAAGTTAGCAACTTGAAAAAATGTTTTAATCCTAAAACTTTTAGAATTTTGGGAAAAATAAATTTTAGTGAGCAGAGGACGGGGAAAGGTTGTTGCAAAATCATAGGTCATTATCCCTACGCCTAAAAAGCTAAAATTTAAAATACGTTTGTAGGTAGTTTTGTTGTTTTAGAATAAAAGAAAAGGTTTTCCAACCTAAGATTAACCGCCCAATATTAGGGTTAATCATGTACATTAACTCATAGACTAAGCCTTGATTACATTACGACGTGGCCTGATTTTTTTTAAGAATGGATCGGCAATGTAACATCCCCTATCTTGAGGCCCGAAGTTAAGCACTATAAATGCTGCAGTCATCCATAGTATTAACTTCCAGTGACAAAATACGGTAATATTAATGGTTTCCATAATACCAGAAGCTCATGAATATGAAATAATATCAACACAGATTTAAAACAACTTTTCTGATTACATTTCAAATCAATATTTCATATTCAGATACATAATCCCAAAATGATTCCCAGGTTTTGATCAAATATAATTATTACAAAATACGCCAAGAGCGACATATAAAGATGCCCCTTTGGATGATTAGGGTACTAAATAGGCATATCAGTCTTAATACATCACAACGGAAATAAAAATAAATAGCTCCTATATAGCTAGCTTTGCCTCCTACACATCTTCGAAAGCTTTATTCGTCCAACCTACTAAACCTGAAATACCTTAACTCTCAATCTACTCAAATTAATTTTGAGCACCCGAGAGTTTAATGGGAAAACATAAACTTTGAGTCAGACATAAAGCCTGGTTTGAATAATACTATACATCTCGGTTATCTGATATTAAGTGAGACCACGCCGCCTAGCGGAATGGGTTTCCCTTCACTAATATCCTTTTTAAAACATATCTTCGCAAATCAAAATCCTGCAATCAAACTGATTAAAGCAATAATAGCAATATCATATATGCATACTAATCGGGTAATAAATGGACTATCTGTCCGAACAATATAGTTTTGTTTGGCTAACTACTAACCTTTGGCCGACTCGGGCCTACCAGACAAAATAAATCATCTAACTTCTGTTAGACACACTCCTAAATGGTTTGTCCCTAACTTACTTCTCCCAGGGTCAACTTATCCTAATGATTTTGCGGACTCACCAATAACCTAGCTTTACTCTATATATTCCTTTCTGTGTGTAACATAATTTTAGTCTTTCCTGTGACAAAGCCCTACACACTGAAATTTTGGACTTATATTAGCCAGGGGCTACTAGCTAAAGTATAGGGCGCGACCCTATATTGGTCTCATTTGGCATTCTAATATCCGACTCATTTACTTAGGGTTAACGACCCCATCAAATTTCCTTTAAAATCATTTCTTTCAAATTGATTAATCCTTTAAATCATATTAAACAAGGAAAATATACTCTTTTCTTTACTCAAATCCCTTTGCCATGTTATATATACTTTACACAAAACATTGTTGATGAAAACCTTCGAAACCCCTTTTGAAAAGCTTTAAACAATCTCTTTCGAAACCTTTGAAAGTACCCCTTTCAAAACACGTTAACTACTTTACCTTGAAACTCTAGGCCGAAGGACAAAACATACCTTTCGAACCTTTAAATTAATCTTTCAAAATCAAAGAAGGTATCCCTTCGAAAGCTTTATAAACCTTAGACACCCTTTTTTTGAAACAGCTTAAACTTACCTTTTGAAAGCATTGGAAACCTTCCATTCAAATACATAAAACACCTTTCGAAAACATTGGGGAATCTCCCCTTTGAAACCTTCATTATATACCTTTCGAAAGCAACAAAGTCCTTTACTTATACAAACCTTTCAAAAGCATTGGGTTCAAGTAATAGTTTGTGGAACATAGCTTCGAAACCATTTATAACCATTCTTTTCGAAAACTATGGGTTTAACTCTCAATAGACAAAGGGTCTTAAAACAACTAGGGCAAAATCAACTCTTTCGAAAGCCTTATTCCTAAGTAAATAGAAAGAAGATGGTTTCGAAACCGTCCCTTTCGAAAGTATGGAGAAGCGGCTTCTTAGTAAAGACGAAAGCACCAATCCAAAATCTTTATTTAAAGGAAAAAGGCGGCCTTAACTAGGTCGAAAGGTAGAATGCGGCAGCAGGGATTTTGACCCCGTCGAAAGCTTATTTTAAAACAAAAGGCGGCAACCTCTTTTGAAAGCTATGTTAAAACCCTTTCGAAAGCATTCTTTTAAAAGTAAGGCGAGCGACATCTCTTTTAAAAGCAAATCCAAGGCTTCGACCCATTCGAAAGCATGGTTTCGACCCTATACCTGCCACCTTTATCCAATCCACTATGTACCAAAGCATTGATACCATGTGTATTGGTTTTGACTAGGATGGAAGCGGTAGTATGAAGTCGAAAGGTGCTGCCAAAAGTGGCGAAACAACAATCCTTCACAAAAACTGAATTTTTACATTTTAAAGTAATATCTTTCTAACTAACCTGCCTTATTTATCAACATCTAATTGGTTGCCAATTTATTTTCCAAAATCTTTTCTAAAAGTGCTTCCGAATTCAATAATTAATAATTTAAAACATTTAGCAAATTGCCCCTTCTCCTTTTATAATCATATAAAACATTTAAGTCCCATACCTTAAATAATTTTATATACTTAATAAAACACTTAGGAAAATTCTCCAAAAATTCCAATAAATCACTTTTAATATGTTTTCTAACATATTTAAATTTCTGTCCCAAAGCTAACATATAATAACCGAAAATAATTTAAACCCAATTTAACCATTTTCTTTACTAGAAAATTCATAACAAATCCACATTAATTCATAAAATTATGAAACTTGAAACCCATCTCTAAAATAGTATTTCTGACCTTATATCAAAAACGCAAGGCATATGGATGTCATTCGATAGGTTTTTCAAGTTAATCCTTATCATAAAATCTATATGAAATAGCATAATCATCAACAAGTATATATATTCATTTAAATAATCAAAACATGGCAAATCATTTGCAAAGTAAATTCGAAACTCCACTAGATTTCGAAAATCATAAAAATGAGATGTAATCTATTATTCACCTTTAGCTTGTTTGTTAAGGAGGTTGAGATTTGCTCTAGGATTAATTAGCTTAAGCTTCCTTCTTGAAATCTTGCTTATCTTCCTCTTGATTTCTTCTAATTGTGGCCGACTAAGCTTTGTATTTAATTTTGTTTGTGAATGTTGCAAATGAGAGTAGGTTAAGGGTTTAGGGCATATGAATATGACTTATTCCTAATTTTCCCTCATCTTATTACCTTTATTTTCCATTTGTTCATTCATTAAGGCACGACTACCTTATAACTTTACAAATCTCAATCTCTTAACCACTTAAAACTTTATATTATTCTATTTAGTTTATCTAATTAAATTTCCTAAATAATGTTATTTAAAATTAGGGGTGTTACAGACTCCCTTCCTTATAGAATTTCGTCCTCGTAATTACGATAAGGTACTCATAACAATCAATCATAAAGGTAAAACATACCACGAAACAAGTCAAGATAAGCGTCTCTAATCCTGCTCTCAGTTTCCCAAGTACAGTATCTCTCGTTGTCGCTCCACTGGACTTTAACTAATCTGACTGTCTTGTTCCTTAGCCTCTTCTCATCTCTCGCGACTATACGAACTGGCTTTCTAACTATAGTCAAGTTCGGTTCCACTACTAAGTCATCTAACACAGGTTGTGCAATATTAGTTTTTGGATTTCGAATACACTTCCTTAGATGAGAAATATGAAAAACATCGTGGACTCCTACCAAACTATTCGGTAACTCTACTCTATATGCGAGTTTCCAGATCCTTTCTACAATAGGAAATGGTCCAACAAACCTCGACGCCAATTTCCTTGATTTTCCAAACCTGATGACACCTTTCATCAGTGATATCTTGACGAAGACATAACCTCCAACTGAGAATTCTAAGTCTTTCCGTCTCTTATCAGCATAATTTTTCGACTAGACTGAGCTTCCTTCATTCTAGCTCGAATTTACTCAATCTTTTATGCAGCTTCCCTAACCAAATCTGGACTAAGAACTAACCTATCCCCGGTCTCTAACCAGCAGACGGGAGATTTGCATGGTCTTCCATACAAAGCTTTAAACGGTGCTATCCCTATATTAGCCTGATAACTGTTGTTATATGAAATCTCGACTAAGTGTAGATAGTCTTCCCATGATCTTCCAAAATCTAGCACACAAACTCGTAACAAATCTTCAAAGACTTTGTTAACTCTTTCCGTTTGTCCATCTGTCCGCTGATGGAAAGCGATACTCATTTTGAGCTTGGTACCTAAAGTCTCCTGTAGACTCTTCTAGAACTCGCTAGTGAATAAGGAATCTCTATCACTTACTATACTATTAGGAATTCCATGCAGTCTAACTATATTCCTCATAAATAACTTAGCTAAAATAGGTGCCATCCTAGTTAACTTAACTGGAATGAAATGGGCACTCTTGGTCAACCTGTCCACTATGACCCATATGCTTTCATTTCCTCTATTTGACCTTGGCAACCCGTCTATAAAATCCATTGAGATATAATCCTATTTCCATACTGGAACGTCTAAAGGCTGAAGTAACCCACTTGATTTCTGATGTTCAGCTTTTACCTGTTGGCAGTTCAAACACTATTTCACCCATAAGCCTACATCCCTCTTCATACCTTCCTAGAAGAAACTTCTCTTCATATCCTGGTAAATCTTAGTTCCTCCCGGATGAATAGTGAACCTCGAACGATGGCATTCTTCAAGAACTTCCTTCCTAATGTTCCCCACATTCGGAACATATAGTCTTCCTTTCTTTCTTAACCACCCATTCTAGTCAACACTGAAATCTTTCAAGTCATTGCTTTCTGTTCCATCCCTTAACTTTCTGATCCGTTCAACTAATAATAGATCCTCCTTTTGCTTAGAAGTAATCTTTTCGATCATCATCGGTCAAACTTCTAAACACGACAACATAGCAGTTTACTTACTAGACCTAGCTTCAGATCTCCACTGTATCCTGCATGTAGTCAACGCTTCCAAAACCTTCCACTCGGCCATCATTGTCAATACTGCATTTTTATGTTTTCTGCTAAGTGCATCTGCAACCTTGTTGCCCTTTCCAGGTGTGTACTCGATACCAAAGTCATAAGTGGCTAAAAACTCTAACCACCTCTGTCGTCTCATATTCAACTCCTTCCGAGAGAATAAATACCTCAGAGAATTATGATCCGTATACAACTCGAATCTCTCTCCTAAGAGGTAATATCTCCACACCTTTAATGCAAAAATTACTGCAGCTAATTCCAAGTTGTGAGTTGGATATCTAACCTCATGTGGTCTAAGCCGTCGAGAAGCATAGGCAATCACTTTGACCCTTTGTATCAACACAGCTCCTAATCTTGTTCCACATGCATCCGTACACACTACTAAATCCTGATTCCTTCTGGAACAACTAACACAGGTGCATTAGTCAATAAGAGTTTTAGTCTTTGGAATGCTTCCTCACACTTATCGATCTAAACAAACTTCACATCCTTTCGCGTTAGCTTGGTCATCAGTGCCGCTATCCGTGAAAAATCCTTTATAAATCTCCGATAATACCCAGCTAATCCAAGAAAACTCTTTATCTTAGTCACTGTCTTGGGTCTCTTCCAATTATTCACGGCCTCAATCTTAATCGGATCTACAGATAACCCTTTCTTTGAGACTACATGACCAAGAAACTTCACTTCCTTCTTCCACAAATGACACTTCAAAAATTTCACTTTCACCCGATGCTGCCTCAGCGTCTCTAGCACCACTATAAGATGAACTTCATGCTCTCTTTCATCTTTAGAGTATATCAAAATATCATCTATAAAAACCAATATGAACCTATCCAAGTGCTCTCGAAAAAATCGGTTTATCAAATCTACAAAGAATGCTAGCACATTAGTAAGTCCGAATGGCATTATTAGCCATTCGTACGATCCATCTCTGGTTCTAAACGCCGTCAAAGGAATAATATCCTTAGCCACTCTAAGCTGATGGAACCCTGTTGCTAAACCCAACTAGGAAAATACTTTGGCTCCACTCAACTAGTCGAACAAATCATCAATTCTAGGTAACAGATATCGATTCTTTATCGTCTTCTCATTCAACTTACGATAATCGATTCATAACCTTAGCGATCTGTCCGCCTTCTTGGCAAATACTACGGCTGCTCCCTAAGATGAACTGCTTGGTCTGATAAAATTGTTGCCTTCCAAATCCACCAATTGCACCTTTAGCTCTCTCATCTCGGTAGGTATCATTCTGCTTGGTGGTCTACTCATCGATTCTACTCCTGGTACTAAATCTATCGGAAACTTAATGGCTCGTTTCGACGACAATCCTACTACGGGTTCAAAGACATCTGTGAATTCTCTAACAACGAAAACTTGATTCAACTCATCTTCTCCCTCCATTACACCCAACAAATCATTAACCTCAAAACTAGGATTTTCTACGATGTATACAATCCGATCACTACAGTCAGGGTGTCTAAGCGATATTTTCCTATCATGGCTAAATATCCTAGTATCGTATTTACTTAACTAGTCCATACCCAAAATAATTCCAAACCCTATGAAATCAAACACATGCAAACTGCAAACAAATGTATGACCTAACAATTCAAACTCTAGATGGTCGCATTTCATTCTAAGTGTAACCCTTAAGGAAGTAACTAGGTATAAGGGTTTTAGGTTAAACTTATCTACCAAACAATGAGATATAAAAGAATGCGATGCACCAGTATCAAATAGAACTCTAACTAATACACCGTGAATCAAAAGCGTATCTCCCAACACAGCTTTTCCCTTCTCCTCTGCTGTTGGTCACGAGGTAGCTGGTTCCAGTGCAAACAGCTTGCCTTTTCCATCCTTGGCTGGCTCCTTGCACTGGTTCTTATAGTGCCAAACCTGATCACAGTTGAAACATCTCACTCCTTTCTTTTCAGCAGCTTCTTCCCTTTGCCTATCCAGCATTCATGAGCATATATCCTTTCTTATCACACTTATTACAAACAACTTCAACCTTTCCTTTCTTTGCAGCTCCACTCTTTTGAGATCCTTTCTTAAGGAAAAACTTCCTCTTCTGGTTCTGCCCTCCTTGAGCTTCCTTGGCCTTGCTTCCTTCAAGAAAAGCAAGCATCTCTTCTTGCCTCAAAGCCATCTCAACAACTACATCGCACGGATCTGTAAATGCGATAACTTGGCCTTAGAAGGCTCAGGATTCAACCCTCGGATGAGCTTCTCATTCCTTTTGATTACAGTATCAACCATAGCGTAACCATATCTCGATAGCTCCTCAATCTGGTTGCATACTCAATCACTATCATGTCTCCTTGCTCCAACTCAGAAAACTTCCTGAGCAGAGTTGACTTTGCAATGTCTAACATAAACCTCTTCTCTAACCTTCTTTTGAACTCAGCCTAAGTCATAGTCTCCTCATTGACTCCGACTGTAACACTGTTCCACCAGTATAGTGCTGCTCTTTGCAACTGTCTAGTAGCAAGCCTTATCTTTTGCTCATCATTAAGCCTCAAATTAGCAAAGATCCTCTCGCAATGAAGTAACCAATTCTCCACTTCAATTGCATCTTCAGTTCCGATAAACGGTTTTCCTCCCAGCCTAGCATAATCTATACTCAGTACAACATAGTTATTGACCACTGGAGCTCCCTGATTTCCTACTTCAACATTTCCTTCAACTAATCTAGCAGCAACTCCTGCCTGCATCATGTTGACAAAGAACTGGTACGTAGTCCCCATATCAACTTGTGGCATTCCAGCAACCACATTAGCAGTTGGTGCTTGACCTAGATTCCTTCTAGTGTTTGGTCTGCCATTTCCATTGGTTGTGGTGCTTCCCCCACCAAGGTTAACTCTTCCATTTCTAGCATCCATATCTTACATCCATAAAATCTGCATTCGAGCCTTTGTAAGATACAAAAGAATAGCCTAAGAGAGATAAGAGAATAGAAATAAGGCATATACTTATATATATAACAAATACAAGTACGTTACTATAGCGTTATCCCATACCCCAATCTGTTCTCTAATTCCTTAGGATTATGTTTTCAAAAATCATTTTAAGTTTGAAATTTCTTTTAAGTTTTTCATAAACCTATGCTCTGATACCAAGTTGTAACATCCCCTATCTTGAGGTTCGAAGTTAAGCGCTACGGATGCTACAGTCATCCATAGTATTAACTTTCAGTGATAAAATAAGGTAATGTTAATGGTATTCATAATACAAGAAGCTCATGAATATGAAATAAAATCAACACAGATTTAAAACAACTTTTCTGATTACATTTCAAATCAATATTTCATATTCAAATACATAATCCCAAAACAATTCCAAGGTTTTGATCAAATATAATTATTACAAAATATGCCAAGAGCGACATATGAAGATGCCCCCCTGGATGATCAGAGTACTAAATAGACATATTAGTCTCAATACATCACAACGGAAATAAAACTAAATAGCTCCTATATAGCTAGCTTTTCCTGCTACGCATCTTCGGAAGTTTTATTCGTCCAACCTACTAAACCTGAAAAACCTTAACTCGCAATCTACTCAAATTAATTTTGAGCACCCGAGAGTTTAAGGGGAAAACATAAACTTCGTGTCAGACATAAAGCCTGGTGTGAATAATACTATACATCTCGGTTATCTGATATTAAGTGAGACCACGCCACTTAGCGGAACGGGTTTCCCCTCACTAATATCCCTTTTAAAACATATCTTAGCAACTCAAAATCCTGTAATCAAACTGATTAAAGCAATAATAGCAATATCTTATATGCATACAAATCAGGTAATCAGTGGACTATATGTCCGAACAATATAGTTTTGTTTGGCTAAGTACTAACCTTTGGCTGACTCGGGCCTACGAGACAAAATAAATCATCTAACTTCTGTTAGACACACTCCTAGACAGTCTGTCCCTAACTTACTTCTCCCAAGGTCAACTGATCTTAATGTTTTTGCGGGCTCACCAATAACCTATCTTTACTCTGTATATTCCTTTCTGTGTGTAATATTATTTTAGTCTTACCTGTGACAAAGCCCTACACATTGGAATTTTGAACTTATATTATCCAGGGATTACTAGCTAAAGTATAAGGCGCGACCATATACCGGTCCCATTTGGTATTCTAATATCTGAGTCATTTACTTTGGGTTAAATACCCCATCAAATTTTCTTTGAAAACATTTCTTTCAAATTGATTTAATCCTTTAAATCATACTTAAACAAGGAAAACATACTTTTTGCTTTACTCAAATCCCTTTGCCATGTTATATATACTTCACACAAAACATTGCTGATGAAAACCTTCGAAATCCCAGTTTAAAAGCTTTAAACAATCTCTTTCGAAATCTTTGTAAGTACCCCTTTCAAAACAAGTTAACTACTTTACCTTGAAACTCTAGGCCGAAGGCAAAACATACCTTTCGAAACCTTTAAATTAATCTTTCGAAATCAATGAAGGTATCCCTTCGAAAGCCTTATAAACCTTAGACATCCTCCTTTTGAAATAGTTTAAACTTACCTTTCGAAAGCATTGGAAACCTTCCATTCAAATACATAAAACACCTTTCGAAAACATTGGGGAATCTCCCTTTCAAAACCTTCATTATATACCTTTCGAAAGCAATAAAGTCCTTTACTTAAAACAAACTTTTCGAAAGCATTGGGTTCAAGTAATAGTTTGTGGAACATAGCTTTGAAACCATTTAAAACCATTCCTTTCGAAACCTATGGGTTTAACTCTCAATAGAACAAAGGGTCTTAAAACAACTAGGGCGAAAGCAACTCTTTCGATAGCCTTATTCCTAAGTAAAAAGAAAGCAGATGGTTTTGAAACCATCCCTTTCGAAAGTATGGAGAAGCAGTTTCTTAGTAAAGACGAAAGCAGCATTGCGAAACCTTTGTTTAAATGCAAAAGCGGCTTTAACTAGGTCGAAAGGTAGAATGCGGCAGCAGGGATTTTGACCCCGTCGAAAGCTTATTTTAAAACAAAAGGCGGCAACCTCTTTTGAAAGCTATGTTAAAACCCTTTCGAAAGCATTCTTTTAAAAGTAAGGCGAGCGACATCTCTTTTAAAAGCAAATCCAAGGCTTCGACCCATTCGAAAGCATGGTTTCGACCCTATACCTGCCTCCTTTCTCCAATCCACTACGTACCAAAGCATTGATACCGTGTGTATTAGTTTCAACTAGGATGGAGGCGGTAGTATGAAGTCGAAAGGTGCTGTCGAAAGTGGCGAAACAACAATCCTTCACAAAAATTGATTTTTAACCTTTTAAAGTAATATCTTTCTTACTAACCTGCCTTATTTGTCAACATCTAATTGGTTGCCAATTTCTTTTCCAAAATCTTTTTTGAAAGTGCTGTCGAATTCAATAATTAATAATTTAAAACATTTAGCAAATCGCCCCTTCTCCTTTTATAAACATATAAAACATTTAAGTCTCATACCTTAAATAATTTTATATACTTAATAAAACACTTAGGAAAATTCTCCAAAAATTCCTATAAATCACTTTTAATATGTTTTCTAACATGTTTAAATTTCTGACCCAAAGCTAACATATAATAACCGAAAATAATTTAAACCCAATTTAACCATTTTCTTTACTAGAAAATTCATAATAAATCCACATTAATTCATAAAATTATGAAACTCGAAACCCATCTCTAAAATAGTATTTCTGACCTTATATAAAAAACGTAAGGCGTATGGATGTTATTTGATAGGTTTTTCAAGTTAATCCTTATCATAAAATCTATATGAAATAGAATAATCATCAACAAGTATATATATTCATTTAAACAATCAAAACATGGCAAATCATTTGCAAAATAAATTCGGAACTCCACTAGAAATCAAAAATCCTCAAAATGAGATGTAATATATTATTCACCTTTAGCTTATTTGTTAAGGAGGTTGAGATTTTCTATAGGATTAATTAGCTTAAGCTTCCTTCTTGAAATCTTGCTCATCTTCCTCTTGATTTCTTTTAAATGGTGGCCGGCCAAGGTTTGTATTTAATTTTGTTTGTGAATGTTGCAAATGAGAGTGGGTTAAGGGTTTAGGGTATACGAATATGACCTATTCCTAATTTGCCCTTATCTTATTACCATTATTTTCCATTTGTTCATTCATTAAGGCATGACTACCTTATATCTTTACAAATCTCAATCTCTTAACCACTTAAAACTTTACATTATTCTATTTAGTTTATCTAGTTAAATCTCCTTAATACTGTTATTTAAAATTAGGGGTATTACGGGTAAATATTTTGAAAAATTGTGTTCGAATGCTTTTGAAATTTTTTGTCTAATTGCTTTTGAGAAGTTGGTTTCAAACGTTTTTCGAAAATTTTAGCCAAGTGGGTTCGAAAAGAAAATTGGTGTTGAAATGCTTTTGGGAATTTGATTTTTTAAACTATTTTGCAAGATTGATTGGAAAAGGAAAAGGATTTTCGATGGAAAATGAAAAAATTTCAATTTTCTAATGCCATATGCTTAACATAGGGCATGTTGAACATGTTAATGAAAATGAATTTCACTGCCCGACAAGGGTGACAGTATACTAAACATAGATAATAACAAGGGAAAATGCTGTTTTAGCTTTGAAATTTCTATTTCTTTACCTTGTTGATGGTAAACAAAAACTTGCGCTAAGGATAATTATGATTTAACATCCAAAAATAAGCCTCCTTGTGCAAATTGTACTCGGAAAGTTGAAAAAGTTTTGTTGGCAGAAGAGAAGGTTCCGAAGGTACAGTGGAATAGGTATCCAAAAGAAGGGTGGAATTATAAAGTTTTCCATCTAAATTTCTTTTCCGGCATAGGAGTATGGATTCAGAATATCTGGATTTTCAAAAATTTTGGAAGTTAGAAATTGTGTATAAGATTTTCGATGGTAGAGATTGGATGCAAAATTGGTTGAACCATACTTCTACTAGTAGGAGTGTGGAAATTATTGTATGAAAAAGTATTTTTGATTTTCGAAAACTTTCACATATATAGAACTGCCAGTATATATAGGTTATTTACATCATATTTTGAAAATGTTTTAAAAGAATGCATTCATATATGAGACGCTAATTTAGAGTTATTTTCCATGCATGTTTTATATGTTGTATTGCACCATGCACTTGTACACCTTTGGCTGCAAAATTGGTTGTACACTACTTGGTCGGATGGTTTAGATTGGTTATGCGCTATGTTTCATGATTCAACCCTTAGGGAATTTTGGGGACGAAATTATTTTAAGGGGGGAGAATATAACACCTCATAAAATTAACGATAGTTAATTAAGCTACAAAAATGGAATTTGAGCAAACGATAGAATTTTCCATGAAACTTGCACCATTGAGTTCGTGGCAATTTTTAAGCAACATCCATATTTGGAGTTTTGCGATCGGAGCACAAACGAAGAAGTTATCAGCATTTGAAGTTTACGTAGCGAAAATAATTAAAAATGAAAAAGGAAATAAATAATAATAAATGCGGAACCCCACAGTCGACCCCTTACTTGGACCGGTCGACCGCTAGCGGTCGATCGCTTATAGGGGTGGTCAACCGGTTTGGTGTGGCGGCTAGGGTCTAAACCTTGGGCATGGTCCGGATTTAATTATTTTAATCTAACGGTTATGGTTGATTCGAGCACCTATAATACAAGCCTAGCTCCTCACTTCTCTTATCATATTTTCAGATCCAAGAAATGAAGCTCTGCCATTTCCCTTCTCCACTATTTCTAAAAATTATAAAGTATTATATATATATATATAAATTGGAGAAGAGTAAAAATAAAGGAGAAGAAGTGAATCAACATTGCAAAAGAAAAGGTAAGATTTTATAATTATAAATCTATATTCTCCTTAACCCTAAATCTCTTCTCGGATCTGTAATTCTAATAGTATTTATACATATTCTTTTGGGTTAGAAAGGAAAAGGAGTCAAGTAAAGGAATGAATTCAAATTTGGGAGATTTAAAAACCTAAAAAGGTGAGTGGTAAATTATATAATTTATTTATAAAATTGAAATTTATGTTTAAAATGAGCGTGAATTTGTGGGACTAGCCCAACACTTAGGCTTTGGGTGATTGGTTTGGTTTAGTGGGCTGTGATGCAAGGTTAGTATAGTTACATAACAGAGGTCTACCCTTCACCTAGAGGCTACTAGCAGTTTTGTATACTTACTACTGATGTGAGACATCTCCAACCATAGGACCCATAGGGAAGTAATATATGTTGCGAAAGGTAGGGGAAAATATACCGAGGGTTCGTCTTGGATTTGG
The DNA here is from genome assembly GCA_030737815.1 of Allium fistulosum. NCBI lineage: Eukaryota > Viridiplantae > Streptophyta > Magnoliopsida > Asparagales > Amaryllidaceae > Allium > Allium fistulosum. Next base: position 659,895,938 of record CM060908.1, on the reverse strand, counting down.
AGTATTGAATGACCTAGTACTTTTAAGAAAATAGGCCTACTTCACTTCCAATAAAAGGTATTAAGTAAGCGAAGAGGCATTTCCTTTGACTTACTTTGGTTAGTCTAAGTGGGATGTCAACCGTGGAAGGTCGGCGGGCTATGTCAGTATTTTTGGACCGGTCTTTAGTAGTTGGTATGCCATATAGGCTATGACCACTAGTGATTCGAGTGAGCGATAGTAAAGACTTGGGTTATCCCTGATGGATTCCATTTTATACTAGTGTAGAATCTGTATGGGAGACACATAGATCTAGAAGTAGATGGTTGGATAAAATTTGTTTATTGGATGTGGGCTAGTTAGCCCTTAGATGAGTTTTTGAGATGCGCTAGTAGTATGACAATCAAATTATAAATTATAAAGCCATATATAAGGATCATCGGTCTCCGAAGTTAGAGCCGATTGACTAGCATTTAGGTTGCGGAGAGCCTACTCCGGGGATTTAGTTATTAAATGGCCGTTGGGTCTGCCTCCTCTTTATTTTAGAAGTATTAACTGGCTAGGGTATTCGTGTAGTGAAATGGTTAGACATATGTATTGATAGGCATACACATATATAGTTATGCCTCAGAGGAGGTTAGGCACATCGTGCGCGTACATAGGACTTTACCGGTTAGCCGTAAGTAATAAACATAACACTTAAAAGGAAATCAATCGGCATAAATTAATGGTATGGGTAAAGTATATAATTTTCCAATCACTAGAACATTGTTTTGACCCACTCCTCATTACAACACACATGATAGATTTAGAAGGACATGCTACTGGAGCAAGACGGGAACGACGAATGGAGAAGTCTTTTTATTCATGCTCGGTAGTAACAAAGTGACTAGACATCCAAGGAATAACATTGGTTCCAAGGTAGTTGCCTTAGTCAGTATGTATGTTATATTATATTTTTCTATTTCACTGTGAGTTTATATTGATCACACTCTGTATACTTATGTTTATTACAGGTTACCAAAACCAATGATCCATGTCCAAATGGACTTGGATTTCGATTTAGTTAAAATTCGAACCCTTAAGATGTGGGTTGTTACATGAACCAAGATTGAAACCGCATCCTGATCCGAGCTACGGATTGGAAAATATGATCATCTTAAAATCCATCTACCACCTGACCAACCAGAGCCCCATCTTGGAGAGATACTCTCTACTTAAATCAAAATGAAAATCCAAAGGCATTGGAATATTTACTCTTGGATACGAAGCTACTAGTCCAAGTTTCATTTATTTCTGACTTAAATGAATGAGTTATGCCATGAAAACATGCGTAGCTCAAGTGGTTGTGCGTTAAATTTCCAACGCAAAGGTCGGCAATTCGATTCCTAACAAGCACATTTTTTTATGGAATAGAAGAAATGGTCTGGTAGGAAACCTAACAATTTGCTGCCTAATAATTTATTACCTAACCTCGTGCCTATAAATACCTCATGGAATGGGAACAACTAAAGGGGAGGACGGATGATGAATAATGACAGACGTACCTGGAGCTATAGAAATCACCTAACAAAATCTCGCCTAACCGAAACTCTGAAGCACTTTGGGATAAAAAGAATCATATCTGCTTTATCCAATCGTCTTCAATTATCCAATCCATTATCTAGCATTGAGTTGTACAAGACCAACCTCAGGATTCACGACATTAGATCTTTGCAAGTTAAAAATTTAGCAACCCACAATTGTTGTAACCAATCGAGAGAGATCTAATAGGCATCGAAGCAACTGGAAACCGAAGCATCAGAAATTCACCAAAAGCGCTAAGACAAGAAGGCGAGAAGACCAAAAGATTACATGAAGCAATACAAGTGGAAACATAAGGCAAGATAAAGGAAAAATGACTCCATCTTCACCTGTCCGGTAGAAGGAACACCAGACATGATTCCTTGTCCGGTAATGGATCTAACAGACATGAATTCTTTACGGTGATTAAAAGGGTGCCAAGCCAAAGCACTGCCGAACAAAAGCATCACTGAACCAAGGCACCGCTAAACCAAACATTGTGGAACACCACCTTACAAACACATTCCTATTCGGTAGCCTACTGCTTAACCCAGACATGGCCGAACCATAACATGACCACCAAACTAAGCATCACTAAGCCAACTACCACTAAGTCAATTACCACCCAATCAAACAGAGCGTATATGGAAAGACAATCTTGAATATATGGAAGTTCTGGAGCATATTTTATATATATGGAAATAACCTAATCGAGCATGTTGTACATGCAAACTGCCTATTTTATCGACCTGAACTCCCTATACCTTTGCTCCTATAAATACCAAAGCATCTAAAAATAACGGGGAAGGATTCTAGAGAACCAAACTTACAACGATAAAGGCGGAAAAGTCAGAGAAAGACAGGAACAGCATAACAAGAACAACCGAATAGGAATAGGCTGATAGGAAAGGCCTAATAGGAACGAACATGAATAGCCAAACAAGAACGATCGAACGTGAAAAGATGAAAAGAAGCAACCAAACATGAATAAGAATGCAGGAATACACAAATAGGAATAGTCGAACATGAATAGACAAACAGGAGTTGCCGAACAGACTTCCTTGCTTCTATATCTTACTTTCCATTGAGCAACATATCATCATATTTTGTATCCGAAGCAACGACTCATATTTTACCTATCGAATGATCGTAAAATATTACTATTTAATTCATATGAGTTCGTATGACTATAAAACTATGGGAAATGGCTACTAGGGACATTTTCCATAATTAGAATTTTTGTCAAACAGTTTGGACCCAGAAATTATTGTATGGCTATAACTTCTGATATGGGTTGAATTATGATCTGAAACCACTTCCATTAAATTGGGATGATGGTTTCTCTTTCTGCAGAGTGCTTTTAATAGGAAAATGAACTTACCGTTTAGAAGAAATGACCGTTTTAAGTTCCATTTGCTGTTGGATGGAATAGTGTGCAATTAAACAAGCATATACTTAGGCCCACTAACTAATTTCGGGAATTGTGCCTAATTGGGTGTATAGGATAGAGGTAGATCATTTTCCACTTTCCAAAAACAATTACAAACCTCCATTAACCCTAATTTTGTCAATAAACCTATCGTTTTCTTTATAATCTTAGCCTAATTCATCATTAAAAGGGTAATTAGCAAGGAGGGAATTATCGATTCATCATTTGGGTGCTTTGAATCTAGATTTCTTGCTGTCCACTTCAGATCTGGGATTAAAGTTTGTATTTTGGGTACTGGGCGAGTGATTATTGATCTCTCACTATCCAATGCTTGTGCATATAGTTAAAGTTAATATTTTAACATGATTTTTGATGCTAAAATGATTTTGAACTTTAATTTATCCATTAAAAATGTTTATGGCCGAATTTAAAAAAATTAAAATGGATTGGGAATGGTTTTACAACCTCTTTTGGACCATATTGTCATTTTAGTACAAAATTAGATCTAGGCTAAATCTTGTTTGTTAATCATGTTTGTATGGAATTTATGTGTTGAATGAATGTTTATAGATGATATGTATGTTTGAATGTATTTCTTTGATATGGTTCATCGGTGATTGTAGGATAGTTAGGAATCGATCGTCAAATTAGGAAAAATAAGGCCAAACATACTCCGAATAGAATGCAACTTGGAGGAGATTTTAGAGGAGGAGGGACGCCTACACTTCAGGTCGCATGTGGTTTGGAAGAGAACCGACTTGTAAAATCATTTCGATTGAGTTTTGCAGATTTGGTCGGTAAAAATGGTTGTTTGGAGACTAGGATGTGAAACTTTGGGAGATACTTCCGGGAGGGCAAGAAAATAGAAGCATGGACTTAACCCCAAAATTTGGGGAAAATCTACAGATTGATACCGATATTGATCAGTACCGACCTCATTTTTGGCCAATAGGGTGCTGGAGAACTTGGGGAGTGTGGCATTGAGAAATGAAGCACAAATCAAGTAAGAAGGGAAGAGATCAGGGTGTGAAAGTCTAATTTTTGGCTAGGCAATTCAGATTGGTACCGACCTCTTTTTGGGAATCAGGATAGTTGCTGAAAACTTGGGGAGTATATGTAACATCCCCCATGTGGAGGCCCAAAACCAACGGCTACGGATGCTGCAGTTATCCATAGTTATTAATTCTCGGTGACCAAATGCGGTAATGTTAGATATATTGATATAACAAAAACACATGGATACGAAAAAAATTTAAAATCATAAAACAAGTTTCTCATTCCACTTCAAATCATATTTCAAATTCATTACATAACCCCAATTTCATAAACCACGTTCTAAGAAATGTAATTATTACAAAATACGCGACATATGAAGACACACCCTTGGATGATCAGAGTCTAAACATAGGCAATTAAAAAACTTTACCATTACAATCAAAATACAGTGGAATCAAACAAAAAAGAACTCCTATTAACTAGCATGCCTCCTGCACATCTCCGGATGCTTATTCATCTAAAGGAAAACCTGAAAACCTTAACTCTCAAACTTCTCAAAATTAATTGAGCACCCGAGAGTTTAAGGGGAAAACATAAACTTCAAGTCAAACATAAAGCCAGGTGTAAATAATAACCTACCATCTCGAACCATAAAGATATCTAGTAAGACCACGCCGCTTAGCAGAGTGGGTTTTCCCCTCACTAGTATCTTAATTTTTTTTATAATAATCATATACTGTGCACCTGCATCCACAATGGCTAAGACATAACATAAGAAAATATATCACGATGATATGCAAACATGCAATATTTTCTGGATTTCCCATCCCCATTTATTTAACTATCTATCTCAGTTATAGTTTCTAGGGTCACTATTAACCTATTAGTTTTCATGGGCTGACTAACAACCAGTTCCAAGCTTATGGACTACCTGTCCGGTTTCATAGTTTTCATGGACTCACTAAGAACCTATTGGTATCTACTAATAACTTCATCCAATTATAGTTTTCATGGACTCACTATGAACCTATTGGATTCTTCAATAACTTCTCTTATGTCATAGTTTTCATGGGTTGATTATGAACCTATTGATCTCTATCAATAACTTAAATCCATATATAGTTTTCATGGGATCACTAAGAACCTATTGGCCCCTGTCAATAACAATTTCAAATCATAGTTTTCATGGGTTTACTATGAATCTGTCTAAACTAACAACTCTTTAATCAGTCTTTGAGCATCCTATATTCTAGTCTACCAGACCTCCTGGATGCAATTCTACTCATACAAGAGTTAACTTAATATATATTCACTACTAGGTTAACTTAGCTGGTTATTCTTCTCTTAATACCCTAAAACGCAGTTATGGGTTAATTATAAAGTGAATATGTTTATAGAAGAAGCACACATGATGACTAATCATAAAATAATAACTCAACATCCATGGTTTAATATCCTTGTAATCATTTTCAAACAAAACATGGTTAATACCTTTAACATATTATCTTTAGTAAGGAAAGCTTCTTCAAAAAATCCAAAGTTAAATTCCATTTCAAAACTTTTTCACATTGCCATGGATTATCTTTAAAAATTAAGATTGGGTTCCTTGTTTTGAAAACTAAGGCTTACACAACCTTAGACTCTCTCTTTCGAAACCATTGGAATATACCTTTTGAAAGTATTCAAATCTTCTTTTCAAAACACTTAAATACCTTTCAAAACACACAAAACATCCTTTCGAAAGCATCAAAACCTTTCTTTCGAAACCATTAAAACATTTCTTTCGAAAGCATCAAAACCTTCCTCTCGAAACCATTTAGTTCAAGTAGGATTTATAGAAACATAACTTCGAGACCATATGAAAGTATCTCTTTCAAAATCTTTGGGTTTAACCTCAAATATAAATTCTGGGTCAAAGTGAACATAAGCGAAAGTACCCCTTTCGAAAATATTAACCTTTAAGTAAAATAATTGGGGAAAAGGATAGCTTTGAAATAACCTTTTGAAACTATTTCCTTCAAAACCTTTAATATAAATGATTATAGGGACCCTTTCAAAAGCATTAGTAAGTGGCTTCAATATTAATAAAACAAAAGCTTCCCTTTCGAACTCATTGTCATAAGGCTATAAAGAAAGCGGCCTTTAACCCATTCGAAAGTTATGAAGACGACAGCTAGGTTTCGACTTGGTTCAAAAGCAACCACCCTTTTGAAAGCTCCTTTTTAAAACTTAATATGCGGCAACTCAATCGTAAGCTACTTTAAATCAAAGGCAAGCGACAGTCCATTCGTAAGCTATTTAAAAGTACTTCAACCCTTTCAAAGGCTTATTGGAAAACAAAGTAAGCAGCATCTCTTTCGAAAGAAAAACAAAGGCCAGTGGATTGATTCGAAAGCTATTTAAAATGGAATCAACCCCTTCGAAAGCAAGGTTTTGGCACGGTCCTTTCGCCTTTCTCCAATGCACTACGTACCAACTGCTTGATACCATGTGCATTGCCTTCGAATGGGTTTGGCGGAGGAATGGTGTCGAAAGGTTGCAGATGGAAGTAGCGAAATAGTAAATTTAAGCAAAACTGATTTGTAGCCTTTTAAAGTAATTTCTTTTCAACTAATGTTTGCACAAATAATGGACAAACACCTCAAAGTCGTATGATTTAGTAGATCTTATGTTGTTCTTAGTGATTTGGGTGATTTATGCAAATATATGAAAAGCAGGGGCTAAATTGTAAAAAGACACGCAGATTTATAGTGGTTCAGCCAGAATGTGCCTACGTCCACTTTATATGTTATTTCTCTTCTCTTGTTTTGATTACAAGTACAAAGATTTGATACAAGTAAAAGAAAGTTGTTTGAAAGTTCTCTCCGTGCTTGAGCTCTCAAACTTGTCCCCCATTGCTGTACCCCTGCCCCTCTATTTATAGAGTGAGGCTGGGGGTAGGGGTCTTGGATGTATACAGCTGCGGATGGGCTCGGGCTGATACAATCTGGCCTGGCAAATCTTGGTTCGGCATCCCTTGGTTCGGCATCCCTTGGTTCGGCAATGCTTGGCAGTGGAGTCTGGACCGGCATTGCTTGGAAGTGGAGTCTGGACCGGCATTGCTTGGCAGTGGAGTCTGGACCGGCATTGTTTGGCAGTGGAGTCTGGACCGGCAATGCTTGGAAGTGGTAGGGAGTAGGCTGGTTCGGCATCGAGGAGATGAGTGGACCGGTGGGTGCTGGTTCGGTGTAGGGAATGTACCCAACAATTGCCCCCCAAAGTAGGGCATATTCCTGAATGTGGCGTGCTTTGTTTTAGCATGGTCCGGTTTTTGACGCCGAGCTATCCGGTTCGCTTATAAATAGGGACCACATGCCTTCGTTTCTCCATTTCAGCCGATCCACACTTCCGTCTTTGCCGAATCAAATTTTCATCGTGTTAGCCGAACCAGAATCTTATCCTTGCCGAACCGGGTGAGATCTTTTTCTGCCGAATATGCCTTTGTTTTGTACTACCGAATGGACTCGTGGTCATGGTTCACCGGACGAATCTCGTGCGTTTCAAGCACCGAATGGCACTTTTATACTTAAATTGCCAAATGGAAATGTGTGCTCGGACCACCGAATGCGGCTAAACTGTATTAGTGCCGAATGTACTTAACTTCATCTTGGGTTACCGAATGAATTCGAGTGCCGAATGGGTCCCTTGTTGGATATGCCGAATGAGATAGGGGAGTTCGAATACCGAATGACCTTTCGACCTTGAACTACCGAATGCACTTCTATGACTTGAATTATGAGCGAAATTCTAGACTGCACACACTCGCTTGTTTACTTCCTTTATTCTAACGACGCACTTCTTTGTGTTTGCAGATAAATGTCTCGAAAAGCAGAAACTCGATCAGATAAAAAGAAGTCCCAGGGCGAAGGAGAATCTTCCGCAGTGCCCCTTGCTCAGCCAGGACCGAAACGTCACGGATCTACCCCGAGATCGCTAGTGGACGGGTACGGCCCTCAGGAGCTTCTGAACTCCCCGCCCGATTGCTTTCCCAGCTCCCTTAAGGAAGAGCAGCTTGATGTCATCTCCCGTTCTTTCGGAATTGATAGGGCGCGCATGCTGTTGCCAGGGAGAGAAGTTATGCCATATGACCCTCCTGAAGGGTACTTTGCCTACAGCATATACCACTGTATGTGTGGTGCCATCCCGCCTCTTAATGCTTGGGTACTCAGTTTTCTTACATATCTAAAGGTGGCCCCATTCCAGCTTCAACCCAACTCTTACACTATACTGGTGAGCCTCTTCGTCATCTTTCAGAGGAAGCATGGGCGTGCTCCTTCCAACCGGGAGATCCGGTACTTATATAATCTGACGGGCTATAAGAAGGGGTCCCCATACATCAGCTTGGAGTCAGTTGTAACCTTCAAGCCGGTCTTGGATCTGTATTCTAAGTACAACATGTTCAAGAAGGAGTGGTTCTTCGTCAGGGACGACTCTGTTTCTATTTGGCGTTTCACCTCCGGATGTAAGTCGATGCTTTAATTATAATTTCCATTCTGGTTGCGATGCTTCTTCTCATACGTTTTCATTTTTTGCTAGCAACAGGTGGCTTTGCGGTTGTGGAGACTGATCGCCTGGTTCAGATGGCGGCTGAGATAGAAGCTATCCCCGGGAGAGATAGATCGGCTGCTTACCTGATCAGAAATGCGACCCTTCTGGAGTATAATTTGATCCTTCCACAGCAGTCAGTAGTCAAGCAGAGGGAAACGGCGGAGGAGAGGGCGGCTGCTCAAGCTAAGGGAGGTGTCACAGTAGAGAGTGGCAAGAGGAAACCTTTCTCAAAATCTCCAGTGGTCGGAGGTAAGAAGCTTAAGAAGTCGGACGGTCCTTCTCCCAGCACTTGTCCACTTACTCCAGGGAAGGAAGATGTAGAGGAGGAGAGAGGTGAGGGTGGAGATGACTGGGAAGGTGGTGACGGTGGCGATGGCATCGGGGCCTTGCTTCCTGGGCAAGCAGGCGAGATTCAGGAGTGGACGGATGATGCATTCCGCCAAGCTTTCGAGGGGCTGGACGGAGAACCGGCTTTGGTAGAGAAATCCGGGAAAGCTGACAAGGCCGGGACCGGTGCAAGCGAGTCTTCCCAGACTATTCCAGCCAAGGTGGCTCCGACGTCTCAAGGTGAACTTTTGACTCCTGCAGGCTCCATTTATGATAGGGACTTAGGAATATTTTATGATCCGCTCCCGTCCTGGAATGAAATCCAGGACTCATTGCAGTATCCTACTCCTCCCCAGGGTTTGTATAACAGACGTGTTTCCTTTCTTCTTTTAACTTTTAATTTACCATGTTTCTCGAATTATGGATCAATGTAAGCTTGTGACACTTGTTCTTCATATCAGGAGCAGGTAAAACGGCCAAGGCCTCGGATCTTCGACACAGGCTTGAACAATACAAGCTCTCCCAAGCTTCCGCCAAGCCGAAGCCTTCGACCCACCGTTCCGAGGATGTAGTCGGCTACCGTCCTCTTCTCGGGGTTATTGAAGAGGGTATTCAAAAGAGAAAGAGGAGTCATCCCTTATCCGAACCTTCACTTGGTCCTCAGCCCCCAATTCAGCCTCTTCACGATATCACGGAGGAGGATACTGAGTTCGCACTCTCTCCGCACCCGTCTGAAAATCCTACCGTTACTCAGATTGATCGTCCTGGCTTGGCTCGTAATCCATTTGCGGGTCATCCTGATCTGGATCCAAGTTCCCATGATATTACCTTCGATGAGGTTACCGGTGAGCACCTTCTTCCCCGCAATCCCATGGTACGGGTGCTTGATGAGGCTAAGTCCTTAGATCTCGATTTACTTACCACTCGGGTAGTTACCATGGGAGATGAGGCCAAGGCTAATATTGATCGGGTGGCGGAGGAGACTAGGAAGCTGATGGGGCATCATGCCCGGCTGGTTAAGGCTGGAGAGGAGATTGGGAGTGCCAACATCCGACTACGATTGATGGTTTCGGACCAGGCCAAACAGCTTGCTGATCAGGCCATTCAGATTTCTCAGCATGAGGCGGTCTCCGGGCGGTTGAGGAAGGCTATGGAGGAGGCTAGTAAGGCGGAACTGCGGAAGAGAATTTTGATTAGAGTTTTCAGAATTTTGTTGACGGCTTCGACTTGTCCGTTTGCCTAGGGATATGCTACGGATGAGAAGCTTTTGTGAATTCCGTGCTCTCGGCACCAGTTGGCGAATTCCTCGCTGTCAAACTGAAGTCCATTGTCTGATATGATTTTGAGTGGGACTCCGTACCTACACAGAACATTTTTGATCAAGAAGTTAATAACTTTGGCTGAAGATACTTTATTCAGAGGTTCTGCTTCCAGCCATTTGGTGAAATAGTCGACTGCCACTATAGCATATTTGGCCCCGCCTCGGCCCATTGGTAGCTCGCCGATTAAGTCAATTCCCCATATTGCGAAGGGCCAAGGGCTGGTCATTTGAGTATCTCAGTTGTTGGTAGCCGCGGAATCTTAGCAAACTTCTGGCATCTGTCACACTTTTTGACGAAATCTAAGGCGTCCTTGCTTAAGGTGGGCCAGAAATATCCATATCGGTGTATCTTTTTTGCTAATGTTTGCCCTCCGATGTGATCTCCGCAGATTCCCTGATGGATGTTGGATAAGATTTCCTTGGCTTCCCCCCCAGCGACACACCTTAATAACGGGTTAGAGAATCCGCGCCGATATGGGATGTCTTCTTGTATTGTGTAGCGGGATGCTTTCCTCAAGATTTTCTTGACTTCGTTACGCCCGTTGGGTAGTGTGCCACTTTGTAGGTAGTCTCGGATGGGAGTCATCCAAGTTGCTTCTTCGGCTGCAGCTATCAGATTCACTTGCTCAAAACTTGGGGTCAGTTGCTTTGAGATGGTTACTGCCCCGAAGATGGCGATGTCTCTCATACTTGCTTGCTTTGCCAATTCGTCGGCCTCTTGGTTCTCTTCCCGAGGGACGTGTTTGATTAAGTAGTGGTCCAATCGGCTGAGAAGTAACTTGGTCTTCTTTAAATATGCTATGAGTCGTTCTTCTCGAGCTTGGAATTCTCCTAGTATTTGATTAACAATAAGTTGAGAATCGTTGTGAAGACACAAAGAATTGGCTCCGACTTCTATGGCAAGTTCTAGTCCAGCTATTACTGCTTCATATTCTGCATCGTTGTTGGTGGCAGCGAACTCCAACCTTATAGCATAGTGCAGTTTGTTTCCCCTGGGAGTGATTATTACCACACCTGCCCCCGAGCCTTGTTCGTTCGATGCACCATCCACAAAGAGATTCCACTTGATATCTTCTGCTATTTCCAATTGCTCCTTATCTTCGTTGGTAGTGAATTCTGCAATGAAATCAGCCATAGCTTGTCCCTTGATGGCGGTGCGAGGGTGATAGGTGATATCATACTGACTTAGTTCAATGCACCATTTAAGTAGTCTCCCAGAAGTGTCGGGACGATGGAGTACCTGCCTCAGTGGTTGATCGGTCAGAACTTTGATGGAATGGGACTGGAAGTAGTGACGCAGTTTCCGTGATGTGATTAGTAAACAGTATGCTAGCTTCTCAAGTTTAGGATATCTGACTTCTGCCCCCGTAAACCTCTTGCTGACGAAGTAAACTGGCCGCTGCGTGCGGTTGTCTTCCCTTACCAAGGCATCGCTTAGGGCGTGAGATGACACAGCAAGGTATAGGTATAATTCTTCGCCTTCGCTTGGAGTCGAGAGTACCGGTGGTTTCTGGAGGTGTTCGATTAAGTTAAGGAAAGCGGTTAAGCATTCGTCAGTCCATTCGAACTTTCCTTTGTCTTTCTTTAGAGCTTCGAAAAAGGGGACGCACTTGTCCGTCGCCTTGGAGATGAATCGGCTTAGGGCGGCCACTTTTCCATTTAGGCTTTGCATTTCCTTTCGAGTGGAAGGTATCTTGATATCCCTTAGTGCTCGGACTTGTTCAGGGTTTGCATCAATCCCTCTGGCATGGACGATGAATCCTAAAAACTTTCCTGATGACACCCCGAAGGAGCATTTTAGAGGATTCAACTTCATTCCATACTGGCGGAGTACTTGAAACATCTTGCCTAGGTGGCTTACGTGATCTTTGGCTTTCCTTGACTTTACCAGCATGTCATCCACATATACTTCCATAGTTTGTCCTATTAGCCCTGCAAACATCTTGTTGACGAGGCGCTGGTAGGTGGCTCCTGCATTTTTATGTCCGAAAGGCATTATCTTATAGCAGTATAAACCCCGGTCGGTGATGAAACTAGTGTGGTCTTGGTCGGGAGCATGCATAGGAATTTGGTTATATCCTGAGTATGCGTCCATAAAAGATAGGAGCTCGTGCCCGGCTGTGCTGTCTACAAGTTGGTCGATTCGGGGAAGTGGGAAGCAATCCTTTGGGCAGGCGTCGTTTAGGTTGGAAAAGTCAATGCAGGTTCGCCACTTCCCATTAGCCTTCTTTACCAGCACCGGGTTAGCGATCCATTCCGGGTAGATAGCTTCTCGTATGAAGTCATTGGCGAGTAGATTCTTTACTTCTTCATCGAGGGCTGCTGATCACTCTGCCCCCATACTTCTCTTTCTTTGTTTTACGGGCGCCTTGGTAGGATCAATGTTTAATACGTGGCATGCTATGTCGGGGGAGATTCCGGTCATGTCAGCGTGTGACCATGCGAATACATCCAAGTTGTGGCGGAGAAAATCGATGAGTTGTTCCTTCAATTCTGCTTTTAGTTGGGACCCAATTTTCATTAGTCTACTTGAGTCGTGCTTGTCTACAGATATAAACTCTATAGCTTCTGCAGGCTCGGCGGTGGCCTCCTCCTCTTTGTCCCTAGGGTCTAATTCATTGAAAGGGTCGCTGGTATATCGAAGAGGAGGGGCTTTCTTTAGTTGCTATGCTTCTAGACTTTTTGTGCAGAGGGCAATCTCTACACCCTTCCCTTTATCCTTCCTGTGGTTGTTGCGAAGTTCAGTCACATAGCAGTCTCGAGCAACGTCCTGGTCTCCTTCTACTTCCCCTATTCCATTGTCCGTTGGAAACTTCATCTTTAGGCACCATGGGGCTAGGACAATTTGGAAGTCAGACAAGGCTGGTCTTCCTAAGAAGGCGTTGTAGGCCGAATGGTTTTCTATTAGCACAAACGTCTGCTTCCGTACAATGGAGCGGGGATGGCTTCCAATCTCAACAAAGAGGTCCAGTTGCCCGAGGGGCATCTTTGCATCCCCAGTGAAACCGTGTAGTGGTTTATCACAGGGAGATACATCCTTCATTGATAGCTTTATTTTGTCGAATGCATGCTTGAACAGGATGTTTACTGAGCTTCCAGTGTCTACTAGGATTCGGTAAACTTCGGCGGGACCGAGCCGGGCAGAGATAACCATGGGATCCATGTGAGGGTATTGCCTTCCTTCTAGGTCACGCTTACCGAATGTGATGTCATCACTTTCTTTCCGTTTCGGGTGGCGTTCTTCTATAACCGTATTGACACAGTCTTTACTGTTTCTAAGCGACTTTCCGTATCTTTCCATCTCTTTCCAGCTTTTGCCTGCGATGTGCGGTCCTCCTGAGATGGTATGGACCACTATCTTCTCTTGACTAGAGCCGCTAGTGTTGCGGTTTCCTCTGCCGGTGTCCAGTGAGGGTAGCCTTGGGTTTTCATTGGCAGGAGCTGGAGTCCTGTCCTGACCTTTTACATAGCGTTCCAGTTTCTTCCTTTTGATGTGTTCCTCAATCAAATCCCGGAGATGATGACATTCATTGGTATCATGCCCGTGAGATTCGTGGAAGCGGCAGAACTTTCCAGACTTCTGCGCGTTATCTGATTCCTTCTTGTATGGTGGGCGTTTGTATCTAACTTTGCCTTGGGTGGCAAGGAAGATATTTTCGACGGTCTCGTTCAAAGGAGTGTAAGTGTCAAATCTCGGTCCAGGCCGATATAGGCGCTTTTCTCCCTTCTTGCCCCCAGCGTTGTCTCTGGAATCATTTCTTCGAACGTCCCTTACCGCAGCAGGGGTGTTGCTGTGAGTTGCCTTATTTTGCTGTCCTAACTGCCCCTCGACGGCAGCATCCTCAAGCCTCATATATTTCCCGGCTTCATGGAAGAAATCGGGCAAAGTAGCTGGTTTTTCTTTGGTCAACCTTCTAGCAAATTTAGTGTCCGGATGCACACCACTACAGAGGGCCATTAGGATCAGCTTCTCATCGGCATCTTGGACCGCGACTGCTGCGGCATTGAATCGGGTTAGGTATTGCTGCAACTTCTCTCCAGGTTTCTGTTTGACGCTGGATAAGGAATAAGCGTCCTTAGGTTGCTCCACATGAATGCGGAACTGACTGATAAACTTTTCCTTCAACATTTCCCACGAGCTGATGGATCCCTGGGGTAGATGACAGAACCAAGAGGTAGCGAGATCTGCTAAGAAGAGCGGAAAGCATTTGCACAGTACTCCCTCTGTTGCTCCACTCATGAGCATATGTTGTGTGTATCTCTGTAAGTGTACAACGGGGTCGGAGGTTCCTTTGTAAGGTTCCATTGTTGGCATCTTCCATTCTCGGGGGGTGATAGCAATTTCGATGTTGCGGGCGAAAGGGCTGGTTACCCTAGCGCCTATCCCTCGATCTCTTTGCTCCCGTTGGACGCACTCTCTGAATAAGCGTGCCATCCTTTCATCAGAATTTGGAGCAGATAGAAACGAGTTTGGTTCTGTTCTGTGGGATTGATTCCGTCCAGATGACCTGTAGGGATGGTATCGTCTATCATTCCTTATATTTTCTAGTGGCTGCCTTTGGTCTTCTGGGAGCATGCTAGGGTCAGCTACAGTTGGCCCTTGCCTTGATCTTCCCCTGCTGGGTTCTGATCTAAGCACTTCCTTGGGTCCAACTTCGTGCTGGACTCTAGCTCGGCCCCGTTCATTGGCGTTTCCATGGTTAGGCAGTATGACAGGCTCAGCTACAGTTGACCTTCGCCCGGTACCTCCCCCGTTGGGTTCGGTTCCAAGTGTTTCCTTAGGCCTAACTTCGGGCTGTGCTCGATCTCGGCTCCTACCATGGTTACTTCTACCGTTAGCTCCTTCGAAGAAGGAAGATCTTTGTTGTCTCTGAGATCCTCCAGACTAGGACTCAACCCATGATTCGGTGTTGCGATTGGACTCTTCAGCATCCCTTAAGCGTGACATGAGATGGTCCACCAAGGCTTCCTGCTGGGACGTGAAGCGGTTAGTTACTTTAACCACAACCCTGTCTAAATCTGCCCTAGTAATTGCTGCGGGCTGTTCTGTGGAAGGAGTGGTCGGATTAGCCTGTCCTTCATTTGTTACTGCTGCTGGAGGAGGACGATTTACTTGATTCGTGACAACTGGATCTGGAAGACTGCTGGATGCGATGTTTTTTCCTTTGTTAACATCTTTTCTCTATTTGGGAGGCATGTTTTCCAAGTGGCGAACGATGCTGTTAGGAAAACTGTTAAGTGGATGAAGCTGAAGCTTCAAGCTTCTAGTTCTCAGTGAAAGCACCAAAAATGTTTGCACAAAAAATGGACAAACACCTCAAAGTCATATGATTTAGTAGATCTTATGTTGTTCTTAGTGATTTTGGTGATTTATGCAAATATATGAAAAGCAGGGGCTAAACTGTAAAAAAGACACGCAGATTTATACTGGTTCAGCCAGAATGTGCCTACATCCACTTTATATGTTATTTCTCTTCTCTTGTTTTGATTACAAGTACAAAGCTTTGATACAAGTAAAAGAAAGTTGTTTGAAAGTTCTCTCCGTGCTTGAGCTCTCAAACTTGTCCCCCATTGCTGTACCCCTGCCCCTCTATTTATAGAGTGAGGCTGGGGGTAGGGGTCTTGGATGTATACAGCTGCGGATGAGCTCGGGCTGATACAATCTGGCCTGGCAAATCTTGGTTCGGCATCCCTTGGTTTGGCAATGCTTGGCAGTGGAGTCTGGACCGGCATTGCTTGGAAGTGGAGTCTGGACCGGCATTGCTTGGCAGTGGAGTCTGGACCGGCAATGCTTGACAGTGGAGTCTGGACCGGCATTGCTTGGCAGTGGAGTCTGGTCCGGCAATGCTTGGAAGTGGAGTCTGGACCGGCATTGCTTGGCAGTGGAGTCTGGACCGGCATTGTTTGGCAGTGGAGTCTGGACCGGCAATGCTTGGAAGTGGTAGGGAGTAGGCTGGTTCGGCATCGAGGAGATGAGTGGACCGGTGGGTGCTGGTTCGGTGTAGGAAATGTACCCAACAACTAACTTGCCTTATTTGTAAAAATATGATTGGTTGCCAAACCTTTATCAAAATCCTTATTCTAAAAAGGTTTCCAAATTCATCTATTAGTAATTAAAATATTTTAGCAAAGAAGCCCTTCCCCTTAACAAAACAATCAAGACATTTAAGTCTCCAAAATTGATTAGTTTGAATTCCATAGTAAATCACTTAGAAAAAATCCCCAAAAATCATCTTAATTCACTTTTTATATGTTTTCTAACATATCTAAATTTCGGACCCACAATCCTTTATATAATTGCCGAAACTAATTTTAAACCCAAATTATCTATTTCTTCCATACAAAATTCATAATAAATTATCCATAGCTTAAATAATTATGAAAATTTAAACCCATATCCAAAATAATGTTTTACATAACATATCAAATCCTCATGGCATTCGAAACCCATTTCGTACGATTTTAACCTTAAAATTGAATCAAACCTTTTTTCAAGCATACTTGTTTAAATCAAGCATGGCATATAATCAAAGCATATCATCATTCAAATAATCCAAACGATTTTAAACTTTAAACCCAAAATAAAAATGTTCATTAAAACATAAATGAGATGGTTTTGATTATTATTCACCTTGTTTTGGATAAGGAACTTAAGATTTGATCTTACTTAAATCTTCCTTGCTTGAATCCTTAGCTTTTAGTTGATTTTGATCCTCTTTTCTCCTAGGGTTATGGCCGGCCTATGTTCTCCTTAGCTTTTCTGTTTGATTTATGAACGTATGAAATGAAAAATGGAATAAGGGTTTAGGGGTTATGGGATTATGGTATGCGACTTTTTCCCATAATACCCTTGCCTTATTCTCTTGTATAGTTAACTTATAAAACAATTTCGTAAATCCATTCTTTTGATTTCATTTAATTAAGGCATGACTTCTATTTAGTTTTTCAAATATCAATCCCCTTATCATTCCAGTCTCAACATTATTCTATTTAATTTATCTAACTAAATCTCCTGAATAATGTCATTTAAAGTTAGGGTTGTTACAGGCTCCTCTCCTTAAAGAATTTCGTCCTCGAAATTTAGTAAGGACTAAATACTAAACACAGCAACCATCTGTAACATTTCCTAACTACCATACTGGCCTAACTTACTAGCAATTGTCTATATAAATAAAATATAGAACTTACTCTTACAATAGATCAGGATAAGTATCTCTAATCCTATCTTCTGTCTCCTAAGTACAGTCCTTCTCATTGTCGCTCCACTGAACTTTCACCAACTTGAATGTCTTGTTTCTTAACTTCTTCTCATCTCTCGCTACAACCCGAACTAGTTATCTAACAATAGTCAAATTTGGTTCTGCTATTAAATTTTCCAACGCAGTCGGAGGAATAGTAGTCTCTGGATCATGCACATACTTACAAAGATGAGACACATGAAACATATTATGGACACCTGCCAAACTGCTTGGCAACTCTACTCTATATGCTAGCTTTCCGATCCTCTCTATAACTAGGAACGGACCAACATACCTCGGTGCCAGTTTACCTGACTTTTCGAATTATATCGCACCCTTCATCGGTGATACTTTAATGAAAACTCTATCTCCAACTGAGAACTCTAGACCCTTACGCCTCTTACCTGCGTAACTCTTCTGTCTAGACTGAGCTTCCTTCATCCTACCTCGGATTAACTCAATCTTCTCTGTTGCCGCTCTAACTTGATCTGGTCCTAAGATTAGTATGTCTCCAGTTTCCAACCAACATGCTAGTGATTGCATGGCCTTTCATACAAATCTTCGAAATGTGCCATTCCTATACTAGTCTGATAAGTGTTATTAAAGGAAAACTCAACTAAATGTAGGAGATCTTTCCAAGATCCACCAAAGTCTAGCACACAAGCTCTTAATAAATCCTCTAGTACCTTATTGACTCTTTCTGTCTACCCATCCGTCTGAGGGTGATACGCAGTATTCATCTTGAGCTTGGTACCTAACACATCCTATAGACTCTTCCAGAATTCACTAGTCAACAGAGCATCCCAATCACTGACTATACTACTAGGAATTCCATGCAGTCTAACTATGTTCTTCATAAACAATCTTGCTAAAACTGGTGCCGTCATAGTTGACTTAACTGGAATGAAATGAGCACTCTTTGTCAACCTGTCCACTATGATCCATATACTTTCATTTCCTCGGTTCGACCTCAGCAACTGGTCTGTAAAATTAATGGATATCGAATCCCATTTCCAAACTGGTATCTCCAAAGGTTGAAGCAATCCACTCGGTTTTTGATGTTCGGCCTTCACTTGTTGACGTTCCCACACTGCCTAACCCATAAGCCAACATCCTTCTTCATACCTTCCCAGTAGAAACTCCTCTTCATATTTGATACATCTTGGTTCCTCCAAGATGAATCGTAAATTTGAATTGATGACATTCCCTAAGAACTACTTTCCTTAAGTCCTCAACATTCGGAACACATAATCGTCCATTCTTTCTCAACCATCCCTTCTGGTCAAGATTAAATCTTTTAGATCATCAATCTCCAACCCAACCTCAAGTCTTTTAATCTTCTCAGCTAACAATGGGTCTTCTTTCTACTTAGAAGCAATCCTTTCGATTAATATTGGTCGAACTTTCAAGCAAGATACCACGGTAATGCTTTGATTAGAACTAGCGGTCGATCTTAACTGCACACTACAAGTAGTCAAAGCCTCAACGTCTTTCCATTCTGCCAACATGGATAACACCACATTATGATGTATTTTGCTAAGAGCATCTGCTACTTTGTTCCCTTTTCCAGGTGTATACTCTATACCGAAATCATAAGCCGCTAAAAGTTCCAGCCATCTCTGCTGTCTCATATTCAACTCCTTTTGAGAGAATAAATACCTTAAGGACTTATGATCTGTGTATAACTCGAACCTCTCCCCTAAGAGATATTGTCTCCATACTTTCAATACGAAGATCACCACTGCCAACTCTAAATTATGAGTAGGATATCTCACTTCATGCGGTCTAAGCTATCGTGAAGCGTAGGCAATGACTTTACCTTTCTGCATCAACATAGCCCCTAATCCGGTTCCACATGCATCGGTATACACTACTAATCCTTAGTTTCTGTTTGGAACCACTAACACAGGTGCGTTGGTTAACAAATGCTTTAACTTAAGGAATGCTTCCTCACATATGTCAGTCCAAATAAACTTCACATCCTTCCTGGTTAGCTTAGACAAAGGTGCTGCTATTCGCGAGAAATCCTTAATGAATCTCCAGTAATAGACTGCGAGTCCAAGAAAACTTCTAATCTCAGTCACCGTCTTTGGTCTCTTCCAGTTGTTAACAGCTTCGATCTTATCCGGATCAACCGACAAACCCTTCTTTGAAACCACATAACCAAGAAACTTAACCTCTTTCTTCTAGAAATGACATTTGGAAAACTTCAACTTCAGTTGATACTGCCTCAGCGTCTCAAGCACTACTCTAAGATGAGCTTCATACTCACTCTCATCCTTGCAGTATACTAAAATGTCATCTATAAATACCAATACAAACCTATCCAAGTGCTCTCGGAAAATCAGGTTCATCAAATCCATGAGGAAAGCTGGTGCATTCGTTAACCTGAATGGCTTTACTAACCATTCGTACGAACCATACCTAGTTCGAAATGCCATCAACGAAATACTATCCTCTGCCACTCTTAACTGATGGAAACCTGTCGCCAAATCCAATTGGAAAAATACTCTGGCTCCGCACAACTGATCAAATAAATCATCGATTCTTGGCAAAGGATACTTATTCTTGATCGTCTTCTCGTCCATCTTACAATAGTCGATACACATCCTTAACGACCCATCCAGTTTCTTCACGAACACCGTGGCCGCTCCCTAAGGCGAACTGCTTGGTCTAATGAAATTCTTCCCTTCTAAATCCACTAGCTGCACCTTCAATTCCTTCATATTGGTCGGTGTCATCTTGCTAGGTGGTCTACTTACAGGTTTTTTTCCTAGCACAAGATCTATCCGAACCTCAACGGCTCATTTCGGTGGTAATCCTGTAACTGGCACAAAAACATCTGTAAACTCTCTTGCTACCCGAACCTGGCTTAACACTTATTCTACTTCCATAGCACTCAACAAAGCACAAGCACAAGCACTCAGACCAAAATTCTCCACTGAGAATATAATTCGGTTATGACTATTAGGGTGTCTTGGAGAATTTCCCTATCCTGGTAAAATATCCTAGCATCATATTTATCTAACCAATCCATACCCAAAATTACTCCGAAGTCTACAAAATCAAAAACATACAAACTGCATGTAAACTTATGACTAAACAAATCAAGTTCTAGCTGGTCACATCTCATCTCTAAAGTTGCATACCCTCCTATAGGATTAGCAACCCTTAAGGAAGTAACAAGGTATGAGGGTTTTAAACACAACTTATCTACCAAACACTGAGATATAAATGAATGCGATGCACCGGTATCAAATAGTACCCTAAGTGGTATACTATGAATCAAAAACGTACCTTCCATCACAGTCTTTCCTTTCTCGGCAGCAGTTGGCCTAGCAGACGATGGTCCAACAACAAAGACCTTTCCTTTGTCCGCCCTGATCGGTTATGGACACTGATTCTTATAATTCCCAATATGGTCGCAGTTAAAGCACTTCACCCCTTTCTTGTCTGCAACCTTCTTCCCTTTCCCAGTTCGACATTCATGAGAATAATGTCCCTTCTTATCACACTTAAAGCAAACTAAATTAGCCTTTTCCTTATTGGCAGCTTCTCCCTTCTGGGTTCCTATCTTCTTAATGAATTTTCTCTTCTTGCCCTAAAAACCCTGGGTTTTAGCCTGCTTCTCCTTCCCATAAGTAGCAAGCATCTCTTCATTCTGGATTGCGATCTCCACAACAACAGTACTTGGATCACGGAGATGTGGCATTATTGCCCTAGCAATCTCGTGTCTTAACCCTCAAATAAACTTCTCATTCCTTTTAATGACGGTGTCAATGGTAGCATGTCCGTTTCTGGATAGCTCAACAAAATTCATAGCAACTCTATCATGGACATCTCATCCTACATCAGATCCATGAACCTTCTCCATAATACTGACTTGTCAATTTCAAACCGAAACCTTTCTTCGAATCTCCTTCGAAATTCTGCCCAAGTCAGCTCCCCCTCGGGACCTCCTGTTGTAACACTATTCCACCAATGAAGCGCTGCTCCTTGCAACTGTCTAGAGGCAAATCTCCTTTTCTGCTCATCGTTTAATCCCAAGTCAGCGAAGATCATTTCATAATGCAAAAGCCAGTTCTCTACTTCTATAGCATCCTTTGTTCCTAAAAACGGCTTCCCACCAATACTGGTATAATCCCTGCTCAGCTTAGCATAGTTGTTACCGACTGGGGCCACAGGATTAGCTCCTCTAACATTCCCAGCATTACCCCCAGCTACTCCTGCAGCTACTCCAGCCTGCATCAGAGTGACGAAGAACTGATACATCATCCCTATATCTACTGGCGGATTTCCAGCACCTACGTTGGCATTTGCATTTTGATTAGCATTTTCCTGTTGAACCTGGTTTCTCCTGTTGGGTCGAGCATTTCCATTAGTTGTGGCACTTCCTTCACCCAGATTTCCTCTTCCATTTCCTGCCTTCATATCTTCCTTTCTCATAAATCTGCATACGGGCCTTAGTAAGATACAGAAGAATGGTCTAAGAGAAAGGGGAGTACATAATTATAAATATATTCATAGCAAATACAAGTACATTACTATAGAGTTAACCCAAACCCCGATCTTATTTTCCGATTATTTGGATTATGTTTTGAAAATCTTTTAAGTTTAAATTTCTTTTTAAATTTACATAAACGTATGCTCTGATACCAACTTGTAACATCCCCCATTTGGAGGTCCAAAACTAACAGCTATGGATGCTGCAATCATTCATAGTTATTAAATCTCTGGTGACCAAATGCGGTAATGTTAGATACATTGATATAACAGAAACACATGGATATGAAATTTTTAAAAAATCATAAAACAAGTTTCTCATTCCACTTCAAATCATATTCCAAATTCATTACATAATCCCAATTTCATAAACCACATTATGGGAAATGTAATTATTACAAAATACGCCAAGAGCGACATATGAAGATGCCCTCTTGGATGAACAGAGTCTAAACATAGGAAATTAAACAACTTTTCCATTACAACCAAAACATGGCGGAATCAAACAGAAAAGGATTCCTATTAGCTAGCTTGCCTCCTGCATGTCTCCAGATGCTTATTCGTCTAAAGGAGAACATGAAAACCTTAACTCTCAAACTTTTCAAAATTAATTGATCACCCAAGAGTTTAAGGAGAAAACATAAACTTCGAGTCAGACATAAAGCCTGGTGTGAATAATAACCTACCATCTTGAACCATATAGATATCTAGTGAGACCACGCCGCGTAGCAGAACGGGTTTCCCCCTCAGCAGTATCTTAACCAAAATTTATAATAACCATATACTATGCACCTGCATCCAAAATGGTTAAGACATAACATAATAAAATATACCATGATGACATGCAAACATGCAATATTTTCTAGATTTCCCATCCCCATTCATTTGACTATCTATCTCAGTTATAGTTTCAGGTCACTATTAACCTATTAGTTTTTATGGGCTGACTAATAACCAGTTCCAAGCTTATGGACTACCTATCCGGTTTCATAGTTTTCATGGGATCACTAAGAAAATATTGGTATCTACCAATAACTTCATCCAATTATAGTTTTCATGGGCTCACTATGAACCTATTGGATTCTGCAATAACTTCTCTCATGTCATTTTTTTCATGAGTTGACTATGAACCGATTGGTCTCCGTCAATAACTTAATCCAGAAATAGTTTTCATGGGATCACTAAGAACCTATTGGCACCATGCGAACAACAATTTACAATCATAGTTTTCATGGGTTTACTGTGAACCTGTCTAAACTAACAACTCTTTGATCAATCTTTAGGCATCCTATATTCTGGTCTACCAAACATCCTAGATGTAATTCTACTCACATAGGAGTTAACTCAATATATATTCACTACTGGGTCAACCAAGCTGGTTATTCTACCCTTAATAGCCCAAAATGCAGTTATGAGTTAATTATAAAATGAATATTTTTATAGAAGAAGCACACATGATAACTAATCATAACATAATAACTCAACCATCCATGGTTTAATATCCTTGTAATCATTTTCAAATGAAACATGGTTAATGCCTTTAACCTATTATCTTTAGCAAGGGAAACATCTTCAAAAACACCAAAGTTAAATGCCATTTCAAAACTTTTTCATATTGCCATGGGTTTATCTTTAAAAATTGAGATTAGGTTCATTGTTTTGAAAACTAAGGTTTAATAACCTCAGACTCTCTCTTTCGAAACCATTGGAAAATTCCTTTCGAAAGTACTCAAATTTTCTTTTCAAAACACTTAAATATATACCACTTGAAACACACAAAACATCCCTTTTGGAAGCATCGAAACCTTTCTTCCGAAAACATTAAAACATTCCTTTCGAAAGCATCAAAACCTTCCTCTCGAAACCATTTAGTTCAAGTAGGATTTATAGAAACATAACTTCGAGACCATATGAAAGTATCTCTTTCAAAATCTTTGGGTTTAACCTCAAATATAAATTTTGGGTCAAAGTGAACATAAGTGAAAGTGTCCCTTTCGAAAATATTAACCTTTAAGTAAAATAACTGGGGAAAAGGATAGCTTAAACCATTCGAAACTATTGCCTTCAAAACCTTTAATATAAATGATTATAGGGACCCTTTCAAAAGCATTAGGAAGTGGCTTCAATATTAATAAAACAAAAGCTTCCCTTTCAAACTCATTGTCATAAGGCTATAAAGAAAAGCGGCCTTTAACCCATTCGAAAGGTATGAAGACGACAGCTAGGTTTCGACTTGGTTCAAAATCAACCACCCTTTTGAAAGCTCCTTTTTAAAACTTAATATGCGACAACTCAATCGAAAGCTACTTTAAATCAAAGGCAAGTGGTGATCCATTCGTAAGCTATTTAATAGTACTTCAACCCTTTCAAAAGCTTTTTGGAAAACAAAGTAAGCGGCATCTCTTTTGAAAGCAAAACAATGGCCAGTGGATTGATTCGAAAGCTATTTAAAATGGCATTAACACCTTCGAAAGCTAGTTTTCGACATGGTCCTTTCGCCTTTCTCCGATGCGCTACATACCAACTACTTGATACCATGTGCATTGCTTTCGAATGAATTTGGCGGAGGTATTGTGTCGAAAGGTTGCAGAAGTAATTTCTTTTCAACTAACTTGCCTTATTTGTCAAAGTATGATTGGTTGCCAAACTTTTATCAAAATCCTTTTTCTAAAAAGGCTTCTAAATTCATCTATTAATAATTAAAATATTTTAGCAAAGAAGCCTTTCCCCTTAACAAAACAATTAAGACATTTAAGCATCCAAAATTGATTAATTTAATTTCCATAGTAAATCACTTAGTAAAAATCCCCAAAAATCATCTTAATTCACTTTTAATATCATTTCTAACATATATAAATTTCGGACCCACAATACTTTATATAATTGCCGAAACTAATTTTAAACCCAAATTATCTATTCCTTCTATACAAAATTCATAATAAATTATCCATAGCTTGGATAATTATGAAAATCTAAACCTATCTCCAAAATAACATTTTACATAGCATATCAAATCCTCATGGCATTCAAAACCAATTTCATACGATTTTATCCTTAAAATTGAATCGAACCTTTTTTCAAACATACTTGTTTAAATAAAAATGGCATATAATCAAAGCATATCATCATTCAAATCATCCAAATGGTTTTAAACTTTAAACCTGAAATCAAAATGTTCATTAAAACATAAATAAAATGGTTTTGATTAATATTTCCCTTGTTTTAGATAAGAAAATTGAGATTTGATCTTGCTTAATTCTTCCTTGCTTGAATCCTTAGCTTTTAGTTGATTTTGATCCTCTTTTCTCCTAGGGTTATGGTCGGCCTTAGTTCTCTTTAGCGTTTGTGTTTGATTTATGAACGTATGAAATGAAAAATGGATTAAGTGTTTAGGGGTTATGAGATTATGGTATATGGATATTTCCCATAATACCCTTGCCTTATTCTCTTGTATAGTTAACTTATAAAACCATTTCATAAATCCATTCTTTTGATTTCATTTAATTAAGGCACGACCTCTATTTTGTTTTTCAAATCTCAATCCACTTATCATTCTAGTCTTTAGATTATTCTATTTAATTTATCTAATTAAATCACATGAATAATGTTATTTAAAATTAAGGGTGTTACAGTATAAACCGAGGAAAGGAGCTCAAAGCAAGCTAGGATAGAAGAGATCAAGATATAAAAGGCTTAGCCAATTTTTTAGCTAAGCGACTCAGACCAGTATTGATCTGATCGGATTAGCGCCGATTTGAATTTAAATGGCCGTTTCTGACCAAACTTTAGGGGAGTGATAAGGAGACCATAGATGTAACACCACCGCAATAGGCCAAAATTTTCGCTAAATCGAAAAACCAAGTCCGCCAAAGTATGGATCATTGGTGTTAGGTATCATGCAAATAATAAAAGCATATCAGAGCACTATTGATACAAACTCACAACGGAATAGTGAAGTATAATAAAACATATGATTACCGACCAAGGCTGACTTCTTTAATCTTTAGTGTCCTTGTCAATGTTGAGCATGCATAAGGAAACCCATCCTTCCACCATTCTCGATTTATACCAGTACTTATCTCTCTAAAGCTATCATGTGGATTGTAATGAGGAGGGGGTTAGAACAACATTTTGGTGACTAGTAAATTACACATTTTATATATGACACTAGTTTATGCCGATTATCTTCAATTACATGTTATGTCTATTGTTTTACTTAGTCGTCTTGACTTCACGTGCACGTATGATACATCCCATCTACATTAGGTAGACAATAACTACATACGGAGATATAAGTATCGCAGTCCACCTTTGGACCAAGATACATTCCCTGCTAGTATATATAACACAACACCTTGTCAGGATCCATCAACTAAGCAATATCATATCTTCATTATCATGCACACCAAGGAACTCCCGTATTTCCTAATAATGACGTCACAATAGTTTAGCCAATTTCTATTCGTTTTTGAAAGACCTCCACAAAAGGATTATCTAGCCTTGCCTCATAACAGCAAACAACCCTGTAAACAATTGTAAGGTGGTTCATGTCCCAAATGGGATCTACACTAGTAGAAGGTGTAGTCCGTTTTGGTGTAACCCCCATCTTTCCACTGATCGCTCAAGACTGATGACATTGTCGACCTATGTAAACAACTCTTACTCCTCATGTATGGTATCAATCTCACTGTTATAGCATCGAGCCTTGCTCACTGTCTCATTTAGATTGCCTAACGCAATCAAGGAAATGCCCACTTAGTTACATAACGTACCTCCTAAAAGATTAAAGCAGACTCTACTTGTCTTTTGACACTTCAACCGGGGCGAACCTTCCTACTGGTATATTTCCTTTACCTAAACGCAAACATATAATTCCATGGGTCCTACAATTGGATATGTCCCACATCAGTAAACGCATACACAACTGTTGGCCCCTTGCGGTGGCCATACTTCAGTTGTGTAACACCACTAACCTCACATTCCAACCCATTCTAATGACTATGTGATTCTTATTTAATCTAAGCCATTGACTACATTCAATAATTCATACCCGTCATAAATGCATACTTGAGGCTATGTGTGTGTGTATTCATACTTATTTATTTATCATGCCTCTAATGTTCAACTGTTAATATTTATTTATTCTTACATAACCGACTCCTTATTTCTTTAATGTCAATTTAATATCATTTACCGCTTACTTTTAAATTAAAAGATTTAAATGTCTTTTACTGCTTATTTACCTTTTAATTCATTAGATCTACTATACTACTTCTTTTCGGTTCTTACTATTTTCCTTTGATTACTAAACTTTCTTATTTACTAATTTAATTACTTTATCTATATTCATCGTTTATTATTTTAAATTCCAACTTGTCTTCATTGCATATATTCATTATATAGTTAGACTATTGTTATTATTACCACTTACTATTATTTAGTTTATACATAGGGATTTCTGCATTTTAATGCATTAGAATTACATCCTCCCTAAAAGTAAATATTACCATTGTAAATTTTTGTAACTTATCTAAAAGCAGACTTGTGTTAGGTTTGAAATTACAAAAAATTGTCTTTTCTGTTATAATTGAAATAGAAAGTAAAAAATACAGTAAACATTACTATTTTGTACATCTATTTCTTTTAGGCATATTCCTTGTTATTTTAGACATTACACTTTTATTCATATTTATAAAACTGGATAATTTATAGAAATTTACATTACAACACAATTAATTCCAATGAATTAAAATACTACTTAAATCCCCATTCATCTTATAATAACCTCTAATTCATATTAACTAACATATGTCATTTACCCAACAAATCCGGAATAACTATACAATTCATTAACTTCGGGACTACTTTCACCCTAACTTTCCAAATTCAAGTTCATGTAATTTTAATTTAAGTTAACAATTCACAGAATATGTAGGTATAGTTTTCAAATTCATCACATGAATATTTTTAAGACAACAATTTCAAAATAATTATATTTAGGCATACAAGGAACATATTTACAACAATATAAATATAATATTATATAAAAATATATAATTTCTCACTCACCTTTAAGCTTTTCAAATATCCATATCTAAACCCTATCATTTCTATTTAACACCCTTTTTCTTCCTAATAGAATATATATACCGCAAGCATATACATACATGTAACATCCCCCACTTGAAACCTGAAGATGAACGCCGATAATGCTGTAGTCATCATCAGAATTATCTTCCAGTGACTAAAGTGAGTTCAGTATTTATGAATACATAGCAAAATAAAAATAGCAAACTAATAATATTCTATTACACAGTAGTCTCTTTTAATATTCAGTACATTATTTCAGTCAATATTACCCAAATACCATGCGTACACAGGGGTCAAATATAACCGTAAGTAAAATAAACTAAGATTCGGGTCCACATATGAGGATGCGGCCCGCACTCCATCATATAATAGAAACAAAATCTTTGTTAGCTAAAGAGCCTCTTGCTCCGTCTTCAATCCCCGTACCGCGGCCATTATTCCAAACCTGCCTAAGCCTATAAACTCAGCCTACTCAAATGGTTACCTGTGAGTTTATGGGGAAAACAATCATAAAAACATGGGTTAGGCATAAAGTATGGTGTGAATAATACTGTGCCAAAAACAAACATACAGTGAAACCAATCTGTACTGCACAGATTAGGTTTTCCCCTCACTATTCAAAGATTCTGAGTGAAAACAATATAAACTTCTAACATAATTATTTCTTATTTATATCCTTAATTAATGCTTCCCTAAGCAGCTTTCCTTTACTACTGTGCACCCTACGCTGACCCTATCCGAGTCTCAGTTTAGATTGTTATAAATATAAGTATAAAATTCTGCGCTCCCTACGCAGGCTTCCCATATCCCTTAAAGTATGCTTTTAAGTATTTTAATACTGCACCTCGCACAGTTTCATATTTCATTCTTCTTTAGAATTTTATTCTTATTTGGAATTATTGGTGCACCCCATGCAATTTCACCTTCCCAAGGTGAATCCCAACTTATTCTTCACTTTAAGTATTTATACTGGGCCCTTCATAGTTAAATATTTTATTTCACCTTTCTAAGGTGAAGTCTACACCCTGCACAGGTGAATGCCTACCTTCCTAAGGTATACATCCATTTGTTTTATTGGAACCACCTTACAGTCCTCGAAAATTGAATGCCTCTCCTCACCTTCCCAAAGTTTGCATTCAAGTGAGCATCCACACTCGACATCAGTAGCCCTTCCGACCCTGTCCTTTCATTTTGACATAGGATCCTTTTTTTCATTCTGATCAGGCCTCTTCCTGAGTCCCATTAACTTATCTTTTATAAGCATTATTTATAATTCTCAATACGGTTCAAAACCCCCTATTCCCACATAGAACGTCTACACGTACCTTGATAGTAATGACAACACTGATATCTCCTTTACACATGTTGTTATCTCATTTGATCTTATTTCACTTTCTGTTATTTATAGTATTCTTTTTAGCAAAAATTTGGATCTAATCTACCTTTTTCCTAACCCTCGTTAAAATAAAAAATTTCCATGTATTTTATTCCACTTCGTCCTCTGTAGTGCCCAAGATCCTCAACGTAGTACTTAGCTATTTAACCCTATATTTTCTCATATAAAATTCAAATAAAATTTCCTATGCCTCTGTCCTTCCACAGTTTACATATATTTAGCCATTTTAAGAATATTTCACCTATATTTTGAAGTTTAACAACTTCAATAATTCGTATAAAATTATATAAGCCTAGAATATTCCTCAAACTGAAAACCCACTTTAGAAATCATGATTTGAACATTATATAAAATTTCCATTCAGTTTCAAAGTCACTAAAGTTGGGAAAACACCTGTAAATATCCCATGTTCACTCATCCTTTCCCAAAAAACTCATTAAACTTTTAGATCTTTACATGAAAACCCGTATAAACCCCATCGTATGTAAAAATATATAACTCTAAACCAAACCTATATATATATATATATAAGGAGATCGGTTTGGGAGAGTTAAGTATTACTTACCTAGATCTTTAAGATTTATTGCTTTAGTCTTATTTAGTTTCTTCTAGCTTGCATTTTTGTATTTTGTTCTTATTTTCCTTCTTCTGCTTCCACCATTAAAGATTTTTTCTATATTTTTATATAGTCTTAGTGTATTGAAAGGAATGGATAGAAATGAGTATTCTATATTGTCTCACAATAAGTTGGGCCTGAGCCCTCATACTCACTTCTATTTATTCGTTCCTTCCTACCTTAATTATTAATCCCTCCTTATTTCTTTAATTAAATCACTTAATTAATCTCAAAATTTAGTGTTGTTACAGTCCTCCCTCCTAAAAGAAATTTCGTCCTAAAATTCAGTTAAGGTCAACTAGAGACTAGTCCTCTCTCTTTTTTTTGCTTATCCTAAGCATTCCCATGAATTCCCCATCCATGCATACAAAAACGTACTAGTACTACCTACTAATGCAACAATCAACTTTATCAGTACAACTTAATATATAGTATATATGCTAATATATATCAAACAACTTTGGATAGGACTTCCTAACCTTGTCCTCCAGTTTCCACACGCAATCCTCTTAATCTACCCTCCACTGAATACATTCAAGCTTCACTACCTTATTCTGAAGCTGCTTCTCATCCCGATTCACTATTCGACCCTGTTTGCGCTCATAAGTCATATTTGGTTCAATAATCAGGTCTTCTACTGCCCTTCGATCAACTACTGTCCCCAGAGCCCTAATGCATTTCCGCAAACATGATATGAGAAATACATTATAAATCCCCGCAAAAATGCTAGGCAGATCCACCTTATATGCCACCTTCCAATCCTTCCTATGATCAGGAACGGTCCTACATATTTGGGTGCTAACTTTCCAGCTTTTTTGAAATTCATCACGCCTCTCATCGGAGAAACCTTCACGTATACCTGATCACCTAGTACGAACTCCAGTTCCTATCTCCTTGTGTCGATATAACTCTTTTTCCTAGACTATGTTTCTCTCATCCTAACTCGGATTAGCTCTACTTTCTCAAAAGCAACCTTTACCACATCTGGTCCTAACACAACGCTATCTCTTGCTTCCAACCAATAAGCAAGCGACTTACACAACCTTCCTTATAAAGCCTCAAAAGGAGCCATTCCAATACTGCTTTTATAGCTGTTATTATATGAGAACTCTACTAGATGTAGATAATCTTCTCAAGATCCACCGAAGTCTAAAATACATGCTCTAAGCAAATTTTCTAGGACCTTGTTAACCCTCTCAGTCTATCCATCTGTCTGTTGATGGTACGCACTACTCGTGCGCAATCCTGTATCTAATACCTTCTACAGACTTCTCCAAAATTCACTAGTGAACAGTGAATCCCGTTCAGTAATAATAGTGCTTGGCACCCCATGCAGCCTCACTATCATCTTGCATATTTCTATTAACTTCAACTCAGTCTGCTTAGCCCTCACTGGAATGAAATAGGCACACTTAGTTAGTCTATCAACTATGACCCAAATGCCTTCATTCCCTGCTATTTTCCTTGGAAACCTATCAATGAAATCCATAGATATCGAATCCCATTTCCACACCGGAACTTCTAAAGGCCATAGGAGCTCTCTAGGCTTCTGATGTTGCTCCTTCACTCGTTGGCATGTAAGACATCTTCTCACATACTCTCCTACGTCTTTCTTCATTCCTTCCAAGAAGAAACTCCTCTTCATTTCTCGGTACACCTTCGTACCTCTAGGATGTATAACAAACTTTGAACGATGGCACTCGTCCAATGTTTCCTTTCGTAGTTCCTCGGTACTTGGAACATACAATTGCCTTTCTTTCGTGGTACTCCTTTCTCATCCACATTGAACCCCTTTAGTTATGCTGCCTTGACACCTTAGTCTAAACTCCTTACCAAGTCTGTGCATAGCTAATCATTCTTCTGCAGTTCAGCTATCCTTTCTACCAGCGCAGGTCTAACTTCTAAGTATGCTAATATCTCGTTTGTGCTGCTTGATCTTGCACTAGACCGATACTGCACATTACACACAAACAACGTTTCTAACATAGCCAGAACAGAACTTTGATGTCTTTGGCTTAAGGCATAAACTACCATGTTTCCTTTTTCTGGGGTATACTCTATCCCAAAATCATATGATGCTAGAAACTCAAACCATCTCTGCTGCCTCATGTTCATCTCCTTCTGAGAGAACAAATATCTCAAAGACTTATGGTCATTATATAACTCAAACTTCTCCCCGAAGAGATAATATCTTCAAATCTTCAACGTGAAGACAACTGACGCCAACTCCAAATCATTTGTTGGGTACCTAACTTCATGGGATCGTAGCTGTCTAGATGCATAAGCAATCACTTTCCCCTTCTACATCAGTACTGCACCTTACCCTAATCCTGAAGCATCGGTAGACATGGTGTAATGACCCATAATTTTATCACTTTGATTTGGAATATTTAATTAAATATTTGAATATAGGTTTATTAAACATAAATAATCATGTTTTATGTGATAAATAATAATGGTGATCTTGTTTTGGAAAAATGTTTACAAAAATATATTCTTTGAAAAAATATCGATAAAATCATTTTATCGATAAACAACTTTTTACAGTCAGAAGTCGTGAATGTTTATTTTACATACACTTATTTAACTATTTAAACAAAAATAAGTAATGAAAATATTTTTCCATTTTTGGAAATAAAATAATTATGATGTCATCATTTTAAAAAATGAGCATTTAACGAATGTTTTTGAATTTTAGGATTTAAATATTGAAATAATTATTTTAAATGATAAATAATTAATTTTAATTATTATATAATGATAATAATTGATTTATAATAATTTTATAAATACATAAATATTTGTTTTGTAAAGATATATAAAATTCATCGCATTTTGGCAGATCGACGTGATATTTTTATAAATGGATTTTAATATTATTTAATATGGTTTTATAGCTAAATAGATAGTTTGATCAAATACTAAAAATATGACTGGAATTCGGATCCCAGATTCACAACGGTTTGATGAATAGAAGTTGTATCGAAACATTACAACTTGGTTTGCCAAAAGTAACATATATACACCTATTTACATGCACATGCACATGTACATACATATATTTACATACATAAGTACCATACACATTTACAAATTTACCTACGATGAATAAATAAAAATCTAGCTATTTTCGTGAGCAAATAAAAACAAAACTCACCATCATTGAAGAGAAGACAAGTGCACATTGAGGTGTACATGGAGGGGCACATGGAGGGGGGTGGCGTGTGTACTAGGTGATAGGAGGGGAGATATTTTAGGTGTATGCTTAAGGGTTAAGAGTTCCATCCTTATAAATACACCTCCATACTCTCACTTTTCATTCACATCTCCTTCTTCTTCATCATCTTCTTCTTCTTCTTCTCCTTCCTAAGATAAGTTAATGGCTTCTTCATCATAAAAAAATAACGAAGAAAAATAATGGTAAATGGAAAGTAAAGTAGTTCCATATGTAAACAAAGTCAATCCGCTTCAAAACCAAGTCAAAAACATTCCCCTCCTCTCTATAAGTGCACGACCACCACCTCCTCCCTCAAATAGGCCGTGCACCACCCTTCTAAGGGTTAAGACTGAGCTTCCCTCAAGGCAGGTGGAGATCCAGAGGCTCTGGGGTAAAGAAAAGAGACGAAAATGCTGTTAGAGTGCCGTTGGAATCAATTCCGGAAGGTTCGAAAAAGGTTTGGCGGAGTGGAAATCAATTGTGGGTACTTGATTTTTATATACCTTGAAATGTTTAGAAAATAATGATATGCATGTTTAATTAGTAAATTAATATGCCTACATGATTAATACGTTTGAATATTGGTTGATTATATGGTTGATAACTTGGTTGTGGTAAATATAACAAATAATGAGAAAATCATATTTATAAAAATAGAAATGGTTAACTAATTAACTATAGTTAATTCATGGAAAATAAATCCATATTAATATGTATGTTGAGTTTATTAAGCCTCTTTGTGGTTTTGAATTTAAAAAGAAAAGTTATTTGGATGGTTTAAAATAGAAAAGATATCACTTTGAAATTTATTTAAAAAGAGGAGTTTTGATTTATTTTGGAAAAATAAATTACAATGTT
This sequence comes from Allium fistulosum, assembly GCA_030737815.1. Lineage (NCBI taxonomy): Eukaryota > Viridiplantae > Streptophyta > Magnoliopsida > Asparagales > Amaryllidaceae > Allium > Allium fistulosum. Next base: position 659,861,818 of record CM060908.1, on the reverse strand, counting down.
TGATTTGGAAATGAGATTTTGAAAAGTTGAAATTTCATATAAGACATCATATGAGAATTTTGTAAATGGATTTTCAAATTAAAAGATAGTAAATTGAATATTATAATAATATATTATTATAATATGGAATGAAAGTGAATATGAGTTTTAATATGGAAAATATCATGCAAAAATAGTTTAAAATGGTTTAAAATGATTTATTATGATTTCAGTTTAAAGGTGTTTCGGACAAGTTTCATAAAAATAGACTAAAATGGTAGAAATTAGCCATTGCAATTAGGTAGTTCGCGATTTCGCAACTCAAAAAGTTAGACGAATGTGTAGGATGGATTATAAGTCAGAATTCTTTGAAATAAGAATTTTTCTGAACCCTTGGGGTTATAGGTTTCAAATGAAAAAGAAAAATTAAGATTTCATTTAGTAGAGTTTGAGATATGTTCAAATCAAGTTTTCAAGAACATCGCGTTTTGGCAGTTCGGAAACAAAAGTAGTAAATTCTTTAATAATGGATATTTTTAACCTTAAAAAATATGAAATAAATTCCATAAATATGTTAAAATGTGTTAAAATGGATTTAAGTTATAAACATAGACTTATATGAAATGGAAAAACTTGTTTGATCAAAGAAGCTTCAAAAACACTACTTATAGCTGTTTTTGTGACGGTTTTGGTAACTTTTGAAAACCAGGGTTTTAGCTTAATTATTCTTCGCCAATCTTTTAATAATCTTTTCAAATGAATAATTAAGTATTTTGAAGGCGTTTTGGAAGTTATATAGTTATTTTGAAGGAGTTTAAAATAAATGGATAAAAGGAAATTGTTTATAAAACTTGAGTTTTTCTTCCCAAATCTTTTATGAATGTTTTTCAAATAATGAATTAAGTATTCTAAAGGCAATTAAGAAGTTTAAAAAATATTAAGGTTAGAGTCGATAATATAACTTGACCGCCTTATGGGTGAAAGAGAGATAGTCTCTAGGCTTGAATTTGGAAAACCAGTTTTCTGCTCTCCCAGCTATTCAGACTGGCCCGACGGAGGGGATAGCTAGTTTGATTTACTTAGACCGCATCTTCCTAAGATTAAAGAAAAAGAGATTTGGAGTTTTCCAAATGATAAACATGATCTTAAAATAATAAAGATTTTGGAAGCATAGAAAACACTTTAGTTAAACTTTGTGTTAAATTCCAAGGAGGGAACTCGTACTATCCGTGTGAATTTAAAAGGTGATTTCACCATTATTCGACGAATAGTACATGTTGAATATGGAAATTAGTATTGAGTATAATTAGTCTAATTTCTATTGATCCCTTTTTACTCAATACTAACTGGTTTGAGTTTACAACAAACGATGTCTTACATAACATTGTTTTTGACTCATTAAAGATATGTTTTGAAAATGTGAAATCTTCATTAAGATTTGAATTATAATAATAATAGAATATTCAAATATTTTTCCTAAGTAATTAAAGAAAAATGATTGTGTATTTTCAAAGATGAAAAGGGGTTTTAATTTACCAAAGAATTTGATAAAAGAGACTTAATGATTCCATATACCCTTGAAAAGTAAAGGAATAATTTAAAAGAATATATCTCTAAAAGATATTTGATTTGATAAAAAGAGAAATTGATTTAATGTTGTTTGATAATCACATATATACTTAACATCTTTTTATCATTGATTGGTTCGAAGAGACCGGGATCGGATTTGGATGATTCCTAATCGAAAACCACTTCGAACCAACGTATGCATTCGAAAGTAAAGACATTTTGAAGATGATGATTTTTGAAGACGAGATCTTCGTAATGTAGGGATGCTTGTCACTAACCTCTGGGCTACGTCCCATATTATATATATGGTGGCTATAGTGCCTTCGTTCTGAAAATCTTCGATTTTCTAGGACTACTTGCTACCAATCTTAGAGGTGATTCCCAAACAGGATTGAGAAGAAGGAATGCCTTTGGTTTGTCCTTTATCTGGACAAATTGTATGGACGAATGTCTGACAATGCATTTCTAAGACCACGTACATTGGTTTTTACAAACATATATCTGTTTGGTGGTATAGGAGGTAACCCCTTTATACTTAACACCCTTCTCTGAGGCGTATGAACTCGGGGGTTGTACTTTTGTGGAAATCAATAGCGTGTTATTAGAAATAGCAATGTGGCATTCAAAGTGGGATTTGTTTTGTAACCATTTGGGTACCTCAAGCCTCACATCCGGAAATGGATAAAACAGGGTATCTCGCAAGGCATTGTGGGTCGCAACCATTTGGGTATGATCATCACCTTTCTAGATTACCCTCTATATATCGGGTTTGTTATGTATGCTTTGGCCATGGATAGGTCGGGAACAACTATGGTGATGTCATATTCGGTACAATTCAGGATCATTTGGTCACCGAAAAGTGTAAGCCGTTCTTGCCAGATGCAGAGGACCATCTGTTGGCCCTCGGTATTTTTTTCTAGAGATGTACTGTATGGAAAGTATCCCTTTCCTAGTCATTGTATGGAATTCATTCTCCAATAAGTGCCTTCGGACTTAGTTGTATACCTATTATGCTGGAATTTAATTAAGGGTACTTTTGGCATAGGTCCTTATTAAGTTTCAAAATTCACGAAAAGTCCTTCACTAAATTTCAGTGTAAATTAGGTCCCTGTTTTTTATTCACGATTATTGCAGAGCATGATGCAACATTTCATAAAAGATGCTGACATTTCCGCAACATTTCTGTACACTGTGAACATAGTGTATGAAAGTTGCTGAAATATCAACACTTATTTATAAAAGTTGCTGATATTTCAGCAACATTTCTGTACACTGTGAACACAGTTTATGAAAGTTGCTGAAATATCAGCACTTATTTATAAAAGTTGCTAACATTTCAGCAATAATTTTTCTTTGTTTTTACAATAAAACTTTGACACAGATAGTTGTTGAAATATCAGCACTTATTTATAAAAGTTGCTAACATTTCAGCAATAATTTTTCTTTGTTTTTACAATAAAACTTCGACACAGATAGTTGCTGAAATATTAGCACTTATTTATAAAAGTTGCTGACATTTCAGCAATAATTTTTCTTCGTTTCCAGAAAACAGGGACCCGCTTTACAATGAAACTTTGACAGGGACCCGCTTTACAATATGAAAGTATGATAGGGATGCCTCCCTAATTTCCACTTTAATTAATGTACCAATTTCAGCTATGATTAATCTAGATTTTTAATCTAGACACTATTATAATATCACTAGATTTTATGTAGAAATGTTTTGGTTATCATAAGGTAAAAACTCATCCGTGTTTTTGTGCATCATGGTCTTATGTGATACCCTTTGTTTTCATAAATATCTGGGTTTTGAGTTTTCTTACACCAGTCCCATGATGACTGACCCAGAGTTTATTTTCCTAAACTTTGTGTGCCCTATTTTTCCAAAAGGCAAAGTAGTTCAGGTCTAGTTTGGAACATTTTAGTGGAGCTTGGAGCAGGAGTGAGAGTTTCCTCTGTAGATGGTTATCCATTTCCATTTTTGCTGCATTTGTTTACTGTTTGTATTCAACATGTTTTTACCCTTGATTAATCCGTCTTTCCGGCACTTGGATATTTGATAAGTGAATATCGTAGATGTATTAGTGTCGATTTCTTAGGGTGGAAAAGGTGGGTCATCATAGTTGGTATCAGAGCTTAGGTTGAACGACCACCTGAGCCTGGTAGGGGTAAAGTCTCATTAGAGATAAGGTTAGTAACATCCAAGGATGAGTAACTCATAAGAGATAGGATAAGTGACACCCTAGAATGAGTTGAGCGTGTTATATATGAGCGCGTATTTGTTAATGTTATACAAAAATGATTTTGATTTTGAAAAATTAGTAAATAAAATAATTTTACGTATGGTTACATTTTGAATATAAAGGAAAATCTCTCAAATGATATAGTCATATATGTAGTGTTTGGTTGTTAAGTGAATGATAATATTCAGTTATTATCATTAATTAATTGGTTGTTTGATTTAAAAGTTTAAATATGAACACCTCGTGTGTTGGCCATGTTTTCACTGAACCAAAGAGGGGAGGTCACCACCGAATCAGAATAAGGAAGTCCTCGCCGAACCAGAGTAAAGCAGGCATCGCCAAGCCAAGACAAGGAAAGCTCTACCGAACCAATGCCTAGCCGAACCAACTCCACCCAACCACTACCGGACCATCCCAAGACCAACTCCTAACCGAACCAACCCTTGCTCTACTACCTGCCGAGCCAACACACCTCCAAGGCCTAGCCGAACCACCCACTACCGGACCAACCCACCACCGAACCATTCATTGCCGAATCAAGGCCATCCTCTCACCACCGAACCACTAGCCACCGGACCAATCATCGCCCCACCTACTACCGGTCCAATCCACTTCTCCATCCACTACCGAACCAACATCGCCAGGCCAGATCACGTCAGCCCAGGCCCATCAACAGCTATATACTTCCAAGACCCCTACCCCCAGCCTCACTCTATAAATAGAGGGGTAGGGGTACAACAATGGCGGAGAAGTTTGAGAGCTCAAGCACGGATAGAACTTTCAAACAACTTTCATATACTTGTATCAAAGCTTTGTACTTGTAATCTGAACAAGAAAGGAGAAATAATATATAAAGTGGACGTAGGCACATTCTGGCTGGACCACTATAAATCTGTGTGGCTTTTACAGTTTAGTCCCTGCTTTTCACATATTTGCATAAATCATCTAGATCACTAAAAACAATATAAAATAAACTAAATCATACGACTTGGAGGTGTTTGCCCATTTTTTGTGCAAACATCGTGAATTTAGTTTCACAATTTGACTATGTGGTGTTCGATAAATAATTTTGGTTTTGAGGTTAAAGAAATTTATTCAAGATAAACGATTTTATGAATGTTTTAGAAAAATAAGTGATTTTATAAATTGGATTTATAAAATGTGTTTTTAAAGTGATCTTTGAGAATTTAAATCTTGTTATTTTTGAAAAATATTATTATTAACTAATTCGAGTGGCTCGAAAGTAACTAAAAATGGACATGAGTTGTGTTCGGATGGTAAACACTTCTCTTAAGTATTCCAATTCTTTTTAAGGGAATATGCGATACTATTGGTAGTACCCAATTCCGTGGTATCATTTTTAAGTTACTTGATCTATATAATTTTCTAAAGTTAAAAAGATAATGTGAATCATTAATTGATAAATTAATTAGCGATTGTTAATTTTTATCAAGGTGTTTTCATTTAATATTGGTTAAAGGAAATATATTAGAATATAAGGAATTTAATATAATTTTGGAAATAAAATGTAATTTATCTTTTAAATTGAAATGGTTTCTTTGGAAAGAAGATATACATCTTTGGTGAATAAATATTTGAAGTGATTATATATAAAGAAGCATCTTTATAAAAATGTTTGAATAAACGATAAAAGTTTTATGAAATGTTTTCATAAAATTTTTAGGAAGGTTAATAAGTATGTATGAGGTACATGGATCATTTCGTCACATGATTCTGATCTAAGATTCGAGTACAGAACTTTGAGGTATTTACATTAGTCCGAATAAAGATTTATCACTCGACTCATGATGGCGAACATTGATGAGGGTTTGTGGTTGGATACTTGCATTTTCTATCATAGTTGAGAGCTATGTAAGAGAAACAAAGATTTTTTATCAAAAATCCTGATCAAAGAATGCACTAGAGGATCAAGGATCGATACTAGTTGGGAAGTAAAGTTGTGGATTCAAATAAGAGATCGAATTAGATATTACGTAGGGATGATCCGTATACATCATACTGGTTTAAATTTATAAAATAATGTTTTGGGCAAACTCTTTTGGAGTTGGGTTTGGTAAAATTTTAGGGTTATGGGTGATGTTTATTTTTAGGTACACTTAATTGTTTGGTTTCATTATGTTTTCCGTCCTAGGAATTTCAGGGACGAAAGTCTTTTAAGGGTGGAGGAATGTAACGACTCGTAATTTTATCACTTTGATTTAGAATATTTTATTAATTTTAAATATTCAAATATAGGTTTATTAAACATAAATAATAATTTTTTTGTGATAATTAATAATTATGATTTTGTTTTGGAAAAATGTTTACAAAAATACATTCTTTGGAAAAGTATCGATAAAATGACTGAAAATCGATTTATCGATAAACAGCTTTTTACAGTCGGAGTTCGCGAACGATTTTTTTTAAATTCACTTATTTTACTATTTAAACGGAAATAAGTAATAAAAATATTTTTCCATTTTTGGAAATAAAATAATTATGATGTCATCGATGATGTCATCATTTTCGAAAATGAGCATTCAAGGAAAGTTTTTGAAATTTGGTGATTCAAATCAAATAATTATTTTAAATGGTAAATAATTGATATTATTTATTATATAATGATAATAATTGGTTTATAAGAATCTTATAATTATATACACTTGTTTTGTAAAGATATATAAAACTCGTTGTATTTTGGCAGATCGACGTCATATTTTTATAAATGGATTTTAATATTATTTAATATGGTTTTATAGCTTAAATAATCTTTTTTTAATTATTTAAAGATAATAAGAAATTTATTTTCAAGTTTTTTTACATAGTTAAATAGTTTGATCAAATTTTTTAAATATGATTAGAATTCAGATCCCGGATTCACAACGGTTTGACGAATGTATCGAAACATTCCAACTTGGTTTGCCAAAAGTAACATATAGACAACTATGTACATGCAAATGTATAGACATACATTTACATATAAAATTACCATTCACATTTACAAATTTACATAAGGTAAATAAATAAAAATTTAGATATTTTCCTAAGAAAATAAAAACAAAACTCACCATCACTCAAGAGAAGACAAGTACACATGGAGAGGTACTTGGAGGAGGGTGGCGTGTGTACTAGGTGATGGGAGGGGAGATATTTTAGGTGTATGCTTAAGTGCCAAGGGTTCCATCCCTATAAATACACCTCCATACTCTCACTTTTCATTCACATCTCCTTCTTCATCTTCTTCTTCTCCTTCCTAAGCTATGTTAATGGCTTCTTCATCATAAGAAAATAATGGAGAAAAATAATGGTGTAAAGAAAGTAAAATAGTTCCATATGTTAACAAAGTCAATCCACTTTAAAACCAAATCAAAAACATTCCGCTCCTCTCTATAAGTGCATGACCACCACCTCCTCCATCAGATAGGCTGAGCACCACCCTTATAAGGGTCAAGCACGAGCTTCCCTAGAGGCAAGGTGGAGATGCAGAGGCTCCAGGGCAAAGAAAAAATAAGGAAGTGCGGCCGAAGTGCCGTCGAAATCAATTTAGGAAGCTTCGGAAAAAGTTTGGCGGAGTGGAAATGGATTGTGAGTACTTATTTTACATATACCTTAAAATGTTTAGAAAATAATGATATGCATGTTTAATTAGTGTACTAATATGCTTGGATGATTAATACGTTTGAATATTGATTTATTATATAGTTGATAACTTGGTTGTGAAAAATATAACAAATAATGAGAAAATCATATTTATCATAATAGAAATGGTTAACTAATTAACAATAGTTAATTCGTGGAAAATAAATTCATATTAATATGTGTGGAGTTTATTCAGCCTCTTTATGGGTTTGAATTTAAAAAGAAAAGTTATTTGGATGGTTTAAAATAGAAAAGATATCACTTTGAAATTTATTTAAAAAGAGGAGTTTTGATTTATTTTGAAAAATAAATTACAATGTTTGATTTGAAAAACGAGAATTTGAAAAGCTGAAATTTCATAGAAGATATCATATGAGAATTTTATGAATGGATTTTCAAATAAAAAGATAGTAAATTAAATATTCTAATATTTTAATATTATATTATGGATTAAAAAAGAATATAATTTTAATACGAAAAATATTGTCCAAAAATAGTTTAAAATGGTTTAAAATGATTTATTATGATTTCAAAATACTTTTAAAGTGCTTCGGACAAGTTTCATAAAAGTTGACTAAAGCGATTAAAATAAGCCATCACGTTTCGGCAGTTCGCGATTTCATGACCCGAAAAGTTAAATGATTGTTTATGGTGGATTATAAGTCTGAATATTTTAAAATAAGAATTTTTCGGACCCTTGGGGTTATAGTTTTCAAATAAAAAAGGAAAATTGAGATTTCATTTAGTAGAGTTTGAGATACATCCAAATCAAGTTATCAAAAACGTCGCGTTTTGACAGTTCGGAAACCAAAGTGGTAAATTCTTTAAAAATAGATATTTTTAAAGATTAAAAATATCTATTTTTAAAGAATTTACCACTTTGGTTTTCGAACTGTCAAAACACGACGTTTTTGAAAACTTGATTTGGATGTATAACAAATAATGAGAAAATTATATTTATCATAATAGAAATGGTTAACTAATTAACCATAGGTAATTCATGGAAAATAAATTCATATTAACATGTGAGTGGAGCTTATTAAGCCTCTTTATGGTTTTGAATTTAAAAAGAAAAGGTTTTTGTTGGTTTAAAATAGAAAAGATATCTCTTTGAAATTTATTTAAAAAGAGGAGTTTTGATTTATTTTGAAAAAATAAATTATAATGTTTGATTTGAAAAAATGAGAATTTGAAAAGTTGAAATTTCATAGAAGATATCATATGAGAATTTTATTAATGGATTTTCAAATAAAAAGATAGTAAATTAAATATTATAATATTTTAACATTATAATATGGATTAAAAGTGAATATAATTTTAATATGAAAAATATTGTCCAGAAATAGTTAAAAATGGTTAAAAATGGTTAAAAATGATTTATTATGATTCCAAAATACTTTAAAGGTGTTTCAGACAAGTTTCATAAAACCCGACTAAAGCTTTAAAAATAAGCCATCGCGTTTTGGCAGTTCGCGATTTTGCGACCCGAAAAGTTAAACAAATGTGTATGGTGGATTATAAGTCGGAATTCTTTAAAATAAGAATTTTTCGGACCCTTAGGGTTGTAGTTTCAAATGAAAAATAAAAATTGAGATTTCATTTAGTAGAGTTTGAGATACATCCAAATTAAGTATTCAAAAACGTCGCGTTTTGACAGTTCTAAAAACCAAAGTGGTAAATTCTTTAAAAATAAATATTTTTAATATTTAAAAATATGAAATAAATTCCATAAATATTTTAAAAGGGATTTAAGTTATAAAAATAGTCTTATATAAAATGGAAAAACTGGTTTGATCAAAGCAGCTTTAAAAACACTATTCATACTGGATTTTGCGATGGTTTTGGTAACTTTTGAAAATCAAGGTTTTAGCTTAAGTATTCTTTCCCAATCTTCTAATAATATTTTCAAATGAATAATTAAGTATTTTGAGGGTGATTTAGAAGTTATATAGTTATTTTGAAGGAGTTTAAATTGAATGGTTAAAAGGAAATTGTTTATAAAACTTGAGTTTTTCTTCCCAAATCTTTTATGAATGTTTTTCAAATAATGAATCAAGTATTCTAAAGGAAATTAAGAAGTTTGAAAAATATTAAGGTTAGAGTCGATAAAATAACTTAACCGTCTTATGGATGACAGGGAGATAGTTTCTAGGCTTAAGTTTGGAAAAAACCAGTTTCTTACTTACCCTAGCTATCTGGACTGGCCCGATGGAAGGGATAGCTAATTTGATTTCATTAGACCGCATCTTCCTAAGATAAGAGAAAAAGTGATTTGGAGTTTTCCAAACGATAAACAAGATTTTAAAATAATAAATATTTTGAAGCATAGAAAACATTCTATTTAAACCCTGTGTTAAATTCCGAGGAGGGAACTCGTACTACCCGTGTGAATTTAAAAGGTGATTTCATCGTTATTCGACGAATAGTACGGATTAAATATGGAAATTTCTATTAAGTATAACAAGTCTAATTTCTATGGATTCCTATTTATTCAATACTAACTGGTTTGAGTTTACAACAAATGATGTCTTAAATAACATTGTTTTTGACCCGTTGAAGGTATGTTTTGAAAATGTGAAATCTTTATTAAGATTTGAATTATACTAACAATAGAACATGGAAATATTTTTCCTAAGTAACTAAAGATAAATGATTTAGTATTTCCATAGATGAAAAGCGGTTTTAGTTTACCAAAGGATTTGATGAAAGACACTTAATGATTCCATATACTCTTGAAAAGATAAAGGAATAATTTGAAAGAATATATCTCTGAAAGATATTTGATTTGATAGAAAGATAAATTTTGTTGGATGTTGTTTGATAATCACCTATATACTTGACGTCCTTTTATCGTTGATTGGTTCGAAGTGACCGGGATCAGATTTGGATGATTCCTAACCAAAAACCACTTTGAACTGACATATGCGTTTGAAAGCGAAGACATTTTGAAGATGATGATTTTTGAAGACGGAGATCTTCATAATGTAGGGTTCTTTGCCACTAACTTCTATGGTAATTCCCATATTATATATATAGTGGAAGTAGTGCCTTCATTCTGAAAATCTTCGATTTGCAAGGGCTACTTGCTACCAATCCTAGGAGAGATTCCCAAACAGGATTGAGTAGAAAGAGTTCCTTCGCTTTATCCTTCACCTGGACAAATTGTATGGATGACTGTATGACATTGCATTTCTATGACCACATACATTGGGTTTTACAAACGTACATCTGTTTGCTGGTGTAGTAGGTAACCTCTCTTATACTTAACACCCTTCCCTAAGGCGTATGAACTTGGGGGTTATACTTTTGTGGAAATTAATAGTGTGTTATTAGAAATGGCAATGTGACATTCAAAGTGGGATTTTTTTGTAAAACTAACACATTACCTCAGGCCTAACATCCAGAAATGGCTAAAAGAAGGTATGCTACAAGGCTATGTGGGTCACACCCATTAGGGTATGGTCATCACCTTTCTAGATTTTCCTCTATATATGGGGTTTGTTAGGTATGCTGTGGCCACAGATAGGTCAGGAACGATCAGGTGATGCCATATTCGGTACAATTCAGGATCATTGTGTTGGTCATTGGAAAGGGGTAGGCCAGTCTAGCCAGATACATAGGATCATCTATGGGTCCTCAGTACATTTCTCTAGAAATGTATTAGATGGAAGGTAGTCCCTTACCTTATCATTGTATGGAATCCATTCTCCAATAAGTGCATTCAGACTTAGTTGTATACCTATTATACATGAATTTAATTACTATAACAATTTCGGCGACGATTAATATGTATTTGTAATCTAGACATTATTATAAAATCACTGGATTTTACGTAGCAATGTTTTGGTTATCATAAGGTAAAAACCTATTCATGTTTATGTGCGGCATGGTCTTATAAGATACCTTTTTTTTTCTAAAAATCTTTATTTTGAGTATTCTCACACCAGTCCCATGACTGACCCAGAGTTTATTTTCTATACACTAGGTGCCCTATGTTTTCGGGCAGCTAAGTAGTTTTGGTCTAGCTTGGAACATTTTAGAGGAGCTTGGAGTAGGTGTTGGAGTTTCCTCTGTAGATGGTTATCCATTTCCATTTCCACTGCACCTGTTTACTTTTTGTATTCAACATTACTAGGGATATAGATTTATAACTATCCAGGCTGAGATTTGGATAGACTCTGATATATGTATTTAAAATTTCTACTGTAAAGATTATATATTGAAATAATATATGTTATTCCATTCGTATAAGATTCTGTTCTATCTATATTTTTCTTTTTTCCCTTGATCACTCTATCTTTCTGGCACTTGATATTCGGCACGTGAATACCATGGATGTATTAGTGTCAATTTCCGAGGGTCAAAAAGGTGGGTCGTCACAGTTGGTATCAGAGCTTAGGTTAAGCGAACGCCTGATCCTGGTAGCAGTAAAGTTTCATCAGAGGTAGGGTTAGTAACCCCTTAGGTTGAGTAACTCATTAAAGATAGGGTAAGCGACACCCTATAATGAGTTGAGCATATTATATTTGAGCGCGTATTTGTTAATGTTACATAAAAATGATTTTTATATTGAAAAATTAGTAAATAAAATAATTTTACCTATGGTTATATTTTGAATATAAAGGAAGATCTTTCAAAAGATATAGTTATTTATGTAGTGATTGGTTGTTAAGGGAATGATAATATTCAATTGTTATCATTAATTGATTGGTTGTTTGATTTTAAAGTTTAAATACGGACACCTCGTGAATTTAGTTTCACAATTTGACTATGTGGTGTTCGATAAATAATATTGATTTTGAGGTTAAAGAAATTTATTCAAGATAAATGATTTTATGAATGTTTTAGAAAAAGAAGTGATTTTAAAAATTGGATTTATATACGTGTTTTTAAAGAGATATTTGAGAATATAAATCTCGGTATTTTTGAAAAATCTTATGATTAACTAATTCGAGTGGCTCAAAAGTAACTAAAAACGGACAGGAGTTGTGTTCGGATGGTAAACACTTCTCTTAAGTATTCCCCTTCTTGTTAAGCGAATATGCGATACTATTGGTAGCAGCCAATTCCATGATATCATTTTTGAGTTACCCGATCTATATAATTTTCTAAAGTTAAAAAGATAATGTGAATCACTAATTTATAAATTATTTAGTGATTGTTAATTTTTATCAAGGTGTTTGCATTTAGTATTTGTTAAAGGGAATATATTATAATATAAGAAGTTTATTATAATTTTAGAAATAAAAGATAAATTATCTTTTAGTTTGAAATAGTTTCTTTAGAAAGAAGATAAAAATCTTTGGTGAATATGTATTCTAAAGTGATTAAATATAAAGAAGCATCTTTATAAAAATGTTTGAATAAAAGATAAAAGTTTTATGAAATGTTTTCATAAAATTTTGGGAAGCTTAATAAGTACATACGAGGTACGTGGATCATTTCATCGCACGATTCTGATCTAAGATACAGAACTTTGAGATATTTAAACTAGTCCGAATAAGGATTTATCACTCGACACTTTACGACGAACATTGATGAGGGTTTGTGGTTGGGTACTTGCGTTTTCAGTCATAGTTGAAAGTTATGTAACGGAAACGAAGATTTCTGATCAAAAAGCCCAATCAGAGTCCGCATTAAGGGATCGAAGGATCAATACTAGTTCGGAAGTAAAGTTGTGGATTCGAATAGGAGGTCGAATTAGATATTGCGTACGGATGATCTGTATACATCATATGGGTTTAAATTTATAAAATAATGTTTGGGCAAACTCTTTTGAAGTTGGGTTTGGTAAAATTTCAGGGTTATGGATGATGTTTATTTTTAGGTACACTTAATTGTTTGGTTCGTTATGCTTTTCCGTCTTGGGAATTTCAGGGACGAAAGTCTTTTAAGGGTGGAGGAATGCAACGACTCGTAATTTTATCACTTTGATTTGGAATATTTAATTAATTTTAATTATTCAAATATAGGTTTATTAAACTTAAAAAATAATGTTTTATGTGATAAATAATAATGGTGATCTTGTTTTGGAAAAATGTTTACAAAAATATATTCTTTGGAAAAACATAGATAAAATGACCGAAAATCAATTTATCAATAAACAGCCTTTTGCAATCAAAAGTCAGAATGATTTCTTTTACATACACTTATTTAACTATTTAAACAAAAATAAGTAATAAAAATATTTTTCCATTTTTGAAAATAAAATAATTAGGATATCATCGATGATGTCATCATTTTCGAAAATGAGCATTCAAGGAAAGTTTTTGAATTTTGGAGATTTAAATAATTATTCTAAATGATAAATAATTCATTTTAATTATTATACAATGATAATAACCGATTTATAATAATTCTATAAACATATATACTTGTTTTATAAAGATATATAAAATTATTTGCATTTTGGCAGATCGACGTCATATTTTTATAAATGGATTATTATATTATTTAATATGGTTGTATTGCTTAAATAATCTTGTTTTAATTATTTAAAGATAATCAGAAATTTATTTTCAAGTTTTGTTTACATAAATAAATAGTTGATCACCGAAAATATGACCGAAATTCGGATACCGGATTCACAATGGTTTGACGAATAGAAGTTGTTATCGAAACGCTGCAACCTGGTTGCCAAAAGTAACCTATAGATACCTATATACATGCATGTGTATACACATACATTTACATATATTATTACCATTCATATTTACAAATTTACTTGAGGTAAATAAATAAAAATCTAGATATTTTCCAAAGCAAATAAAAAGAAAACTCACCATCACTCAAGAGAAGACAAGTGCACATGGAGGTGCACATAGAGGGGCACATAGAGGGGTGGCGGTGTGTGTACTAGTTGGTGGGAGGGGAGATATTTTAGGTGTATGCTTAATGGTTAAGGGTTTTATCCCTATAAATACACCTCCATACTCTCACTTTTCATTCACATCTCCTTCTCCATCTTCTTCTTCTCCTTCCTAAGAAATGTTAAAGGCTTCTTCATTATAAGAAAATAATGGAAAAAAATAATGGAAAAAAGAAAGTAAAATAGTTCCATATGTAAACAAAGTTAATCCACTTCAAAACCAAGTAAAAAACATTCCCCTCCTCTCTATAAATGCACGACCACCACCTCCTCCCTCAAATAGGCCGAGCACCACCCTTATAAGAGTCAAGGTTGAGCTTCCCTAGAGGTAAGGTGGAGATCCAGAGGTTCCGGGGCAAAGAAAAGAGAAGGATGTGCTGCCGGAGTGCCGTCAGAATCAATTCAGGAAGCTTCGAAAAAAGTTTGGCTGAGTGGAAATCGATTGCAAGTACTTGATTTATAGACATATTAACATGCTTAGAAAATAGTGATATGCATATTTAATTAGTAAATTAATATTCTTAGATAATCATAATATGTTTGAATATTGGTTGATTATATGGTTGATAACTTGGTTGTTATAAATAAAACAAATAATGAGAAAATCATATTTATCAAAATAGAAATGATTAATAATTAACCATAGTTAATTCATGGAAAATAAATCCATGTGCACCTCCATGGCGTTATAGTTTTCGAATGAAAAAGAAAAATCGAGATTTCATGTAGTAGAGCTTGAGATATGTCCAAATCAAGTTTTCAAAAACATCGTGTTTTGGCAGTTCGGAAACCAAAGTGGTAAATTCTTTAAAAATGGATAATCATTAAAAATATGAATAAATTCCATAAATATGTTAAAATGTTTGAAAAGGGATTTAAATTATAAAAATAGACTTAGATGAAATGGAAAAAATGGTTTGATCGAAGAAGCTTTAAAAACACTATTCTCAGCTGTTTTTGCGATGATTTTGGTAAATTTAGAAAATCAGGGTTTTGGCTTAATTATTCTTCCCTAATCTTTTAATAATCTTTTCAAATGAATAATTAAGTATTTTATCTGTGATTTGGAAGTTTTATAATTATTTCGAAGGAGTTTAAAATAAATGGTTAAAAGGAAAATGTTCATAAAACTTGGGTTTTTCTTCCCAAATCTTTTATAAATACTTTTCTAATAATTAATTAAGTATTCTGAACAAAATTAGGAAGTTTGAAAAGTATTAAGGTTAGAGTTGATCAAATAACTTGACCGCCTTATGGGTGACATAGAGATAGTCTCTAGGCTTGAATTTGGAAAACCAGTTTTCTGCTCTCCCTAACTATCCAGACTGACCCGACGGAGTGGATAGCTAATTTATTTACTCAGACCACATCTTCATAAGATAAGAGAAAAAGAGATTTGAAGTTTTCCAAACGATAAACACGATTTTAAAATAATAGATTTTGGAAGCATAGAAAACATTCAAGTTAAACTCTGTGTTAAATTCTGAGGAGGGAACTCATACCGCCCGTATGAATTTAAAAGGGGATTTCACTATTATTTGACGAAGAGTACGGATTGAATACAGAAATTAGTATTGTGTATAATTAGTCTAATTTCTATGGATTCCTTTTTACTCAATACTAACTAGTTTGGGTTTACAGTAAATGATGTCTTAGTAACATTGTTTTTGACCCATTAAAGATATATTTTGGAAATGTGAAATCTTCATTAAGATTTAAATTATGCTAATAATAGAATATAGAAATATTTTTCCTAAGTAATTAAAGGAAAATGATTTGGTATTTCTAAAGATTAAAAGTGGTTTTAATTTATCAAAGGATTCAATAAAGATATTTAATGATTCCATATACCGTTGAAAAGATAAAGGAATAATTTAAAAGAATATATCTCTGAAAGATATTTGATTTGATAAAAAGATAAATTTATTGGATATTGTTTGATAATCACATATATACTTGACATATTTTTATCGTTGATTGGTTCAAATAGATCGGGATCAGATTTGGATGATTCCTATCTGAAAACACTTCGAACTAACATATGCGTTTGGAAGTGAAGACATGTTGCAAATGATGATGTTAGAAGATGGAGATCTTCATAATGTAGGGCTGCTTACCACTAACTTCTGGGGTAATTCCATATTAAAAATATGGCGGCGGTAATGCCTTCGTTCTGAAAATCTTCGATTTGCAAGGAACTTGCTACCAATCCTTAGGGTGATTCCCAAACAGGATTGAGTAAAAGGGGTGCCTTCGATTTGTCCTTCACCTTGAGAACTTGTATGGATGAATGCATGACATTGCATTTCTAAGACCACATACATTGGTTTTTAAAAATGTACATCTATTTTGTGGTGTAGGAGGCAACCCTTCTTATACTTAACACCCTTCCCTGAGGCGTATGAACTCGGGGGTTGTAATTTTGTGGAAACCAATAGTGTGTTATTAAAAATGGCAATGTGGCATTCAAAGTGGGATTTTTTTTGTAAAAGTAATACGTTACCTCAGGCCTAACATCCAGAAATGGCTAAAACAAGGTATGACGTAAGGCTATGTGGGTAGCACCCCTTAGGATATGGTCATCACCTTTCTAGAATATGCTCTATATATCGGTTTGTTGTGTATGTTGTGGCCTCGGATAGGTCGTGAACGACCGGGGTGATGTCATATTCGGTACTATTCAGGGTCATTGTGTTGGTCATCGGAAAGAGGTAGGCTGGTCTTGCCAGATGCAGAGGATCATTTGTGGGTCTTCGGTACATTCCTCTAGAGATGTACTGTACGAAAGGTAGTTCCTTACCATGTCATTGTATGGAATCCATTCTCCAATAAGTGCATTCAGATTAGTTGTATACCTATTATGCTGGAATTTAATTAATGTCACAATTTCAGTTATGATTAATATGTATTTGTAATCTAGACACTATTATAATATCACCGGATTTTATATAGCAATGTTTTGGTTATCATAAGGTAAATATCCGTCTGTGTTTATGTGCAGCGTGGTCTTATGAGATACCCCTGTTTTCATAAGTATCAGTGTTTTGAGTTTTATCACACTAGTCCCATGACTAACCTGGAGTTTATTTTCTTAAACTCTGGGTGCCCTATTTTTCCGGGCAGCTAAGTAGTTCAGGTCTAGCTTGGAACATTTAGGAGGAGCTTGGAGCAGGAGTTAGAGTTTCCTCTATAGATGGTTATCCATTTCCACTACATTGGTTTACTGTTTGTGTTTAGCATTAGTAGGGTCAAAGATTTATAACTGTCCAGGTTGAGAATATGATAGACTCTGATGTATGTATTTAAAATTTCTACTGTAAAGATTATATATTGAAATAATATATGGTATTCCACTCATATAAGATTTTGTTCTGTCTTTATTTTTCTTTTTACCCTCGATCAATCTATCTTTTCGACACTTGGATATTCGGCACGTGAATACCATGAATGTATTAGTATCAATTTATAATGGTCGAAAAGGCAGGTCGTCACACAGTGTCATACTATCATTCCTTTCAGGAATTACCAACACTGGCGTGTTCGTCAATCTATGCTTCAGTTCTTGAAATGCCTTCTCACGCTTTTGTGCCCAAACAAACTTCTCTCCCTTCCTAGTTAGTCTAATCATCGGTGCCTCTATACGAGAGAAATCCTTAATGAATCTCCTGTAATAACTAGCCAATCTCGAGAAACATCGCACCTTGGTCACAATCTCAAGTCTCTTTCACCCATTTACTGGTTCCACCTTTTCTGGATCTATAGCTAATCCTTCTTCCATAATTACATGACCTAGGAACTTCACTTCCATTCTCCAAAAATGACACTTAGAAAATTTTGCCTTCAACTTATGTTGTCTCAACGTCTCCAGCACAAGCCTTAGGTGATCTTTGTGCTCCTCTTCATCCTTGTAGTACACTAAAATGTCTTCTATGAACACTAGCACATATCTGTCCAACTTATTCCGGAAGATCCTATTCATTAAGATAAAAAGAATGCAGGTGCATTGGTTAGCCCAAATGGCATAACCAACCACTCATAAGAACCATACCTAGTTCAGAATGCATTCAAAGTAATACTTTCATGTAACAATCCTAATTTTAATTAACACTATTTCAGAGATTTAATTGGATAAATTAAGTAAAATAATGTAAAGTGGTAAGGAGATTGAGATTTGAAAATTATTATGGGTCAAGCCTAATTAATGAACTAAGGGATTTAATTAGAACATTAATAAGAAGGAGGACATGAAGGGTGAAAAATAGGAAAAAAGTTTATTTCCTTAACTTAAACCTTCTTATTCTCATCCCTCCCTCACTTTCATTTACACAAATAAAAGATAAGAGTTAGGCCGTCCATTAACAAGGGTTTTAAATGAAGTAAAGCTAGGGAAGCAAGATCAAAGCTTAGGGGAGTCAAATGAAATTTAAATCTCAACCTTCTTAAACCATTCAAGGTGAATAATAGTTATGCATCTTATGCTTTAGTTGTTATTTTTGGTTTTAGGCATAAATTCGATCCTTTTGCTTATATTATGGCATTCTACGATAGTTTGAATGATTATATGTTTACTGGTGAATTTATGGAATTTATTTATGAAATTAAGTGGTATGTCTGAGTTAGAAAACCTATCATATTATACCCAAATGACTTGAAATTTAAATATGATGTTAGAAACGTTATTTTGGAAGTAGGCTTTTAATTTTTTAATTTTCCGATTTAATGAGAATATTTGGTGAAATTTCTAATGTTAGAAAATGAGGCATTTCGAGTTTTAATTATTTAAAATAATCAAGTTATGATTTTGTCTCGAAATTTTATATGTTAAAGAATATAATAAATTGGATTTATTATGATTTTTGAGGATTTTTCCCAAGTGTTTATGATCTAATAGGAATCAATTAAGCTAGAAATGCTTAAGTATTGCATTGAAACATTAAAATAAAATGGATGGTTTGCAAAATGTATTGGAAATGACAAACCTGCTTTGGGTCAGTTTTCTAAAAAAGAAACGTGATAAAGTTTTGTTAACCAATAAGAATTTGACAACTATATGAGTATTTGGAAAAGAACTTGCTTTTACTAGTAAAATTTCAGTTTTAATATTAATTACGGTTGTGCCACGCTAATAGTCATGATGCTGCTCTTCATCACTCTGCCTCTATGGTCATCGACGTCAATCAAGGGTAATGCATAGGGTATCAACTTCAGTTGATACGGAATACATTGGCTTGGTCGAAGTGGGAAGCCAAGCATCAGGGTCGACATCGTGAACTTCGAAGTGGATGTGGCCACTTTCTTTAACCTATTAATGTCGCACTTTGTACCATGCCGCATGTTTTCTACAATGTCGCTAGCCTTATTGCTTACGAAGTACTTATAGTGGCAATAATGATGCTGCATGTTTTATAAAAATTAACTTCGACAATATAGGAAACTATGCCGCTTTTAGTTATGTCGACATCGTTGATGACGATGCTGCCTTTATTCATAAACATATGTTTTCGAAGACGGCTATAGTGTCGCTCTTAACGACTTCCACCGTAATGAACCCGCTTATTTTCCTTAAGGTAATGACACCGAGTTGTAACTATGTTGACTGAATCTTTTAAGGCTTATTAATGCGCAAACCAAGTTTTATACCTTAGGATGCCAACATTTTATGAAGTGCGACGTCCATGTTATACCCTATGGCCTTATGTTTTATAAGGTAAAGACTTTAACTTACTTTTATAATGAAGAGGGGCGATGACCCCTAATGGTAATAACGATGCCGAGGTTCACTAATACATAAGATTTTACTGTTTTGGCTTTGTGGCCTAGAAGCGAAGACCCTCATCGGCTATGTCTACGCCGCGTTTTATTAGTATAAAGGTTTTATATTGTTTTGGCTCAATGGCCTATGGTTTCGATGTGAGATAACTTCTAAGATACTTTGAGATTCATTAATATTACTATAAAAAATCATATATCATGTCATAATTATTTTGGATAAAGTAAA
Source organism: Allium fistulosum (assembly GCA_030737815.1). NCBI lineage: Eukaryota > Viridiplantae > Streptophyta > Magnoliopsida > Asparagales > Amaryllidaceae > Allium > Allium fistulosum. The sequence goes on along the minus strand of CM060908.1, from coordinate 659,841,522 downwards.
AGGGCTATATTTTCCTTGTTTTGAATGTATGATTTCAAAGGTTAAATCATTTATAAAGAAAGTATTTTCAAGGAACTAGAAAAAGGTATTTAACCCAGAATTTTACTAAATAATTTTTTTTCTTATAACCTTTGGATAGGTTATGATAGGATGAATTTACTCGGAGATTAGAAAACCAAATGGGACTGGTGTAGGGTAGCGTCCTATATTTCAGCTGTTAGCCCCTAACTAATATTAGTCCAAAATTCCAGTGTGTAGGGCTTTGTCAAGGGTAAGACAAAAGGTAGGTTTACGCATCGAAAGGAACACATAAAGATAAGATAAGTTATAGGTTGGCTTGTAAAACCTTTAGGTTCATTGTATGCCTAGCAAAACTAAGAGATTGATAGATAGTTTGGTAAACACCAAGATGACTGTATTTGGACAGACCGTCCAGTTTTCTTCTAACGGTCAGTTAGAAAATTTGGTATATCTGGTAGGCCAAAGTTAGCCATGTAGGCTGGTAGTTACTATATGAAAACTAAACATTGGGACGGATAGTCCACTAATTTGACGGATAGTCATGATTGCCTATGTAGCATTCATGCACATTATTATTCATATTGTTTATTTTAACTAGTTTGGTTGCAGGACTTTGATTTGCAAAAGATGTATTTTTAAGGGATATTATTGAGGGGAAAGCCAGTTCCGTTTAGCGGCGTGATCTCACTGAATATCTATAAAGTCGAGATGGCGTATTATTATTCACACCAGGCTTTTTGTCGGACTCAAAGTTATGTTTTCCTCTTAAACTCTTGGATTCTCAAAATTTGATTTGAGTAGGTCAGGAGTAAGGGCTTTACAAGTTAAGTATGTTTTGGCAAATATAGCTTCTGGAGACGTGTAGGAGGAAAAACTAGCTATGTAGGAGTCTATTTATCGTATTATCCATTGTGTTTTGTCAGTTGTTGTATGAATGTATTGACAGTAGACGTAGCTGTCTATTTAGTAACCGTGATCAACCAAGGGGGCATCTTCGTATGTCGCTCTTAGAGTATTTTGTAATAATGATATTTTATCTGAATCTGGACAACATTTGGGATTATGTACTGAATATGAAATTATGACTTTGAAATGAAATGTGAAATTTTGCTTTTTTTATATTCATGAGCTTCTGATATTATGGATACCATTAACATAACCGCATTTTTTCACCATAAATTAATACCATAGATAACTGCAGCATCTGTAGCGCTTAGTTTCGGACCTTAACATTGGGGATGTTACATGTCCTCCACAACCCTTAGCTGATGAAACCTTGTAGCTAAGTCCAACTGCGAAACACCTTAGCCCCACTAAACAGATTAAAGAGACCATCTATTCTTACCAAAGGATAATTATTCTTCACCATCTTTTCACTTAGCTTTCGATAGTCTATACATAATCTTATAGACCCATCAGACTTTTTAACAAACACTGCTACTATTCCCCCTGAGCTACTTGGTCTTATGAAGCTCTTCTCTTCTAAATCTATCAATTACTTCCTTGGTTCCTCCATCTCCTTGGATGCATTCTACAACTGTGCAGTTAAAGCGCTCAGTGGATTCAATGCGGTAGAGGTGCAAAAAGTCATAGCGGGGATGTAGCGAAGATATAGCGGGATATATCGGATTACTCTAAAATAGCATATAAATCCCATACTTGTTGTTTTTACAAATATATAGATAGTAATTATGTGAAAAATTAACATTCAATTGAATTATAATTAATACAAAAATAATTTTAAATAAAAATATGTGCAAATGTATTGTAAATGAACGTAAAACTGTTATATAACTTAATTTAATTTAGTAGAATATTAGAGTATTATCATTTCTAAACATATATCAAAAATTCAATGAAATTAATTAATTTCATAATTTTTATAGCGTATAAATATCATTTTTCAATCCAATTTTTTATAGAAGATATAGCGGAAATAGCGGAAATAGCGGAATATAGCGGAAATAATGGGATATAGCGAAAATAGCGGGGATTAAAGCGGAAAGGCTATATGTTGGGGATATATGGAAAAATCGTAGCGGTAGGAATTCGCTATAAGATATATCGAGTTATAGTGGGGATATAGCGGGGGCATTAACTGCACAGTTCTACAAGGAGGTCGACTAATCGGTTCAGTCTCTGGTAGTAAGTCAATGTGGAATTCTACCGCTCTCGGGGGTGGCAACCCTGAAATCAATTCAAACACATCCCTGAACTCCTTTAGTACCCTCAATACTCCCAACTCATCTTCCTCTGAAGCTAACACATATAAAGCACTTCTGTGCACTTTTCCCGATTCTTCCAAAACTACATACACTCTAACTCTTTGGTCTTGGTGACTCAAAGTGATGATGCTTTCGACGCAATGCACCCTTGCACTATGCCTCTCCAACCAATTCATCCCTAAAATAGCTCCAAATTCTAAGAAGTAAAATACATAAGGATCATGGGCAAACTTAGACCCACCTAACCCAACATCTAGGTCAATGCATCTCAATCCGAGGGTTGCATACCCTTCTATTGGATTAGCTACATGTATGGGAGTGACTAAGTTGGTAGCCCTTAATCCTAGACGATCAACCAAATCTTTAGTTATAAATGAACGTGTAGCTCCAGTATCAATAATACTTTAACTGAAATACTAGAAATCAAAGCCATACCATCTAGGATTTCCCTTTTCCTTTCTCTTCTACAGTCGGTCCTTTCCTCGGTCCTTCCAAAGCATACACCTAAGCTTTAAACTTTGGATAGTCCTTCTTCAGATGTCATACTTTATCACATTTGAAGCATTTCATCTTTCCAGTTTCCTTGGGCATAGGGCACTTTGAAGTGTAATGCCCTTACTTATCGCAGTTAAAGCTCATGACCTCTGCATTAGCAACTGCACTCCCTATATGCCTCTGCGCTTCTTTCTTGCCTCTCGTATATGGGGTAAACTTCTTCTGCTCTACCTTGGATCTCACCTATACCCTCCTGTGCTCTTGGTACATTCCATCGTACATTCTGGCCATATCCACTGCAAACTCAAAAGGAGAAGCCAGATGAGCCATCACCTTATGATCAAGACCTCACTTCAAGCCTTCGATAAACTTCTCATTATTTTTCATAAGAGAGTTGATGATCTCCCTACCATACTTAGCCAATACATTGAACTTCTAGATGTACCCCTCCACGGTAAGGTCACCTTGCCTCAAGTCAATGAACTCCCTCAACAACACACTCCGTTGAGACTTCGATATGAACTGAGCCTCAAACCTCTGCTTAAACTGTTCCTTAGTGATTCCCCACTTTGGAGTTCTACAATTAAGGTTTTCCACCAATCCAGTGCATCTTCTTATAATTGCCTTGATGTTAGTCTCCTTTTCTACACATCATTTAATCCCAGGTCCCCAAATATGCTCTCATAACTTCTCAACCAATTTTGCACTTCTACCACCCGCTCTATCCCTATGAACACCTTTCCTCCTAAATTTTTCTAACCTTTTCTCACCTTAGGGAACTCTTCCCTCACTACTGTAGCTCTCGGTTGTACTACCACTGGTGCAGCTTCCCTCACCATATGAGCCATAAACTCCTTAAACAGGACATTAATATCTATGCTTGCCTCATTTGCTGGCGCTGAAGCTTCCTCTTCTACTACTCTTGGAACTCTTTTCTCCCTTCCTTTATCCATTTGTGTTCCTTCAATCTCTCTTCTTGCACTCGCCCTCCTATTGTGATTCATCCACTTCTCAAATCCCTCTTGCTTTTCTATTAAGCGAATCTTCATCAGAATGAAAAGATAGGAATTGAAATCACAATAGAAGAATAGATATATCTCCCTATATATATATCTATATAGAAATATACAAATATGACATATATATACTTATATATTAGTGCATCCCTCCTAAGAGTGTTAATTTATATTTAAATTACTGCTTTTATCTTTTATTAGCCCTGTTTTATCTAAGTATTCCTAATCTATGCTCTGATACCAATTGTATTATCTCCCACTTTAAACCCAAAGATGAACGCTGATGATGTTTTAGTCATTACCAGAATTATCTTCCAACGACTAAAGTGAGTTCATTATATTATGAATACATAGGTAAATAAATAGAGAAAACTAATAATATTCCATTACACAATAGTCTCTTTTAATATTCATTACATTATTTCAGTTAATATTACCCAAATGACGTGCCCACGCATGGGTCAAATACAATAATAAGTAACATAAACTAAGAGTTGGTTCCACATATGAAGATGCGGCCCACACTCCATAATATAGCGGAAACAAAATCTTTGTTAGTTAAAAAGCCTCCTGCTCCATCTTCAGTCCACGTACCGCGACCATTATTCCAAACCTGCCTAAGCCCATTAACTCAGCCTACTCAAATGAGTACCCATGAGTTTATGGGGAAAATAATAATAAAACAAGGGTCAGACATAAAGTCTGGTGTGAGTAATACTGTCCCTAAAACAAACATATAGTAAGGCCAATCTGTGCTACACAGATAAGGTTTTCCACTCACTATTCAAACATCATGAGCGAAACAATATAAACTTATGACACATTTATTTCTTATTTACATCCTCACTTAATGCTTCCCTAAGCAGCTTTCCTTTACTACTGCACACCATACGTTGATCCCACTGAGTCTCAGTTTAGATTGCAATAAATCTAAGTATAAAATACTATGCTCCCTACATAGGCTTCCACGTCCCTTAAAGTATGTTTTAAAGTTTTAATACTATGGCCGACACAGTTGCATATTTCATTTTTCTTTAAAATTTTTATTCTTATTTGGAATTTAGTGTTGCGCCCTATGCAGTTTCACCTTTGCAAGGTGAATCCCTACTTATTCTTTTCTTTAAGTATTTATACTGTGCCATTTATAGTTAAATATTTTATTTCACCTTCCCAAGGTGAAGTCCGCATCCCGCGTAGGTGAATGTCTACCTTCCTAAGGTATACATCTATTTGTTTCATTGGAACCGCTCCGTAGTCCGTGGAAGTTGAATGCCTCTCCTCACCATCCCAAGGCATGCATTTAACTAAGTGTTCCCACCCGATGCCAGTTGCCCTTCCGACTCTATCCTTTCATTTTAACGAAGAATCCCTTCCCCGTTTTGACCTGGCCTCTACCCGAGTCCCACTAACTTATCTTTTATAAGCATTATTTCTAATTCTCCATATGGCGCACAACCCCCTTGTTCCCACGTAGAACATTCTGCACGTACCTTGATAACTCAGATAACTATGACATTGCCTTTACACGTGTCGTTTTCCCGTTGGATCTTATTTAACTTTCTATTATTTACAGTATTCTTTTCAGCAAACAATTTGGATCTAGTCTCCCTTTTTCCTAAACCCCGTGAATATAAATTTTTCTAAGGATTTTATTCCACCGCGACCCTTGTAGTACCCAAGTTCCCGAACGAAGTACTTAACTATTTAACTCTATATTTTCTCATAGGAAAATTCAGATAAAATTCTCTAAAATTACTACTCCTTTGTCCTTCCACAATTTACATATATTTGGTCTTTTTAAGAATAATTCACTTTTATTCTCAAGTTTAAAAAATTCAATAATTCGTATAAATTATATAAGCCTAGGAAATTCCTCAAACTGAAAACCCACATCAGAAATTATGATTTGAACATTATATAAAATTTCCATTTATTTTTGAAATCACTAAAGTTAGGAAAACACTCGTAAACATCCCATGTTCACTCATCCTTTCGTAAATTTTTTATTAAACTTTTGGATTTTACATGAAAACTCGTATGAACCCTATCATACATAAAAACACATAGATCTAAACCAAACCCATAATATAAGGAGATCGATTTAGGAGGGTTAAGTATTATTCACCTTAATCTTTATGATTTATTGCTTTAGTCTTCTTTAGTATCTTCTAGCTTGCGTTTTTGTATCTTCTTCTTATTTCCCTTCTTATGCTTCCACCATTAAAGAGTTATTCTAGCCTTTTATTTTAGTCTTAGTGGAATGAAAGGAATAGATAGAAATGATTATTATATATTGTCTCATAATAATTGGGCCTGAGCCCTCATACCTGCTTCTATTTATTCATTCCTTCCTACCTTACTTACTTATCAAGCCTTATTTCTTTAATTAACTCAATTAATTAATCTCAAAATTTAGGGTTATTACTATACATATTAGAAATCTAGACCTGAGAAGAGATTTGAATTTAATTTCAATTTGTGCTTATACTTTGTCTTGGCTTTGGTGATTTGATTCGATCCTATTCATCTTCTCTACTATCTTACGCTATTCTCTACTTATATATACATATACATACATACATACATACAAACATACATATATATATATATATATTATAGTTTTATCTAGACTTAAGAATTTTTAGAGAAAAGAAAATGGCAGAGCTTCGCCGCGCTTTAGAAAATATGAGAAGAAAAGTGAGGCGTTAGGCTCATATTTTATAGGGGTTTGAATTGATGACAGCCGTTTGATTATTCTATTTTAAATCTAGGTCGTTCAGCCTAGGTTCAAATTACAACCGCCAACATATTAGTGATCGACCGCTACCCTTCTATCGGTCGACCGATACTGGTCAACTGGTCGTAGTACACGAGCCGACCGGTTGTCGTATTACTTTAGTTGATTATATTGTTTCGTTTAATTCCTTTTTAACCCATTTAATTTCAACTTTTGACTGATCTGAATTAATGTTAATTGTGATAAGATGTTAAGTAAATGTTAACATTAGTTAATTACATTTATTTCCTTAGTTACATATATAATTATTTCCGATCCAAAACATTCAAAAGTTAATATCTTGTTCGTTTGAGCTCCGATCGAAAAACTCTATATATGAAAATTGATTACAAAATCACTACGAACGCAAAGGAGCAAGTTTGATAGCTAAATTATGATGTTTTTGAAAATTTTATTTTTGGCATTGCTAATCATTAATTAATGGGACAGTTTGGCTAAAGTCCCTATTAAGTTTCAAAATACACCAAACATCCTTACCAAAAAAAGTATGTAAATTAGGTCCCTAGAATTAAATTTTTGAATAATTGCATACATTTATGCAATTATTCAATGAATAACTGTAGACATTTATGCAATCATATCCAAAAATTGCGAATATTTCCCCAATTATTCAACGAAAAATTGCAGAAATTTTCCACAATTATTCACTGAATAATTGTAGACATTTATGCAATTTTTGAATATAATTGCATGAATGTCTGCAGTTATTCACTGAATAATTGTAGAAATGTTTGCAATTATTCAACAACTTAATTCTAAGGACCTAATTTACAATCTTTTTTTGAGGAGGAGTTTTCATATATTAAGTTTGATTTTAAGGACCTAAGCCTAATATTCACTTAATTAATTATCGTTAAATTTATGAGGTGTTATATTCTCTCCTCTACAAAAAAAATTTCATCCCATAAATTTCTTAAGGACCGAATTATGTAACATAATACACAACTAATCTAAGTTATCTAACCAATTAGCGTGCAACCAATTTTTCAGCCAATCATGTATAAGTGCATGGTGTATCACACAGTACATATGATATGTATGCAAAATAATTATAAATCGGTGCCTCCTATATGAACGAATTCTTTTAAAACAATTTCTAAAATAGATGCAAACAGCCTACATGTACTGACACTTCTATATGTATGCAATTTTTAAAAATCAAAATCTTTTTTTTGCATCCTGTTATCCCGCCTTTTGGCAAGGCCGTGACACCAAGGAATTGACTAGTAACCAATGACGGTCCGTCCTAGAGATCGGTTATACACAGGCTCACTATGGATATCGACGGATTTTGCCCGAGTCCGGATCGAGCTTAAATTGATATAACACGACAAGCGAAGCTATGAGAGCCAATGTCCCAAATTTCAAGTCAATCCGAGTTCGTATGTTCAGGTTACGATCGATACAAATTTGGATGAAAGCCGACCACTGTTCGAATCGCTCAGTTCGAATCGTTCAGTTCGTATCCCTCAGGGAAGCTCACTTCGACTCGATCAGCCAGAGGCCACTTCGTATCGATCTACACCCATCTAGAAGCAATAGTTCAACTCGATCATCTAATGCCTACTTCGAATCCATCTAGTTTGACTCCATCAACTATGCACTGTTCGAATCGATCGTGCAGTGACCACTTCGTATCCATCACAAAGCCTTTATTCGAATCCATCAGGATGCACCACTTCATATCCATCATAGAACCTTTGTTCGAATCCATATAGGTGGAGCACTTTTATCGATACGAGCTAGGCCCGCAATCGATACGAACGAAGCATGGCAATCGATGCGAACAAAGCATGACGATCGATACGAATGAAGCAAAGTTCAAGGATAGCTCATTCAACTTGGCGTCGAAAGCGGAGTGATCCGGAGATTCAAGCGCCACGTCATCTCACAGTCACGCCAAGCTACCGAGTCGAACGAAAGCAAGTCGAAGTGATCGAATCGAACGAGAGCGAGTCGAAATGAGGGAGTCGAACGAAACAGCCAACCGAGAATCCCATTTCATATCGATCATATCTCCTAATCTACAAGTCCAAATGCTACGAAATTTTCACAGAAGCTTAGGTACATGCTAAAGAATGTCCACGCCAAATTTCGACTCCATTGGATGAAATCTTGATCGATACGAAATCCGTTCGTATCGATCACAAATTGGGCCGAAACTTCACGGGCTTGGGCGCGCGGGCCTGGTCACTTGCCAGAGAGGGTCTCCCGAGATCTGAGCGAAATACCCGCCTTCTACACTTATAAATAGAGCCCCAGGGCATACAGAAAAGGGGCTTCTTCTTCTTTGAATCCTCCAACGCCCAGACTCTGCCGGATCCAGATCTAAACTCCATTGCTGCTGCTACTAACGAATTTCACTACTGAAAATCATTGTTATTTGCTGTAACCTGCTGAAATGAATTGTAATCATCAAAGAAAGATCAATAAAGCAATCAACTTCATAGTGGACATAGGCAATACGCCAAACCACTCTAAATTCTTGTGTCTTTGTGCATTTTAATTACTTTCATATCTGAAATTTGGAGTTTTTGTTAGATAATTCTCTTTTTTCATTTAGTTTCTTCATTTTATCTCTTCAAAAACTTCCGAAGAGTGTTGTGCCCAATTTTGGTACAAACATTTTGGTGCTTTCACTGAGAAAACCCAAATTTTCTCCTGCTCTTTGGATCTCTTATCTATATCAGATTGCATAAATCCAAGAAGAAGATCCAGATCTAGAACTTTGAAGCCCTTCCATTCTATTCAGATTTGCATCAGATCTAGGAGAGGACTTCCATCAATTCATCATGGTAAGTACACGAACTACCTCAACAGCTGCTGATCAGGGAGGATGGGACATGCAGAATCCCACGCAATTGCCTCCATCAAACCAAGATGCTGCCGGACCTTCAGATCCAACAGGCCCGGTTACCAAACAAGAGTTTCAGATGCTGCTCCAAGAGTTGACCCAGAGTCGACAACAGCTAACTGAACAACTGCGCGCCAACACAGAGTTGACCAACTAGTTAAATCGCTAAAGGCGTAGAAGATCAAGAAGAGACCAAGGTTCTTATTCTTCCACAGAGAGTTCAGCCTCATCTGACGGTCATCACCGATCCACGCGCCCACGGTTGGATGTAAGTTACACCCAGGCCACAGGGCACCAACCTGCTTCGAATCATGGACAACCCAGAACTGGACCATCCACTAGTCATCATACCGGACCTTCGTCCCGAGGAGGTGCTGCTCCTTATCATGTAATAGGAAACATTGCTACTACCACCACTACCGAACAAGGGGTTGATGGTAGAAACCAAGCTGATCCTCAACGTAACCAACGAGAGCAGACTCTAGATCCTTATTTCCTAGAAAATGTTGAACCAAGGAGGCGAGGCACGGACCGTCGACCTCGTCCGGTCCAGACTCGCGCTGTGGAACCCGACCACACCTTGGCACAACATGCTCCAAGTATCCGAATGTCGGATATACCAACGATGATTCGTCAAATGATCCGTGAAAGTCAGGGTCTCAGTAATGACGACTGGGGAATCTCCCGAAGTCATACCCCTTTCACCGATGACATATTATATGCTGAACCACCTCGGCGCTTCAGGATGCCAGCTTTACCAGTGTATGAAGGGAGCTCTGATCCCAATCAACACATCCTGAAGTACGAATGGCTGATGAATGCTGCGAGAGCTGATGATGCAGTAAAATGCCGTAGTTTCCCCATTTCCCTAGGTGGCATTGCAACCATGTGGTTTACTCATTTGCCACCACGATCCATTTCTAATTTTGATCAGATGGCCACCAAGTTTGTTGAACAATTCCGTATGCACGTAGCGAGGCCTAAAGATGTTAACACTCTTTCTAGTGTTACACAAGCTCTCGGAGAAACACTTAGACGTTACTTGGAGCGATTCCATGCTGCGTGTGCAGAAATAAGCAATCCTAATGACAACTCTATCATGATGGCATTGACTAAAGGGATTGACCCTGATTCCGAGTTCGGAAATTGGTTAGTTGGGAAACCACCTGCGTCATTGGACCATTTCTACTCCAAGGCAGCCCAATTCTTGAGAAGGGAGGATGAGAAATAGTCTAGGAAGCAGGATGACGCAGGGCCTAACATCGAAGGAATCCAAAGTAACATCGCTGTTATATATTCTGGAGATAGTTCTGGAAAAGTTCAGTTGAACATCCAAAATAAACAGAATCAGTAGAGGGACAATGGAAATCAAGGAAAGAAGCGAGATCAGAGCCATGGCCCACGACGTAGAGCTCTCATGTTTGACAATTATACTCCATTGAATACGTCGCTGGAAAATGTGTATTTGTAGACCTGCAATACCACGCAATACAAGAAACCTGCTCCGAAGCCGCCAACGGAAAGACAAATCCAAACAGGAAAATTTTGTAGATTCCATGAGAGTTATGGCCACAACACCAATGAGTGTCGTCACTTACAAGACCTCACTGAAAAACTGATAAGAGAACGGAAGTTGGATCAGTATGTGCGGGCGCCGCAGTCTGGTGGTGCGGTCCCATCAAATCAGAATCGTGCGCCGAATCAGGAAAGACAAAAGGAACCCGCTCGTACAAGCGGGAGGTTGGTTATCAATACAATAAGTGGTGGTCCTCACCCAGCAGATTGGAGCTGGAAGAAATGGAGTCGTATGCCAGTTCTACCGGGCATGCGGACTTCGAGTGTTGTAGTAGTTTTGATGAAGGGGCTCCGGCCAAGCAACAAAAGACGATGACAGATGACATCGTGTTCAGGAACAGAGACACTGACAAAGTTGAAGCCCCCACTATCGACCCGCTGGTCATCTCAGCTCAAGTAGGTCCTGCTTGGATGAAGAGGATCTTAGTTGACAGTGGAAGCTCTGTGAATATCATGTTTAAACGAGCTTATGATCAAATGAGGATGGAAGCAAAGGACTTAAAACCCTGTCAATCTCGAATCCATGGTTTCAATGGAAGTGCTACAATACCCACCGGAATGGTGGAACTACCAGTGAAGTTGGGAGTTGGAGAACGCTGGAGAGTACGAATGTTACAGTTCGTTGTGTTGGACATAGACTCCCCTTATAATGCTTTCTTAGGCCGACCGGCCCTCGCTAAATTCAGGGCAGCCATTGCTTCATGGTGTTTGACTTTAAAATTTCCCACTGATCATGGAGTTGGAATCATTCAAGGAGATCAGGCTACTGCCAGAGCCTGTTATGTTGCTGAGCTGCGGGAGGCGCAGTGAAAGAAGAAAGGAAAGGGCGTAGAGGAATCTCTCTACGTCCGTTTTGCCGATAATTGACAATTAACGCCCGGGCCTAGGCCCGGGCACCCCAGCCAATTCCTCAAGGATCTTGACCTAAGAGAAACTAAAGACAAAAGAGAATCTAAAGAAAGTCAAGCATCCCTGGCCGAACTGACAATCGATGTCCCAATTGACAATGATGATGATTCGAAAATGATAAAGACTGGGTCTCAGTTAAGCCAGCAAACTTAAGAGGAATTGGTTGAATTTCTACGGGAATATCTTGATGTATTCGCCTGGACGCATTCAGACATGTGTGGGATCTCGCCGGACATCGCGAGCCACACTCTGAATATTGACCCGTGGCATGTCTCAGTCAAACAGAAAAGGCGTGGTATGGATCCATAGAGATCTGCCGCCCTTAAAGAAGAAGTAGAAAAGCTTAAAGAGAACGGGTTTATTCGAGATATGCTATATCTTGAATGGGTGTCGAATCCCGTGCTCGTCCGAAAGCCGAACAGAAAGTGGAGAACATGTGTCGATTATTCCTATCTGAATAAAGCATGTCCCAAAGACAGTTTCCCGCTTCCCAGAATTGATCAGCTAGTAGATTCGACAACTAGGCATGAACTCTTATCCTTCATGGACACGTATTCTGGCTACAATCAGATACCGATGCATTTACCCGATCAAGAACATACCAGCTTCGTAACCAATCTGGGACTTTACTGTTACAAAGTTATGCCATTCGGACTCAAGAATGCCAGGGCTACCTATCGACGATTGGTCAATCAGATATTTGCCAATCAAATCGGGAAAACAATGGAAGTATATGTAGATGACATGCTTGTGAAGTCACGACTCTCCACCGACCATGTTAAAGACCTGGAAACTATGTTCAACATACTTCGAGAATACAAAATGAAGCTAAATCCACTGAAATGTCACTTTGGAGTTGCATCCGGAAAATTCCTTGGGTTCATCGTCAATGCTTGAGGGATCGAAGCTAATCCTGAAAAAATCTGGGCTATCAGAAATCTCGAAACTCCGAAAACCATAAAGCAAGTCCAGAGTCTCAATGGGAAAGTAGCAGCATTGAGCAGGTTCATTTCAAAGTCCACTGACAAATGCATCCCCTTCTTCGATCTGATCCGAAAAGGGAAACAAAACTTTGAATGGACCATGGAGTGCGAGGGCGCTTTCCAAGCACTAGTTCAACATCTATCCACACCACCTATCCTGTCGAAGCCTATCGATCATGAGAAGTTGTTCGTATATTTGGCGATATCAGAAAATGCTATCAGTGATGCATTAATTCGAGAAGAAGACAAGATACAGAAGCCAGTATACTACGTCAGCAAGCGATTGACTGGGGCCGAAAGGAATTATCCTAAATTAGAGAAGTTGGCTTACTGCCTTGTTATTGCATCAAGAAAACTCCGACCGTATTTCCAGGCACATCCCATTATTGTTTACACCGACCAGCCGTTACGACAGGTCCTTTCGCGGCCTGAGACGTCTGGTAGGTTACTCAAGTGGAACATCGAACTGAGCCAGTTTGACATTACTTACACTCCGTGACGGGCTATACAAGGACAAGTCCTAGCCGATTTCATAGCTAAATTTACCATTCCAGAGGAATTGCCTGAAACCAGTGAATCCCCCAAATACGTCTGGAAGCTTTATATCGACGGTGTATCAAACGACCGGTGTTCGGGCGCTGGTGTTGTACTTGAAACTCCCGAAGGCCGATCAATATGTTATGCTTTGAAGTTCGATTTTCATGTGACTAATAATGAAGTTGAATATGAAGCCCTCTTAGCTGGCTTGAAACTTGCTAGAGATTTGAGAATTATCGTAGTGGAAATTTATTGTGATTCACAATTAGTTGTGTGTCAAGTACGGGGAGAGTATCAAGCAAGAGATTGAAGGTTGGCTGCTTACTTAGCTTGAGTTCAGGAAGTACTAAATCAGTTTGATTATTATGCCATTAATTGTATACCTCGTGAACGCAACCAAAAAACCGATTCATTGGCGAAGCTAGCCAGCACAGGCGAAGCTCAGCAAATGAGACTCGTTCCCGTAGAAGCATTATCCTCCTCGAGCATTGACCGGGCAGAAATAGACCGGGTATGCAAAACCATCCTCGAAAAGTATTCATGGATGACTCCACTCAGAAATTACATTGAGCACGGAACCCTGCCGGAGCACAGGAGTGCAAAGAGACAAGTCCTTCGGAAGGCCTAACGATTTACCATCCAGAATGGAATCATGTACAGAAGAGGGTACTCAGTCCCTTTACTCTGGTGTATCGCTCACGATGAAGTTAAACGGGTACTATATGATGTGCACGAGGGAGAATGTGGCGATCACACCGGGGGGCAAGCACTTGCCAAGAAAATACTTCGATACGGATATTACTGGCCGACCGTGAATCGCGATGCGTCGGATTATGCAAAGAAAATGATAGGTGCCAGAAATATGCCCGCATTCCTAGAGCTCCTCCTACAAAGATAACGCAAATGGTCAGCCCATGGCTGTTTGCAATATGGGGGCATCGACATCATTGGTACTCTACCTCTGGCAAAAGGCGGTGCGAGATACGCCATCGTCGCAGTTGATTACTTTACAAAGTGGGCTGAAGCTGAAGCTCTTGCTACCATAACGATGAAGAAAGTAATCAACTTTGTAGTCCGCAACATCATCTATCGATTCGGTCTTCCACACACCATTATTACGGACAATGGAACCCAATTCGACAGTGCTGAATTTAAAGATTTCTACGAACGATTTCACATCCAAAAGAAATTCTCCGCAGTTGCACACCCTCAGGAAAACGGACAGGTTGAAGCAGTTAATAAAGTTATAAAATCCATTCTGAAAAAATGACTGGAAAAGGTTAGGGGCAAGTGGGTCGATGAACTTCCTATGGCTTTATGGGCTTATCGAACAACCCCCAAGACCGCGACCGGCCACACTCCATTCTCTCTCTCATAGTTCAGAAGCCGTTATTCTAGTTGAACTAGAAGTACCTTCTCATCGTGTGGCATACTATGATCCAAAGACAAATGCTATATTACTTGCTGAATCTCTTGATCTACTAGATGAGAAGCGTGAAGAGGCTGATTTGAGGGCAGCCGTGCATCGAAGTCGAGTCGCCCGATTGTATAACGCCAAGGTCCGCCCGTGAACTTTTGAACTAGGCGATCTCGTCCTAAAAGAATTTATCCGGTCGTTTCGCATATGAAGCCGACATGGGAAGGACCGTATGTTATTGAACGAAGGCTCGAAGATGGCACATTCAAATTATCGACCGTTGACGGTCTTACTTTGCCAAGAGTCTGGAATAGCGAGAGTCTTCGCCGCTACTACACATGACAGGCTATGTTTATCCATTTAGTTTATTTTCCATTTCGCAATTTGTTTCTGCAATTCGAAATTAGAATTTGTTATAAGGCAACTGCTTTTGCCATATTTTCTTATTTCAGCAATAAAATGCAATCTCTTCGACCATGATTTACTTGAAATGCTTCATATGATCATCACTATGCATGGAGAGCTAAGTTTCACCATATGGTGTAATTTATTCAAATAGAGAGTTACTATGATGCAACCGGTCACTCGTTAAGTGAAACCCGAGCTCGGGGACAAGCCATCACATCAAAGTCAAAAACGGATTGATACACGACAATCCCTCACTTAACTCCCGGTTCCCAGAGTGCGAACTAGAGTATTAAAAATACGTCTACAAAGAGGGTGGATCCGTTCGCCTAACGACTTCGTCCATATCTGAACCAAGTTTGAGGAGGGTGGACCCGTCCATCTAACGACCTCACTTGTTAACTCAGGGCGGATGTAATCTGCCGTCCATGATCCTGATACAACTCCGAATTCCCAGAGTGCGAGTCGGAGTATAAACATCAACTCTGGATTCCTAGAGTGCGAAACAGGGTATAAAAAACAACTCTGAACTCCTAGAGCGCGAGTCGGAGTATAAACATCAACTCCGGATTCCCAGAGTGCGAAACAGAGTATAAACAACAACTCCGAACTCCCAGAGCGCGAGTCGGAGTATAGACATCAACTCCGAATTCCCAGAGTGCGAATCGAAGTATAAACAACAACTCCGAATCCCCAGAGTGCGAAACAGAGTATAAACATCAACTCCGAACTCCCGGAGTGCGAGTCGGAGTATAAACACCAACTCCGGATTCCCAGAGTGTGAAACAGAGTATAAACAGCAACTTCAAGTTCCCAGAGCAAGAATTGAAGTACAAATATCAACTCCGAACTCCCAGAGTGCGGGTCGGAGTATACATGTCGATTCCAAGTCTCCAAAGCGTAGACGTATGATTTAAACTTAAGCCGGCATGACCAACCGCCGATAAACAAATGAGAATCCCTGTAGTGCGGATATGATCATCGACAATCAAACAAGCATGGATGAATTACTCAATCTCTGCTTGTCTCAGAAATCCGTTCGGTGGCACTACTCAACATGTTATAAGTGAGAAGCGATCGTCGACTGAAGTTCTACAACTCACCCCGAAGACTGGTGGGCAGGACTTAAGCATCGACCATTGACTAAAGCGATGCGACGTAAAAATTCAACTCGCTCCCCGGTTGCAAACCATGTCCACAGTACCCGAATTTGGCGAACAAAAACAAACTTTATTCGGAAGCTGAAACTTCACAAGTGCACTTCAGATATTGAAACACTTAGGCAAATACACAATGACAGAAAAGAAGTCAAAAAAGAGAAGTTTCATTTCTATTGTTTGTAAAAGAAGTTCGTGTACAAGTTTGCAAAAAATTCCTACTAGCAGGGGCCGAACCCGCATCTATACACGACCAACAAAATGAAAGTCAAAATACACCGAGTGAGCATGTCTAATCTTTCTTCTTCCTCGGCTTCCTTTTTGGTGTGGACCCGCTGGAGCTGCCACTACCTTTTCTCTTTGAGCCTTTGCCTGTCGGTGGACGGTCTTCGGGCGGGAGCATAATTTCAACATCCTCCTCCGAACTCGAATGAACGGGGATGCTTCCTGCCGGTGGAGTCGGAGGGATAGGATCAAATGTGGAAGATGGAATGGCCGCACTAGTGTCGGAAAATGTACCGCCAGGCGATATCATTCTAAGCGGAGCTGGACCAAGTGCTACCGTCCCACCTCCAAAACTGCCACCATGTGCCGCGGCATCCATTTTAGCGGCAATTTGTGCCAAGATTTCCTCTTCAGTAACCGCTCGAGCCTCGCTGGGAGCGTCAGTAGTTGGCATCGAAGAGCTTGTGGCAGGAACACCTCCGCCCATGACAAATGGTAAGTCAGCTAAAGGATCACCATGACGACGAAAGAGTTCTTCCATCAACTGCTCATCAAATACAAGTGTGCTTCCCTACGCATCGTTGAGTGGGGCAGTTGTAGATACAGTGATCGCTTCGGTCACGATAGCCTCCTGCGTCTGATATGATTCTTGAGTAGCAGGAGGCATGGCCGGTGCAGCGTCAATCACTGGACAAAAATAAGAGAACTGTAAGAATTTAATTCAGATAAAGATTCCGACTTGAGGTAGATATGCGGAATGTTCAGAATACCTTCCTCAGTTTGATTTGTGGGTGGCAGAACGCTTCAGTAACTTGCGCTGCAGCCGGAGACATCTGCGGCTGATCTGGATTATAGGTAGGAACAGCTTGTGGATCAACCGTAGATGAGGATTCGGGCTGGGTTGACGCTGGAACTTCAAGACTCGCCTCATGATGTTCAACCCCAGAACCCTCCCTTATTTCAAAGTGCTGGGCGCTAAGTCTTTCCTTCTCATGCAGAATCATTGACTCGTGAAGATGCATCGGATAATCATCGAGCCAGGCTAGACCCCTGTGCCTCAGCACGTTAGCGTTGTAAACAACGAGAAGGTCTTCGATGTCAGCCTCTAGCCTGGACTCGACCGACTTCACTTTCTCCTCGACCTCAGTCTCCACCTTGTGGACTTTAGCCACAGCTGCATCCCACTCACCCCTAAGCAGAACAGTTTGTTCGCATGCCTCTTGGGCCGCGTTGTTTGCATCATCCCTTTCCCTGGCCATGTCGGAAAATTTACCCTTGAGCTCGTTAAGTTCCTTGACCGCCGCATCCCGCTCGGCGGTAACTGTGGTATTCCGATGGCCCATCTCCTCCACCAAGGCAACATGTGTCCGCCTCAACCTCTCCATGGCCACATTCTCTTCGTCAGCTTTTTTGGTGGCCTCAAGTTCAGATTTCTGAGAAGACTCGGCCTCAGTAGTGAGTACTTGAATGATTTAGTCCCTTTGAGCGAGTTCGGTCTTCATTTTCTCAAGCACTTTTGTTTGCTCAAAGGCCACCTTAGAAGCTTTCTCTGCATCCTTTACCCACTCTCTATACTGGGTGTAGATGTCATGAACGTAATCATGCATCTTGTTTTCCACCCCTGACGGAATTCTTTTTAAGTGTGGTGGGAAGACATAGCTATTAAAACATATGTTCGGAAAATCCTTCCTCATCTGAGCCAATTTAATAGCCCCTTCTCATGTGGGCTCAACCGCGACCTGCTCTGTAATTATGGAGGCCGTGGTCTCAACTCTCCGGAGATGAGTATCAGAACGAGAAGTGTGAGAAGATGGTTTATGACGAGGACGCTCTGGCGGGTGTGGAACAAGAACGGGAGGGGGAGATGGGAGTCTAAGAGGAGGAGAGCGTGATCTAGACCAATGTTTGTATTCTCTATCCCTATCACACCCATACCTATCTTGGTTAGAGTACTCGCGATCGCGATCTCTATCCGAGTCCCTCCTGCAGGAATCGTAATAGGAAGAAGCCTTTCGGGTCGAGCGAAGATTCCCGAGCATCGATCCTTTCCCAGACATGGTACCTGAAAATGAGAAACGAAGGAAAAGTTAGTGATTTCTTAAGTTGGACGATTTACAGTTATGAATCATGTAGTGTAGTGAAGTGTATGCATGTGCAACCCCCCCACCAACCGAAAATGTCGGCCGCACTCATAGCAAGCGACCCACTCAGTTCAAGAGCATTATCAAGCTCCTCCATCCCGACGTCGTGTTGAAACGACACATAATCCAGAATTGGAATATCAGCAAGCCCTTCAAAAGGATTCTCTATTGGCGGGGGAGGAGCCTCCGAAATTCTAATCCCCGGGACGGGCAAGGACATGACCACGGATTTTAATCTCACGGATTTAGAACGCTTGTGAGCAACTGCCTTGCCTTTTCTTCTTCCACCTGAATCCTGGACATCGGAAGAAGGCCCAGCTCGGAGCTCACTATCGGTGGGCGTTCTCTCCGGATCAACTTCTTCGGCTATTACAACTACGGGCGCTTTGCGCTTCACCCGTTTCTTCGAGACCACTCTAAGTGTCCCTTCCAACTGTATGCTCTGTCTCCATTCTATCAGCCCGACAGTCCTAAAATTTCTGTCAGTCAGAACCAAGTCGATATGTCTCTCTTCGCCCGGAGCCGCTTGGAGGATCCGAACTAGCTCTCTAAAATATGCACCGTCAGGTCGAGAAATTGCTGTTGTAAAAGAAGAGAAGTGTGTCAGTTTTGAAGTCTGTTATTATTATCTCGATAGTCTAAGAGAAAAATGGCAATGCTTACGTCTATCCAACCATCGCCTAGCAAATTCAGGGGGGCACCGAACGTAGAACCATTCAGTTTTAAAGTAACTTAGCCTTCCCCAGGAGCCAATTACAATGTGGCAGTTCCTGACCGCTTCCAAGAAAGTGAAATAAGGGCTGTCTCCACGACTCTTAACGTTAAATAGATATCTGATATCGATCGGATTTGGTGGTCGAAAGAGAATCTCCATAAACAGAATGAAGGTGCTATTCAACAAAGTGTATCCATTGGGATGTAGCTGGGATGGAGCTATTCCAAGGAACGATAACATCTCCCTTATATATTGGTTGAAAGGAGGAAGTGTTCCCGCCATACAGGCATGACGGTTAAAAGCAGTAAACCCCTCCGGGGGATCATGTGGCCTGTCATTTGGCCCAGGCAGTAGCACGTCATCAAGCGACAAGCCGAGCCTTAAAAAAATCCGTCCCAGCATATCTTCGGAAATACCGAACGGCATAAGATGGGCACAAGCCGAGCCGAGTCTATAACTTCAGCTTCTGTTTGTACCAAAAATGGGCACAACACTCTTCGGAAGTTTTTGAAGAGATAAAAGTGAAGAATGAAAATTAAAACCGTGGGTTATCTAACAAAAACTCCAAATAACAGAAAGTAAATTGCAAAGACAAGCGATTTAGAGTGGTTCGACGTTTTGCCTACGTCCACTATGAAGTTTGATGATTTTATTGCTCGATACTTGAAGGTTACAGTAGTTTATAATGTAATACAACTGAATTTCTAAGTTAATTCTCAATCTAAAGCAGCGGCGGTATTCTGGAGTAGATCTGGCAGAATCTGGGCGCTCTTCAGTACTTAGAATTATCCGACCCCTTTTCTGAATGACCAGGGGCTCTATTTATAGGTGTAGGAGGCTGATATTTCGCCTAAAATTCGGGGAGACCGCTTCTGGCACGTGAGGGGGTCCACATGGCCGAAATCTGGAGATCCGGGCCCACTTTGGGATCGATTCGACCCTTGGTTCGAATCGATCAAGAAATCATCCAATTGAGCTGAAATTTGGTGTGAACATTCTTCACCATGTGCTTGAGCTTCTGTGAAAATTTCATGACATTTGGACTTGTAAAACTTGATTTATGATCGATTCAAGTTGGAGATTTTCGTGTTCTTCGTCCTATGGATTCGTTCGAATCGATATGGTTCGAATCCATAGGGTCGAATCCAGGCTTCTGTACGTTAAGGCGATGACGTGGTGCGCGTGCTTCGGGTCAATCCTCCTTTTTCTCCGAGTTTTCTGGGTCATACCCTGGGTTTTAGTTGTGTGGACTTGGGGGATACGAAGGTACTGGATTCGAAGGTGCGTTTCCTTCGAATCGATTGGATCATCGATCGTTCGAATCGATTAAGGTATGCCACCATTGATCGATTCGAATCTGCTTCACCAGGATGGATTCAAAGACAATTATGAAATGGAGTCAAAGTCCCTACAACTGGGTGGATTCGAAGGTACTGGAGTCGAAGGCTGGCTTCCTTCGAATCGATGATGTCGGTGCTTTGGAATGGAATTGGAGCTTCTCTGCCTGCATGGATTCAAAGCGCTCCTTCCTTCGATGGATTCGAACCAGAGTATGCGAAGATGGGTTCGAACTTAGGCATATGAGGGTTTGCTCGATGGAGTCGAAGCATACATGCTCTTTGTGGATTAGACACAATACTTGTCTGATCGATTCGAATCAATCCTCCCCTCATCGATTCGAACCTAGCCTATTTCTGAGGGATCCGAACCTATACTATTTCATCCATCTTCCATTGGCGATAACTTGAGCATACGAACTCGGATTGTCCCGAGACTTGGAAAGTTGGGTCCCACGGCTTTGCTTGACGTGCCTTATCAATTGTAGCCCGATCTGGACTCAGACAAATTTCACCGATATCCATAGCAATCCTTGTGCGTAGCTGGTCTACGAGATGATCTGTCGCCGGTTTCTAGTTAAGTCCTTGGTGTCACGGCCTTGCCAAAAGGCGGGATAACATTTGCCCCCCAAAGTACGTCTTGTGTAAACATGACGTGCTTTGATAAGCTGCAGTCTCTCATTGGGCCGTTATGACATGCTTTACCGAAAGTTGTATTCTGTATCGCTGTAAGTGACCGTCGTATAATTTTGACTGGCTGTTAGCTTTCTGTGTTATGACGAGATGAACATTTGATCCCTGTAAATGAAAAAGATTAAACACTAGTCAAACATATGGGCATATATGTACCACTTTGAATTTGGTGAACGTTGCATGTTTGCAAGTCGTTGCCAGTTTGGTTTGTTATCGAATTCTGCATCGATCCTCTCCTGAATCGATTTGAGATTCGAGTTTAATCAGTGCATTAATGATTATTTATGACTATCCCTCGGTATCGATCCTCTCCTGAACCGTTGTACAAGGTAGTCAAGCAATAATTTTATATTCGAAGTAATGCTTTTATTCCCATTCGATCGTTTTTGATGGATTCGAGAAGGTTACTCGAATTGATACTCTTCATTGTGCTACAAGTCGATAGTTTTGAAGTTGGCACTCCAAATCGATGGGGCACAGCGACTTTGATTCATCTTCGGTTAACTGCCTCGATCCGATGGAACTTTGAAACGATGGTTTTCGGGTGGATTCGAAGCTTGGATGGATTTGTAATTGAGGGATTCGAACTTGACTGTTCGAATCGATGGAGTCGAACGTCCCCCTGACCCTTCTAACGCCGTGCTTCGAATCGATGCTATGGATTCGAAGGAAAAGTCTCGAAGTTGTCTGGTGTAGATATTTGAGTCCGAATCGACGAAGTTATCTAGTCAGCTTCGAATCGATGGATGCCTTGCAGTGATCGATTCGAAGATACTCATTCGAATCGATGAGCTGGACCCGTTATTTCCGGTTGCGCTTGACCGGGAGACGAATCGTCTCGTTTCCCCTATATATACCGGGGTCCTGTTCATTTTTAACTTTTTACTTTTACTGTTTCCTTGCCTTCTTCTTCGTATCGATCCTTCAGACTTGAGAGAGATGCTACTCCGATTCGATCAAAAACTTCAATCCTTCAATCATAATCACAATAAAACAGGTAACTAAAGCATACGGCCAAACCACGGACGATGGAACTGGAAATTCTTGCCATCATTCTTGAATTCTTCCGAGGTTAACCTCGAAGGGTATCGAGATCTGAGTGAAATCGATCGAATCGAGGGATGGTGCGCAACAAAGTGTTGAGATCTTAAGGAATTACTTTTCTCTTTGCCTCATATCGATCTGGGATGAGGTAGTTCGAATCGATCTTGATCGTATGTGGCTTCGAATCGAAGCTTGCGAGGTGAAGTGGTTCGTATCGATCGATTCGAACTCATAACCCTACGATCGATTCGAAGATGCCGGTCCTGATCGATTCGAAGTGGTTGTTATTGACTTTCGTGAATGTTATCCTGATGGATTCGAAGCGTTCCTTCAATCGATACGAGATATCGTTCCAATGTTCATATCGATACGGAGCGCGTCGAGTCGACCCTGATCGATTCGAAGCACATCGAGTCGATTGGTGTTGATTTGATCGTTCTTAACTCAAAAAATGCAATATCTCTGGCTCGCTCCATGGATTCGAACGTGACCAATTTCAGTCGAAACTTGACGAACATAATGAAGTTTAGCATGCTTTACTCCGACGAGCTTCGGCCTTGCCTAATTGGACTTGACTTTGGGACTATACTTGACTTCCTTTTGAAGCTCGTCGATGGAACCATGACTTAACCAATCATACGACTGATTTATACTTGAAGTGGTCAGTAGCGTTTGGATGGCGTGGAAGTGACGGTCAGCGATGACGGTCATTTTCATTCTCAAATTCCCAAGTTTTGTTGTACGGACATCTTACTTTAATCTGTAGAATCTGTTTAAGTAACGTACAGCACTTGCACTGCACGACACGCTCACACACTTCACACTGGGGAATGCACGGGCTCTTTATGAACTTAACGTTGCTTTCTGATGAGTTAGTTAATTATGGAATCTTCGATCTCCCAACAACAAGAGGTACAGAGCTTGACTCCTCCAGTGCTTGAGATTCCCGATATTCCTGCCGACATAATCGACCCGGCTCCGGACGAGTTACCGGAGGCGATATTTATCGAGGACCCTATCGAATCTGTCCAATCTAACATTTTCGAATCTTTGTTGGGCCGAATATGCTTGAAGCATAACATATCTCTAGGTGACGTATTATTGCCCAGTGCCACTGATAGACCGCACAATCCGCCTGAAGGATATACAGCATTCTATCGCCATGCTTGCGCGGCCGGAACTCTCCCTCCTTTCAACCAATATATCAGAGGGATGTTATCCTACCTAGGAATTGCTCCTTCGCAACTTCATCCCAACGGGCACGCATTGCTGAACAGTGCCTTTGTCATATTTATGGACTGTCTCTTTCGCCCGCCGAGGCCCACCGAGATCAGACACATATTTAACTTCAAGAGTAGGGGTGATAGCCCGACTTTTACATTTTTGGAGGCAGTTAGGAATTGCCAAGTTGTAGTTGGAGCTTGGACCCGACTGAGTTATTTCAAGAACGAGTGGTTCTATGTTCGGTGCCCTCCGGGTTTCGCTAGGCGATGGTTGTCTAGACGTAAGCGCCTTAACCTGTTTTCTTGACCAATAGCTCTTTGGTATTAAAATTGACACTTCATTCCCTTTACAGCCATTATCTCCAGACCCGATGGAGGGCGTTTCAAGGGTATCGTCCGAAGTCTTCAAGAAGTTCCAAGCGAGTTGAGACATATTGACTCGGTGCTAAACGATTATAACTTAAGAATTCTTGGTTTGATCGACATCAATCAAAGTATAGTCGTCGAGGGATTGGCGAAGCCCGCCTCTAGGAAGGAAGATAAGAAGAAAACCAAGAAAAGAAAGGCGAAGAAGTCACTCGGAATCAGAATAATCGAGGCGAGTGACGAAGAAAGAACCCATACGGATTCGGAGCCAATGGCTGACCTCTCGGGAAACTTGGAGGAGTCGGGAGGAAGACGGAAAGGCAAGGCCGCCGTTTCCAAAAAACTTAAGTCTAAGGGGTGGAAATCTGTGGATGTGTCTCCTCCCATTTCCGGAGTTATGATTTCTGAGGCCGCCCCTTCTCATTCGAGAGACATTTTCAAAGGGCTTGACGATATTCCCATCCCAGATTATATATCGATTTCTCATAATCCTGGGTTGGAGGAATTTCAAGATGTCCTAAACATGAACGAGCCCTTTCCTTTAAGTGCGGTCAACACTTCCGGTCGGTTTGGGGGTTTACACATTTACACACACTTCCACAACACTTCATGACTTTTGCATAGTAAACATTGCTTTATGGGATCCTAATCCGTAATTCTTTTTTATCGCAGGTGAGATGTCAGGACGTGGCTCTACTCTGGATAGGCTTCGGAATGTGCGCCAATCTTCTCCATTTTACGATTCCCGCAGGAGAGAGACAGATAGGGATCATGGGCGAAGCTATTCAAGTCAAGAACGTTATGATAGAGACAGAGATTACTCGCATGGCCGTTCTGGCTATGATTATTCCGACAGAGACCGGGGATACCAGTACCGACCCCGATCTCGCTCTCCTCCGCCTCCCAGGGCCCCAGCAGACCTCCCAGGGCCTTCTCATCAGCAGCAGCTGCCTTCTCAATCTTCTCGGCCGGATGCTCAGCGGCCAAGAATGGAACCGACAACAGCCGCTATAATAGAACAAGCTCCGGCTGAGTTGACAAGCGAGGGAGTTGCTAAACTCGCCCAAATGAAAAATGACTACCCTGAAATTTGCATGGATGGCTATGTCTTCCCTCCTAACTTTAAAAGAATTCCTTCGGACGCTGAGACCTCTGCTCATAGTTATATCCGCGACTTCTACGCTCAGTATAAGGAGTGGTACAAGGCAGCCGTGAAGGCTTCTAGAGTAGCTTTTGACCGGGCGAAGATTATTGCTGAATGTGATGCTGACATTGTTAAACAGAAACACATCATTCAGGTTCTTCAATCTGAAGTGGAGACGTCCTGGAAGTCAGAGCTTGAAACACTTCAGAAACATGAAGATGTCGTGGCCAAACTGGCGAGGATGCAGCAGGAACACTGCGCCACGGTAGAAGAGATGGGCCACCGCAACACCACCATTGCAGCTGAGCGAGACTTAGCCATTAAAGAGCTGAACGAGCTCAAGGCCAAATTTACTGAAATGGTGAAGGAGAAGGACGATGAAAACGCCACTGCTCAAGAGGCTTGCGACCAAGCAGTATCTCTCAGGGCCGAACTTTCTGCGGTGGCGGTCAAGGCTAAGTCTGCGGAAGCAGAAATTCAAGAAAAGATCTTGGAGGAGAGGTCTAGGCTAGATGCTGAGTTTGATGATCTCTTAGTCACGTACAACGCTAACGTGCTGGAACACAGAAATTTAGCATGGCTGGGAGATGACTCCATGATCTTGTACAATGCCTGGACCCGACTGGTGAATGAGAAAAGAGCAGCGCATCCAGATGAAACACTTGACGACTTTAAGCTGGAGATGCGTTTGCTCACCGAGGATGAGAGGAAGATCCTTCATGAGGCGGTGATCTCTATGGCGAAAGAAAAGCTTGGCGTTCAATCTCTAGAGACAGGCGAAGGCTCGGGGATCGCGCATCACGAGACAAGCGTTGGAGCTGTAATTCCAACATTGCCCGAAACCACTGGTGCGGTAGATCCCCAGTCTGTTCCTGCATATAATCCTGACCAACCATTATTATCTTCCGCCGATGATTCTGCCCACGTTTCGGTCCAGACCAAGGAAGGTATTTAAACGCTTCTCGTAGTTCAGTTGTGAAGAACCTTAAGCAACACACTTGGCTAACAATCTTCGTTTTGTCGCATTTCAGTGACTGAAGTCGTTGTCTCTGCGCCTCTTGCTCTATCAGTTCCACATCAAACACAAGGGGTTGTTTTTTCTGAAGCCATCACTACTTCTACCTTGATTGGCGAAGAGGGAGATGCAAATATGTTTTCTTTCAGCGCTCAAATGATTGAGGAGCTTCTTAATGAGCCCATCGATCCTTCCGTCAACCCGTCCGATGCTGTGAGTGGGGCTGCTCCGGCCGTTAGTTCATCTATGCCAGCTATTGGCACATCCGATGCGGCCCAAGTATCCCGTGAGGACGACATTATTGCTGAGATTGATGCCGAGATGGCAGCAGGGAATGTTGGTATGAATCCGCCCGGGCCTGCCCCGTTAATGGTGATTTCACCGGGCGGTACTGTAGTGATTGAAACTGCTCCTGTCCCCCCTCCTGCTACTACTCCTATGCCTCTAGCTCGACCTCCTAGAAGAATTTCTATCGCCTCCAGTTCTGAGGAAGACGTTGACATTATATCGCTGCCGGAGGGCAAGCCTGAAAAGAGTAAGCGGTCGAGGAGAAAATCAGGCAGCAGATCTGGTGGAGCTACCCCGAAGAAGAAGATAAGGAAGAAGAAAGATTGAACTCTTTCTTTAAATCTCTGTTGCGTAGGGTAGCATTTTGTTGATTTTTCTATAGCCGTGTATAGATGTGGATTCGGCTCCCACTAGTAGCAATTTTTTGAACCATTTTGTAATCAGATTCTTTTTATTGATAGTGGAAATGAGAATGTATTCCTTTTTGTCTTCAACTTGTTATGTGTTATGGTTTTGCCCCCAGTATTGGGGATAAGTGTGGAGTTGACGTATGTTTATACTCCGCCTCGCACTCTGGGAGTACGGAATTGAGTAATGTTTATACTCCAGCTCGTGTTCTCGGAGTCTGGAGTTTGTCGATATTTATACCCAGCTCGCGCTCTCGGAGTACTCTGGGGTTTTAGGAAAACGTTTATACTCCGTCTCGCACTCTGGGAGTACGGAGTTAAGTAAAAGTTTGTACCCAGCTCGCGCTCTCGGAGTACTCTGGGATTTAGGAAAACGTTTATACTCCGTCTCGCACTCTGGGAGTACGGAATTGAATGAATGTTTATACTCCTCCTCGCGCTCTGGGAGCACGGAGTTTAGTAAAATGTTTATACTCCGCCTCGTGCTCTGGGAGTACGGAGTTAAATGAATGTTTATACTCCACCCCGCGCTCTGGGAGCACGGAGTTTAGTAAAATGTTTATACTCCGCCTCGCGCTCTGGGAGTACGGAGTTAGGAAAATGTTTGTACTCCGCCTCGCACTCTGGGAGTACGGAGTTAAGTTAAATGTTTATACTCCGCCTCGCACTCTGGGAGTACGGAGTTAAGTGAAGGGTTGTCGTGCATCAACCCATTTCTTGGCCTGATGTGATGGCTTGCCCCCGAGCTCGGGTTTCATTTAGTGAGTGGTTGATTGCTTCACAGCCACTCTCTACTTGAATAAATTCCACTGTGTGATGGAATTTAGCTCTTCGTGCATCGTGATGTTGTACATTGTATTTAATGAATCACAGCTCTGGCTCGAAGAGATGGCATTTTATTGCTGAAATAAGAAAATATGGCAAATCAGTTGCCTTATTACAAATCCTAATTTCGAAATGCAAAAGTAAATTGCTGAATAAAAAACATAATGAAATAAATAAAGCCTGTCATATGTAGTAGCGACGGAGACTCTCGCCGTTCCAGGCCCTTGGTAAAACTAGACTGTTCACGGTTGATAGTTTGAATGTGTCATCCCCAAGTCTTTGTATAATCACGTACGGTCCTTCCCAATTTGGTTTCATGTGTGAAGGAACTGGGTAGATTCTCTTGAGGACAAGATCACCGAGTTCAAAGGTTCGGGGTCGAACTTTGGTGTTATATAACCGGGCGACCCGACTTCGGTATGCGGCCGCTCTCAAATCAGCTTCTTCCCGTTTCTCGTCCAACAGATCCAAAGATTCAGCGAGTAATATAGCATTTTTTTTTGGATCGTAATAAGTTACGCGGTGAGAAAATACTTCTGTCTCAACTGGAATAACGGCCTCCGAGCCATAGGATAAGGAAAATGGGGTGTGTCCAGTTGCGGTCTTGTGAGTTGTTCGATAAGCCCATAATGCCATAGGAAGTTCATCGACCCATTTGCCCCCAGCCTTTTCCAGTCGTTTCTTTAAGATGGATTTGATAACTTTGTTAACAGCTTCGACCTGACCGTTTGCTTGTGGATGTGCGATTGTAGAGAACTTTTTATGAATATGAAATCGTTGACAGAAATTCTTGAACTCCGAACTTTCGAATTGGGTCCCATTATCGGTGATGATGGTATGCGGGAGTCCAAATCGACAAATGATATTGCAGACTACAAAGTTTATTATTTCTTCGACGCAATCGTTGCGAGAGCTTCGGCCTCGGCCCATTTCGTGAAGTAGTCAACTACGATGATGGCATACTTCGCACCACCTCTTGCCAGAGGTAAAGCGCCGATGATATCGATACCCCACATAGCGAACGGCCAGGGACTGACCATTTGAGTTATCTCGACAGGCGGGGCTCTTGGAATTCGAGCGTGTTTCTGGCACTCGTCGCACTTTCTGGCATAATTGGCTGCATCTCGGTTCACTGTCGGCCAGTAATATCCATATCGGAGTATTTTCTTAGCAAGCGCTTGTCCACCGTTGTGATCGCCACATTCTCCTTCGTGCACGTCATGTAACACTCGTTTGACTTCGTCGTGAGTGATACACCGGAGGAGCGGAACAGAATAACCTTTTCTATACATGATCCCGTCCTGAATGATGAACCGCGAAGCTTTTCGTAGAATTTGCCTTTTCTCATTTCGGTGCTCAGGCAATATCCCATTCTCTATATAATTTCGATACGGAGTCATCCATGATTCTCTGCTGGGAGAGGTTTCCAACACATCATTCGTTTTTATTTGATCGATGCTTGGGAAGAACAAAGTTTCGACCGGGACAAGTCCCATTTGCTGTGCTTCACCTGTGCTGGCCAGCTTTGCCAAGGAGTCGGCCTTTTGATTGTGATCTCGAGGTATATAGTAAATGGCGTAATAATCAAACTGATCCAGTGCTTCCTGAACTCGGGCTAGATAAGCAGCTAACCTTCGATCTCTTGCTTGATATTCTCCCCGTACCTGGCACACAACCAACTGTGAATCACAATAAATTTCTATAGCGATAATTCTCAGATCTCTGGCAAGCTTTAACCCAGTCAATAGAGCTTCATATTCGGCTTCATTGTTGGTTGCGTGAAAATCAAACTTCAAAGCGTAGCATATGGATCGACCTTCGGGGGTTTCTAGTACAACACCAGCGCCCGAACACCGATCGTTTGATGCACCGTCTGTATAAAGTTTCCAGACATATTCGGGAGACTCGCTGGTTTCGGGTAAGTCGTCTGGAACAGTAAATTCAGCTATGAAGTCAGCTAGGACTTGCCCTTGAATGGCTCTCCGCGGAGCATAAGTAATGTCAAATTGACTCAGTTCGATATTCCACTTGAGTAACCTTCCAGACGTCTCAGGCCGCATGAGGACCTATCGTAACGGCTGATCGGTATACACAGTAAGCGGATGAGCTTGGAAATAAGGACGAAGCTTTCTTGAGGCAATAACCAAGCAATAAGCCAGTTTCTCCAACCTGGGGTAATTTCTTTCAGCTCCGGTCAATCGTTTACTAACATAATAGACCGGTTTTTGCACCCGATCCTCTTCTCGGACCAGAGCAGCACTGATCGCATGCTCTGATACTGCTAGATAAAGGTATAATTGTTCGTGATCAATCGGTTTTGACAAGATCGGTGGTGTAGAGAGATGCTGAACCAGTGATCGGAATGCGCCTTCACATTCCATGGTCCATTCAAAGTTTCGTTTTCCCTTCCGGATTAGATCAAAGAAAGGAATGCATTTATCAGTGGATTTTGAAATGAACCTGCTTAGCGCTGCTACCTTCCCGTTGAGACTCTGGACTTGCTTTATGGTCCTTGGAGTTTGCAAATTCCTTATTGCCCAGATCTTTTCGGGGTTTGCCTCTATCCCATGAGCGTTGACGATGAAACCGAGAAACTTTCCGGATGCGACGCCAAAGTGGCACTTCAACGGGTTAAGCTTCATTCCATATTCACGTAGGATGTGGAACATTGAATCTAAATCCCTGACGTGATCTGTGGAAAATCGGGACTTAACTAACATGTCGTCCACATAAACTTCCATGGTCTTCCCGATCTGGTCAGCGAACATTCGATTAACCAAGCGTTGGTAAGTTGCTCCGGCATTCTTTAAACCAAAAGGCATGACTCTGTAACAGTAGAGTCCCAGATCGGTCACGAAACTGGTATGTTCTTGATCGGGTAGATGCATAGGTATTTGATTATAACCGGAATAAGCATCCATAAAGGATAACAATTCATGGCCTGCAGTTGAGTCTACGAGTTGGTCAATTCGAGGGAGTGGAAAACTATCTTTTGGACAAGCTTTGTTTAAGTCGGAGTAGTCGACACAAGTTCTCCATTTCCCATTCGGTTTTCGAACCATTACCGGATTTGACACCCACTCTGGGTATAGAGCATCTCGGATGAAACCATTTGATTGCAACTTGTCAATTTCTTCTTTAAGGGCGGCAGATCTCTCTGGATCCATACCACGCCTCTTTTGCTTGACCGGAACATGTCGCGAATCAATATTCAAGGAGTGACTTGCAATGTTCGGTGATATTCTGCACATGTTAGAGTGCGTCCAGGCAAAGACATCGAGATTTGCTTGAAGGAATTCAACCAATTCCTGTTGTATCTGTTTTCCCAGTTGAGATCCAACTTTTAGTACTTTTGAGTCGTCATCCTCACTGACTGGGACGTCCACAGTCAGTTCGGCTGGAGACGCTTGATTCTCTTTGACTTCATCTTTATCTTCGTTATCTCTAGGGTCAAGATCTTTAAGGAATTGGTAGTGGTTCCCGGGCCGGGGCCCGGGCGCTAGTTGTCAATTATCAGTAAAACGGACGCAAAGAGTTTCCTTTACGCCCTTTCCTTTCTCCTTCTTCTGTGCTTCACGCAACTCAGCAACATAACAGGCTCTTCCTGCTGCCTGATCTCCTTGAACGATTCCTATACCATGGCCAGTTGGGAATTTTAAAGTCAAACACCATGGGGCAATGGCTGCCCAAAATTCAGCAAGGGTTGGTCGACCCAGGAATGCATTGTACGGTGAAGCGATGTCAAGAACAATGAATTGCAGTAGTCGGACTCTCCTGCGTTCCCCAATCCCTAGTTCTACTGGTAGTTCCACTATCCCAATGGGTATTGTTGCACTCCCATTGAAGCCGTGAACTCGAGATTGGCAGGGTTTCAAGTCTTTTGCTTCCATCTTCATTAAATCGTAAGCTCGTTTGAATAGAATGTTTACAGAACTCCCACTGTCAACCAGGATCCTCTTCATCCAAGCAGGACCAACCTGGGCAGATATGACCAGCGGATCAATTGTTGGGGCTTCGATTTTGTCAGCATCTCTGCTTCTAAATATGATGTCGTCAAACATCGTCTTTTGTTGCTTAGCCGGTGTTCCATCCTCATAATTACTGCAGCATTCGAAGCTCGCATGCCTGATAGAGCTAGCATACGACTCCATTTCCCTCCAGCTCCTGTCTGCTGGATGAGGACCACCACTTATGGTATTGATAACTAGCCTCCCGCCTGTACGAGCGGGTTCCTCTTGTCTTTCTTGGTCTTGCGCATGGTTTGGGTTTGATGGGCCCGCACCATCAGACTGCGGTGCCCGCACGAATTGATCTAACTTTCTCTCCCTGATCAACTTTTCTACGAGATCCTGCAAATGACGACAGTCATTAGTATTGTGGCCATAACTCTCATGAAACCTACAAAACTTTCCTGTCTGAATCTGCCTTTCTGATGACCGCTTCAGAGCGGGTTTCTTATACTGTTCAGTGTTGCAAGTTTGTAGGTACACATTTTCCAGCGATGTGTTTAATGGTGTATAACTTTCGAACATCGGAGCCCTATGCCGTGGGCCTGGATTTGGATCTCTCTTCTTATTTTGACCATTGCTACCTCATGGCTGAGTTTGTTTGTTCTGTATGTTTAACTGAACTTTTTCGGAATTGTCACCGGACTGTTTAACTGCTACATTGCTTTGTATTCCCTCATTTCCGGGTTTCGCATCGTCCTGCTTCCTAGACTGTTTCGCGTCCTCTTGCCGCAAGAACTGAGCGGCTTTGGAGTAGAAACGGTCCAACGATGCGGGTGGTTTTCCGGCTAACCAGTTTCCAAATTCAGAATCGGGATCAATTCCCTTTGTCAATGCCATTAAAATTGAGTTGTCGTTGGGATTACTAATTTCCACACATGCCGCATGGAATCTCTCCAAGTAACGCCTTAGTGTTTCCCCACGAGCTTGGGTAACACTGGACAGGGTGTTAACATCTTTGGGTCTAGCGACATGCATGTGAAATTGTTCAACAAATTTCTTAGCCAATTGGTCAAATGAAGAGATAGATCTTGGAGGTAATCTTGTAAACCACATTGTTGCAATTCCTCCCAGTGAGATGGGGAAGCTTCGACATTTCACTGCATCATCGGCCCTTGCGGCGCTCATTGACCATTCATATTTCAATATGTGCTGATTGGGATCAGAATTTCCTTCGTACATAGGGAGAGTTGGCATTCTGAATCGCCGAGGAGGTTCAGCGTATAGTATCTCGTCCGTGAAAGGAGTATGACTCCGAGAAATCCCCCAATCGTCGTTGGTAAGACCTTGGCTTTCGCGGATCATCTGACATACCATAGTCGAGATGTCAGGCATTGCTACATTTTGAGCATGCTGAGCTAAGGTGTGGTCGGGTTCCACAGTGCGAGTTTGGACCGGGCGCTGTCGACGGTCCAAGTTTCGCCTCCTTGGCTCAGCATCTTCCGGGCCGTATGGTTCAGAAGTACGTCCCTACTGTTGATTGCTTGAATCTGGAAGATGTAGGGTATCAACCCTTGTTTCTACTGTGGCAGCTGTGACATGATTGTCCGTAGTATATTGTGGAGTACGACCACCTCGTGCTAATGGCCCAGCCTGGAAGCTGGTTGACGGTCCTACCCTTAACTGTCCGACAGTTAGGGTGGGGTGATATCCAGCAGCTTGAGCATGACTTCCGTCCAATCGGGGACGGGTAGATCTATGATGATAGTCAAATGAGGCAGAACTTTCAGTGGATGAGCGGGAAACATCATCCCTTCTGGACCTCCTACGGCCCTGGCGGTTCAGTTGGTTTGTCAATTCAATATTAGCACGCAACTGTTCGACCAATTGTTGCCGACTCTGAGTTAACTCTTGAAGCAACACCTGGAATTCTTGTCTAGTGACTGCCCCAGACGAATCTGAGTGGGCAGTGTTGTCTTTGTTGGATGGCTGCTGTTGAGCAGGATTCTATCCATCCCTACCTTCTTGTCCAGCAGCTGTAGAAGTGGTTCTCGTGCTAACCATTTTGAATGATGAATCCTTTTCCTAGACTTTATGCAAATCTGAATAGAATGGAAGGATGATGAATTAGAGATCTGGATCTTCCTATTGGATTTGTGCAATCCGGTATCGATGGTAGATCCAAGGAGCAGGAGAAAAAAGCTGGTTTTTTCTCAGTGAAAGTACC
This sequence comes from Allium fistulosum, assembly GCA_030737815.1. Lineage (NCBI taxonomy): Eukaryota > Viridiplantae > Streptophyta > Magnoliopsida > Asparagales > Amaryllidaceae > Allium > Allium fistulosum. The sequence continues at coordinate 659,807,534 of CM060908.1, read as the reverse complement.
AAAGTGTTTGTACCAAAAATGGGCACAACACTCTTCGGAAGTTTTTGAAGAGATAAAAGTGAAGAATGAAAATTAAAACCGTGGGTTATCTAACAAAAACTCCAAATAACAGAAAGTAAATTGCAAAGACAAGCGATTTAGAGTGGTTCGGCGTTTTGCCTACGTCCACTATGAAGTTTGATGATTTTATTGCTCGATACTTGAAGGTTACAGTAGTTTATAATGTAATACAACTGAATTTCTAAGTTAATTCTCAATCTAAAGCAGCGGCGGTATTCTGGAGTAGATCTGGTAGAATCTGGGCGCTCTTCAGTACTTAGAATTATCCGACCCCTTTTCTGAATGACCAGGGGCTCTATTTATAGGTGTAGGAGGCTGATATTTCGCCTAAAATTCGGGGAGACCGCTTCTGGCACGTGAGGGGGTCCACATGGCCGAAATCTGGAGATCCGGGCCCACTTTGGGATCGATTCGACCCTTGGTTCGAATCGATCAAGAAATCATCCAATTGAGCTGAAATTTGGTGTGAACATTCTTCACCATGTGCTTGAGCTTCTGTGAAAATTTCATGACATTTGGACTTGTAAAACTTGATTTATGATCGATTCAAGTTGGAGATTTTCGTGTTCTTCGTCCTATGGATTCGTTCGAATCGATATGGTTCGAATCCATAGGGTCGAATCCAGGCTTCTGTACGTTAAGGCGATGACGTGGTGCGCGTGCTTCGGGTCAATCCTCCTTTTTCTCCGAGTTTTCTGGGTCATACCCCGGGTTTTAGTTGTGTGGACTTGGGGGATACGAAGGTACTGGATTCGAAGGTGCGTTTCCTTCGAATCGATTGGATCATCGATCGTTCGAATCGATTAAGGTATGCCACCATTGATCGATTCGAATCTGCTTCACCAGGATGGATTCGAAGACAGTTATGAAATGGAGTCAAAGTCCCTACAACTGGGTGGATTCGAAGGTACTGGAGTCGAAGGCTGGCTTCCTTCGAATCGATGATGTCGGTGCTTTGGAATGGAATTGGAGCTTCTCTGCCTGCATGGATTCGAAGCGCTCCTTCCTTCGATGGATTCGAACCGCAGTATGCGAAGATGGGTTCGAACTTAGGCATATGAGGGTTTGCTCGATGGAGTCGAAGCATACATGCTCTTCGTGGATTAGACACAATACTTGTCTGATCGATTCGAATCAATCCTCCCCTCATCGATTCGAACCTAGCCTATTTCTGAGGGATCCGAACCTATACTATTTCATCCATCTTCCATTGGCGATAACTTGAGCATACGAACTCGGATTGTCCCGAGACTTGGAAAGTTGGGTCCCACGGCTTTGCTTGACGTGCCTTATCAATTGTAGCCCGATCTAGACTCGGACAAATTTCACCGATATCCATAGCAATCCTTGTGCGTAGCTGGTCTACGAGACGATCTGTCGCCGGTTTCTAGTTAAGTCCTTGGTGTCACGGCCTTGCCAAAAGGCGGGATAACAGCTTCTATGACCGGTATCTCGATGGTTAAAGGAATTGAACTCGGGAGTTCCTGTTGCTGAGAACTTGAAGGTTCCATGGCTAACTAGCTTATGAAAAATCATTGTTAAACAGACTATAACGCTTGTGCATCCCCCAGTGTAAAGTGTGTGAGTATGTTGTGTAGTGTGGTACTGTATATCGCTTGAGAAATTCCACAGAATTGGAGAAAACATGAAAGCGACGAGACTTCGAAATTCGGTCGGAAGGACCGTCATCACTGACCGTCACGACCGTGCCGTCCAAATATTAGCAATCAATCCAAGTTAAAGTTTATTAAAGTTATGTTAAGGTTGTAGTTCCATCGACGAGCTTCGATAGGCATTCAGATATGCGGTGAAACAATTAAGTCCAATTATGCAAGTTTGGAGCTCGTCGGAGTCAGTTGTTCGCGTGTGCATGAGATTACAAGTCCATTAAGGTTCAGTTCGTATCGATCACAAAAGTCCGGTTCATAGCGGCAATTCATATTCATCCGTGCAGGAGTTCGAATCGATCCAGAGTAACCACTTCGAATCGATCCAGAGTCGACACTTCGAATCAATCCAAGGCCGCCAGTTTGAATCGATCCAAGGCCACCACTTCGTATCGATCCAGGGTCGCCACTTCGAATCGATCCTGGGCCGCCATTTCGAACCGATCCAAGGCCACCATTTCGAATCGATCAGACGCAACCCCTTCGTATCGATCCACATATTCGAAGCACTCGATTCGGTGCAAAGCTCAGCCATCGATCGATACGAAGGCCTCCGTCTCATCATCTCGATGCCCCTACTCCAGATCGACGCGAAGCTAAGGCCGAGGAATCTTCGATCGGTTAACTTAGATTTGATGTTAAAGATCGTGTCTCATCGTTTACGCATTGGATTCGCTTAGTGGATTACCTAAATCTGGCAGTTAGTTTGAGTAATTGAGGATCTGAATCGGTTCGAAGGCAAGAACAGTTTCTTCTTTTCCCGTGTCTCTGAGCGATACAAAAGCGAGAGCGCAAGAATAGAAAAATAAAAAGTGAAAAAATGGCTAAGTCCACGGTATTTATATGGATTCGAAGGAGAAGAGAAAAAACGATATGCATTCTAGTAAACTCGATCGGTTGTAAACTGTCACCTCCGCATCGATTCGAAACAACTGTTCGAATCCATGAATTCGAGTCTGTATTGATACGAAGTTGTCACCAAATCCATCGACGCGAAGCCCTTGTTTGTATCGATCTCTTTCGACTCCATCTCTAGTGCAGCAATAAGAGCGATCAATTCGAACCCATCGACACGAATTGTCTATTCGTGTCCAATGACACCAGACCCATCGATTTGAAATACACCACAGGGGCTGTTCTGAAGGCATTAATTCTATAGATACGAACAACTACTTCATATCCATCGAGCCCCACATCCATCGATTCAAAATGCTCATTTCGTATCCATAAATTCAATGAAAATCGTCTTCAATGTTTCAACCCTTCACATCGATTCAGGAGAGGAACGTTACGAAGGAACATTCAAAAATAACCATCGAGCGTTGTTACAATGAATTTCACATCGGTTCAGGAGAGGATCGATACGGAATTCAATATAAAATAAACTGACAACGACTTGTGAATGTACAAACGTCAACGAAAGTCAGATTAACATATATGCATGTATGACAGACTAATATTCAATATTCCAGATTTACAGGAATTTGAAACTCATTTGGTAATGATTACAACAACAAATGGCTAACCACTGGCATACAATAATTAGTTTCAACAATACGGGGTACATCAGTTGACAGTCAACAGTTTACATTATCGAGAAAATCAGTCGAAGGTTACAGCTTTCATCGAAAAGACGATAACTATTCAGAACAAAGATTGCAGCATTTCAAAGCACATCATGTTTCCACAAGACGTACTTTGGGGGGAAAATGTTATCTTGCCTTTTGGCAAGGCCGTGACACCAAGGAATTGACTAGTAACCAATGACGGTCCGTCCTAGAGATCGGTTATACACACGCTCACTATGGATATCGACAGATTTTTTTCGAGTCCGGATCGAGCTTAAATTGGTATAACACGACAAGCGAAGCTGTGAGAGCCAATGTCCCAAATTTCAAGTTCGACTCGATCATCTAATGCCTACTTCGAATCCATCTAGTTCGACTCCATCAACTATGCACTGTTCGAATCGATCGTGCAGTGACCACTTCGTATCCATCACAAAGCCTTTATTCGAATCCATCAGGACGCGCCACTTCGTATCCATCACAGAACCTTTGTTCGAATCCATATAGGTGGAGCACTTTTATCGATACGAGCTAGGCCCGCAATCGATACGAACGAAGCATGGCAATTGATGCGAACAAAGCATGACGATCGATACGAATGAAGCGAAGTTCAAGGACAGCTCATTCAACTTGGCGTCGAAAGCGGAGTGATCCGGAGATTCAAGCGCCACGTCATCTCACAGTCACGCCAAGCTATCGAGTCGAACGAAAGCAAGTCGAAGTGATCGAATCGAACGAGAGCGAGTCGAAATGAGGGAGTCGAACGAAATAGCCAACCGAGAATCCCATTTCGTATCGATCATATCTCCTAATCTACAAGTCCAAATGCTACGAAATTTTCACAGAAGCTTAGGTACATGCTAAAGAATGTCCACGCCAAATTTCGGCTCCGTTGGATGAAATCTTGATCGATACGAAATCCGTTCGTATCGATCACAGATCGGGCCGAAACTTCACGGGCTTGGGCGCGCGGGCCTGGTCACGTGCCAGAGAGGGTCTCCCGAGATCTGAGCGAAATACCAGCCTTCTACACTTATAAATAGAGCCCCAGGGCATACAGAAAAGGGGCTTCTTCTTCTTTGAATCCTCCAACGCCCAGACTCTGCCGGATCCAGATCTAAACTCCATTGCTGCTGCTACTAACGAATTTCACTGCTGAAAATCATTGTTATTTGCTATAACCTGCTGAAATCAATTGTAATCATTAAAGAAAGATCAATAAAGCAATCAACTTCATAGTGGACGTAGGCAATACGCCGAACCACTCTAAATTCTTATGTCTCTGTGCATTTTAATTACTTTCATATATGAAATTTGGAGTTTTTGTTAGATAATCCTCCTTTTCCATTTAGTTTCTTCATTTTATCTCTTCAAAAACTTCCGAAGAGTGTTGTGCCCAATTTTGGTACAAACACATCCAAATTTTCCTACTCTTCTACGAATAGAAGTATAATTCAATCAATTTTACATCCAATCCTAGCCATCCAAAATCCCAGCACATTATTTCTAATATCCAAAATTCTAAATATCCAGTTTTCTAAACCTACATTCTTATGTTGGAAAAGGGTTTAGATGGAGAATTCCATATTTCCATCCTTCACTTGTGTATCCTTTCCCCTTTATCTTGGAACCTTCGCTTTTGCCCCCGTTCCTAAAACTTTTTCATTTAAATTAGAACAACAACCAGCACACAAGTTCATTTATATATTTTAGCTTTTAAGGCATAGGGATAGTGACCTATGGTTTCGCAATAAACATTCCTTGTACTTAGCTTGCTAAAATTTACCTTCCTAAAATTTTGAGATTTTTGAGACTTAACATTATTTTACCTTTAGTAGCTAATAAATTTCCTATTTTTTTTAATAAACTTCCACTCTTACTTTGCTTTAATCAAGTTTCCATTATAAGATTTTCTTATTTATACCATTTTCCAATAAATATAGCGATCAATCCAGAGATAAATAAAGAGGAACATTCTCATAACATCGTACGTATCTTACACAAATATAAACAACTAACGATTACAACGTTAACCTAAAAGAAACAGTTGCTGGAAGCTTCCCTTCAACATTAACTGATATTAATGATGTTGTGGCCCTATCTTCTCTTACTTAAATTAAATGGACCTTTCTAACATCACATTCTACTATAACATACATATCTTAAATTTTCTTTTTGGCTACAAATAAATAAGGTCCATCCATTACTTCCACTATCACAACCAATTATATTACTATCCTCTTTTTAATCTAATTCTCTTGATAGTATTCTTAAATCTTGGTATATACTTTCTTCATCTTTATGGTCTTCACACATGTTTAATGAAACATTCCTATACTAGTATTAATATTCCTTATACTCTACGGGGATCCACTATTGCAACTCTATGAGCATTCATCCCTATTTTTCTCGTACCCTTAACATTTTCCCCGTCTCACCTAGGCAATCGTCTGTATCTACTCCATATTAAAAATTTGGTTTGGTTTTCGCTACCTTTTCTAAAGTAACTTCACAACTATAATTTACTCAATCCTAAAACTTTTATCTTTAAAATATAAACTTGGAACTTCGAATTTAAATCTTTTAAAAGTTTTGTTTCAGAAAGAAACCATTAAAATCTATTTATTTTAACTAGTGTTAATTAGGTGTTTTTAACCTTTAAAACTATAATTTATAATTTATCAATTAAGTTTATTTATTAAGCATAAAAGGAAATGTTAGCAATTTATCTTTTAAAAAGATCCTTTCCTTCTTTATAGATAAGAGTCAAATTTTTATTACATGAAGTCATTTAAACCAACTTTCTCTTTAAAGACTTTTCAAAACAAAGATTTTATCTCTTAAAAAGTGGGATTTTGATCTTAAACTATTTATTAAATTTTACCTTTTAAACACTCAATTGTTATACCAAACCATTTTTTCATTATAAAAGTGCATTTACAGTGTTTATAAAACATCCTTTATAGCTTTTATTGAAAAAATGGAGTAAACAAAGACAATTTCCATCCAATTATTTTCCTAATACTCATGCTACTTTACTTTCAGCCTTAGTGGAGGTTCTAATAACATATAAAGGGAACTTCTAAAAAGGTATGTGCAATTATGGTACATATTTGTGGAAACTGTTCGTTTTTCTTTCTTTTAATTTGTTATATTGTTTCTAATTAGTAACATTAATTAGACAAGTTTGTAACATTGTTTCTATTATATTTTATAATGTTACTATTTAACTTTCTTCTACCTAAACTACTCTTATTTAAACGAGTATATATGCACGTCCAGATGGACATGCATTTGATCGCTGGATCATATAATTTTTTCACTTTGTCCATAACATGGAGGTTATTCTTTTTATTTGTAGCATGTAGGTTCCTTTCACAACCAAAGAACCAAAGCACATGCACAAATTTTGAAATTAGTCGCACAAAAATATAACCTATTAATTATGGGTGTCATATAATAAACGTGCATCGTATGATAATAATCTACCTAATTGGAAACTTGGTTTTTTCTACTAATTAACTTAGAGGTACGCACCAAATGTAATGCAGACTCACTTAGAATCAACAGATATTACTCATGTTTTGTCACATCATTTAAAATTCTTGATTTTAGGTTTGGGTTGCATATGACTATATTTTTTGAATATGAGTCATTAGTTAATAGACGTTGCACCTATAAATGTATACTTTCGGATATGGATAGTGTCATATCCGCATCCACATTCGAAATTAGTTTTGAATATCGAATATCCGCATCCGTGGATACGAACGAATATCAAATAATTATCCTATTCGCTAATGATATATAAATCGAGAAATATAAATAGAAGATTTTAATTTAGAATAATTTTTTTCAAACCCATTGATTATTAATGTGCAAAAAATAAAAATATACGATGGTAATAAATAACTTTGAGCAATTAATAAATAGTATATATGCACGTCCATGAGGACATGCATTCAGCCACATGTATATTTGAACTTAACATATAACATCTATACTATATTTTTAATGAGTATGGCGCTGTCCTCCTTTTGTTACAATCTGCTTGAAGGTGATTATTTTTGCTGTTATTGATCCATATGTAAATTACACTATATTTATTGCCTTATGTTTCGTTGTTGCGATTAATATTTCACTTGCTTTCCTTGTATAGTTCTTTTTAGGGTGGACCGATATCTTTCTCAATCCATGTCGTTCACTTAGTAGAACTTTACTTGCACAACTATATAAGATTTTCAGTAATTAATTGCTAAAAGTAATAATTTTGATTTTCTAACGTTTACAGTTGTAAAAAAAAACGAACAACTTAATTTTGAATTGGAAACTATGAATTAGAAAACTAAGTTCACTAAAAAGTTAATAAGATCCGATACGATAAAAGCAAGAAAACTAACCATTTGTTGTCAATCGATTTAATTCAATTTACTTGAATACTGCAATTTTAAGGGATGCTCATCTTCTTCGTCACACTTGGACTTAATTTATAACATATCACAAGAATAGTTCACCAAAAGAATTCAAATATTCACTTAGTGTAATGAATTTTGGAAGAATGGCCTCCACTTAGAATAGAGATAGATAACATCATGCAACACTACATGCGTTGGCCCATGTTATGCTGTATATACCTAATTCGTTGTCAAGAATCGAAAGGTGAATCATACCAAAAACTGCCATTTACTCATATACAAAAGATAGCGCCTTGAACTTAATTATCCTTTTATCTCCACTACATAAAATGCAATAATAAAAAACAACCGTAATTCAAATATGCTTTTCAAAAATTTAAAAATAAAGCTAAACAGTTTAGAACATAAATTATTTGAATACAATTCCAATAATTTTAAATTCTGAACGGTTAATGAAGTGGTAGGAAAGCCATATGGAACTAAAGAAGGAATGACGTATTGAAACTCTTATGTATTAGTTTTAGTCCAAGTGTCAAGTATAGAAGACAAAACTACTTAGGACATAGATGAGCCTTTTTCCCAATAGGTGCCTTGTATTCAAAAGATTTTCATGTAGGTTCATCGCTATCGTTTTGTAAAAAAAACATAATTAGACAATGCACAATAGGCTTTGGTAGGAGCTTGGGAAGCACATCAAAATTCTATATAATTAAAATCCAAAAATATATTTGTCATGTTTGGTTTGCTAATTCAGATTACTTACTGTAGCTTATCGCAGTGGCAGAAATCACTTCTATTGTTTTCTTAAATACACAAATGCACGCAAATACTGAAGGAGATGGTGCTATTTATCGTGGAGCATTAATAATGGTATAATCATCACCTTGTTCAATAGCTTCAAAGAACTCATGGTCTCCATGTCCAGTCTCCAAGAATTCATCAAGCAGAGTGATTTGCAATATAGATTTGCGCACACCATATCGTTATCGCATTGTATAAAGAACTCCACAAATCAAACAAACATTGAGAAAGACACAGTTACCATAACATTTTAAAGACAATAAGATGTATGCTTTTGAACTTTATATGTCATCTCTATATAGATTACATCATTGTATATTTGGTTTAAATTCCAGTTGATCAGCCTTGAGCATGAAGGTTTGATGTTGCAACTCTTTCACAGTCTACTCAGAAGGCACAAAAGGTTATAAATGAAATCTAATCTGCATTTAAAACAACATCATGAATGTAATCAACAACTACAACAAATGAGTCACTAAGCATAAAACTAACACTTATATTCATCTATCAAATAAATAGCAAGTTGATCTCTGCCTAAATAGTCATTCAAGGTCAGCATGGACAACTTTTATTTCTTTACATTCTAAATTATATATTTTTGGAATTGGTAGAGCATCAATTTCAATCCTGGTTCTAAAGTTATTACTATATGAAAAGTTTTCAAAGATGTTGTAAGCAGATATTATTCGACATGTACATATCATATATTAAAGTTTAGAGTATTTAATATGTCTGTTTCATATGAAGATCTTCTATAATGCATACCATGTTTTCTGGTGAACATCTATTTTGTGGTTTGAAATTATATAGATATTTTGTATTTAATCATATTTTACCATCGAACCACACCATCTATGGAATGCGATTTGCAGCTTTCAAGAGATGTGGTTTACTTGATTACAACGTAATCATGTTAGAATTTAGTAGGTGGAGTTGACCTAGATCGATTATGACGCTAGATTTACCTTTTGTGTTTTGGAGTTATATCAAGTCTTGTATAAAATGACCGCTACGCGTAAAGTAATTTAAACAATAATGAAAGTTCAAAGTATAAACTAATCAAAAGGGAATTTCATGGTCATATTTTGTTTTTTGTCTGCAAAGACGTGGGTCATGGATTCACAGGTTAACTTCTTTGTTAGCTAATTGACTTGGAAAAGTCTTAGCCTTTGCATAACGTCATTTACATTGGATGTGCATTTCCTCATACCGATTACGTCTTTGGTTTATTGAGTGTTTAATAATATCTTTGTTTAAAGCATACGAATTGGACAGTTTTGATTATTTGAGAGTATTATATAATACTAATAGCTCTAACAAATCCTCGTGTAACTTATAACGTTCAATAGCAACCTGCACGTAACTCAACATAGCACCATGCCTATCACTTATCAACCATTCAATGCCTCAATTCTACAACAATTTTAGACCTTCTTCATTACTTTCTGTATACATTATTTTGATTTTTTTCGCATCAGCTAACTAAGGCACATGTTGATGGCCTTCATCAGTCATGCTTTGTTTCTACAACTGCTTAATTCCATACCCAATTTATTCCCACTACGCCGTTGCATTTTAAGCCTCAGCTCAGCAACGCAGGCCAACTACATTTTCAACTTCAAAAGTTCACATATTCAGCTCTGTGCAAGTCAACAGCCACTTTATCCCACACCATTTATTCAGAAAGTATATGCAGTTCATTCAAGCAATACATTCAATTGCTCACTCAGTTGTATGCAAGTTGAATTTTCAGCTTAACTATGTTCTGCACACATTCACTCAGTTGCTATATTCAATTCAGAACTGAGCAAATGCCTATGTCTAGATTGTTTGGAGAAAAATTGCACCTTGATAGAACTGTCATGAAAAAATTGTAAACAGTATTAACATCGTAATAAATTAAATCATGGCTCCTACACTCTGATATAATGCACTTGCTATGGGCAAGCAGATTGATAAGGATGATGGAAGATAAGGTTTTATTTAGGCTGCTAAATTACTGAACCACTTATTTCGGTTGATGGAAAAATCATCTAATTCATGATAAAGATTAAGGCTTTTAAAATTATAGGTTAAAGTTGTGGGTGAATGCAACTTTGCCAGTTAGTGTCATAATTTTTTTTCAGCTGTTTACTTTGTCGCACACTTCATCTCAGGGTCCAAATTTCATGAAATCAGGTTATACAAAACAGAGTCATTCACCATATTTCAGAGGTCACAATTCAGCCATTTTATGTTAAATACTATTGCTACAAAATCCTCTATATGGGAGAATAAGAAGTAAACACAACATTGCAAAATTATTGATAAATAAATGGTGAAGAAATTATTTTTATGAAGCAATAAAAACCAGACATACCATCTTTTCTTCCAAACACATTTTTACATGACCCACATCTACAGCTTAGTGAGCACCCCACACCACCCTTCAATTGATGGTTCAAACAATTCATTTACAAATAACAAAATAAATCAATTTATGCGAATGAAGTCTAACCTGATACATTCACAATATTTATTCATGCAGCTTGACTTCTTACAGTTGCATCCTATTTTATGTTTGGCCGAAACAGGAGTTTTGTTGGTCTCTACCTAAAAGTATAAACACATTCTCATAACTCATAAGCAACCAGATGCTAGTAGGATAACTAACTTTTGCAGTTACAATTCACTTTTATTTTAAAGATGTGTTGCAAAAGCAGCAAATATAATGAGAGTTTAATCAATGGTTTAAATAGTAATCAAATCAAAATGGTAACAAATCAGCTAAATATCGTTGAGATATTAAAAACGTAAGCAAATTTTTGGAAGAATTGGTACTAAGAGGCGGTTTATTGTGTTACCCATAATTGGATAAACTATTCAGTGGTGTAATTAAGAAGATCAGTCGATTGTCAAGTGAGTTTTTTTTGTCAAACTGGGCAAGTTGTTTGGGTTATTAATGATGGTAACTCAAAATAAAGTGTAGTTGATGGGTGTAGTGCTGCCCCTAACGATATATTTTGACATCCCACTGCAGTGAGTTAACTGATCAATAACGTAGTCGAAGGTCTATCAGTGATAGTCTGCAATTGATTACTTAACCTAACTTCATTGTCATAGATTTTGGCAGTACTATGCTTGGTTGTTGAATTATTATAATAAAACTCCAGGAAAAAAAGCAATAATAGAAACATTACTATTATGTTGTATCTTTTTTAATTTTTTTAGATGGTAATTGCAGGGCAGACTGTGTGTTTGTTTTTTATCTGACCATTCAAAATCATTTCTACCTCCATGCTATATAGTCTATATGCTTACCTACGAATGTTTGTTCGTAGTTTATGTACACAGTTGAGAAAATCTAAAAACTTGTGCAACTATATATATATATGCTTATATATAAGGTTTTCCAGCAGCATTGATTGTTATCCATAAATATACGACTGTAAACCATAGTTTTTTGATTTATAAGGCCATATATTTTGATGTACATCCTCCTTTTTTTGGTAACAAATTTGTATAAAAAATGTGTTTTAACATACTTTGAACATAAATTTTCAAACATATTCGATATATATACACAATGTTCTTAAATTATTCATAAACAAAACTTAATTATTTACTTAAATATCTACAGACAGTTTTTACGTTCTTAGATATTCACTAAATCTGCTGTTCTTTTTTATTTAATGCAATGGAGTTTATTTTGACTACTATCTCTTACTGGGCTTCTCCTTTCTACTTTTTTGGATTCAGGTTGAGCTTTTCAGGGTTAAAAAAGTTGATACTGATGAAAGTGGAGTGTTTAGAGATAGAAAATTTGAAAGTAGTGGTGATATTATACTTCTTAAAATTCTTAAACTCCATTGTTAACCTTAACTACTGTGTTTTTGATGTAATCAAATTAAACAAAATCAATTTTAGTTCTGTTTCTGAGCCAATGCCATTGGTCATAGTAACTATTTTCATTTTCTGCAGTAAAGAGAATGGAGTAAAACAAAATAATAAATGGCCTGCTCTTGTGAATCATTAAAGAACCCAATAATCACTCCAAATCTGAAGTAATTAATGAAAATCAATCAATAGTTATTTGCTGATTCATGTCTAATGGATATCAGATTTATAATGGATATCATATACTACTCAAAATCCAAGAAATTCGTGCTTAGTCGATAATCGCCATTACAATCACTAATCAAATTCTAAGCAATTCGTGCTTAATCGATAATCGCACTAAACAAAATCATAAGCAGTTAACGAAAATCAACAAATAATTACCTAAGTCTGAAGTCTAATGAATATTGATCAGTGATGCTTGAGCTCATGTTAATTGATAATCGTCATTAAAGGTGAGAGAGCTAATTTAGGTTCTTTTTTCTTGTTGCAAGCGAGAAGGGAGAATACATAGAATCAGAATGTAAAAGAGATACTAATCAAAATCGAAAGCAATTAACGAAAATCAACGAATAATTACCTGAGTATGGAACCTTACAGATATCGATCAATGATGCTTGAGCTTAACTGTTTAAGTTTTAATTGATAATCACCATTAGAGGTGAGAGAGTCAATTTAGGTTTTTTTCACTACAGCAAGGGAGAGGGGAGAACGCGTAGAAACAGAATGCAAAAGAAAATGGTATTTTTGTTATCCCACCTTTTGGCAAAGCCTAGATACCCAAAAATTAACTGAAAATCAGTGATTACTAGTCATGAATATCGGTTGTGCATCGCAGGTTCACCATGGATATCGATGAATTTTGTCCGAGTTCGGATTGGGCTGCAGTTGACGAGACATGACAAGCAAAGCCATGGAAACCTGCATTCCAAATTTCAAGTCCATCCGAGTTCATATGCCCAAGATGTGATCGATGCAAGTTGATGAAAAAAGTCACACTTTCGTATCCATCAAGCAGCATTAGCTTCGTATCGATGGAGCCCGTATTCACCATCACGTCTCCATTCGTATCCATCAACTTCACACCGATCGAGTTCGAATCCATCGTCTTCGTATCGGTCAGGGATGCAAGTCCTTCGTAACCATCTGTCTCGAATCCATCAGATGACTTCACATCCATCAGGCGCCGACCGCTTCGTATCCATCAGGAGTCCTTGTTCGAATCCATGAATAATTGCTTGTTCGTATCCACTGAGTCAAACAGGCCAGAGATGACGCATGAGTTATGGATACGAACGCGGCGAAATACTCGGAGTGACTCGATCAAAATGGAGTGAAAATCGGATCGACACGAAGAGCGCGCGCCACGTCAACCTGCTCACGCGCATTACCATCGATTCGAATTGATCGATTCAAGCAGGATGAACAAACGAAGAACGCGATTTCGAATCGATCATAACTTGAGATATACAAGTCCAAATGCAACGAAATTTTCACAGGACCTTACGCATGAGGTAAAGATTGTCTCTGCCAAGTTTCAGCTCGATTGGAGCATTTTCTGATCGATACGAAATAGCTTCGAATCGATTATAGATCGAGTCGAAACTTGGTGGGGTCGGTCGCGTGGGTCCCCTCACGTGCCAGAAGAAGTCTCCCGAAGTTTGAGCGCGATCTCAGCCTCCTACGCCTATAAATAGCCCCCTGAAGCCTACAAAAGGGGGATCTTTTGGGCAATCCAACGTCCTGACTCTGCCTGATTCAATTCTACTTCTTTCCATTGCTGTTATACTCAAAATCCATCATTGTAACGGCTGTAATCATCTGTAACCAGCAAGGATAATCAATAAAAGATAAAACTTTGAAGTGGACGTAGGTCGGAGATAGCCGAACCACTATAAATTGTGTGTCACTGTTCATTATTTATGGATTGCTATTTGTTGCTTGCTTAGGTCTGTGATTTGTGTTTGGAATATTGTTGATCTACATTCATAACTTGGTGCTTTCACGACATTTGGGGTTTGTGACCATTTTTGGCGCAAACACTTTGGTGCTTTCACTGAGAACTACTTGCACCCGCTACATCAGATTTAGAGTTCAGATCTAAAAGCTTGAAGGGATCAGATTCGGGAGACAATGACTCGACAACCGAGACAAAGAGCTGAGAGAAGCCAACAAGGAGGAAGTCAAGAGGCATCCTCTGGTGCTGGAGAAGAACCAGATTCGATCTACATCACTAGAGACGAAATGGAGACCATGACCAATCTGATGCGCGAAAGAATAATGAAGAGCCAACAGGAGATGCTACAGAATTTCTTTGAGCAGATGAGAACTACGGGAATACAAAACTTAGGACCAGCTACAGCGGCTGCTAATGTGGAACAAGGAGTCAGGATTGCGGAAACCAATGAAGGCCAGGTTCAAGGTCAGAATGCAGATCCAGAAGGCAATCAACAAGGACTTGGGGGCAGACCCTCAGGATCTGATGCTGGAAGGCCTACAGATGGAGCTCAACAAGATGGAGCCAACGCTGATGCTAACGGGCCACACGAAGAGTACGTACCAGAATACCCTTCAAGACCAAGAGGGCAACCCCAGGATGGAGATGAAAAGATGGCTGGATTAGTGCGACGACTCATGAGAGGAGGATTGTCTAGAGGAGGGTTGGAAGAAGTCAGTCGGAGTCCATTCACTCTGAATATCAGGAATGCAAGGAACCCTCCAAAGTTCAAACTACCAACGCTGGATCCATATGACGGGAAGTCGGATCCGACCATGCATATTACCAGATACATTAGACACATGGAAGTACTGGGAGCATCCGAGGAAGTGATGGCATGATGTTTCCCTTTATTTTTGTCAGACTTGGCTGCGCTTTGGTTCAGGCAATTAAAGACTGGATCGATCAGGACATGGGGCGAGCTTGTAGATTGCTTCATGGAACAATTTAGGGTCCATGTGACAAGACCCAAGAGTGTGATGACTTTAGCTTCGATAAAGCAAAGGACCGGAGAGTCCATAAAAGGTTTTCTGCTGCGATTCAATGCAACGGTGGCTTCTGTAGATCGCCCGGATCCATCAATGATTTTGATGGCGGCGGTGGCAGGAGTTGGAGAAGGCACCGAATTCAAAGATTCATTGACAAGAGATCCACCACAAGATCTTGGAGAGTTTTACCATGAAGCTGAGAAATTCATTCGATTAGAAGAATCACGAGCCGAGAGGCAGGAAATAAATGTTGCACAAGGCGAAGGAACCGCCAGGGAGCAGTCCAGGGCAGACAAAGGAAAGAGAAAGCAGGATGATGCACGTGATGGTCCTGATAAACGGAAGATATTCCCAGAGCCCAGATTCAGGCAATACACAGATTTGACGGCAAGCCTAGAAAGGATTTACACGGAAACTCGGGGGCAACTCCCCTATCGAAAACCACCCAGGAGGGATCCCACGGAGCGGGAACGCAGGACTAGAAAATACTGCCTATTCCATGAGATGGATGGGCACACTACCGATGAATGCCTCCACCTAAGGGATGAGGTGGAAGAACATGCCAGGAGTGGTAGATTGCCACAATATACCAGAGAACGGGCAGCGATAGTAAGACCTGAACAACCACCGCCTCCACCTAACAGGAATGATCCTAGATCGGGATCACGACTTGTCATCAATTGATTATGATGGCAAGGGCCAAGTTCAAGATTTGGACTTTGGTCGATTAGTTTTCTTAGATTTGATTTCCAAAATAAAACGGCTATCCCACTTACTCATGTATGGGAACCGGAGAGATCCCTAGGCATGCTCTAAGATGGTAATAGATCGCTCCGCCCAGAGAGGCATTGTCTTGTTTTTCCTGGTGTTTGAGATTGAACATCAAGGATTTGAATTTAATAAAGAAACATTTATTGAAATAAACCTTTGACCGGAGAGTTAAAGGATGAACATTAAATATCAATATAAACATGATCGCTTTATGATCCTACCCGGAGAGGCGGGGTCCGGAGTGCAAGAAGTGAGTTGCATCACCGAACAGCGACAGGATCGACTCACTTCAGCATCGTTTCCTATTCACCGGAGAGTGATTGGATCGGGATTCGATAAGAGCCCAGAGAGGCTGTGATCGGCCGATGATTTAGGCCATGACATTTCTTAATGTTCAGATACACTGAACCGGAGTGCAAGAAGTTAGTCGCTTCGCCGGAGAGCGACAGGATTGACTCACTTAACGTTGTTTCCCCTTCACCGGAGAGTGACAGGATGGGATCCAACAGGAGCCCGGAGAGGTTACGATCGGTCCAGAACGACCAAGACATCGCTTTACGCCCTAACCGTGGCCAGAGTGCAAGGAATAGAAAGCAACGCCGGAGTGCAATAGGATCTTTCTATTCAATCGCTATGTCGGGAATGGGCTTGGCAAGGGTCCAGAGTGACCATCGATAGTACGGAGAGACTGTAGAATTTCATTCTTAACTTCCACTGGAAGAAATTGATAACAATTCGGCTTCGAACAGCCATCGACTTGATTGAAAATGCTATAAGCTCTGAGTAAAACTTGAACTCACTATATTCAATTTAAGACTGATCAAAACACACCTTTTACCAAAAGGCATGTTTTGGGGGGAAAAGTATTATCCCACCTTTTGGCAAAGCCGAGATACCCAAAAATTAACTGAAAATCAGTGATTACTAGTCATGAATATCGGTTGTGCATCGCAGGTTCACCATGGATATCGATAAATTTTGTCTGAGTCCGGATCGGGCTGCAGTTGACGAGACGTGACAAGCAAAGCCATGGAAACCTACATTCCAAATTTCAAGTCAATCCGAGTTCATATGCCCAAGATGTGATCGATGCAAGTTGATGAAAAAAGTCACACTTTCGTATCCATCTAGCAGCATTAGCTTCGTATCGATGGAGCCCGTATTCACCATCACGTCTCCATTCGTATCCATCAACTTCACACCGATCGAGTTCGAATCCATCGTCTTCGTATCGGTCAGGGATGCAAGTCCTTCGTACCCATCTGTCTCGAATCCATCAGATGACTTCACATCCATCAGGCGCCGACCGCTTCCTATCCATCAGGAGTCCTTGTTCGAATCCATGAATAATTGCTTGTTCGTATCCACTGAGTCAAACAGGCCAGAGATGACGCGTGAGTTATGGATACGAACGCGGCGAAATACTCGGAGTGACTCGATCAAAATGGAGTGAAAAGCGGATCGACACGAAGAGCGCACGCCACGTCAACCTGCTCAGCATTACCATCGATTCGAATTGATCGATTCAAGCAGGATGAACAGACGAAGAACGCGATTTTGAATCGATCATAACTTGAGATCTACAAGTCCAAATGCAACGAAATTTTCACAGGAACTTACGCATGAGGTAAAGATTGTCTCTGCCAAGTTTCAGCTCGATTGGAGCATTTTCTGATCGATACGAAATAGCTTCGAATCGATCATAGATCGAGTCAAAACTTGGTGGGGTCGGTCGCGTGGGTCCCCTCACGTGCCAGAAGAAGTCTCCCGAAGTTTGAGCGCGATCTCAGCCTCCTACGCCTATAAATAGCCCCCTGAAGCCTACAGAGGGGGATCTTTTGGGCAATCCAACGTCCAGACTCTGCCGGATTCAATTCTACTTCTTTCCATTGCTGTTGTACTCAAAATCCATCATTGTAACTGCTGTAATCATCTATAACCAGCAAGGATAATCAATAAAAGATAAAACTTTGAAGTGGACGTAGGCCGGAGATAGCCGAACCACTATAAATTGTGTCTCACTGTTCATTATTTCTGGATTGCTATTTGTTGCTTGCTTAGGTCTGTGATTTGTGTTTGGAATATTGCCGATCTACATTCATAACTTGGTGCTTTCACGACATTTGGGGTTTGTGACCATTTTTGGCGCAAACAATTTTGGGTATTTCAGAAAGAGACGGTTGAAATGTTTTTCAATGAACTATCATTATTAATAGTAGAGATGGCTCTTCTATTTATAGCTTTTCTCTTAATTGATTGTCTTCTTTATTGAACCATTACAATGCATTCGCCTACTACTTTGTTTTCGAGTTCTTGTCTCATTTCCTTTCTTTTTTACTTCATTTAAAACTTTTACCACTTCCTATTATCCATCACTAAAAAAGAATCTTACCACTTAAAAAAATTCATTTCAGACACGCTATATGCACTCAACTATGTTTTTTAAACAAGTAACTTTTTATAAAGAAACCCAATTGTTGAAATTTTCGATTTAACTAATTTTAATTTTTACTAGAACTTTTTATATAAATAAATGTACATATTTTATTATTCTAAAAATTTAATATCTTTTTACTTTTCAAAAATAGGTTTTTCTACCTTCAAATAATTCAGTTGAAAATCATTTCAGATATATTATTTATATATTTTTCTTAACTTTAATTTTAAAATCATTTCAACTTTTATATTAAATTCTTTCATACGGGGTAGGACTCAGAGTGAATTTTTATTTGTCCCTTCTTTTGAACTTTTCTTCTTTTCTACTTACTGATTTATCTTCTCCCAGAATATTTTCAACTATCATCTTGGAGTGATTTTTATACACCTTTTTTCAGGAACTTATTTAATTCTTACTTTCAGATATATGTAACTACTACTATAGTTGGAATTTGTAGAGTTTGGCATATATAATATATAATTATAGTAAAAATACGAATACATTCACTCAACGTATCCTAATTTTTAAGATCAATTAACCTATGCTTCGATACCAGATGTAATTACCACGCACTAGAGTGGGATTGAATTTTTTCTAAATCGAAAACTCAAGTCTACAAAAGTATGGATCGTCGGTGTTTGGTATTCTACAAATAACAAAAGCATATCAAAGAACTATCGATATAAATACACAATGGAATAGCAAAGTATAATAAAACATATGATTACTAACCAAGGTTGACATCTTTAATCTTTAGTATCCTTGTTAGTGTCGAGCAATGCATTAGGAAATTTGTCCTTTCACCATTCATGCTTTGTATCAGTGTATGTCCTTCTAAAGCTATCATGTGGGTTGTAATGAGGAGGGGCTAGAACAACGTTCTGATGATTGACAAATTACATATTTTATAGATAACACTAGTTTATGCCGATTGTCTTTCATTACATGTTATGTCTATTATTTTACTTAGTCGTCCTGACTTTACGTGCACGTATGATACGTCCCATCTACCTTAGGTAGACAATAACTACACACACACACACTACAGTCCCCCTTTGGACCAAGATACTTTCCACGCTAGTATCCATAACCCAGCACCTCCTTAGGTCCATCATCAATGAAGTATCACGTTCTCATCGTCGTGCATACCAAGGAACTCCTTGAAAGTGACTAGTGCATCATATATTGTTACTACGACTAACTTAACTTGCAGTAATAGAAATATAACTAGCAAAGTAATGAGTAAATAAAATAAAAGAACACATCAAAATTTATACTAGTTCAGAGCACCTCCCTTACGTCCAGTCCTTAAGTACTTCTTAGGAATTACTAGCAAAGCCCTCACTTAACCAGTGAAATACGTATATTACAAATCGCCTGAGCTGTCGAACAGGACTCCATGCTTGAAGATCTTCAATAGGACTTTGATTATAAAAAAGTAGTAAGATGTTTGACTTCGTGTGCTCTTGAATAACACAAATGAGTCGATATAGTACAACCTTCCTATAAACTTCTTTATAAGTGGTATATCATGTATATTTGAAGAAATGGAAGTAGGTGATCACTAAATAGATTTGATTTGAATGTATAAGTGATCAAGAAATAGCAATTTGTGGTTTTGAATGTGAATAGAGAATTCAACAAGAAAATAGAATTAAAACGCAAGAAGAATTGTTGTTGGAATACAAAAAGGTGATTGCTATTTATAAAGAATGAGTAGTTGCAGTCCTTCATGAAGAGTAGCATTTGGTAGAAGTGATGTAATCATTAAAGGAGGGAAGTGACTCTTCATAAAGAAGAAGATCCCTTTAGAAAATTCAAAAATATGGATGTTACTTGACAACCAATCGACTTGAAGGAGAGGTTTAGTCGACTGGTTATGGTTGAACTTGTTAATTTCAAAACAGAAAGGAAGCAATGCAAAAATAATTGATTTTAGTCGACTTAAAAAGGTGATCAGTCGGCCGTTTTTCGTATTTAGTCGACTAATTAAAAATTTTGTCAACTGTTTTTCTTTAGGAAATAATAAAAATAAATGTATACTATTTCAGTCAACTGAACTTAGTAAACCAGTCAATTAATACCGTGTTAGTCGGCTGATTCTGTATATTTTTCGTTTTAAAAATGGTAAAGTTATTTTGATTTCTCATGTGTGTGTACCACTTTGGAAAGATTTTAACATCTATAAACTATAGAATTAAACTCTATGACTAATACTCCATTGATTAGTATTCGTCGTGTAGATCTCTTCGATGATTGATATATTTTCCTGCAATAGTTGATTATATATAAAATATATTCTTATGTAGTTGTCACTATCAAAACATCAAGCTTGAGGTTCTAACATTCTTCCCCTTTTTGATGATGACAACTATACAAGTAAGAGTTAATTCTCCCTAAGTTTATACTGTCCTTATCAATATGGCCGTATAGTTTTCTTCCCATTTGTCATCGACAAACAAGGAAATATTAATCAATAGGAGTTATACAAGACTTGTATGTAATCATGAATGATTCAACGTAAAAAAATTAAAACAAAAACATTGTACTTTGAACATAACCACTTCATTGCCAAACAACATAGATTTATACCACCAAATATTTCAACATAATAACCATAACCATAGAGAATGACATAACACAAGTTGCAATATACTATAACCATAATAGACAAGTTTGTAAAAAGACACTACAATACCTCACACAATTACCACTCAAACGAAGGATGAAAATTAAAGTAACTAAAAATGCATGAGACTAAGAAAAAAACCAAATTACCATCTTACCAAAACTTAATCGTTACCACTGTTGATGCTTATCACCTTCCTCATTTACTCTTTATCTTTTGGAGAATCCCAATTGTAAGGTTTATCATGACAATCATTTGTGTTATGACCATTCAGCTCGTGGAATAAGCAATACTTGTCGGATCTCCTTTCATTGCTGGTCGGATCCCTCCTCATTGGATTTCGGTAAGGAATTTGCCCCCTGGTATCCTGGTAGATTCGCTCTAAAGTCTTATTCAGCTCCGTATAAGAGGTGAATCTGGGTTCCTTTCGCGGTCGCTTTGGTCCATCATTGTTATCGGCGGCTTTCCGTTTCCCTTTATCGTTGCCTGAATCTTTTCTGGAAGGGTCTCCGCCTTTGACTGTATAAACTCCAACTTCTTCTCCTTCCTCCCTTTCAGCATTTACGTCCTCTAATCGTAGAAATCCTTCGGCCTCATGATAAAATTCTCCCAGATCCTTAGGTGGATCCCTTGTCAATGAGTTCTTAAATTCTGTGCCATCAGCTGTGCCAGATACAGCTGCCATCAAAACCATGGATGGATCTGGTCGATCCACCGATGCTGCCGCTACATTGAATCGTGTCAGAAAATTCCTCAAAGATTCCTAGGTTCTTTGCTTTAGGGCTGCCAAACTCATCACATTCTTGGGTCTCAAAATGTGAACTTTGAACTGCCTCATAAACTTCTCAGTTAAATCGGTACATATTCCGATGGAGCCGCTCTCTAGTTGTCTAAACCATAGTGCTGCAATGTCCATCAAATACAACGGGAAACATCGGGCCATGACCTCCTCTGATGCCCCCAATACCTCCATATGTCTCATATACCATGTCAGATGAACTGCAGGATCCGTCCTCCCATCGTACGCCTCCAGTGTTGGTAGATGGACGAGTGCAAGAAATTTTCTTCCAGATTTTATCTATAAAGCCCATCATTGTATCTACTTTGCTCCGAATTCTTGTAACCATGGCCTCTACCCTTATCAAGTGTCAATTAATCTTAATTTGGTTCCTAGAGAGATTAACAAAGGAACATCTTCTTAAAGAATCGATTGGAAGTTCAGGTATTGTATCATCATTCTCAGATTCTTCTTCTTGTTGTTGTTAAGGTTGAGGTGCTACCAGATTTTAAGTCGATGGAGCACTTGATGAAGAGGCTCTATGAGTTTGCAATTATTCAAATGTTGTATGCTGCTCATCATGAGGGGAAGCTTTGTTAACTTAAGAGTTTTTGCATTGAGGGTATTGACAGTAATAAATTTTGAATCATGAAGACTGATTTAAAAATAATATAAGATACATATTATATACTCCACATAATGAATTTTTTTTGACTTAAGTTGATGGAAGATGCAAATATCTTCTATGATATATTTTCCCTAATTGATTTGAGTTCTCTCATACAATCAACAAAATGCTTGATAATTGTTTTTGTATATAACACCATACTTCTAATCCTTGGTAGGACAGTGTGAGTAAGGATTCGGTGGATAATTCTAGCTTTAGGGCTCAAAGATATGGCATTTAGGTTCCTAAAGTCATTAATAAGGAAATTATGACTAGTGACATCTCCACCATAAACAATGAAAGATATTTCTTCCAATTCCTCTCCTTCCGTTAGGCAACATAAAATCATTCGTAGCCTGGGTAGTGGGAGAACAATTTTTACTCCACAAACTAAACTCAATATGATATCTTCATTAGAGTGAGGTCGATGAAAATCTAAATTAAGATTAGTATAAAAAAGCTTTACCATTAGTCGTATGATCTTCAAGTTATTTGTGTTGTAGTCGATCAGTATCGCTATTCCATGGTCATCGACAAATTCTCGAATAGCATAACCCAAAAATTCTTCCATCTTTACAAAAGACCCTTTAAAAATCCTTATAGTTTCTTGCTTTCAAATCGCTTAATAATAATGTCGTTGTGTAGCCACCATTGGATTTGAGCTTCAGTAGGCTCGTTGGAGGAGGTAAAAGCTTATTTCTTTCATTTTGGACCCATAGTTTTGGGATTAGGTGAAGAAAATGATTTTTTGAATATGATGAGGGTTAGAGTTTTTGTTAGTTGAATGAAGATGATTTTGAATGAAAAGAGGTTAAGTCTATGGTAGATATAAGAATTGAATGTGTGTGATTTTAAGTTAAGGTAGGTGCATCAAAAGTTATCTTTTGACCAACCAATCGTTTAAACAAAAGGCCGTACAATTACTTGTCGACTGAAAATAATTTACCGATCGATTGGTATATCTGTGAGATACAGGATTTTCAACACGCAAGGAATTAGTTTAAAATTGGGGAGATTTAGTCAACTGAATTTTTTATCTAGTCGACTAAATAACGTTTTAGTTGACTGAATGTATATGTTTAGTCAGTTGAAATTAGAAAATTATTAAACTTTTTAAAATGTATTCTAGTCGACTTACGATGTTGAACCAGTCGACTGATAATGTTGAAAAGTTGATTTTCTAGAAATTTATTTGCAAATGGTCTGTTGCGATAGACTTGATCCATCCACCTTCTTAAGCACGTTGTTTGTATTATGTTATAGATTACAAATATTTTATATATTATAGACTATAACTTATGTATAAAGATATATATCTACTTATTTTCCGAAGGTTCTGACTCTTTGGTGGACAAAAGATCCCATGAATTTGGTTCGTATATCTTTAATGGAGGATTCTTTGTAGGTTACTCCTTTTTGGTATGAACCGTATCTTTTGTTGGTGATCGACCATAGAATTTCATTATTTGTCGTTTGGTAAAGTTGAGGCGTTCACCTTGTCTGCGTTGTTCCCAGTACATCTCTTTTTGAAGACCCAAGCTTTCAATTTGCTAGTGACATAGGTCGCATATACAGTAATCATTAGAAGCTGTTACCACTCCTTCAAAAGTGAATAGATGTTTTTACTTTATTTCCTTTTGGGGTATATCTAGTATGTGGATCCACTAGAAGGTTTGAAAGATTTATGCTAGGTGAGGCATTTTTCTTATGTGTGTTGAAGTTGATTGAGGAAGAGCTCAAAGATTTGTCAAGAATCATTTTTAAATAGCATGAGAGCTTTAAAGAGATTTACAAGACAATGTTTATTTGTGTATTAAAAACTTTCGGCCAGTTTATATAATTGAATGGTAAGTATTAATAGTGTTAAAATATATGTGTTGTAATACATTTAACCATTAATTTAGACTATTTATACTTATGGTAATAATACAATATACTAGAAATAAATTTGATTTTGTTCTGTTTAATTTTAACAAATACGTATAATCTATTTAGTTATTGCATTTATTAAAGTAGCTCTTGTAGTGAAACTATTCCAAGTTCACGTCGAAATTTATAAACGTATTTTCATTTAACAATTTCATAAAAATAGCAGCAATTTGATTTTTAGATGTTATAAACTCTAATGAAATTACTTCTTTTTCAATACTATCTCATATAAAATGATGTCGTATATCTATGTGCTTTGTACATGAATGGTTTATCGTATTTTTTGATAAGTTTATAGTGCTTGTATTATCATAGTAAATCGATATTTTTTAAGTAAATTCTGAAATCTTTAAATATACGTTGCATGTATATTACTTGAGCACATACGAAAATAGCAGAAATGTATTCTGCTTCATATGTCGACAATGAAACACAATTTTGGTTCTTACTAAACCACGATAATAGAGGCTGTCTAATGAAATGAAAATTACCACTCGTACATTTTCTGTCTGCCCAACATCCTCCAAAGTCAGCATCGCTGTATGATACTTACTCGAAAGGACATTCATTCGGATAGAAAAGTCCGTAGTCTCTATTGTTGGTTAAGTAATGCAAATTCTTTTCACCACTCATAAATGTGATTCTTTGGGATTTGCGTGAAAGTGTGTACAGAAGAAAACACTCATCATTATGTATGAACAACTAGCGGTAAGATATAACAGTGACCCTATAATACTTTTGTATAGTTTTTATCTATGCTTTTATTGTTTTCATGTCTATATAAATGTATTATAGTACTCCTAGGTATCAATTTACTTGATGTATTTTCCATACCAAAATAATTTAGTAAATTATTGTAGTATTTTTCTTGATTAATGAAAATACCATTATTTAATTGGCAAACTAATGAAATATGAGAGTTCTTGTAACAAACCTAATTTTAATTAACATTATTTAGGATATTTAATTGGATAAATTAAATAAGACAATGTAAAAGTTAGAGAGATTGAGATTTAATAATTAATAGTGGTCATGCCTTAATGAATGAGTTAATAAGAATAGTTTAAGACTTAATAAGAAGGAGGAATAAATGCTAAGGGCAAAATGAGAATATACCTCAATTCCTGAATATAAACCCTTATTCTCTTATTTCCTCCCCCATTTCATCCACTACAAACAAAACTAAAACAATCAAGGTCAGCCTTTATCAAGGGTTTCAAGGGAAGTAAAGCTAGGGAAAACAAGATCATAGCTTAGGGGAATCAAATCAAATTCAAATCTCAACCTTCTTAAACCATTCAAGGAGAATAATAGTTACGCATCTCATGTTTTAAGGATTATTTAAGTTTTAAGTATATATCCGATTCATTTGCTTATGTTATGCCATGCTATGATAGTTTGGATGTTTATATGCTTATTGGTGAATTTATAGAATTTATTTATGAAATCAAGTGATATATTTGAGTCAGAAAACCTATCATATTTTACCCAAATGTCTTGATATTTTGATATGACTTTAGAAACATTATTTTAATAGTGGGCTTTTAATTTCATAATTTTCTTATTTAATGAGAATATTTAGTGAATTTTTAAGGTTGGAAAATGAGACATTTCGAGTTTAATTATTTATAATAATTAATTATGTTTTTAGCCCCAAATTTTTTTGTAATGAAGAATATGATTAATTGTGATTTTTTGGGATTTTTCCCAAGGGTATAAGATTTATTATGTATTATTTGAGCTAGGAAGGCTTAATTAATTATTAAAACAATTATATAAAAATATGTGGTTTGCATATGTTTTTTGAAAAGAAAGATAAGGGTGTGGAAGGTTTTAAGGAAAGTGTTTGATAAAGAAAGTTGTCATCCAATAGTATTTTGACAAAAATAAGGAGGTGGTGGAAAAGTTTTGCTTTTGATGGCAAATTTTCAGTTTTCATGTAAATTACGATAATGCCACGTCGAAGTCACCATTGTCTCTTCCCACCTCTTCGTGATCATGGCCTTCGCGCCAACCTAAGACGATACATATAATATCAGATGTCATCGGTATGGAATGGATCGGTCTGGGTCGAAGTGCAAAGTCTAGTATTATGATCGATGCCATAAACTTTGGAGTGAGCATTGCCGCCTGTTTTACTTAAACACTATGACATCACCTATTCCCAGTAGTGCCACCGACCCTATGTTTTCAAAGTGATCTCTTTGGCTCTAAAGAGGTCGCTTTTCTTATCGGCTATGTTGTTGCGTTTTATCATTTCAGCCTTATTGGCTACCGCTTTTAACCCTTAACACTTGTTTTCAAAGAAGAATAGGTTGCCACCTATTATCCCTTTGGCCTTAATGATGCCTCTTATGTTGTTTTGGCCAAGTATTTTTAAGGTTTTAAAATATGATTTATGAAGAGGTCGGCTTCCGCTATATACACTTACGTTCATAACTCGAAAACTTTAACATAGTTTATATTAAAGAGGGGCGACGACCCCAAATTGCGATAACAACGTCGAGGTTCATCAATACATAAGGTATAATTATTTTGTCCTTATGGCCTATGTTTTGAGGGGAGAAGACCCTCCTCGGCTATATCCTTGCTGCATTTATCAATATAAAGGCTTTATGTTATTTTAACCTCATGACCTATGTTTTGAGGGTTGAAGACCCTCATCAACTCCGTCGTTGCTGTGTTTTATCAATATAAAGATTTTATATTGTTTTGGCTCTATAACCTATGGTTTTGTATAGTGATGACTTTAAATGACTTTGACTTCATCAATATTACTTTATAAACGCATATATCATGGCATGATTGTTTTGACCGATAGTTAGAAAATTTGGTATATCTGGTAGGCCCGAGCCACCTATGTAGGTTTGTAGTTACTCCGTAAAAACTAAACATTAGGACGGATAGTCCACTAATTTGACAGATAATCATGATTACCTATGTAGCATGCATGCACATCATTGTTTATATTATCTATTTTAACCGATTTGGTTGCATGACTTTGATTTGCAAAAGATATATTTAAAAAGGGAATTATTGAAAGGAAAACCCATTTTGCTCAGCGGCATGGTCTCACTGAATATCTATTAAAGCAAGATGGCATATTGTTATGCACACCAGGCTTTTTGTCTGACCCGAAGTTTATGTTTTCCTCTTAGACTCTCGGGTGCTAAAATTTGATTTGAGTAGGTCGGGAGTAAGGGTTTTACAAGTCAAGTAGGTTTTTGCAAATAAAGCTCGGAGAATGCAGGAGGCAAAGCTAGCTATGTAGGAGTGTATCTATTACTATTATCCGTTGTGTTATGTCAATTGTCATATGAATGTGTTGACATCGGATGTATCTGTTTATTTAGTAACTCTGATCAACCAAGGGGGCGTCTTCATATGATGCTCTTGGAGTATTTTGTAATAATTATATTTTATCTAAATCCTGGACAACATTTGGGGATTATGTAATGAATATGAAGTATACCTTTGAAATGAAATGTGAAAGTTTGCTTTGGTAATTGTGTTTAAAATTATTTCATAATCTTGTGCTTCTGATATTATGGGCACCATTAACACGACTGCATTTTATCGCTGGAAGTTAACACTATAAATGACTGCAGCATCTGTAGCATTAGTTTCGGGCCTTAGAAATGGGGATGCTACAACTTAGTAACAGAGCATAGGTTTATGTAAAACTAAATAATTTTGAAATTTAAAAGGAATTTTTGAAAATATAATCCGAATGAATCAGAGAATAAAATTAGGGTATGGGATAATGTTATAATAATGTACTTGTATTTTTATATATAAGTATACTCTTTATCTGTATTCTCCTTCTCTCTTAGACCGTTATTCCATATCTTACTAAGGTTCAAATGCAGATTTAAGGAAGTAAGATGTTTGTACCAAAATTGGGTACAACACTCTTCGGAAGTCTTTGAAGAGATAAAATGAAGAAATTAAATGGAAAAAGAGGAATTATCTAACAAAAACTCCAAATTTCAGAAATAAGAATAATTAAAGTGCAAGGAGACACAGGAATTTAGAGTGGTTCGACATATAGCCTACATCCACTATGAAGTAGTTTGCTTTATTGATCTTTCTTTTATGTTTACAAGTGAATTCAATGATTTACAGTGGGCAATTATGATTTGCAGTAGTGAATCTCGTTGGTAGCAGCAGCAATTGAGTTCAAATCTGGATCTGGCGGAGTCCGGGCGTTGGAGATCTCAAAGAGGAAGATGAACCCCTTTTCTGTTGGCTTTGGGGGTCTATTTACAGATGTAGGAGGCAGATATATCGCTCAGATCTCGGGAGCCCTTCTCTGGCATGTGACTAGGCCCGAATGCCCAAGCCCGTGAAGTTTCGGTCCGATCGGCGATCGACACGAACAGATTTCGACTCGATCAAGATTTCATCCAATGGAGTCGAAATTTGGCGTGGACATTCTTTAGCATGCTCGTAGTCTTCTGTGAAAATTTCATAGCATTTGGACTTGTAGTTTGGGAGATATGATCGATACGAAATGGGGTTTTCGGTAGGCTGTTTCCTTCGACTTGCTCCAGTTTCGACTCGCTTCCATTCGACTCGGTGACGTGGCACATGATTCTCACTCTGTTATGGATGTTGCTTTGAGCGAGTCGAACTGTTCGCTGATTGAGCGAGTCGAAGTGTGCCCAGATCGAGCGAGTCAAAGTAAGCACTGGTCGAGCGAGTCGAAGTAAGCATTGGTCGAGCGAGTCGAAATGGGGCATCCTGGGAGGTTTGAGCAGTGGAGTCGAAGTTGATGGAGTCGAACAGTTGTTCGAGTGGAGCGAGTCAAAGCGTGCACTTTCGATGGTTGCAAACTGGAGCGAGTCGAAGAGGGCAGCTCTAAGGGATGCGAAGCGAGTCGAACCTGGACGACTCGAAGTTGACCTCTGAGCGAAGCGAGTCGAAGTTGTCACTCCTAGGCGTTGCGAAGCGAGTCGAAGTTGGCTTCTGCTAGTTGCTAACGGAGCGAGTCGAAGTATGCACTCCCTATGGATTCGAACTGGAGCGAGTCGAAGGAGGCTGTTCTTGACCAATTTTGTATCGTTCATAACTTGAGCATACAAACTCGGATTGACTTGAGATTTGGAATGTTGACTCTCATAACTTAGGTTGTCATGCCATATCAATTTTGGCTCGATCCGGACTCGGACAAAATTCATCGATATCCATAGTGAGCCTGTGTATAACTGATCTCTGGGACGGGCCGCCACTGGTTACTAGTCAATTCCTTGGTATTACGGCCTTGCCAAAAGGCGGGATAAGATTTGCCCCCCAAAATACGTCTTGTGAAAACATGATGTGCTTTGAAGTGTTGTAGTCTTTACTTTGAATAGTTATCGTCTTTTTGTTGAAAGCTGTAACCTTTGCCCGTTCTTCTTGATAATGTAAACTGTTGACTGCCGATTACTGTACCATGTATTGTTGCAACTGATTGTTGTATACTAGTGGTTATCCGTTTGTTGCTGTAATCGTTATTGGATGAGTTTCTGATTCCTGAAAATCTGGAATACTGAATATTAGTTCGACATTCATGCATATACGTTAACCTGACTCTCGGTGAAGTTCGTGCGTCCATGAGTCATTGTCAGTTTATTTTACTTTTGAATTACGTATCGATCCTCTCCTGAACTGATGTGAAATTCACTGCAACAACGCTCGATGGTTGCTTTTGAATGTTCCTTCGTAACGATCCTTTCCTGAATCGAGGTGAAGGGTTGAAACATCGAAGATGATTTTCATTGGATTTATGGATGCGAAGCAAGTATGTCGAGTTGATGGAGTTGGCCTCTGGAAGTCATGATTTTATGGATTCGAACTGGTTGTTCGACTCGGTTTTGGTTCGAACTTCTTTGTTCGACTCGGTCTTGGATTTGAACTGCATAGGAGCCAGAGTCGAAACGCACAGGAGACAGAGTCGAAAGGGAGTGAGTCGAAATGAGCAAGAGACGGAGGAGCGAGTCGAAGTGCACAGGAGACGGAGGAGCAAGTCGAAGTGCACATGAGACGGAGTCGAAGACAAGCGACACGAAGGGGTGCTCCGCATCAATGCACTGAAGAGGGAGTCGAAGCACGTGTTCGACTCCACTGGGATTTGAATCGTTTATTCCCCTTCATTTCCAAGCCCATATAAATACTTTGTACTTAGCCGTTTTTCCACTTTTCATCTTTCGCCCTCCTTCCTTGCCTTCGAAACGCTCAGAAACTCGAGAAGATAGAACAAACTTCCTTGCCTTCGAACCGATTCATACCTTCGATTATCTGACCCAGTTGACAAATTTAGGTAATCCATTGAGCGAAACCATCGCGTAAACGAGGAGACTCGATTCTTAACACCAAATCAAATAGAGTCGTGGTCGATCGAAAGTTCTCTAGCCTCAGCTTCGTGTCTCTCTGGAATATGGGTTTCGAGATGATGAGGCGAAGGTCTTCGTATCGATCGATGGTGGATCTCCACATCGAATCGAGTGCTTTGAATTCATGGATCGATACGAAGGGGTCGCGCCTGATGGACTCGAAACGATGGCCTTGGATTGAGTCGAAAAGGGTGGTTTTCGATCGAGTCGAAGGGTGCAGTCTTGGGAGCGAGTCGAACTGAGTGGTCAGAGAGCGAGTCAAAATGCGTGGTCTTGGGACCGAGTCGAACTCGATGGTCTTGGGGAGCGAGTCGAACCATGTGGTCCTGGGAGCGAGTCGAAATGCGTGGTCCTGGGACCGAGTCGAACTCGATGGTCTTGGGGAGCGAGTCGAACTGGGGATTTCGAATTGAGCCCTCTAGTTCGGGTCGAACTTTCGTGTCAACCTTCGACCGAGTCTGACTCATGTGCACACGACCGTAGCTTATTGATGCGACCACGGATCTCGCAAGCGATACAAATTTGATCATCAAAAGAATTTGAATCTTCTCACACACTTGAACAATTGCTTCCGACGAGCTTCAAATTTGCATAATTGGACTTAACCGTTTCACTGCATATCTGATTTCCTATCGAAGCTCGTCGATGAAACTGTGACCTATAAAAATGACAACAAATTTTGACTTGAAATGATGGTCAACGATTAGATGGTATGGTTGTGACGGTCAGCGATGATGGTCCTTCTGACTGAATTCCGAAGCCTCGTCGTTTACACGTTTTCCTTAATCCGGTTAATCTTCTCAAATAATATACAGTACTGCACCGCACAACACGCTCACACACTTTACACTGGGGGATGCACGAGTGTTATTTGTCAGTTTAATAATGATTTTTTATAAGCTAGCTAGTTATGGATCCTTCAAGTTCTCAACAGCCGGAACTCCCAAGTTCTATTCCTCCAACCATAGAGATACCGGTTATCGAAGCCGAAGTCATAGAGCCAGCTCCAGATGAGCGTCCGGGTGCTCGGTTTATTCTCAATCCAACAGATTCCGTGCCGTCGGGTATCTCTGAAGATATGTTAGGACAGATTTGCTTAAGGCATGGTTTGTCGCTTGACGACGTGCTACTTCCTGGGCCAACTGACAGGCCACACAATCCCCCGGAGGGGTTTACTGCTTTCAACCGTCACGCTTGCACAGCGGGGACACTTCCTCCCTTCAATGAATATATAAGGGAGATGTTATCGTTTCTTGGCATAGCTCCATCTCAGCTACACCCCAACGGGTATGCCTTGTTGAACGTCACCTTTGTCCTATTTATGGAGATCCTCATTCGACCGCCGAAGCCGATCGAAATCAGATATTTATTCAACGTCAAAAGCCGTGGAGACAGCCCTTCCTTTACCTTCCTGGAGGCGATCAGAAGCTGCCACATTGTACTGGGCTCTTGGGGAAGGCTAAGTTATTATAAAACTGAATGGTTCTACGTTCGGTGCCCCCCTGGATTTGCTGGGCGGTGGTTGGACAGACGTAAGTGTTGCCATTTCTCTCTTGAATCATTTGAGATACTAGTAACTGACTTCCAAACTGACATACTTTTCCTTTCTTATAGCTGCAATCTCTCGTCCCGATGGCGCATACTTCAGAGAGCTTGTTCGGATTCTTCAAGCGTTTCCGGGCGAAGAGAGGCACATAGACTTAGTCCTAACCGACAGGAATTTGAGGGTTGTCGGTTTGATAGAACGGAGACAGATCATCCATCTGGAAGGGATACATAGAGTAGTCCCGAAGAAATGGGTGAAGCGCAAAGCGCCCGCAGTCGTGATCGCCGAAGAATTTGATCCGGAAAGAACGCCTACCAACACCGAGCTCCCAGCTGGGCCTTCTGCCGATGTCCAGGATTCGGGAGGAAGAAGAAAAGGCAAGGCCGCTGCTCACAAACGCCCTAAATCTAAGAGATTTAAATCCGTGGTCGTGTCTTTACCTTTCCAGGGGATTAGAATTTCAGAGGCTCCTCCCCCGCAAGTGGAGAGTCCTTTTGCAGGGCTTGCTGATATCCCGATCCTGGATTTCGTGTCGTCTCCACACGACGCCGGGACGGAGGGGCTTGATAGTGCTTTTGAACTGAGCGGTTCGCTTGCTACGAGTGCGGCCGACATTTCCGGTTGGTCGGGGGATTGCACACGCATACACTTCACTACACAAAATGATTCACAACTGTACTTCGTCCAACTTAGGAAGTTACTAACTCTTTCTTCGTTTACCATTTTCAGGTACTATGTATGGAAGGGGATCTATGCTCGGGAATCTTCGCCCAGCCCGAAAATCTTCTGGTTACTACAATTCCCGCCGGAGGGATTCAAATAGAGATCGCGATCATGAATACTCTAACCAGGACAGGTATGGGCATGACAGAGAGTATAGACATCGATCCAGATCACGCTCTCCTCCTCCTAGACTTCCGTCTCCTCCCCCTGTTCAAACTTCAAATCCACCAGAGCCTCCTCGTCACAAGTTGTCTTCTCATGCTTCTAGGTCCGAAACTCATCTTCAGAGAGTCGAGACCACGGCCTCTATGATTACCGAGCAAGTCCCTACTGAACCCACAGGGGAAGGAGCTCTTAAGTTGGCTCAAATGAGGAAGGACTTGCTGAACATCTGTTTCGACGGTTATGACTTCCCACCGCACTTAAAGAGAATCCCATCAGGGGTGGAAAACACGGTGCACGACTTCGTTCACGACATACACACCTAGTACCAGGAGTGGGCAAAGGCTGCCGAAAAAGCTTCCAAAGTGGCCTTCGAGCAAGCCAAAGCGCTCGAGAAGATGGAGACCGAGCTTGCAAAAAGGGATCGGATTATTCAGGTACTCTCTGCTGAGTCCGAGTCTTCTCGGAAATCTGAGATGGAGGCCGTTAATAGGGCTGATGAAGCAAAGGCGGAAATGGAGAGGTTGGGGCAGACACATGTTGCCCTGGTGGAGGAGATGGGCCACCGGAACACTAAAGTCATTGCTGAGCGGGACGCGGCGGACAAGGAGCTTAATGAACTCAAGGCCAAATTTGCTAATTTTGCCAAGGCGACAGACGACGCGAACAATGCAGCCCAGGAGGCGTGCGAACAACCTGTTCTGCTCAGGGATGAACGGGATGCGGTGGTGGCTAAAGTCCAGAAGGTGGAGACTGAGGTCAAGGAGAGGGTGAAGCTGGCCGAGTCCAGGCTAGAGGCTGACATCGAAGACCTCCTTGTTGTTTACAATGCTAATGTGCTGAGGCACAGGGGCCTAGCCTGGCTCGATGACTTTTCAACGCATCTCCACAATGCTTGGAGCCGACTAGTTGAGGAAGAGAAAGAGGTGCATCAGGGCGAGTCCGTAGATGAATTCGAACTTGAGAATCACATTCTGACTGATGATGAAAAGAAGATTCTCCATGAGTCAATGATTCTGCGTGAGAAGGAAAAACTTGGCGCCTAGCACTTTGAAGTGGTGGAGGGTTCTGGAGTTGACCACCACGAAGCAAGTCTTGAAGTTCCACCATCAACCCAGCCCGAATCCTCATCTGCGGTCGATCCCCAGGCTGTTCCTGCTTATAATCCAGATCAGCCGTAGATGTCACCGGCTGCAGCGCAAGTTACCGATGCCGCTCTGCCGCCTACGAGCCAAACTGAGGAAGGTATTCTGAACATTCCACATATTTTTCTCAAATCGGAATCTTCGATCGAGTTAAGTCCTAACGGTTCCTTTATTCTTTTTCCAGTGATCGATGCTGCACCGGCCATGCCTCCTGCCACTCAAGAACCATATCAAATGCAGGAGGCTATCATGACCGAAGCAACCACCATGAGTACAGCTGCCCCGCTCGATGACATGCAAGGGAGTACGATCGTGTTCAACGAGCAACTGATGGATGAACTCTTTCGCCGCCACTGCAGTCCTCGTGCTGACTTTTCATCTATCATGAGTGGAACTGATCCTGCTACAAGCTCTTCAATGCCGACTACTGATGCCCCCAGCGGGGCTCGAGCAGTAACCAAAGAGGAGATGTTTTCTCAGATTGACGCTGAACTGGCAGCGGCGGCCTATGGCGGCAGCTTTGGAGGTGGGATGGCAGCATCGGGACCTACACTGCTCGGAATGATGTCTCTTGGTGGTACTGTCTTTCTCACCAGCCTGCCTATTCCACCTTCTGTAATTGATCCCGTTCCTCTGACTTTGCCCGTAGGGAGCATTCTTATTCACACGAGTTCGAAGGAGGACGTCGACATAATGCCCTCGCCTAAAGACCAACCACCGAAAATCAAAGGCTCGAAGAGAAAGATTGGCGATGGATCCAGCGGGTCCACACTGAGGAGGAAGCTAAGGAAAAAGAAAGATTAGGCATGCTCTTCCGGTGTATTTTGATTTGCATTTTGTTAGCCATGTATAGGTGCGGGTTCGGCCCCTACTAGTAGGAATTTTTTGGAAACTTGTACACGAACTTCTTCTATAATCAGTAGAAATGAAACTTTTCTTTTTTGACTTCTTTTTTGTCATTGCGTATTTGTCTAGGTGTTTCAGTGTCTGAAACGCACTTGTGAAGTTTCAGTTTCCGAGCGAAGTTGGTTTCCGTTCGCCAAGTTCGGGTATTGTGGACATGGTTTGCGACTTGGAAACGAGTCGAATTTTGACGTCGCATTGCTTCGGTTGGTGGTTGACGCTTAGGTCTTGCCCCCCAGTCTTGGTGGCATGTTGTAAAACATCAGTCGGCGATTGCCCTTTTCTTATTGCATGCCGAGTCTAGTGCCACTGGATGGGCGTTTGAGACAAACGGGGATTGAGCGGTTTATTCACGCTTGTCCGATCGTTGATGATCATATCCGCACTCCGGGGATCTTCATTTGTTTATTGGCGGTTGGTCACGCTGGCTTGAGTTTCAATCATATGTCTGCTATCTGGGGACTTGGCATTTGTACTCCGACTCGCGCTTCGGGAACTTGGAGTTGATAATTATACTTCGATCCATGCTTCGGGAACCTGAAGTTGGTGTTTACGCTCCGTTTCACATTCTGGGAATCCGGAGTCGATGCCTATGCTCCGACTTGCGCTCTGAAAGTTCGGGGCTATTGTTTATTCTCTAATTCGCGCTCTGGGAATTTAGAGTTGATGCTTATACTCCGCTTTGCACTCTGGGAGTATGGAGTTGATGTTTATACTCCGCTTCGTACTCTGGGAATACAGAGTTGGTGTTTATACTCCGGTTCGCGCTCTGGGAATACGGAGCTGATGTTTATACTCCGCTTCGCACTCTGGGAACTCAGAGTTGGATGTTTATACTCCGCTTCGCACTCTGGGAATACGGAGTTGATGTTTATACTCCGGTTCGCACTCTGGGAATTCGGAGTTAGATGTTTATACTCCACTTCGCACTCTGGGAATTTGGAGTTGGATGTTTATACTCCGCTTCGCACTCTGGGAATACAGAGCGCTTCACACTCTGGGAATACGGAGTTGATGTTTATACTCCGCTTCGCACTCTGGGAATACGGAGTTGATGTTTTACTCTGGTTCACGCTCTGGGAATTCGAAGTTGGATGTTTATACTCCGCTTCGCACTCTGGGAATACGGAGTTGATGTTTATACTCCGCTTCGCACTCTGGGAATACGGATTTGATGTTTATACTCCGGTTCGCGCTCTGGGAACTCGGAGTTGAATGTTAATACTCCGCTTCGCACTTTGGGAATACGGAGTTGATGTTTATACTCCGGTTCGCACTCTGGGAACTCGGAGTTGAATGTTTATACTCCGGTTCGCGCTCTGGGAACTCGGAGTTGATGAAGGATTGTCGTGTATCAATCCTTTTTTGACTTTTATGTGATGGCTTGCCCTCGAGCTCGGGTTTCACTTAGGGAGTGATTGGTTGCATCGTAGCTACTCTCTATTTGAATAAATCCCACTGTATGATGAGACTTAGCTCTCCATGCATAGTGATGGTCATATGAAGTATTTCAAGTAAATCACAGCTCTGGCTCGAAGAGGTTGCATTTTATTGCTGAAATAAGAAAGTATGGCAAAGTTAGTTGCCTTATTACAAGTTCTAATTTCGAAATGCATAAACAAATTGCAAAAAAGGAAAGTAAACTAAATGGATAAAGATAGCCCGTCAGGTGTAATAGCGGCGAAGGCTCTCGCTAATCCAAGCTCTTGGCAGAGTAAGACCGTCGACGGTCGATAACTTGAATGTGCCATCTCCGAGCCTTCGTTTAATAACATACGGTCCTTCCTATGTCGGCTTCATATGCGAAGGAACCAGATAGATTCTTTTTAAGACGAGATTGCCTAGTTCGAAGGTTCGCAGACGGACCTTGGCGTTGTACAATCGGGTGGCTCGACTTCGATGCGCAGCTGCCCTCGGATCAGCTTCTTCACGCTTCTCATCTAGTAGATCGAGAGATTCAGCGAGTAATATAGCATTTGTCTTTGGATCATAGTATGTCACACGATGAGAAGGTACTTCTAGCTCGACTGGAATAATGGCCTCTGAACCGTAAGAAAGAGAGAATGGAGTGTGGTTGGTCGCGGTCTTGTGGGTTGTTCGGTAAGCCCATAGAGCCATAGGAAGTTCATCGACCCACTTGCCCCCGACCTTTTCCAGTCGTTTCTTCAGGATGGACTTTATAACTTTATTAACTGTTTTGACCTGTCCGTTTGCTTGAGGGTGTGCAACTGCAGAAAAGTTCTTTTGGATATGAAATCGTTTGCAGAAATCTTTGAATTCAGCACTGTCGAATTGGGTTCCGTTTTCCATAATAATGGTATGTGGAAGACCGAATCGGCAGCTGATGTTACGAACCACAAAGTTGATAACTTTCTTCGTTGTAATGGTAGCGAGAGCTTCGGCTTCAGCCCACTTTGTAAAGTAATCAACTGCGACGATGGCGTACTTCGCACCACCTTTTGCCAGAGGTAGAGCACCGATGATGTCGATGCCCCACATCACGAACGGCCATGGGCTGACCATTTGCGTTATCTCAGTAGGAGGAGCCATGGGGATTCAGGCATATTTCTGGCACCTATCACATTTCTTTGCATAGTCCAACGCATCGCGATTCACGATAGGCCAGTAATATCCGTAGCGAAGTATTTTCTTGGCAAGTGCTTGCCCCCCAGTGTGATCGCCACATTCTCCCTCATGCACATCGCGCAAAACTTGTTTAATCTCATCATGAGCGATACATCGGAGTAGGGGAACTGAGTATACCCTCCTGTACATGAGTCCATTCTGGATGGTAAATCTT
Source organism: Allium fistulosum (assembly GCA_030737815.1). Taxonomy (NCBI): domain Eukaryota; kingdom Viridiplantae; phylum Streptophyta; class Magnoliopsida; order Asparagales; family Amaryllidaceae; genus Allium; species Allium fistulosum. The sequence continues at coordinate 659,769,298 of CM060908.1, read as the reverse complement.
GAGGCCTTTCGAAGGACTTGTCTCTTCTCACTCTTGCGTTCCGGCAGGGTTCCGTGCTCAATGTAATTTTTGAGTGGGGTCATCCATGAATCCTTTTCGGGAACGATTTCGCATACCCGGTTTATTTCTGTCCGGTCGATACTTGGGGAAGATAGCGTTTCTACGGGAACGAGTCCCATTTGTTGAGCTTCACCTGTGCTGGCTAGCATTGCCAATGAATCAGCCTTTTGGTTGCGCTCCCGAGGTATACAATAAATGGCGTAGTAATCGAACTGATTCAGTACTTCCTGAACTCGAGCTAAGTAAGCAGCCAACCTTCGATCTCTTGCCTGATACTCTCCCCGTACTTGACACACAACCAATTGTGAATCACAATAAACTTCCACAGCGATGATTTTTAGATCTCTGGCGAGTTTCAAGCCAGCTAAGAGGGCTTCGTATTCAGCTTCATTATTGGTTGCATGAAAGTCAAACTTCAAAGCGTAGCATATAGATCGACCTTCGGGGGTTTCGATTACGACGCCAGTGCCCGAACACCGGTCGTTTGATGCCCCATCGGTATACAGCTTCCAGACATATTCGGGGGATTTACTGGTTTCAGGCAAGTACTCTGGAATGGTGAATTCAACTATGAAATCAGCGAGAACTTGTCCTTGTATTGCTCGTCTTGGAGTGTAAGTAATATCAAACTGACCCAGCTCGATGTTCCACTTGAGTAACCTACCAGACGTCTCAAGCCGCGAAAGGACCTGTCGTAACGGCTGGTCGGTGTAAACAACAATGGGATGTGCTTGGAAATACGGTCGGAGTTTTCTTGATGCGATTACAAGGCAATAAGCCAACTATTCTAGCTTTGGATAGTTCCTTTCAGCCCCAGTCAATCGTTTGCTGATGTAGTATACTGGCTTCTGTATCCCGTCTTCTTCTCGAACCAAGGCAGCACTGATAGCGTTTTCTGATATCGCCAAGTATGCATACAACTTCTCATGATCAATAGGCTTTGACAATATTGGTGGTGTGGATAGATGTTTAACTAGTGCTTGGAAAGCGCCTTCGCACTCCGTGGTCCATTCAAAGTTTCATTTCCCTTTTCGGATCAGATCGAAGAAGGGAATGCATTTGTCAGTGGACTTTGAAATGAACCTGCTCAATGCCGCTACCTTTCCATTGAGACTCTGGACTTGCTTTATAGTTTTGGAAGTTTCAAAATTTCTGATTGCCCAAATCTTTTCGGGATTGGCTTCGATTCCCCGGGCGTTAACGATGAACCCGAGGAACTTTCCGGATGCAACTCCAAAGTGACATTTCAGTGGGTTGAGCTTCATCTTGTTTTCCCGAAGTATGTTGAACATAGTTTCCAGGTGTTTTACATGGTCGGTGGAGAGTCGTGACTTCACAAGCATGTCGTCGACATATACTTCCATTGTTTTCCCGATTTGATCGGCAAACATCCGATTGACCAATCGTTGATAAGTAGCTCCGAAGTTCTTGAGTTCGAATGGCATAACCTTGTAGCAGTAAAGTCCCAGGTTAGTCTCGAAGCTTGTATGTTCCTGATAGGGTAAATGCATCGGTATCTGATTGTAACCAGAGTATGCGTCCATGAAGGATAAGAGTTCATGCCCAACTGTCGAATCTACTAGCTGATCAATTCTAGGAAGTGGGAAACTGTCTTTGGGACATGCTTTATTCAGATCGGAATAATCGACACATGTTCTCCACTTTCCATTCGACTTTCGGACGAGCACGGGATTAGACACCCATTCAGGATATAGTGCATCTCGAATGAACCCGTTCGCTTCAAGCTTTTCTACTTCTTCATTAAGGGCGGCAGATCTCTCTGGATCCATACCGTGTCTTTTTTGTTTGACTGGGACATGCCGCGGGTCAATGTTTAGAGTGTGGCTGGCGATGTCCGGTGAGATCCCACGCATATCAGAATGTGTCCAGGCAAATACGTCAAGGTTTGCCCGCAGAAATTCAACCAATTCCTCCTGAGCTTGCTGGCTTAGCTGAGATCCAATCTTTATAATTTTCGAGTCATCGTCACTGTCAATCGGGACATCAATCGTCAGTTCGACCGATGATGCTTGATTTTCTTTAGATTCTCCTTCGTCTTCAGCCTCTCTTGGATCAAGGTCTTTGAGGAATTGGCTGGGGTGCTTGGGCCTGGGCCCGGGCGTTAATTGTCAATTATCGGCGAAACGGACGCAGAGAGATTCCTCTACGCCCTTTCCTTTCTCCTTTCGCTGTGCCTCTCGCAGCTCAGCAACATAACAGGCTCCGGCAGTAGCCTGATCTCCCTGAACGATTCCTATTCCATGATCAGTGGGAAATTTTAAGGTCAAACACCATGGGGCAATGGCTACCCTGAATTCAGCGAGGGCCGGTCGGCCCAAGAAAGCGTTGTAAGGGGAGTCTATGTCCAATACAATGAACTGCAACATCCACACTCTCCGACGTTCTCCAACTCCCAACTCTACTGGCAGTTCCACCATTCCAGTGGGTATAGTGGCACTTCCGTTGAAACCATGGACTCGAGATTGACAAGTCTTCAAGTCTGTGGCTTCCATCTTCATTTGATCATAAGCTCGCTTGAACAAAATATTCACAGAGCTTCCACTGTCAACTAAGATCCTTTTCATCCAAGCAGGTCCTACTTGTGCTGAGATGACTAGTGGATCAATCGTGGGAGCTTCGACTTTATATGCGTCTCTGCTTCTGAACACGATGTCATCCGCCATCGTTTTCTGTTGCTTGGCCGGAGCCCCCTCATCAAAACTACTGCAACACTCGAAGTCCGCATGCCTGATAGAACTGGCATACGACTCCATTTCCTTCCAGCTTCGATCTGCTGGGTGAGGACCACCACTTATTGTATTGATGACCAACCTCCCGTCTTCACGAGCGGGTTCCTCTTGTCTTTCCTGATTCGGCGCACGATTCTGATTTGATGGGCCTGCACCACCGGACTGCGGCGCCCGAACATACTGATCCAACTTCCGCTCACGTATCAGTTTTTCAATGAGGTCTTGTAAGTGATGACACTCATTGGTGTTGTGGCCATAACTCTCATGGAATCTACAGAACTTTCCTGTTTGGATTTGTCTTTCAGTTGGTGGTTTTGGGGCAGGTTTTTTATACTGCATGGTATTGCAGGTCAGCAAATACACATTTTCCAACTACGTGTTCAATGGAGTGTAATTATCGTATATGGAAGCTCTACGCCGTGGTCCACGATCCTGATCGTGTTTTTTATTCTGATTTCTATTGTCCCTCTGCTGATTCTGTTTATTCTAGATGTTCAATTGAATTTTTCCAAAGCTATCTCCGGACTGTTTAACAGTGATGTTACTTTGGATACCTTCGATGTTGGGCCCTGCGTCATCCTGCTTCCTAGACTGTTTCGCATCCTCCCTTCTCAGGAATTGGGCTGCCTTGGAATAGAAACGGTCCAATGACGCAGGTGGTTTCCCAGCTAACCAATTTACGAACTCGGAATCAGCATCAATCCCCTTAGTCAGTGCCATCAGGATAGAGTTATCATTGGGATTGCTGGGGAAACTACGATACTTTACTGCGTCATCAGCTCTAGCAGCATTCATCAGCCATTCGTATTTCAGGACGTGTTGATTGGGATCAGAACTTCCTTCATAAATTGGCAAAGCTGGTATCCTGAAGTGCCGAGGTGGTTTAGCATATAAAACATCATCGGTGAAAGGGGTATGACTTCGGGAGATTCCCCAGTCGTCATTAGAGAGACCCTGACTTTCACGGATCATTTGGCGGATCATCGCTGGTATATCCGGTGTTCGGATGCTTGGAGCATGTTGTGCCAAGGTGTGGTCGGGTTCCACAGCGTGAGTCTGGATCGGACGCGGTCGACGGTCCGTGCCTCGCCTCCTTGGTTCAACATCCTCAGGGACATAAGGCTCAGGAGTCTGCTCTCGTTGGCTACGTTGAGGATCAGCTTGGTTTCTAGCATCACCTCCCCGTCCGGCAGTGGTGGTAGTAGCAATGTTGCCGGTAACATGATAAGGAGTAGCTTCTCCCCGAGTTGAAGGTTCTGTGCGGAGGCTAGCGGATGGTCCAGCTCTAGGTTGCCTAAGGCTCGAAGCAGGTTGGTGTCCCGTGGCTTGGGTGTAGCTTCCACCTAACCGTGGACGTGTGGATCTAGTTTGGACATCGGAGAAAGCTGATCTCTCTGTGGAAGAGTGAGAACCTTGGTCTCTTCTGGATCTTCTTCTCCTTTGGCGATTTAGCTGGTTAGTCAACTCCGTGTTGGCGCGTAGTTATTCCGCTAGCTGGTGTCAACTTTGGGTCAACTCTTGAAGCAATGTCTGGAATTCTTGTCTAGTGATTGGACCTGATGGATCTGAAGGTCCTACATCATTTTGGTTGGATGGAGGTGATTGCACGGGATTTTTTCGATCCCTTGCTCCTTGATCAGCAGCTGTAGAAGTGGTACGTGTGCTCACCATAATGAATTGATGAAGTCCTTTCCTAGATCTGATCGCAAATCTGAATAGAATGGAAGGGCTTCAAAGTTCTAGATCTGGATCTTCTTCTTAGATTTATGCAATCCAATATAGATAGGAGATCCAAAGAGCAGGAGAAAAATTGATTTTTTCTCAGTGAAAGCACCAAAGTGTTTATACCAAAATTAGGCACAACACTCTTCGGAAGTCCTTGAAGAGATACAATGAAGAAATTAAATGTAAAAAGAGGAATTATCTAACAAAAACTCCAAATTTCAGAAATGAGAATAATTAAAGTGCAAGAGACACAGGAATTTAGAGTGGTTCGGCGTATAGCCTACGTCCACTATGAAGTAGTTTGCTTTATTGATCTTTCTTTTGTGTTTACAAGTGAATTTAATGATTTACAGTGGGCAATTATGATTTGCAGCAGTGAATCTCGTTGGTAGCAGCTGCAATTGAGTTCAATTCTGGATCTGGCGTAGTCCGGGCGTTGGTGATCTCAAAGAGGAAGAAGAACCCCTTTTCTGTTGGCTTTGGGGGTCTATTTATAGGTGTAGGAGGCTGATATTTCGCTCAGATCTCGGGAGACCCTCTCTAGCACGTGACCAGGCCCGCACGCCCAAGCCCGTGAAGTTTCGGTCCGATCCGCGATCGACACGAACAGATTTCGACTCGACCAAGATTTCATCCAATGGAGTCGAAATTGGGCGTGGACATTCTTTAGCATGCTCGTAGTCTTCTGTGAAAATTTCATAGCATTTGGACTTGTAGATTGGGAGATATGATCAATACAAAATGGGGTTTTCAGTAGGTTGTTTCCTTCGACTCGCTCCTATTTCGACTCGCTTCCGTTCGACTCGATGATGTGGCACTTGATTCTCACTCTGTCCTGGATGTTGCTTCGAGCGATTCGAACTGTTCACTGATTGAGCGAGTCGAAGTGTGCCCAGATCGAGCGAGTCGAATTAAGCACTAGTCGAGCGAGTCGAAGTAAGCACTGGTCGAGCGAGTCGAAATGGGGCGTCCTGGGAGGTTTGAGCAGTGGAGTCGAAGTTGATGGAGTCGAACAGTTGTTTGAGCAGAGCGAGTCGAAACGTGCACTTTCGATGGTTGCAAACTGGAGCGAATCAAAGAGGGCAGCTATGAGGGATGCGAAGCGAGTCGAACCCGGACGACTCGAAGTTGACCTCTGAGCGAAGAGAGTCGAAGTTGTCACTCCTGGGCGTTGCAAAGCGAGTCGAAGTTGGCTTCAGCTGGTTGCTAACGGAGCGAGTCGAAGTATGCACTCCCTATGGATTCGAACTGGAGCGAGTCGAAGGAGGCTGTTCTTGACCAATTTTGTATCGTTCACAACTTGAGCATACAAACTCGAATTGACTTGAGATTTGGAATGTTGACTCTCATAGCTTAGGTTGTCATGCCATATCAATTTTGGCTCGACCCGGACTCGGAAAAAATTCATCGATATCCATAGTGAGCCTGTGTATAACTGATCTCTGGGACGGCCCGCCACTGGTTACTAGTCAATTACTTGGTATTACGGCCTTGCCAAAAGGTGGGATAACATAAGATAAGGAGGCAGGAAACATAAGAGTAAATCTCGGTGGAGGAAGCACCGCTACTAATGGAAATGTCAGGTCCAATACTAGTAGGAACCCAGGTTGATAAATGGTTGCAAATGTAGATGCTAGAACACCACCGGTTGATATGGAAGCAATGCATCAATTCTTTGTCAACATGTTGCAAGTAGGAGTTGCTGCTGGATTAGTTGGTGGAAATGCTGGAGGAGGTATTTAGGAAGTTTCGGCTGTCAGCAACTATGTTGTGCTGAGTAGAGACTATGCAAGCTTGGTGGGAAGCCATTCATTGGAACTGAGGATGCAATTGAAGTGGAGATTTGGTTACTTCATTGTGAAAGATTCTTTGTTTATCTTGGTTTGAATGATGAACAGAAAAGGAGATTGGCGTCTAGGCAATTGCAAGGAGCTATGTTGTATTGGTGGAATAGTGTAACTGTCAGGGTAGCAGAGGAGACTTTTACTTAGACTGAATTCAGAAAGAGGTATGAAGAAAGTTTATGTCTGAGATCGCTAAGTTAACTCTGTTGAGGAAGTTTGCTGAGTTGGTGCAAGGTGATATGGTAGTGCTTGAGTACTCAACCAGATTTGAGGAGCTGTCCCGTTATGGGCATACTACTATGGATATTGTGATAAAAAGGAATGAGAAGTTCATCTATGGACTAAGACCTGAGCTTACTAGGGCAACTTTACCACATCTCAAGGATCCATGTGATGTAGACATGGAGATGGCTTTGCGAAATGAAGAGATGCTTGCTTTGTTCAGTAATAACAAGTAAACAAAGAGTCAGATGGATAGAATCAGAAGAGAAAGTTTAACCAGAAGAAGGGAGGTCAGAAGGGTAGAGCTGCCAAGAAAGGGAAGTCTGAGGTAGTGCGTTACAAGTGTGATAATAAAGGACATTATGCTTATGTGTGCGAAACAGGGAAGAGAAAGGAAGTTGTTGGAAGAACATTAAGTGCTTCAACTGTGACCAACTGGGACATTGCAAGAACAAATGTCCGAAGGTGGCCAAGGCAGAAAAAGGAAAAGTATTTGGTTTGGAACCGGCTACCTTGAGAACAACAGCTGAGGTGAAAGATAAAGCTATGATGGGAGGTACCTTTTTGATTTATGCTATACGTGTTAGAGTACCGTTTGATACTGGTGCATCACATTCTTTTATATCTCATTGTTTGGTAGATAAACTTAACGTAAAACCCTCATATCTAGTTATTTCCTTAAGGGTTGTGACAATAGAAGGCTATGAAATTCTAGGGATGAGATGTGACCATTTAAAGTTTGCATTATTAGATCATACCGTTGCCTACGGTTTGCACGTATTTGATTTTGTAGGCTTTGGGATTATTTTGGGTATGGACTGGTTAAGTAAACATGATGCTAGGATATTTTTCCATGATAGGAAAGGATCATTAAGGAACCCTAATAGTAGAGACCTAATTGTATACTTAGTAGAGAATCAAAGTTTTGATGCTTGTGCTTTGTTAGGTGTAATAGTGAATCGAGTTTCCGTAGTTAGAGAATTTGCAAATGTTTTTGAGCTTGTAACAGGACTACCCCCGAAACTAGCTATTGAGTTTCGAATAGATCTTGTACCCAGAGCTGAACCCGTAAGTTGACCACCAAGCATGATGAAACCTACCGAGATGAAGGAATTAAAGGTGCAGCTAGTGGACTTGAAAGGAAAGAATTTTATTAGACCTAGAAGCAAACCTTGGGGAGTGGCCGTGGTGTTCCTAAAGAAATCGGATGAGTCGTTAAGATTATGCATCGATTATCATAAGTTGAATGAAAAGACGATATAGAATCGATATCTTTTGTCGAGAATTGATGATTTGTTTGATCAATTGAGTGGAGCCAAAGTATTTTCCCAGTTGGATTTGGCGACAGGGTGTAACATCCCAACACTTGGAAGCCCAAAACTAATGGCTACGGATGCTACAGTCATCCATAGTTATTAATCTTCGGAGACCAAATACGGCGGTGCTAGATTTATTTATACACAGATCACAAGAATATGGAAAAAAATTTAAAAAGTTTAAAAACACATTTCCATATTCCATTCAAAGCATTTGATGTTCATTACATAATCCTAAAAACGTTAACCATGTTCAGCAAAATATAATTATTACACACACGCCAAGAGCGACATATGAAGATGCCCCCTTGGTTGATCGGAGTATAAAATATGGCTAATAATTCCGCCTTTACATCCAAATACACAGTGGAAAAAGAAAACTCTAAATAACTAACTGCCTCCTGCACGCCTCCGGAAGCTTTATTCGTCTAAGAAGAGAACCTAAAAAACTTAAATCTCAAACTACTCAAAATCAAATGAGTACCCGAGAGTTTAAGGGGAAAAAAAAAACTTTGAGTCAGACCTAAAGCCTGGTATGAATACTAATCTAACATTTTAATCCTTTTAGATATCTAGTGAGACCACGTCGCTTAGCGGAACGGGTTTTCCGCTCACTAGTATCCTAAAACCTTTATAAAACCATATAATGTGCTCCTACATCCACAATGGTTAAAAACATACATTTCAAAATATTATGATGATATGCATATATAAAAACATTTAGAATTTCCCATCCCCAGTTTAAGCTGACACCCTATCATAAATCATAGTTTCTAGGGTCACTATTAACCAATTAATTTTCATGGGTTACTAATAACCTTTTTCATTACATACAGACACCCTGTCTTATTTCATAGTTTTCATGGGATCACTAAGGACCTATAGGCCCCTTCCAGTTAACTTAATTAATTCATGGGTCCCCCTGAACCTATTAGTCATTCCAATAACTAATCCCTATCCTAGTTTTCATGGGTTGACTAGGAACCTACCGATGCATCCGTTAACTTCTTCCTTATCCTAGTTTTCATGGGTTGACTAGGAACCTATTGACTGATGTCAATTCTTAATCCAGATATAGTTTTCATGGGTTCACTACAAACCAATTAGCCCCCGCTAACCTACTTTAATACATAGTTTTCATGGGTTAACCTGTTGGTTACCTCCAATAACTACATAATCATAGTTTTCATGGGTTTACTATGAACCTATCTCCCGGACAACTTCAAAATTTAGGCATCCCATATTTTGGTCTCCCTGACTCCCTGGACGAAATTCTACTCATTCAGGAGTTTAATCAAATTAAATTCACTACTGGGTTAACATAGTTGGTTCTTCCACCCCTTTACCCCCAAAATACAGTTATGGGTTCTTTATAATGTGAATATACTCATATTTGAAGAAGCAAACATAATAATTTAACAACACCACTCCTGTGGGTTTTAGGTCCTTGAAATACCTTTCATATAGATATAGTTAATCCCTTTAAGTTATATTTTTATCAAGGCCATACTTCTTCAAATTTACATACTTAAAATCATTTCAAAACACTTTTATGTAGCCATATGTTTTTCCTTTAAAATTTGAGTTTGGGCTTTGAAACCCTTTCGACACCTTCGAAACCTTGCTTTCGACCTCATAGGATGACCTCCTTTGAAAGCATCAAATTCTATCTTTAAAACATTAGGCTCCTGCCTTTCGTATACTTTAAAACATCTCTTTTGAAACCTTTCGACCATGTTAAAGTATTATCATATAAGTATAGAAGCATAGCTTCTAAACAATTTGGAAGTACCCTTTCGAAAGCATTGGGTTTATACTTAAAATATCATTTTGGGTCATAGTGAACATAGGCGAAAGCTTCTCTTTCGAAACCATTCATTAATTCAAAAAGTATTGGGGAAGCTTGATGGTGTCGAAACCATCCTTTCGAAAGCATTAAAACACTTGGGTAAAACAATTGAAGGTTGGTTTCGAAACCCCTTCCGAAACCATTTCCTTTGAAACCCCTAACCCCTTTCGAGAGCATTAGGAAGTGGATTGTATTTATAAAACCAACCGATCCTTTCGACAACATTGATGTCTTCAATGCCATCGGAAGGTCATCAATTCATAGAAGGGTTTCAACTTGGTCGAAACTACCCTTTCCAAAAGCTTTAAACAAAATCTAAGTAACTCCTTCGGAAGCTACTTCTTTAAAACATAGGCGGCAGCTCTCTTTCGAAAGCCTCTTTGAAATACCCTTTCATAACCTATTTATAAACAGGCAAGCGCTATTCTTTTAAAACAAAATAAAACAAAGGAACCAACCCCTTCGAAAGCTACCTTTCGACACCCTACCTTCCGCCCTTTTCCAATCCACTACGTACCATTTAAATGATACCATGTGTATTGGTTTACTGATTTTGACCTAGAAGGTTTCCACTAGGATAGAGGTGGAAGGTCTGAGTCGAAGGGTCCTTTTAAAGAAGGCGGAACCCCTTTTTCTGAGCAAAAAGGCTGTTTTTACCAAATAAAGTAAACCTATTGTAACTAACTTGCCCACTTGTAAACACATGATTGGTTACATTAAACTTCCAAATTATTTTACTAAAATTTGCCGCATTTTCTTAGATCTAAAACTAAACAACAGTTAACACATAAGCCCTTCCTATTAACAAAACAATTAAATCATTTAGGTCCTCCTTTTATAAATAATTTAATTTCCATACTAAATCACTTAGTAAAACTCCCCAGAAATTCCAGAAATTCAATTTAATCATGTTATCTAACATATCAAAATTTTAGACCCAAATTCTCAATATAGTTTTCAAAAAAAATTTATAAACCCAAATAACCATATATCTTTTGAAAATTCATAATTAATTCTCCACGGCTTGGAAAATTGTAAAAATTGAAACCCAACTCAAAAATCATGTTTTTCATAACATAAAATTTTCCCATGGCATTTAAAAATCATTTGATCTCGGTTTTACCCTAAAACCATGAATATCTCCTTTAAACATCCTCGTTTAAAACTTATAAATTATAAACCAAGCATATCATCATTCAATAAATCATAAAAACGAATTTATCCCTTAAATCCGAAAGCATATGATTATAAAACAAAAATAGAGATGTAGTGATTATTATTCTCCTTAGATTGGATAAGGAAATTGAAGATTGATTGAGATTGATTTATTCTAGCTTGAATCCTAAGCTTTACTTGAATTTCTCTTCTCTTCTTTCTTCCTATGGCTGGCCTTGCTCTTTCTTACATTTACAATTTTGCTTGTGATAAAAATGAACGTGTATGGATAAGGGAAATGGTATAAGGGTGGGAATATGGGCGGCTATTTACCCTAATGCCCTTATGTTTAATTAGCTAACACATAACCATTTATAAGTTCATCTAATTTAATAAGCACGATCATTACATGTTTATTAATCAATCTCAATCTCCTTATCTATATTATTCTATTTAATTTATTCTAATTAAATCTCTTGAATAATGTTAATAAAAATTAGGGGAATTACAGGCTCCCCTCCTTAAAGGATTTCATCCTCGAAATTCAGTAATGACTAACTAGCAAACATAACAATCATCTATAACAACTCCTAACATCCATACCAGCCTACCCAACTAGCAACTAATCAATATAAATCTAATATATACATACCATCAAAGCAGATTAGGATAAGCATCTCGAATCTTGTCCTCTGTCTCCTAAGTACAGTCCTTTTTCTTGTCGCTCCACTGAACTTTCACCAACTTGACTGTGTTGGTCCTTAATCTTTTCTCATTTCTTGCTACAACCCGAACTGGTTGTCTAACAAAAGTCAAATCAGGCTCTACTATCAAGTTCTCCAACTCTATCTGAGGAATAGCAGTCTCTGGATCATGCACATGCTTGCGAAGATGAGACACATGGAATACATTATGGACACCTGCTAAAATGCTCGACAACTCTACTCTGTACGCGAGCTTTCCAATCCTTTCTATTATCTGGAATAGTCCAACATATTTCGAGGCCAACTTTCCCGACTTTCCAAATCGTACCACACCCTTATTAGTGATACTTTAATGAAAACCCTGTCTTCCACTGAGAACTCTAGGTCTTTACGCCTCTTATCTACATAACTCTTCTGCCTGGATTGAGTTTCTTTCATCCGCCCTCGGATTAACTCAATCTTTTCTGATGCCTCTCTAATCAAATTCAGACCTAAGATCAATCTGTCTCCAGTCTCTAACCGACAGGCTGGCAATTTTCATGGCCTTCCATACAAAGCTTCAAAAGGCGCCATTCCTATACTAGTCTGATAACTATTGTTATCGGCAAACTCAATCAAATGAAGGTGATCTTCCCAAGATCCACCAAAGTCCAATACGCAAGCTCTCAATAAATCCTCGAGTACCTTGTTGACTCTCTTTGTCTGCCCGTTTGTCTATGGGTGATATGTTGTACTCATCTGGAGCTTGGTACCTAATACCTCTTGTAGACTCCTTCAAAATTCACTAGTGAATAATGCATCTTTGTCGCTGACTATGCTACTAGGAATCCCATAAAGTCTAACTATGTTATTCATGAACAAATTAGCTAAAACATGTGACGTCCTGGTTGATTTTACTGGAATGAAATGGGCACTCTTGGTCAACCTGTCCACAATAACCCATATACTCTCATTTCCTCGGTTTAACCTTGGTAACCCGTCTATAAAGTCCATCGATATCGAATCCTATTTCCAGACTGGAACATCTAAAGGCTGAAGTAATCCACTTGGCTTATGATGTTCTGCCTTCACTTGTTGACAGCTAACACACTGCCTAACCCACAAGCCAATATCCTTCTTCATGCCTTCCCAATAGAAGTTTCTCTTCATATCTTGATACATCTTGGTTCCTCCAGGATGAATTGTAAACTTCTATCGATGGCATTCCTCCAGAAATTCCTTCCTTAAGTTCTCTACATTTGGAACGCATAATCGTCCCTTCCTTCTCAACCTTCATCTTTGGTCAAGACTAAAGTCCTTTAGATCATCGATCTCTAATCCTACCTCAAGCCTTCCTATCCTCTCAGCTAAATCTGGATCTTCTCTCTGTTTAGAAGTCATCCTCTCGATCAACACTAGTCGAACTTCTAAACAAGATAACATGGCAGTACCCTTACTAGAACTAGCAGTAGATCTCAACTGCACACCACAACTAGCCAAGACTTCTAGATCCTTCCATTCTGCCAATATTGCTAACACCACATTCTGATGTTTTCTACTGAGAGCATCTGCTACCTTATTTCCTTTCCCAGGAGTATACTCAATACCGAAATCATAAGCTGCCAAAAATTCATGCCACCTCTGCTGCCTCATATCAACTCCTTTTAAGAGAATAAATACTTTATTGACTTATGATCGGCATTTAACACAAATCTCTCCCCCAAGAGATAATGCCTCCAAATCTTCAAGGCAAAAATCACCACTGCCAACTCCAAATCATGAGTAGGATATCTTACTTCATGCGGTACAAGCTGCCTAGATGCTTATGCAATGACTTTGCCCTTCTGCATCAACACTGCTCCCAATCCAGTCCCACACACATCTGTGTATACTACCAACCCATGGTTACCATCTAAACTACTAACGCTGGAGCCTTGGTCAACAAATGTTTTAACTTAAGGAATGCTTCCTCATATTTGTCGGACCAAACAAACTTCACTTCCTTCCTGATAAGCTTAGTCAAAAGCGCTGCTATCCGCTAGAAATCCTTGATGAATCTCAGGTAATAGCCAGCAAGTCCAAGAAAACTCCTGATCTCGGTTAACGTCTCTGGTGTCTTTCAATTGTTGACAGCTTCGATCTTAACTGGATCAACTGACAATCCCTCCTCTGAAACCACATGACCAAGAAACTTAACCTCTTTCGCCTTCAGTTGATTCTGCCTTAGCGTCTCCTATACCACTCTAAGACGAATCTCATGCTCTCTTTCATCTTTTGAGTACACCAAAATGTCATCTATGAATACCAACACGAACCTATGCAAGTGCTCTCGAAAATCCCGGTTTATCAAGTCTACGAAGAAAGCAGGTACATTTATCAATCCAAATGGCATCACCAACCACTCATATGAACCATACCTAGTCTGAAATGCTGTCCTCCGCCACTCTTAACTGATGGAACCCCAATGCCAAATCCAATTGGGAGAACACTCTGGCTCCACTCAACTGACCAAAGAAATCATCTATCCTCGACAGAGGGTATCTGTTCTTGATTGTCCTTTCGTTTAACTTACGATAGTCGATACACATCCTTAACGTCCCATCGGGCTTCTTCACAAAAACCAAGGCCACTCCCCAAGGCGAACTTCTTGGTCTAATAAAGTTCCTTCCCTCAATATCCACTAGCCGCACCTTTAATTCCTTCATCTTAGTCGCTGTCATCCTGCTAGGTGGTCTACTGACAGGTTCAACTCTCGGTACAAGATTTATCCGAAACTCAATAGGTCATTTCGGTGGTAGTCCTGTGACTGGCTCAAAAACATCTGCAAATTACCTTGCCATTCAAACCTTACTTAACTCTTTTCCAACCTCCATGGCACTTAACAAAGTGCAAACACTCTTACTGGAATTCTCCACTGAGAAGATGATTCGGTTATGACTATTTGGGTGCCTCAATGATATTTTCCTATCCTGGAAAATATCCTAGCCTCATACCTAACCAACCAATTCATACCCAAAATGATCCCGAAATCTACAAAATCAAAAACATACAAACCACATGCAAACTTATGACCTAACAAATCAAATTTTAACTGGTCACATCTCATCCCTAGGGTTGCGGACCCTCTTTTTGGATTTACAACCCTTAAGGAAGTAACAAGGTATATGGGTTATATACATAACCAATCAACCAAATACTATGATATAAATGAATGTGATGCACCGGTATCACATAGTACCCTAACTGGTATACTCTGAATCAAAAGAGCACCTTCCATCACAGTTTTCCCTTTCTCTACTGCAGTAGGCCTAGAAGAAGATGGTGGTCCAATAGCAAACACCTTCCCTATATCCGCCCTGACTGGCTCCGAACACTGGTTCTTATAATGCCCAACTTGGTCGCAGTTGAAGCATTTCACATTCTTCTTTTCTACAGGCTTCTTTCCTTTTCCCGTCCGACACTCATGTGCATAATGGCCCTTCTTATCACACTTATAACACACCAAATCAGCCTTTGTCTTCTTGGCAGCCTTCCGTTTCTGGGCTCCTTACTTCTGGAAGAATTTCCTCTTCTTTCCCTGAGGACCCTGGGACTCAACTGGCTTCTCTCTAACTGACACAACAAGCATCTCCTCATGGAGGATGGCCATCTCCACCACCACATTACAAGACTCTCTAACATGAGTCATATTCATTCTGCCTAGCTCTGGCCTTAGTCCATGAATAAGTCTCTCATTCCTCCTGATATCAATGTTTACCAAAGCATATCCATATCGAGACAGCTCATCAAACTTAGCAACATATTCGACCACAGACATCTCTCCTGAACAAGATCCATGAACTTCCTCATCAATGCTGACTTGGCAACCTCAGATAAGAATCTTTGCTCAAACCTTCTTATGAAATCAACCCATGTCAGCTCTTCCTCAGGAACTCCAGTTGTCACACTATTCCACCAGTGAAGCGCTAACCCTTGCAACAGTTTAGAGGCTAGCCTTCTCTTTTCTCCATTATCCATGCCTAAGTCAGTAAAAATCCTCTCATAGTTCAAAAGCCAATTCTCAACCTTAACAGCATACTCCGTTCCCATAAACGGCTTTCCACCAAGACTAGTGTAATCCCTGCTCAGCCTAGTATAATTATATCCAACTGGAGCTACAAGATTAGCTCCTCCAACATTACCAGCAGCTCCTGCTTGCAAAAGATTTGCTAACAACTAATACACCATCCCCGCATCTACTGGCGGATTTCCAGCACCTATATTGGCTTCAACATTTTGGTTAGCATTAGCCTGTCGACCTTGGTTTATCCGGGTATTAGGTCGAGCATTTCCATTGGTTGTGGTGTTTCCTCCACCATGATTCCCTCTTCCGTTTCCTGCTTCCATATCCTCTTTCTCGTAGATACGAGCCTTTGTAAGATACAAAAGAATGGTTTAAGAGAGAGGGGAATACATACTTAGATATATACCTATATATCAAATACAAGTACATTACAATAATGTTAACCCAAACCCTGATCATATTTTCAAATTCTATGGATTATGTTTCAAAAAAGCTTTTAGGTTTACTTTTCTTTTAAAGTTTTGTAAACCTATGCTCTGATACCAACTTGTAACATCCCCCTACTTGGAGGTCCAAAACTAACGGCTACGGATGCTGCAGTCATCCATGGTTATTAATCTTCAACGACCAAATATGGCGGTGCTAGACTCATTAATACACAAATCACAAGAATATGGAAAAAAAAATTAAAAAGCTTTGTTATCCTGCCTTTTGGCGAGGCCGTGATACCAAGAAATTAACTAGAAATCGAAGACAGTTTGTCCCGGAGATCGGTTATATACAGGTTCACTATGGATACTGGTAAATTTTGTCCAAGTTCGGACCGAGCTACAATTGATATGACATGACAAGCAAAGCTATGAAAGGCAACGTTCCAAATTTCAAGTCAATTGGAGTTCGTATGCTCAAGTTATGGATCGATCAAGTTCCATGAGAAGCACATTTAATTCGTATCCATCTATTTCGTATCGATCCATTTCGTATCCATCACCTTGCAACCATCATATTTGTAGCCCTCGGCCCACAAGCATCAATTCGTATCCATCCATCAAGGCCCTTCAGTTCGTATCCTTCATGCATAAGCAGCATATTTCGTATCGATCACTCACTTGATCGATACGAAGGAAAGAGCCAAAGATCAATACGAAGAGCGTACAAAAGCATGGATACGAAGAGCAACCCCCAGGATCGATACGAAGAAACCAATAGGAAGCATCGATATGAAGTGGCCTCCAGCCATCGATAAGAAGTGGCTTGCAATCATCGATACGAACAGAGCCTCCCATAATCGATACGAAGTAGGCATAGTCAAGTGAAGGAAGCGGTCGCTCGACATGTAATATGGATCTCCCCTGAACCATCGCTCCACGTCATCGCTTCGATACGTAGAGGACCGATGTGCATACCAATCGACACAAAGGTATCAATATGCATGGTTCAGCCACCTGCAAATCCAACCTTGGATCGATCATAGCTCACAATCTACAATTCCAAATACTAACAAATTTTCACAGGAGCTTGCGCACCACCTCAAGAATGTCCTTGATCGATCTCAGGCCAAATGGAGGTGTTTTTGATCGATACGAAATGTACACGTATCGATCAGGATCGATCCCAATCTACCTCGGATCGATCACGTGGGCCTACCCACGTGTGAGTAGGAGTATTCCGAGATCGAAGTTAGATTTTTCCAGCCAACACCTATAAATAACAGCCATATGCTTTCAGAAATGGGACTTTTGGATTCTTTACGCGGATACCGTGCCGGAATCACTATTATACTTTAGTTATACTGTTGTAATCTCCTGTAATCAGTAAGTCAAATTCAATAAACATCAATCATTTCATAGTGGATGTAGGCAATACGCCGAACCACTCTAAATTTGTGCATTTTCTGCATTTTTTATTATTAGTTGATTGGCGTGTTTGTTAGATCTGCCTCTTTTTATATTTACTTTCTTCATTTTCTCTCTTCAAATACATCCAAAGAGCGTTGTGCCTAATTTTGGTACAAACACTTTGGTGCTTTCACTGAGAGAAACCCATCTTTTCTCCTGCTCATTAGATCTACTGCCGATATTGGATTGCAAGAATCTAAGGAAAAGATCCAGATCTAAAGCCTAGAAGTTCTTCCATCCTATTCATATTTTAGCCAAGTCTAGGAGAGAACTTCGCTATTCACCGTAGTTGCTACTAGGACTACCTCAACCGCTGCAGATCCAGAAGGACGGGAAAGGCAGAACCCCGCACAACTTCCCTCTGTAGACCAGAATGCTTCTGGACCTTCTGATCCACAAGCCCCTGTCACCAGGGAGGAGTTCCAGCTACTGACGTAAGAGCTGACTCAAAGCCGCCAACAGCTCCATGCCAACGCGGAGTTAACCAATCGCCTGAACCGTGAAAGACGAAGGAGATCCAGAAGGGATCATGCTTCCTACTCATCTACTAAAAGATCAGCTTCTTCTAATTACAATCACAGATCCACGCGCCCACGGATGGATGGAAGCTATACGTAGGCTACCGGACATCAGCGCACTTTGAATCTTGGGCAAGCGAGAGTTGGTCCATCAACCAGCCACCAGACCGGACCCTCCTCCCGAGGGAGAACGGTTCCTTATCACACTACTGACAACCGCGTTGCCGCCGTTGCCATCGAGTTGGAAGCTGACACTCGGAGCCGAACGGATTCGAACCATCGCCAGTGTGATTATACCCCTGAGCCTTATGTTCCCGAAGACCTAGAGCCAATGAGGCAAGGTATGGACCGTCGACCGCGCCCGGCCCATCCTCGCATTATGGAACCCGACCACACCTTGGCCCAGCATGCCCAGAATGTCCAAATGCCAGACATCACGACAATGATACGCTAGATGATCCGTAAAATCCAGGGCCTCACCAATGAAGACTGGGTAATCTCCCGGAGTCATACCCCTTTCATTGATGACATCTTCTACGCTGAACCACCTCGACGATTCAGAATGCCAACTCTACATGTTTATGAAGGGAGCTCTTTCCCTAACCAGCACATTTTAAAGTATGAATGGTTGATGAATGCCGCACGGGCTGATGATGCGATCAAATGCTAAAGTTTCCCAATCTCCCTAGGGGGCATCACGACTATGTAGTTTACTCACCTACCACCCCGATCTATTTCATGTTTCAACCAGTTGGCTACGAAGTTTGTCGAGCAATTTTGCATGCATGTCACAAGGCCCAAAGATGTTAATACCTTGTCCAGTGTCACTCAAGCTCCTGGAGAGACACTCAGATGTTACCTGGAGAGGTTCCATGCTGCATGCGCTGAGATTAGTAACCCTAATGACAATTCCATTCTAATGGCACCGACTAAGGGAATCGATCCCGATGCCGAATTTGGCAACTGGTTGGCCGGAAAACCCCCTGCGTCAGTGGACCATTTCTATTCCAAGGCGGCTTAGTTCTTGAGAAGAGAGGATGCGAAACAGTTTAGGAAAAAGGATGACGCAGGGCCCAGTATGGAAGGAATCCAAAGCAATGTCATTGTGAAACAAACCGGGGAGAGTTTCGAAAAGGTGCAGTTAAATATACAAATAAGCAGAATCAGCAGAAAGGTGATGGAAATCAGGGTAAGAAGCGGGATCAAAATCACAGACCGCGACGTAGTGCTCCCATGTTTGACACCTATACTCCTTTAAATACATCCCTAGAAAATGTGTACTTGCAAACTTGTAATACTATCCAATATAAGAAACCTGCTCCGAAGCAATCATCGGAGAAACAGTTTCAAATTGGGAAGTTTTGTAGATTTCACGATAGTTATGGCCACAACACGAAAGAGTGTCGTCACCTACATGAAATTATCGAGAAGTTGATTTGAGAAAGAAAGTTGGAGCAGTTCGTTCGGGCGCCGTAGGCTGGAGATGCGGGCCCATCAAATCAAAATAAAATACCAAATCAGGTAGGACCAAAGGACCCCGCACGGATCGGTGGGAGGTTAGTGATTAAGACTGTTAGTGGTGGTCCTCATCCAGCGGATTGAAGCTGGAGGGAAATGGAGTCGTATGCAAGCTTTATTAGGCATGCGAGCTTCGAATGTTGTAGTAACTTGGAAGATGGGGCTCCGACCAAACAACCGAAAATGATGACAGATGCCATCGTATTTCGAGACAGGGACGCCAACTGAGTCGAAACCCCCACCATTGATCCACTAGTCATTTCAGCTTAGATAGGTCCTGCTTGGATGAAGAGGATCTTAGTGGACAGTCGAAGTTTAGTGAACATACTCTTTAAGCGAGCCTATGATCAAATGAAGATGGAAGTGAAAGATTTGAGGCATTGTAAGTCTCGTATTCATGGCTTCAATGGAAGTGCGACTATACCCACTGGGATGGTGGAGCTACCAGTAGAGTTGGGAGTTGGAGAGTGCCGGAGAGTCCGGATATTGCAGTTTATTGTATTGGATATTGACTCACCATACAACGCTTTCTTGGGCCGACCGGCCCTAGCTTAGTTCAAGGCTGCTATCGCCCCTTGGTGTCTAACTTTGAAATTCCCTACCGACATTGGAGTCGGAGTCATTCGGGGAGACCAGGCTGCTGGACGGGGTAGTTATGTTGCTGAGCTGTGGGAGGCGCATCGAAAATTGAAGGGAAATGGCGTAGAGGAATCTATCTACGTCCGCTTTGCTGATAATTGACAGTTAACGCCAGGGCCAAGGCCCGGGCACCACAACCAACTCCCAAGAGATCTTGACCCAAGAGATACTAAAAGTGAGGACGAAGTCAAAGACGGTCAAGCTTCTCCGGCAGAGCTGACAATTGTTGTTCCGATCGATAATGATGGCGATTCTAGAATGGTAAAGATTGGATCTCAGTTAAGCCAACAGATGAAGGAGGAATTGGTTGAATTTCTACGAGCAAACCTCGACGTGTTTGCTTGGATGCACTCCGACATGTGTGGGATCTCGCCGGACATCGCAAGCCACACATTGAATATTGACCCGCGGCATGTCCCGATCAAGCGAAAAAAGGCATAGTATGGATCCAAAGAGATCTGCCGCCCTAAAGGAAGAGGTAGATAAAACTCAGGTTGAACGGGTTTATTCGAGATGCGTTATATCCATAATGGGTGTCCAACCCTGTACTTATCAGAAAACCTAATGGAAAATGGAGAACTTACGTCGACTACTCGGACTTGAATAAAACTTGCCCAAAGGACAGTTTTCCACTTCCCCGGATTGATCTACTTGTAGATTCAACAGCCGGACATGAGCTCTTGTCCTTCATGGATGCATATTCCGGCTATAATCAGATTCCCATGCACCTGCCCGATCAGGAGCATACCAGCTTCGTCACCGATCTTGGACTTTACTGCTACAAAGTCATGCCATTTGGACTCAAGAATGCTGGAGCAACTTACCAACGGCTAGTTAATCAAATGTTTGCTGACCAGTTTGGAAAAACTATGGAGGTATATGTGGATGACATGCTCGTAAAGTCACGATTGTCCACCAATCATATCAAAGACCTGGAAATGATATTCAACATCCTCCGAGTGTACAAGATGAAACTCATTCCGTTGAAGTGTCACTTTAGGGTCGCGTCTGGAAAGTTCCTTGGATTCATCATCAATGCTCGGGGAATCAAAGCCAATCCCGAGAAAATCTGGGCAACTAGAAATCTTGAGACTCCAATAGCTATAAAGCAACTTCAGAGCCTCAACGGGAAAGTAGCAGCACTGAGCATGATCATTTCAAAATCCACCGACAAATGCATTCCCTTCTTCGATCTAATCAGAAGAGGGAAACAGAACTTTGAATGGACTATAGAGTGTGAGGGCGCATTCCGAGCACTGGTTCAACACCTATCCACACCACCCATTCTGTCAAAGCCTATTGATCACGAGAGATTGTACATCTACTTGGTGGTGTCAGAAAACGCAATCAGTGCTGCTTTAATTCGGGAGAAGGACCAGATACAATGGCCAGTCTATTACGTTAGCAAACGACTGACCGGAGCAGAGAGAAATTATCCGAAGTTGGAGAAGTTAGCTTGTTGTCTTGTCATTGCCTTGAGGAAGCTCCGCCCATATTTTCAGGCTCATCCTATCACTATCTACATCGACCAGCCGTTACGACGGGTCCTTATGCGGCCTGAGACGTCTGGAAGGTTACACAAGTGGAATATCGAGCTGAGTCAGTTCGACATCACTTACACACCGAGGCGAACTATTCAAAGACAAGTCCTAGCAGACTTCATCGCCAAATTCACTATCCTGGAGGACTTGCTCGAAACCAGTGAATCTCACAAATATGTTTGGAAGCTACATATAGATGGTGCATCAAATGACCGCTGCTCAGGTGCTGGGGTTGTACTAGAAACTCCTAAAGGCCGATCTATATGCTATGCTTTGAAGTTCGATTTTCGTGCGACCAACAATGAGATTGAATACAAAGCCCTGCTCGCCGGACTAAGGCTTCCCAGAGATTTAAGAATTATTGCTGTGGAGATTTACTGCGACTCACAATTCATCATGTGCCAAGTTTGGGGGGAATACCAGGCCAAAGACTGGTGACTGGCTGCTTATCTTGCTCGGGTCCAGGAAATATTGAATCAGTTCGATTATTATACCATCTATTGCATACCCCGAGATCGCAATCAAAAGCTGATTCCTTGGCAAAGTTAGCCAGCACCGGTGGGGCATAGCAAATGAGACTCATTCCTGTTGAGACACTATCTTCCCCAAGTATTGATCAAATGGAGACCAACTGGGTGATTGAAGCCGTACCCGATAATGAATCATTGATAACTCCGTTTAGGAACTATCTCGAGCATGGGACCTTTCCAGAGCGTAGAAGTGAGAAAAGACAAGTTCTTCGAAAGGCTTCGCGGTTCACTATTCAGAATGGAGTCATGTATAGAAGAGGGTACTCTGTTCCTTTACTCCGGTGTGTCACCTATGATGAAATCAAACGAGTATTACATGATGTTCACGAAGGAGAATGTGGCGATCACACTGAGGGGCAAGCTCTTGCTAAGAAAGTACTCCGATACGGTTATAATTTACCGACTGTAAATCATAACGCGTCAGATTATGCCAGGAAATGTGACAGATGTCAGAAACATGCTCGGATTCCAAGAACATTGCCTATCGAAATAACTCAGATGGTCAGTCCATGGTTGTTGGCAATATGAGGCATCGACATTATTAGGTCTCTACCTCTAGCTAAAGGTGGCGCAAAGTATTCCATCATTGCAGTTGATTACTTTACCAAATGGGCAGAAGCCGAGCCCCTTCCTACTATCACAACGAAGAAAGTGATCAACTTTGTGGTATGCAACATTATATGTCGATTTAGTCTCCCACATACCATTATCACTGTCAACGGAGCCCAATTCGATAGTGTCGAGTTCAAGAATTTCCGTCAGCGATTCCATATCCAAAAGAAGTTCTCTGTAGTTGCACACCCTCAAGCGAATGGACAGGTCGAAGCTGTTAATAAAGTTATAAAGTCCATTCTGAAGAAACGATTGGAAAAAGCCGGGGACAAATGGGTCGACAAACTTCCTATGGCCCTATGGGCTTATCGAACAACTCACAAGTCCACGACCGACCATACCCCATTTTCACTTTCCTACGGTTTAGAAGCCATTATTCCAGTCGAGTTGGAAGTGCCTTCTCATCGTGTGACATATTATGATCTAAAGACAAATTCTATATTGCTTGCCGAATCTCTAGACTTACTAGATGAGAAGCGTGAAGAGGATGATTTGAGGGCAGCCGCGCATCGAAGTCGAGTCGCCCGATTGTACAATGTTAAGGTTCAACCCGAACCTTTAAACTTGGAAATATCGTGCTGAAGAGGATTTACCCGGTCCCTTCGCATATGAAACCTACGTGGGAAGGACGTATGTTATTGAACGAAGACTCGAAGATGGCACGTTTAAATTATCAACCGGTCTCAGTTTTTCGAGAGCCTGGAACAACGAGAGTCTTCGTTGCTACTACACATAACAGGCTTTATTTATTCATTCGGTCTGCTTTTCATCTGTAATTTGTTTATGCATTTCAAAATTCGAACTTGTAATAAGGCAACTGACTTTGCCATACTTTCTTATTTCAGCAATAAAATTCAATCTCTTCGAGCAAGAGCAGTGATTCTTAAAATGCGCCATACGACCATCACAATGCACGAAGAGTTAAGTTCCCTCCCATGGTGGGACTTATTCAAATAGGGAGTGACTGTGATACAACCGGTCACTCGCTAAGTGAAACCCGAGCTCGGGGGCAAGCCATCATACTGAAGCCAAAAAGGATTGATACACGACAATCCTCTAACTAACTCCGGCTCCTAGAGTGTGAGCTGGCGTATAAACTTACAAATGTGGGCTCGAAGAGGGTGGATCCGTCCACCTAATGACTTCGCCCGTGTTTAATCCAAGCCTGAGGAAGATAGATCCATCCGTCTAATGACCTCACTTGTTAACTCAGGATGGATGTGACCCGACTATCCACGATCCTGATGAATTTATTGTTCCCAAAGTGCGAACGAAATCCTAAAACTCAAAACAGATGTGATCGACCATCTGTTGACCAACTCCAGATTCCCATAGTGCAAACTGGAGTATAAACATCAAAATAGGTGTAACCGACCACCCATCGACTAACTCTAAGTCCCTAGAGTGCAGGCTGGAGTATAAACACAAATTGGGTATGATTGACCACCCACAAATCAATCTAAGTCCCCAGAGTGCGGATGAAATTCTAAATATCAAGCGGGTGTTACTGACCGCCCATAAAATAACTTAAGTCCCCGAAGCGCGGACATATCTTTAAACATTAAACGGGCGTGATCGACCGTCGATATACAAGTGCAATCCCCAGAGTGTGGATGCGATTACCAATAGATGAGCGAGTGTGATCCGACCACTCGAACTCGTCTCGTTTCAACTTTGTTTCAACTAAGTTAAGCTCGATCTATCAAAGGCGGAAAGCGACTGCCGACCGACCATTTTAATTTATCCCGGGACTGGGGGAAAAACTCAAGTACCGGCAACTGATCGAGGCAGTGCAATATTGGGATTCGACTTGATGTTCGGTTATGACCCGAAGCCATAACTACGGGACTTCACAACCGAACTCAGGTCCGATTCAGATACTAAAGCCTCATAAGTACATTGAATGAAAATTTGCGCGCTGAAACACTTAAACAAATAAACATAAAATTAGGCTAAAAAAAATGGAATTTCATTTCAACTATTCTTTGAAAGGGAAGGATAAGTACAAAAAAAATTCCAAGAATTCCTAGAAGCAGGGGCCAAACCTGCGTCTATACACGGCCTACAAGAACCAAAAAGAAATTCCTATCCATCTACCAAAAAAGGGAGTAAGAAGACATGTCTACTCCCTCAGTTTCTTCTTCTTCTTCCTCGACGTTGACCCACTAGAGCTACCGCTCGGATGCCTCTTCGAGCCTTTTCCTTTTGGAGGTTGGTCTCCAGCTGGAGGAATTATGGTAATCTCTTCCTCCGAACTCACGAGAATTGGAATACTTTCTGAATACAGAGCCGGAGGAATAGGAACACTCTCGACGTGGGAAAACGAGAGAGGCATGCCGGTATCGACAACTGTACCACTGGGATAAATCATTCGTGGAGGAGCTGGGCCAGGACCCGCCATACCACCTCCAATTCCTTTGGCATGTGTGGCTGCTTCCATCCCGGCGTTAATCTCCGCCATTATCTCTTCCTCATGAATTGTGTCAGCGTCCATGGGATTGTTGCTAGTTGGGCCCGAAGAGCCGGTTGTGAATGCGCCTTCTCCCATTATGAATGGTAGGTCGGTAAGTTGGTCACTTTGATGACCAAGGAGCTCTTCCATCATCTGTTCGTAAAAAATAAAAGCGCTCCCCTGCACTCCTTTAGTTGGTACAGCGGCCGTTGTTGTGGTTGCCTCTGTCATAAGGGCCTCCTGCCCATGATGCTGCATTTGAGTTGCAGGGGGCACGACAATTGCATCTCCTACCGCTGGATGAAGATAAGAAAAAATATTGGTGACTTCTTCTGATAATACTCCAAACTTGGAATGAATTCAAGAAGTGTTCAAAACACCTTCCTTAGATTGGCTCGCGGGTGAAGCCGGAGCAGCTTCATGGACATGCTCGCGAGCTGGAGACAATTGCGGTTGATCTAGATTGTAAGCTGGCATAGATAGAGGATCAACTGCAGGAGTAGATTCGGGCTGGGTTGGCATAGGAATCTCAGAGCTCGTATCATGATGCTCAACACCAGAACCCTCTCAAGCCTCCGGATGCTAAGTGACGAGTCTCTCCTTTTCAAATATGATAGTGGCATCGTGGAGAACTTTTCTCTTGCCCTCATTCAACACCTGGTTCTCCAATTCGAACTCATCAATGGATTCAGTGTGATGCTCTACTTTTTCATCTTCAACCAAGAGGCACCAAGCATTATATAGACGTGATGGGTAATCTTCGAGCCAGCTTAGATTTCGATGCTTCAGAACATTGACATTATATGTAATGATGAGATCCTCGGTGTCACCCTCCAACCTGGCCTCCACCGCTCTAACTTCACCATCAACCCTGGCCTCGGCTTCCTGAATCTTTAGCGTTGCCGCATCCCTCTCATCCCTGAGCGCCACAACTTGCTTCCTGAGTAGCTTTATTAGCATCGTCTTTTTCTTTGACGACTTCAGCAAATTTAGCTTTAAGCTCCTCAAGCTCTTTTAGTGACGCATCTCTTTCAGCCATGACTGTGGTGGTCCGGTGCCCCATTTCCTCAACCAAGGCTAAATGTGTTCACCTCATCTTCTCTATCTTCCGGGTTGCCTTGTCGGCCCTTTTATTAACCTCCATTTCTAAATTTCTCGAAGACTCGTTTTCATCGTTAAGCACCTGAATTATGCATCCTTCTGAGCGAGATCGGTTCCTAGTTTCTCGATCATCTTCGCCCACTCAAAGGCCAACGTTGATACTTTCTCTGCGATCTTCATCCATTCTCGATATTGGCCATAAACATCGTATATGTAGTCATGCATCGTCTGTTCTGCCTCATTGGGAATTCGCTTTAAGTGTGGAGGAAATATGAAGCCGTCGAAGCAGACATTCGGAAAATCCTTTTTCAACTTAGCGATTCTAATCGCTCCTTTCCAGGTAGGTTCTATGACAGCTTGTTTAGTGGCAATAGGGGTTTCATTTTCAGTCCTCCAACGCTATTGGTCAGGTATTGGAGCTTGGGAAGGTGGTACTTGATGTGAAGATTCAAGGGGTTGTTTGCCAGAGCCAGAAGATTGTGTTGGACCTCTAGGTGGCGGGGAGCGCGATCGGGAACAATGCCTATACTATCTCTCCTTCTCCCTCTCCCTATCCCTTTCCCACACGTAGCGCTCCCTCTCTTGACTGGAGTAGCCGTGATCGCGGTCTCTATCAGCCTCACGTCTGCAAGACTCAGAATATGAGCTGGATGAATGGCGTGCAGAACAGAGACTGCCAAGCATAGATCCCCGCCTTGAAATCGTATCTGTAAAATGAAAAGATAAACAGAGTTGGTAATCTTCAGAGATTAATAGCTTATGATTATAAATTGTGTAGTGCCATGGAGTGTGTGGATGCATGTGCAAACCCCCTAACCAACCGGTTGTAATAGCCATACTTGGAGGAGTTGGTTCGCCTACGTCTAAGGCGCTTTGGAGCCCCTCTAATCCGGTATCTTGGCGCAAAGGCAAGTCATCCGGAAGGGGGATGTCCGCCAGTCTCGCAAAGGAGCTCTCCATCTACGAAGGAGGAATCTCTTGACTAATAGTAGGCAAAGAGACTACGACAGTTTTGCGCCTTACAGATTTTCGAGCAGTAGACTTGCCTCTTCTCTTCCGCTTTAAAGATTGAGAACTTTGCAAAGGCCCAGCTGCGGGCTCATCCCCAGTAGAAATATTCTCATCACCGCCTTGTTCAGTAATTACTGTCTCGGGAGCTCTCCTTTGAGCTTGCCTCACCGAGGCCGTCCTAAGAACTCCTACGAGTCCAATGCTTTGGTCCTTGTAAATTAGCCCAATGGCAACTAGATTATCACCCGTAAGGACTTCATCGATCTCTCTATACTTGGCGGGCACCGCTTGAAGAACTCTTATTAACTCCTTAAACCGAGCTCGTTTAGGCCGCGGAATCGAAGTTGTAAAAGAAAGAAAGTGTTAGACTCAGCTTCGACTATTGGTATCCATTCAATCAACAAAAACGTTAGAGCAGTTACGTCTGACTAGCTATTGTCTGGCGAACCCCGGTGGGCACCGAAAGTAAAACCATTCAGTCTAAAAATAGCTCAACTTGCTCCAAGCCCCGACCATGATCTGACAGTTCCTAACTTCCTCTAAGAAAGTGAAGGAAGGATTATCTCCGCAACTCTTTGTATTGAATAAGTACCTGATCTCTTCTATCATCGGAGGCCGGAAGAGGTTCTCCATGAAGATAATAAACAAACTATTGAGAAAGGCATATCCATTTGGGAGTAGCTGAGACGGAGCGAACCTCAAAAAAAGTAAAACTTCCCGGATGAACTGGTTGAAAGGAGGAAGTGTCCCGGCTACACGCATAAATCTATTGCAGGCTATGTACCCTTCCGGGGGGTTATGGGCTCTATCTTATGGCTCCGGCAATAAGACATCATCCAGCGACAATCCATGCCTTAGGCAAATCCTGCCTAACATATCTTCAAAAACATTAGAGCGGACAGAATCTTGTGGGTGTGCGATGAAGACTGCTCCTGGTATCTCATCTAGAGCAGGGCTAATAACTTCGCTCGCGATAGCCGGCATTTCGATTACGGGGAGAGGCACACTCTGAACATCCGGCGATTGTGAACTTCCATGTTCCATAGCTATTGAACTCAGTAAAAATCATCATTAGACGACAATAAACCTGTGTTCACCCCAGTGTGAAGTGCGTGAATGCGTTGTGCAGTGCAGTGCTACTTGAGAAATTCTATGGAATTTGTGAGATGTTCAAACGACAAGACTTCGAGATTCAACTGGAGTGACCATTATCACTGGCCGTCACAACCGTGCCATCCAGACTTTGGAGAATGATCCAAGTTAAATTTCGACAAATTTGTTAAGTTACAGTTCCATCGACGAGCTTCGAAGGGTAGTCAAATATGTAGTTACACAGTTAAGTCCGATTATGCAAGACAGAAGCTCGTCGGAGTTAAGTATTCGAATGTACAAGAGGTTTCATATCCATCAAGATCAAGACCTGGACCGATCACAAGAACCCCCATTCGTATCGATCGCAAAGGAAAAGAATTCGTATCGATCACCTTAAGGCCAGTTCGTATCGATCCAAAACCCTTCACCTCGTCTTGATCACGGATCGCGTCTCCGTATCGATCGGTAGAACCGATACTTCGTATCGATCACAAAGTTAATTTTTTGTATCGATCACTCTGGTCGATACGAACCCCCACCATCTCCAATCGATACGAAGCCGCTCCCTCCTTTGATACGAATCTCCATAATTTTCAATCGATACGAACTTCGATTATTTTCCAATCGATACGAATCACTCCTCCTCAACCGATACGAGCGAATGAGAGTGGAATGGCGCAAGAATTCAAGTCTCATAATTTTAAGTTGGTTTTGGTCAATTAATTACCTATTTCAAGCAATTAATTCGGGGGATTAGAGTTTTTTCGATTCCAAGGCAAAGACGGTTTTCTTTTCTCGAGCTTCTGATTGATACGAAAGAGGTTTGTAGAAGTGAAAATAGATGAAAATTTGGCTAAGTACCGAGCATATTTATATGGATAAAAAACCAAGAGAACGACGATTCGCCTCCCAGTCATGTTAACCGGTAGGAACAGTCTCCCTCCGATCGACGCGAAGAAGCCTTCTACATATCCATCCATCATCGATCTAAAACAACAACTGTTCGTATCCATCGGCTTTCATCGATACGAACGCCACTACCAAGTCATATTTGGATTGTTCAACTCCATCGATATGAAGTGACAACTTCGTGTCCATCACTTTGAAGACCACCAGAATTCGTATCCACCGATACGAAACGTTTTAAAGAGCCAACTGATTTGTATCGATTACCATCGATACGAAGGAGATTTTTCAACTTCTCAAAGTCGATCCAGGACAGGATCGATACGAAGGGATACTCTAAAATGACCATCAAGCGTTGTTACAACTCGAATTTCACATCGATCCAGGAGAGGATCGATACGAAACTCGATTCAAAAAAAAATTGACAACGACTCGTGAATGCGCAAATGTTAACGGGAGTCAGGTTAACATACATGCATGTATGACGGGCTAATATTCAATTTTCAAAATTCACAGGAGTTGAATGCTCACCTGGTGACAATTACAACAGTAAACAATAAATTGCTAACACTCGACACTTAGTTACAACAATGCACTGCATAATCATTGGCAGTCAACAGTTCAGCATTTATATTACTGAAAATCGATCTAAGGTTACATCTTTTGATGAAAAAGCTATGACTACTCAACAAATCAGACAGAACTTTTCAGACTAAAGATTGCAGATTTCAAAGTACGTCATGTTCACACAAGACATACTTTGGGGGGAAAATGTTATCCCGCCTTTTGGTGAGGCCATGACGCCAATAAATTAACTAGAAACCGAAGACAGTTTATCCCGGAGATCGGTTATACACAGGTTCACTATGGATACTGGTAATTTTTTTCCAAGTTCGGATCAAGCTACAATTGATATGACATGACAAGCAAAGCTATGAAAGGCAACGTTCCAAATTTCAAGTCAATTGGGGTTTGTATGCTCAAGTTATGGATCGATCAAATTCCATGAGAAGCACGTTTAATTCGTATCGATCTATTTCGTATCCATCACCTTTCAACCATCCTATTCGTATCCATCGGCCCACAAGCATCAGTTCATATCTATCCATCAAGGCCCTTCAGTTCGTATCCATCATGCATAAGCGGCATATTTCGTATCGATTGCTCACTAGATCGATACGAAGGAAAGAGCCAAAGATCGATACAAAGAGCGTACACAAGCATGGATACGAAGAGAAACTCCCAGGATCGATACAAAGATACCAACAGTAAGCATTGATACGAAGCGGCCTCCAGCCATCGATACGAAGTGGCCTGCAATCATCGATACGAACAAAGCCTCCCATAATCAATACGAAGAAGGCACAATTAAGTGAAGGAAGCGGTCGCTCGGCATGGAATATGGATCTCCCCTGAACCATCGCTCCACGTCATTGCTTCGATACATAGAGGACCGATGCGCATACCAATCGATATGAAGGTATCAATATGCATGGTTCAGCAAACTGCAAATCCAACCTTGGATTGATCATAGCTCACAATCTACAAGTCCAAATGCAAACAAATTTTCACAGGAGCTTGCGCACCACCTCAAGAATGTCCTTGATCGATCTCAGGCCAAATGGAGGTGTTTTTGATCGATATGAAATGTACATGTATCGATCAGGGATCGATCCCAATCTACCTTGGATCGATCACGTGGGCCCACCCACGTATGAGAAGGAGTATTTTAAGATCTAAGTCAGATTTTAACCGAGCCCATAACAGCCATATGCTTCCAAAAGGGGACTTTTGGCTTCTCTACGCCGATACCCTGCCGAAATCACTATTATACTTCAGTTGTACTATTGTAATATCCTGTAATCAGCAAGTCAAATTCAATAAACATCAATAATTTCATAGTGGACGCAGGCAATATGCCGAACCACTCTAAATTTGTGCATTTTCTGCATTTTTTCTTATCTGTTGATTGGTGTATTTGTTAGATCTGCCTCTTTTTATATTTACTTTCTTCATTTTATCTCTTTATACACATCCGAAGAGTGTTGTGCCAATTTTGGTACAAACAAGTTTAAAAACACATTTCCACATTCCATTCAAAGCATTTGATGTTCATTACATAATCCCAAAAACGTTAACCACGTTTAGCAAAATATAATTATTACACACATGCCAAGAGCGACATATGAAGATGCTTCCTTAGTTGATCAGAGTATATAATAAGGCTAATAATTCTGCCATTACATCCAAATACACAGCGGAAAAAGAAAACTCTAAATAACTAACTGCCTCCTGCATGCCTCTAGAAGTTTTATTCATCTAAGAAGAGAACCTAAAAACCTTAAATCTCAAACTACTCAAAATCAATTGAGTAATCTAGAGTTTAAGGGGAAAACAAAAACTTCGAGTCAAACATAAAGCCTGGTATGAATAATAATCTAACATCTCAATCCTTTTAGAAATCTAGTGAGACCATGCTATTTAGCGGAACGAGTTTTCCCCTCACTAGTAGCCTAAAACCTTTACAAAACCATATACTGTGCCCCTACATCCACAATGGTTAGAAACATACATTTCAAAATATTATGATGATATGCATATATAAAAACATTTAGGATTTACCATCCCCATTTTAAGTTGACATCCTGTCATAAATTATAGTTTCTAGGGTCACTATTAACCTATTAATTTTCATGGGTTTACTAATAATGAAACACCCCACACCCCTTAGTATACCCAAAAAGAACACACTAAAATATGTGGTGCGTTATAGGTATAACTAAAGCATCACAAAGACTAAGATTCACAAGACAAATAAATAAAAAGAACGTAAACATTTAAATAATAACTAGACATTTAAGATTAAACTTCATTTCCAAATAGAATATGTCTAAAAAACCAAATACAGATGTCTCGTGAAAAATACAATCTCAGTCACATCATTAGAGTACATAAACAATAAAAATCATCCCTCTCATAAAGTACCAATACATCCTAAGTCAAATTAAAAGAAAAATGAAAAGAAGAAGAATAATACATGAAGAACTCCAAGAATATATCTCTATGCAGTCTGAATCTACTGTCCTCGATTCTGCTGGCCTATGGGGGAGAAGGGGAAATAGAGGAGTGGGTCAGACTATAAGTCTAGTGAGTGAAAGTAATTCCTTGCATTCTTAAGCAAGATAAAGATAATAGACTAAGCAACAGTTCTAGTATGAAAGGAAAATACAGAAAAGATAAAACTGGGATAAAATACTATTTCTGTTTCTGATTGACTGTTTGCTTTGATTGTTTCGATTGTTTGAACTTTCCTTTAACTGCTGTGATTAGACTGAAACCCTAATCCTATTTCAGTTGCTAATTTGATTATGCTGAAACCCTAATCCTATTTCAGTTGCTAATTTGATTAGGCTGAAATCCTAATTCTACCCTTTGATCGACCTTCTATCTCTGTTGTGCCACTGTGAAACAATCTTGTTGGTCACAGCAAAAGACACATGTTTAGCGCTTGGAACGTAGTAGCGAATTATTTACCCTAATCGATGCTGCACGCTCGGTCATCGCCGGTACACACTAACTGTCGCTCCCACTTTTGACCTCTTATTTACCCTAATCAGCAAAAGCGTGCCCAGCCTCCCCTAATCTATTGTGAGACCACCAGTCCTAGTATGAAAGGGAATGCTGCCCATCCTCGCCTAATTGTGTTGTGAGACCATCAGTCCTAGTCTGAAAGGGAATACTGCCGGTACTGGTCATAACAAACAAATTCTAGTTTGCGCCCCTTGCCCAAATCCCGAGATTTGAGCATCCATCTATTGGCCACTTATGTACCCTAATTAGCATAAGTGTGTCCCTGCCTCACCTAACTATTGTGAGACCATCAGTTTCTGACTGAAAGGGAATGCTGTTGGTATGGGCCCTTCTTCTATGTTTTCTTATTAACTTAGTGTAAGTTTTAAAATAAGCCTCTTCTGTTATTTCTGCTATATTTGCTTATTAACTTAATCTAAGTTTTAAAATAAGCCTTTTTTATTCTTTCTGCTTAATTATAACCTATGTTATAATTGTTAATCTTCTATTCTATCTTTTTAGTTATAACCACTAGTTATAAACATGCTTGCAAATGTCTCAAATTTGCCTATTTCAATCTATCTTCGTTTTATTACAGTTCTTTCTTATTTTACATCTAATTTCTGTAAATTCAATGTTTATTTCTATTCAATCCATATTAGCTAATTCTCCTCTTTTTAATATTCTTATATTTTATTCGCGTAAAAAGGAATAAAAAGAAACTAACATTTATAGGCTAAATTTTAATGAAAACAGATGTAAATAAATACAAATAACTGTAAATAACTGAATAAAATAGCTGAATAAAAATAGCTGAATAAAATAGACTGAAAAGAACTTTAAAAACTTATTGTAAATAACTTATATAAAAACTATCTCAAAATTGCAGAAAAACTACAACTATTGAGAACCCTATTATTTTAAATTACTTAAAAATCTAAAATAATTACAAAACACTCACCTATGGTCCTTAGCTCTATTCCTTGGCCTTCCCAGATCCACTTCTAGGGCATAGAATATTTTTATTAAAAAGATCTCCTCCCAAGAAAAAATTTCTTTTTAGGGTCCAGCCTCAAGCAATGAACCCAATTGGGAGAAAATCTGAATGAGAAAATTAGCTTGGCCTAGGGTCTTATTTATAGTGCGACCTAGGGATCTCAGACCATTGGATTTGAAGATTAAATCTGGTGCAACCACGTCATAGGCTCAATAGGGACTCTCGGATGGAAGCATGAACACACAGGTTTGAAGGAAAATGGAACAATGATGTGCACGCTCGAATCTGGACGAAATAACGTCCAAAAGAATAAGCGGGTCGACCTAAATACAATGGGGGTTGACCCTAAGGTCGACCTAACCCATGTATGGGTCAACCTATAGGTCGACCTAGCCCATATATGGGTCAACCTAGGCCTTGATTATTTATTTTTTCGTTTTAATTCTGAATTCTTGTTTCTTGCGTATCTTCTTCATATCGACTCAGATTTCGACAAGTTATATATGGAAATTGATTAGAAAATCGCCATGAACACAATGGTGCAACTCCCATAGCTCATTTCTGAAAATTTCACAAACTTTTTTTATTTTTTAGTTAATTCGTTAATTAATTATTATAGCTCAAATGTTGGGTTGTTACATTCTCCCCTCCTTAAAGGATTTCGTCCCCAAAATCTCCAAGGATAGAAGAATGAAATAAATATTATCATCAAAATTCTACAACCTCATATTCAACCATCATCCATTACATCCATTGTCCTTAAGCTTTCTAATGCAATTTATGATATATGTAATAGTGTAGTGTCAATGTCCCTAACTAATGCAAAAGATTAGACGGTCTACTGATTCAGTCGACCTCCTTTTTATGCGTTCATGTCCGTGCCATGTATCCAAATGAATGCAAATTCTCTGATGACAACTGATAGTTCTATATGCAAGCTACAATCATCATCCAAATGCAATAATCATATGATAATCATCCATTTATGGCAACTATGGAAATAAAATAAAAATGCAAATGCACGCACATCCATATGCATATGTTCTAGTGACCTAGTTAGGCCGATCTCTAAGAGATAATAGTGCCTAGTGTATATATATGCATCCATTAGCATGCACTAGCAAACACTTGCAACCACTAGCGTCCAACATACATAACATGTTCTAGTAACATGTTTAAATTCAGTCCTACCTTCCATAGGTTAAATCCTAAGATCTACCCTCCCAAAGGATACTAAAGGAAAGAACCTATTCAAAACTAAAGATGGAAATAGGAAATTCAAGATGTACCATCGAAAAGATGCGGATAAGAGGTACGTATTTTATCCTCAGCCTCCCACGTAGCATCCTCAATGTTGTCTCCCCACTACACCTTAACCAAAGGTACTTCCTTATTCCTAATCTTCTTGATATCACATCCAACGATCTTGGTTGGAATGCGACGAACCGATGCTTCTCTCTCCACTTCAACTTCTTCAAGTTGGCTAGGTTCAACTACCTCTGCTAAATCATGTAAGCACTTTCTCAAATGCGAAACATGAAAAACATCATGAACTCCCGTGGGCCTCTCTAGTAGCTTTATCTGACACGCCATCTTCCCTACCCTTCCCACATTGGGGAACGATTCTACGAATCTGGGAGCAAGTTTCCCATTTGATCCAAACCTCACTACCTTTCATAGTGGAGACACCTTAATGAAAATGAAATCTCCTATCTCAAACTCAATATCCCTTCTCTGCTTATCTACATAGGATTTCTGTCTATCTTGGGCCGTCTTCATTCTCCTAATCAAATCAATCTTTTTCGAAGTCACTCTAACCATGTTGGGACCTAGTAGCAATCTCTCTGTAGACTCCAGCCAACACGAAGGCAACTTGCACGGCCTCCCATAAGGAGCTTCAAAAGGTGCCATCTCAATGCTAGCCTGAAAACTATTATTTTATGCGAACTACACTAAAGGAAGATGCTCCTCCCAAGTTCCTCCATAATCAAGAATGCACATCCTCAACAAATCCTCAAGAACTCTATTAACTCTCTCCATTTGGCCATCGGTCTTGGGGTGATAGGCCGTACTTAATCTAAGCTGCGTCCCTAAAGCCTCTTGCAAGCTTCTCCAAAACTTGCTAGTAAAGATAGGGTCTCTATCACTCACTATGCTAGAGGGAACTCCATGAAGTCGGACTATCTCACGAACATATAAAGATGCCAAATAAGGTGTCGTCCTCTTACTCTTAACCGAAATGAAGTGGGCGCTCTCAGTCAAACGATCTACAATCACCAAAATACTGGTATTCCCCTTCCTAAATCGAGGTAAACCATCTATGAAGTCCATCAAAACACTATCCCACTTCCATTTGGGTACATCCAATGGTTGAAGCAATCCGCTGGGTTTTTGCTGCTACACCTTAACTCTTTGGCATAGAAGACATTTAGCTACAAACTCTGCCACATCCTTCTTCATGCCGCTCCAATAAAACACTCTCTTCATATCCTTAAACATCTTATTACCACCCGAATGAATAGTCATTCGAGAATGGTGTGCTTCTTCTAGAACTGCTCGTCAAATCACTAGTGCGGGGGACATAAAGTCTTCCATCTCTCCTTAGCCACCCTTAACTTATATTTTTACCAAGGCCATACTTCTTCAAATTTACATACTTAAAATCATTTCAAAACTCCTTTATTTAGCCATAGATTTTTCCTTTAAAATTTTAGTTTGGGATTTTAAAACCTTTCGACACCTTTGAAACCTTGCTTCGACCTCATAGGATGACCTCCTCCAAAAGCATCAAATTCTATCTTTAAAACATTAGGCTCATGCCTTTCGTATACTTTAAAACATCTCTTTAGAAACCTTTCGACCATGTTAAAGTATTATCATATAAGTATAGAAGCATAGCTTCAAAACCATTTGGAAGTACCCTTTCGAAAGCATTGGGTTTATACTTAAAACATCATTTTGGGTCATAGTGAACATAGGTGAAAACATCTCTTTCGAAACCATTCATTAACTCAAAAATTATTGGGGAAGCTTGATGGTGTCGAAACCATCCTTTTGAAAGCATTAAAACACTTGGTTAAAACAATTGAAGGTTGGTTTGGAAACCCCTTTCGGAACCATTTCCTTCGATACCCCTAACCCCTTTCGAGAGCATTAGAAAGTGGCTTGTATTTATAAAAACAACTGATCCTTTCGACATCATTGATGTCTTCAATGCCATCGGAAGGTCATCAATTCACAGAAGGGATTCGACTTGGTTGAAACTACCCCTTCCAAAAGGTTTAAACAAAATCTAAGTAACTCCTTCAGAAGCTACTTCTTTGAAACATAGGCGACATCTCTCTTTCGAAAGATTCTTTGAAATTCTCTTTCGAAACCATTGGTTTCGACTACTTCAAACCTATTTATAAATAGGCATAAAACAAACTAAAACAATGGAACTAACCCCTTTGAAAGCTACCTTTCGATACCCAACCTTCCGCCTTTCTCTAATCCACTACGTACCATTTAAATGATACCATGTTTATTGGTTTCGACCTAGAAGGTTTCGATTAGGTTAGAGGCGGAAGGTTGAGTCGAAGGGTCCTTCTAAAGTAGGCGAAACCCCTTTTTTTGAGCAAAAAGGCTATTTTTACCAAATAAAGTAACTTTTTGTAACTAACTTACCCAGTTGTAAACATATGATTGGTTACATTAAACTTTCAAATTATTTTACTAAAATTTGCTGCATTTTCTCAGATCTAAAACTAAACAACATTTAACACATAAGCCCTTCCTATTAACAAAACAATTAAATCATTTAGGTCCTCCTTTTTAAAATAATTTAATTTCCATACTAAATCACTTAGTAAAAATCCCTAAAAATTCCAGAAATTCACTTTAATCATGTTATCTAACATATCAAAATTTCAGACCCAAATTCTCAATATATTTTCCAAAATAAATTTATAAACCAAAGCAACCATATTTTCCTTTGAAAATTCATAATTAATTCTCCATGGTTGGAAAATTATAAAAATTGCCAAATCATGTTTTCCATAACATAAAATTTTCCCATGGCATTTAAAAATCATCTGATCTCGGTTCTACCCTAAAACCGTGCATATCTCCTTTAAACATCCTTGTTTAAACCATATAAATTATAAACCAAGCATATCATCATTTAATAAATCATAAAAACTAATTTATCTCTTAAATCCGAAACCATATGATTATAAAACCAAAATAGAGATGTAGTGATTATTATTCACCTTAGATTGGATAAGGAAATTGAAGATTGATTGAGATTGATTTCTTCTAGCTTGAATCCTAAGCTTTACTTGAATTTCTCTTCTCTTCTTTCTTCCTAATGGCCGGCCTTCCTCTTTCTTACATTTACAATTTTGCTTATGATAAAAATGAATGTGTATGGATAAGGGAAATGGTATAAGGATGGGAATATGGGCGGCTATTACCCTAATGCCCTTATGTTTAATTAGCTAACACTTAACCATTTATAAGTTCATCTAATTTAGTAATCATGGCCACTACATGTTTATTAATCAATCTTAATCTCCTTATCTACATTATTCTATATAATATATTCTAATTAAATCTGCTGAATAATGTTATTAAAAATTAGGGGTGTTACACAGGGTTCCATCAATTGAGCGTGGCAGAGGATAGTATTCCATTGATGACATTTCGAATGAGGTATGGTTGATTAGTGATGCCATTCAAATTAACTAATGCGTCAGCTTTCTTTATGGATTTGATGAACTGGATTTTCTTAGAGCACTTGGATAGATTCCCGCCGGTGTTCATTGATGACATTTTGATATATTTTAAGGATGAAAGAGATTATGAGATTCACTTTAGAATAGTGTTTGAGACATAGGGCCAACATCAGTTGAAAGAAAAGTTTTCGAAGTGTCATTTATTGAAGAAAGAAGTGAAGTTTCTGGGTTATTTGAAAGGGTTGTCTATGGATCCAACTAAGATAGAAGCTGCAAATAATGGAAGAGGTCCGAGATAGTGACAGAGATAAAGAGTTTTCTTGGACTAGCTGGTTATTATCAAAGATTCATAAAGGATTTCTCTTGTATAGCAGAGCCGATGACTAAACTAACAAGGAAGGACATAAGGTATGTTTGGACCAATAAATGTGAGGAGGCATTCCAGAAGCTGAAACATTTATTGACCAACACGCCGGTGTTAGTTGTTCCTGATGGAAATCAAGATTTAGTGGTGTATATTGATGTGTGTGGAACCTGATTAGGAGCTGTGTTACTGCAGAGGAGTAAAGTGACTGCCTATGCCTTGTGACAGCTCAGACCTCATGAAGTTAGAAACCCGACTCATGATTTAGAGTTGGCTGCCATAATATTTGCTTTGAAGGTGTGGAGACATTACCTTTTGGGAGAACGATTCGAGTTGTATACAAATCACAAATATTTAAGGTACTCATTCTCTTAAAAGGAGTTGAATATGAGACAACAGAGATGGTTGGAGTTTTTAGCTGCTTATGATTTGGGAATTGAGTACACATCGGGAATAGAAACAAAGTTGCAGATGTGCTTAGTAGGCAACATCAGAATGTGGTGTTAGCTATGTTGGTTGAATGAAAATACTTTGAAGCATTGACTACTTGTAGTGTGCAGTTAAGATTGATAGCCAGTTCTAGTAAGAATGATGCAATGTTATCTTGTTTGGAAGTTCGACCAGTATCGATCAACAGAATTGCTTCCATGCAAAGAGATGATCCATTTCCAGCATAAAGAATTAGCAGCCTGGAAGGTAGAACTGAGATAAATGATTTAAAGGATTTTTACCTTGACCAAAATGGATGGTTGAGAAAGAAGGGACGATTGTGTGTTCCTGATGTTGGTGACCTAAAGAAAGAAGTTCCTATGGAATGTCATCGATCGAAGTTTACTATTCAACCTGGAGGGACTAAGATATATCAAGATATGAAGAGAACTTACTTTTGGAAGGGTATGAAAAGGGATGTAGGGTTATGGATAAAATAGTGTCAGAATTGCCAACAAGTGCAAGCTTAACATTAGAAGCCAATTGGATTGCTTCAGCCTTTTGATATACCAGTTTGGAAATGGGATTCAATATCCATGGATTTTATTGATGGCTTGCCAAGGTTAAATGGGGGAAATGAAAGTATATGGGTCATAGTGGATAGACTAACCAGGAGTGTGCATTTCATTTCTGTTAAGTCAACCAAGATGACACCAGTATTAGCTAAATTTTTCATTAACAATATCGTTAGACTACGTGGGATTCCTAGTAGTATAGTCAGTGACAGAGATGCACTATTCGCTAGTAAATTATGTAAGAGTCTACAGGAAGTACTAGATACCAAGCTTAAGATGAGTACAACTTACCACCCACAGACATATGGATAGTCATAGAGATTTAATAAGGTACTTGAAGATTTACTGAGGGCTTGTGTACTAGATTTTGACGGGTCTTGAGAAGACCATTTGCACTTGGTTGAATTTTGCTATAATAATAGTTATTAGACTGTATAGGAATGTTGCCTTTTGAAGCTTTGTATGGAAGGCCATGTAAATCAACCGTTTGTTGGTTAGAGACGGGAGATAGATTAGTTCTTAATCTGGATATGGTAGGAAAAGCCATAGAAAAGACTGAGTTGATTCGAGCTAGAATGAACGAAGCTCAATCTAGGCAGATAAGTTATTCAGATAAGAGAAGGAAAGACTTAGAGTTCTCAGTTAGAGATCATGTTTTTGTCAAAGTATCACCGATGAAGGGTGTAGTAAGATATGGGAAATCAAGGAAGTTAGCACCTAGGTCTGTTAGACCATTCCCTATTATAGAGAGGATCGGGAAACTCACTTACATGATAGAGTTGCCGAGCAGTTTGGTAGGAGTCCACAATGTTTTCCATATTTCTCATTTAAGGAAGTGTGTGCATGATCCAGACTACTATTTCTCCAATTGCACTGAAAGATTTGTTAGTAGAACTGGATCTAACTTTTGTGAGACAACTGGTTCGAATTGTAGAGAGGGATGAGAAAAAGCTAAGGAATAAGATAGTAAGATTAGTAAAAGTCTAGTAGAGTGACAACGGGAGAGACTGTACTTGGAAAACGAAGAGCAGGATTAGGGACACTTATCCTAAGTTGTTTGATGGTATGTTTTACATCTATGCTTTTATGTTTGATATACATACCTTATCATAATTACGAGGACGAAATTCTTTAAAGAGGCGAGTCTGTTACAACCCTAATTTAAATCAACATTATTTAGGAGATTTAATTATATAAATTAAATAAAATAATGTAAAAGGTTAAGGAGATTGAGATCGGATAATTAATAAGGATCGTGCCTTAATAAATGAGTTAATAAGAATGGTTTAAGACTTAATAAGAAGGAGGAATATATGCTAAGGAAAAAATGGGAATAGACCTAAACTCCTAAACATAAACCCTTATTATCTTATTTCCTCCCTCATTTTGTTCGTTACAAACAAAATTAAAAGAATCAAGGCCGACCATCAACAAGGGTTTCAAGAGAAGTAAAGCTAGGGAAAACAAGACCGCAACTTAGGGGAATCAAATCAAATTTAAATCTCAACCTTCTTAAACCATTTAAGGTGAATAATAATTATGCATATCATGTTTTCAGAATTATTTTAGATTTAAGTATAAATCTGATTCTTTTGCTCATGTTATGCTATGCTATGATAGTCTGCATGATTATATGCTTATTGGTGAATTTATGGAATTTATTTATGACATTAAGTGATATGTTTGAGTTAGAAAACCTATCATATGATAACCAAATGACTTGAAATTTTGATATGATGTTCATAATATTATTTTAGAAGTGGGTTTTAAATTTCATAATTTTTAATTTAATGAGAATATTTGGTGAATTTTCTAAGGTGGAAAAATGAGATATTTTGGTTTTAGTTATTTAAAATAATCAGATTATGTTTTTGGCCCCGAAATTTTTATATGATGAAGCATATGACTATTTGACTTATTGTAATTTTTAGGGATTTTTCCTAAGGGTTTAAGATTTATTATGTGTTATTTGAGCTAGAAAGGCTTAATTAATTATTAAAACATTCATATAAAAATATATGGTTTGCAAATTTTTCTAGAAAAGAAAGATAAGGGTGCGATTAGTTTTCAGAAAAGTATTTGTTAAAGAGAGCTATCACCCAATAGTAGTTTGACAAAAATAAGGATTTAGTGGAAAAGTTTTACAATTTAAGGCAAATTTTAAGTTTTCATGTTAGTTGCGATAATGCTACGTCGAAGTCACCATTTTCGCTTCCTACCTCTTCGTGATCATGGTCTTCGCAGCCAACCTAAGACGATACCTATGATATCAGATGTCATAAGTATGGAATGGATCGGTCTAGATCGAAGTGCAAAGTTCAGTATTAAGTTCGATGCCGTAAACTTTAGAGTGAGCATTGCCGCCTGTTTTACTTAAACACTTCGACATCACCTATTCCCAATAATGTCGCCGACCTTATGTTTTCAAAGCGATTTATTTGGGTCGAAAGAGGCCTCTTTTCTTATCGGCTATGTTGTTGGCAGCCTTACTGGCTGCCGCATTTAGCCCTTAACACTTGTTTTCGAAGAAGGATAGGTTGACGCTTATTATCACTTTGGCCCTAATGATGCCTCTTGTTGTTTTGGCCAAGTATTTTTAAGGTTTTAAAATAAGATTTACGAAGAGGATAACTTTGGCTATATACCCTTATGTTCATAAATAAAAAAACTTTAACATAGTTTATATTGAAGAGGGGCGATGACCCCTAATGGCGATAACAATGCCGAGGTTCATCTATACATAAGGTTTTATTATTTTGACCTTATGGCCTATGTTT
Source organism: Allium fistulosum (assembly GCA_030737815.1). Taxonomy (NCBI): domain Eukaryota; kingdom Viridiplantae; phylum Streptophyta; class Magnoliopsida; order Asparagales; family Amaryllidaceae; genus Allium; species Allium fistulosum. Next base: position 659,726,386 of record CM060908.1, on the reverse strand, counting down.
TGAGGGACGAAAACCCTCCTCGGCTATATCCTTGCCGCGTTTATCAATATAATGGCTTTATGTTGTTTTGGCCTCATGGCCTATGTTTTGAGGGGTGAAGACCCTCGTCGGCTCTGTCATTGCCGTGTTTTATCAATATAAAGACTTTACATTGTTTTGGATCTATAGTTTAGGGTTTTGTAAGGCGATGACCTTAAATGACTTTGACTTCATCAATTTTACTTTATAAAAGCATATATCATGGCATACTTATTTTGGATAAGGTAAAGGGCTATATTTTCCTTATTTTGAAAGTATGATTTCAAGGGTTTAATCATTTATAGAGAAAGTGTTTTCAAGGAAACAAAAAGGGTATTTTGCCCAGAATTTTACTAAAGAAATTATTGTTCTTATCACTTTTGGATAGATTGTAATAAGACGAATCGACTTAGAGATTAGAAAACCAAATGGGATTGGTGTAGGGTAGCACCCTATAGTTAAGTTGTTCGCCCGTAGCTGATACAAGTCAAAAATTCCAATGTGTAGGGCTTCGTCAAGGGTAAGACAAAAAGCAGGTATACGCATAGAAAGGAATACATAAAGATAAGATAGGTTATAGGTTGGCCTGCAAAACCTTTAGGTTCATAATAAGCCTAACAAAACTGTGAGATTGATAGATGTTAGGTAAACACTAGGATAAGTGTATTTGGACAGACCGTCTAGTTTTCTTCTAATAGTCAGTTAGAAAATTTGGTATATCTGGTAGGCCCAAGTCAGCCATGTAGGTTTGTTGTTACCTTGTGAAAACTAAACATTGGGACGGATAGTCCACTAATTTGACGAATAGTCATGATTACCTATGTAGTATGCATGCAAATTATTGTTTATATTATTTATTTTAACTAGTTTGGTTGCAGGACTTTGATTTGCAAAAGATATATTTTAAAAAGGGATTACAATGTAAGGAAAACCCATTTCATTCAGCGGCCTGGTCTTACTGAATATCTATAAAACTGAGATGGAATATTATTATTCAGACCAAGCTTTTTGTCTGACCCGACGTTTATGTTTTCCCCTTAACTCTCGGGTGCTTAAAATTTGATTTGAGTAGGTTGGGAGTAAGGGATTTACAGGTTAAGTAGGTTTTGGCGAATAAAGCTTCCAGAAATGTGCAGGAGGCAAAGCTAGCTATGTAGGAGTCTACCTATTACTATTATCCACTGTGTAATGTCAGTTGTTGTATGAATGTATTGACAACAGATGTATATGTCTATTTAGTAACTCTGATCAACCAAGGGGGCATCTTCATATGTCGCTCTTGGAGTATTTTGTAATAATTATATTTTATCTGAACCTAGGCAAAATTGGGGGATTACGTAATGAATATGAAATATACCTTTGAAATGAAATGTGAAAGTTTTCTTTGGTAATTGTGTTTAAAATTATTTCATATTCTTGTGCTTCTAATATTATGGATACCATTAATGTGACCACACTTTGTCATTGGAGATTAATACTATAGGTGAATACAACATCTATGACACTTTGTTTTAGGCCTTAGAATGGGGGATGTTATAGTTCTCCCATATGAGACATCTCAAATTCACTTTTCATTATATCTAAAATTTCATTACATAGTTTTTCATTTGTTGAACGGAAGATACACTACAAAAAACAAGACCTTTAACAGTGTTTCAAAAACGCTATAAAATCTATTAACAGTGTTTTTACATACGTTGTATATCGACATGCAGTTATATGTCAGAGATATACAATGACAAGGAATAAACGATGTTACTCCTTTTTTTACAGCGTTTCCCTGGTGTCATGAAATCATTTAATAGTGTTTGGTCCAATTTAGCGGCATTTTCAAAAAACACTATTAAAACAATTAAACGGCATTTTTATAACGCTGTTAAAACATTCAACGGCATTTAAAAAACACCGTGGAATGTTTTAACAGCGTTTTAAGAACGCCGTTAAATTGTATTTGGTTATGTTTTTAGATAAAATTTAACGGCGTTTTTAAAACGCTGTTAAAACATTCAACGGCGTTTAAAAAACACCATGAAATGTTTTAACAGCGTTTTAAAAACGCCATTAAATTGTATACAAAGCTAAGTCAATTAGGCTTTTTCTACTTTTCTGTAAATTACATTTCAGTAAACATCAGTCACAATGTGTATATATACCACATTTCAAAATTAGCATATTATACCAATACCACATTTTGAAAATCAACATATTGTATCAATACCACATTTTGGACACATATTTGATAACCAACGTATGAAATTTCATAATCAAAATACACAATATTCTTACACCAAACATAAATAGTTCGTCATCAATAGTTCATAAAAAAATATAAAACAAGTAGCAATAGCAAAACAAAAGCAAGTAGTGCATACGTTAAAACCAAAAAGTAGTTCTAGCAACAAAAATAACGATCCATAACTCGTTGCAACCTTTTTTTGCATCACAGTCATCTATCTACCTGTAAAGCAAAAGTAATGCTTGAGAATCAATTCATCAAAAAAGTGTACACAAAGTTAAATCAGATTCATAATGCAAACACTAAATATTCATCACACTATTTCATTAGGCGATTGACTAATACAAAGTATACAACATGTCATAAAATCAAGTAGCATTTACAAGTGAAGTAGAGTAAAAAATAATAAACGAACTCGGTAATTTACTTGGAGTAAAATCAAGCTGCATATTATCGACGTATGATGCGGTCTGTTTACAAATCCCGTAGACTAATCGTCGATGTTGTTAACTAAGTGGTCCTCTCAGTATACCAATATAGGTGTAGTCGGTTTTCAAAAATTAGACTCGGTTTTTAAGTTGGACTCGGTTCTTGAAATTGAGACTCGGTTAAATTTAGTCTCAGTTGAAACTGAGACTCGGCTAAACTAAGTCTCAGTTTAACTGATACTCAGTTAACTGGGTCTCCATTGAAACTGAGTTCAGCTAAACCGTATCTCAGTTTAACCGAGGCTCAACTAAGTTTGAGACACAGTTAGCAGATACTCAGTTAATAGAGTCGCAGTTAAAATAAAACTTAACTAAGTCTGAGACTCAATTAACCAAGTCTGATTCTTTGAAAAAAAATTGGTACCCAGATCAACTGATTCCCAAACACCTCAACAAGACTGTGGTCCAAGTGTTCAGTAACAACCCTTGAATCCAGTGCAGCCACATATTGTATCGCATGATAACATGACTAGCAAGTGAAGTACAGATGTTCAACTTCATGCATCTAATTCTAACCATATGCACTAAGTTACTCAAGCCAATTTATCATGCGAAACTTCAAACAAAACATAGGCTCAGTCTTGCATTCTGGTGTTGCTAACACTAGATTTGGTGTTGCTACCACCTATCTAACACGATATAATTGTATGTAAAAATGAAGAAATATTATCTCCCAAGAATCAGTTAGAACATGATAAACTTGAGGAAATATGTATGTGCAATCAAATACTCAAATGCTGGGCAGGCCAAGAAAGACAGAAAATACTATGAACTTGAGGAAGCAAAGTGACAGAAAGTAACATTTTAACACTATATATGGTTTTATCCCCCTATATTAATATTTGGTTCCTGTACATACTATTATACAACAGCATATGTAAGCTATTAACTAGTGAATAGACACTAAAGTAGAAAGGAGAAGCAAAAGTAACCTCACTGAGGGCATAACTATTTGAACACAGCCAACCTTCGGCCAGTTATAGGGCAATACAGAGTATGCGTGATAAGCTCTTCTTCTTCTTTGGTTGGAGGCCAGTTGAAGCTGGTAGGTAATATTGGCATTGATGAAATTGCTGGAATGCACTTTGATTTTGATATAGTTTTCTTGATTTCAACAGGAGAAGGGTAAGGACCAAGGTAAGGATTGGGTGATATAGATCTAGGTGATGGACTGGAGCTACATAGTTTGCTGCTAGATCCTGCATTTTGGAGTGTTTTGTAGGCTAGATTTCCACTTACTGAAATTTTAATTTCTAAGCTACTTATGCAAATTTCTTACAAGTTCTTAAACACCTACAGTCAAATAAGTCGCATAACAAGTAATTACGACTATTTAATGAGTTGTTAAACATGCTCCCACACATACAGTAACAACAACTATCTCCAATATGTCGATAGAAGTTCTGTGAACTGTGGCTCCTATTCAGTTTTAAGCATCTTATTGCTACCAGGGAACTATCTTTTAACATTCCTCTATACATCTGATTTTAAAAGGAATTTAGATAAAATAGTAGGGGGTGATTATTTTTAGTTGACAAAGTAACAAGTATCGATTATATACACATAGACTGATGAAATCATTCAACAAAACTAATAACATATTATTAAATTAATGAGGACATGCCTGACCATTGGATCCTTCACCCATAAAATTCGATGGATCAAAATTGTTGGTTGCTGCTTCAAGATCTTCTAATGAAAATGATTTGTAGGTGCAACACCAAGTGCTCCAAGCTTCATCGTTTGCGATATATATCCTTTTAAAATATGACGCACATAAATATTTTTGAAAGAAAATCTATGTAACAATATGGTATACTCAACGAATTAGATGATATCAGAAAAGAAACTGCTCGAGTTAATGTGGTGAGACTTCGCAATCATGATTACCAATAGGCAAATATTATCAGTTGCCACCTGAGTAAACATTGTACAATTACTTGAATAGCCCTTAAGATAGTCCATCCTCTATTTAAAAAGGATAATTTTAAGTTTCTAGCATATATTGTGTTTTTATTGACCGTCTTCTGTTTATACAATTAATCATTTTCTTGAGGTGATAATTATTGTTTATAAAGTTAATTTTTATGAACTTATTTAATTTTTGTAAAACTTAGTTTATTTTTATAAAATCTAGTTAACTTTTAGAAACTTAGTTAACTTAGCTAAATATTTACGAAACTTAATAAATTCTTTAGAAACTTTGTTAATTTAGTTAAATTTTTATTTAAGATTGCTATGTTTTAGAAACTTCTTTGATTGTTGTAGAACTCGGTTAATTTTCGTACAACTTAATTAAATATTACAAACTTAGTTAATTTAGTCAAATGATTACAAAACCTAGTTAGCATTTATAAAACAAGGAATGGACGCCTAGTCCCCAGAATTGAAAGATGATGGAAGAAAAGTCCCTCCGGAAAAAGTTATGAAAATTAGGTCCCTATTTTTAGTTTTTAGCTAATTTATGTTACTTTTGCCCCTGATTTCGATGTTGGGCCGATTTTCCGGGAGGGTGCATTTTGGTAAAAAATAATAAAATAGGGACCTAATTTACATGGGTTTATGAGTAGGGACTTTTTGTGCATGAGCTTTGAGAATAGGGACCTTTGGTCCAAAACCCCTTTATAAAAACTAGTTAAATTTTATTAACTAAATTATTTTATGAAATTAGTTATTTTTTAAAAATTAATTAATTTTTATGAACATAGCTATTTTTAAAAACTTAATTAATTTTATTATGATCTTATTTAATTTTTATAAAACTTAGTTAACTCAAAAGTCAGTTAATTTTTATATAGTAGATTAATTTTATAAGCTATTTAAGTTCTATTAAATTTTGTTAATATTTAGATAGTTATTTATTTTTAACTACCTGGTTAGCCTAGTTAAATTGTTATATAACTTAGTTTTTATAAATTTATTTAAGTTTTATAAAACTTAGTTAATTTTTAGAAAGTTATTTAATTTTTATAAAATTTGGTTAACTTGGTTGATTTTTACAAGCATAGTTAACTTAGTTAAATGAACACATAAAACGAAACCCAAATATAATTAGAAATGATTTTATATATGTACAAATTAAAAAAATGTTGTTTTCAACCTAATCCTTTATCAAACTAATTATGTTGGAAACATCCTACTATAAGATTGCAAATATAAATACACTTTCATTGGTTGCACATATCTGCATCATCAAACTTATTTCTGGACATATACCAATAGTTAACCCCCACCATACCTCTATTTTTAATAACCTGAATCCTCTTTGAAACCAAAATTATCAATTTTTTACATGTGTGTAGCCTGGTTAAAAACTAGTTCATAGTAGTAATTGAAACACTGTTTGGTTATGTTTATTTCTATATTTGTTTCCGAAGTCCACATAGCCACTGTTTGGTAGCTTTGAGTTTGTATTTGATATGTCGGATTTCCTCTTGAAACGAATTGTATATTATATTATCCGACATATCGGTACTCTCACAAAGCAATTACACAGATGGTCGCTCCTCAACAGCCTTATTCTTCGCGCTAGTCGATGGCATTACCCCACAGTGTACTTGGCTAGCGTGAGTATAGATGTGGGGCATCACAGTGCCTCTGTCACATGGAAGAATATATTAAAAACCAGGAATGAACTACGGTCCTATTTAGAGAGAGAGATTGCTAATGGAAATAACACTGATTTATGGAGAGATCCCTGGTTGAATTCCAAAAGTTTTATTGACAGGCTAGGCTAGGAAACTTTTTCAGCATATGGGGCTCCAAATTGCAAGGTGGCTGATATTCTAGACAACAGCGAATGGCATTGTGACAGGAATTTGCTCAGTTTAAATTACAAAGAGGAAATTCAATGCAAAAACATTAAAACAGATAGAGTGGAGGACATCTGGGCATGAAAGCGCAACTCAAATGGTCAGTTTAGTTTCAGATAAGTGTGGGAGGAATCGAGAACCAAATTCCCTTTGGATAACTGGTCTTAAGTGGTCTGGAGTAGATCTAACAGTCCAAAAATGGCGCATACTTTATACAAAGCCATACTCAAAAGATTACCAACTAAAGACAGACTAAATAAATGGGGAATTTTGGATAACACAATTTGTTATCTTTGTCATTCTGCTGAAGAAACTCATGAACATCTATTTTTTGAGTGCGAATACAGCAAAAGAGTGTGGAGTATACAAAAATTAAGGTGCCACTGACTAACAATGTACGGGAACTCATAGAAGAAGTAGAATACCTTAACAGAGGGAGCAACCTCACGAAGTTGATGCAGGAGACTGGAAAAATTGGCCTCACAACCTCCTTGTGGCACATCTGGAAGGAGAGGAACGGTCGGGCTTTCAACAATAGACAACAAGATGAGTTAGTCCTTACAAAACAAATTAACAGAGTCATTAGCTTACTAATTGGGCGGATTTTGAAGAAATTTCTTACTACTGTAACGGCACGAGAAGAACAACTACTAGAGACGTTGAAGTTGAAGGCGTTGAATGAACGAGCTCAATCAGAGAACTAGGAGCCACCATAGTTGAACCCTGAAGATGGAATGTTTTAGGTTATGCGGGTTATTGTTGTTGATTGTGTCGGCTTTGTGTTCTTTCCATATGTTATAGTTGATAAGCGAGCTTTTGTTGTTGCCTTGGGCCGCAAAGCCCAGATGCACATTAATATAATTTAATCCATTTTCAAAAAAAATGTCAAAATTTTGCAAAACAGTTGCAACAAGAGTTGTTGTCTACGTTCTTGGCTTTTCGGAATAGGCATGATCGTTGAGGTCGGACAAACCATTTAGGAGATACGATCAAAATAGTTCAGTGTTGTTTTGAACATTTTACATTTCCGGGACAATGAGCACTTCCTTTGTTAACTAATGTTTAAACCGTAGTTATCTTCAAAATTTTACATTGCATAAGAAATGATATGCATGTAAAAATGTATATTTTTACTTTCATACTTAAATCTTCTTTTATTATAATAAAGGGCATATTAGGATAATTTTACATGTTTTAACCAAAATACAAAAGTGTTTTCAAATCATCATTCACTCATCAACATTTGAGGCAAAATGGTGATTTTGTGTATGCATTCACTTTGTGAAAATTTATCTGCATATTTTAATTTTATTTTGTAGGAAATTGAGTGCAAATTAGGTGAGGCTTCATAGATGTATGCATGCACATGTAGTGGAAGGTAAAAGAAAGAAGAAAAAAAGAATTACACTTCATGTAGGAGCCCACTTACCCACTTGATAATGGACATTAAAAGCAAAAGCACATGTTAATGGAGAATTAATTAATCTTTAATGATGACTTGGAGGCCAAACAAAGTCAAGGGAAAAATTTATTGCTCCCTAAATGATATTAGGATTTTAGAACATGTATAAATACCCTCTTATATTACATGTAATATCTCTTCTTTTATGCAAAATTATAGCCACCAAATTGAAATAAAAGTTCTCTTATGTTTAATTGCATCTTAGCCTTCTCTTTTATTCACTTTTATTTCATGCTCTTTTTATGCGCTTTTATTTCGTGTCTCTTTTTATTTCATGTTAGTAGATTGGATTTATTTTATGCAATTAGTATAGATTTATTCTTATGCAATTACTTAACTCTCTAATTTTTGTTAATTAGCTCTCACTAATTATTATTTTTTCCTTTTATTTTGTTTATGTTGAAACCAATATATGTTGATATGAATTCAAGTATGTGAAGCTAAACCCTTTTAAGTTAGGGATAATGAAGCTCTCATGAATCATGTAAATTCAACATAATGATTTCATTTACGATCTCTTAGTTTGTGCTTATTGTAAATTTTGATGTTGATGGAAGTTTGTTGTTTATTAGTGAATTTTATAGCCTATTTTGTTAATCACAAATAAGCTATACTTAATCAAATATAAACACAAGTTACATTTTCATCTAACTAATTGATTTTGATAATGAAAGTGAAAGTAGAATCAAAATTTGATGATCTATGTTACTCGATCAAAAAAATCGTAAATAGAACATGCTTAAATTATATTTTTTTTAATTTCATAATTATTTTCACTAGATTTGACAAGTGGGTTTGGATGATATATTAAAGTTTGATGGTTTAAGTTGTGTTAGTTAATATCACAAATATACCATACTTATAATAAATACATCAACTAATTCTACTTAGATTAAAATGAGAGATTATAGATTTATTTTGTGTTGATTTATATGAAAATGTGAAAGTGGGTTTACCTTTAAATTGCTTTTCAATCTCATTGTTTTTATTCTAATTGCAATCTATTTTTCCTACAATTTTTAGTTCACATTTTCAAACCTTTGGCATAATTTGATTGAGTTAATTTGAAATTCTTGCTTTCCTCGTGGGATCGACACGTACTCGCATGCATACTACGATTGTACGTTGTGCGCTTGCGATATTTTAATTTATTAAATTCGGTAGTTTTCTAATCGGTAGAAAATCCGTTTCAGAACAAGAAACAAAAGCGGTTTTCTAATGACATAACTTTCTAATGAAATTAAAATCATCGCAAACGGATCAATAGTTTGAGATCCAAGGTCAAAACTAGTTATAGTATTTCAAAAATACTATAAAACGGCTTCATTTCTAAAAATATTTCCAAAACCATTTAACAAACAATCATTAAATATACAAATCTCTTTCGATAATATTTTACGTCACTTCTTGATATATATATACCACTATCATTTCAAAGTTTTCCAATAATTTAAAACCAACTTTTCAAAGCTTTAGTCGAATCTTTCCAAAATAATGTTTTTGCTTAATTACAAACATTTCTTTACTTAAAACTTACATGTTCACAATTCAAATATATCTAATACCATTTTAAATAGAAATCAATTCCAATGCAAATCAACAACGATATGAACATGACAAAACTCACTTTTCATATTCCACATTTCTTTATCATCTTAATAAATATGTTCGTTAATACTTAAAAATGTTATACACAAAATTTTCTTTAAATAATTTTCTCACAACTCCAATTTCAAATTCATAAATTATTTATTAATTAGCTTAATATAAACTTTGCTTTACCAAACAACTCACGAAATTGATACTTAATCAATTATTCATGAAATACCATTCCATTTCTAAAAAAATTCTCCTAAAACAATTCAATTATTTGTTACTTTATAACATTATATTAATTTCAAATTTTATTTTCCGTTCAAAGGCTTATGTATGTAAATTCTTATATCACAAAGCATCATATAACAAATATATTCACTACACCCATCCAAGTCGCAATCAACATACAACATGACAGGAATGCCGTTATTACACCACAAACCATATAATTTCAAATCAAAACATTTCCCAATGTAGTATTTATAACTTTTATCAGAATATCATACCCTTTCAAAAAATTATTTTTACTACTTCCCCAAAGTACTAACTCCTTTCCAAAAACATTATTATCATTTCAAAATATTCTTTAAAACATTATCCATTTCAAAATATTACATCACTTTTCAACACAATTCATTACCCCACCATAATTGTACACACTTTCTTACACGCAAATACACATACTCAGGTCAAAACAATATCTAATACGTCATTATATTATAAAATTTTTATATTACATACTTTACTAAAATACCATTTAAAAATAATATTTCTCTTATCAATTTTTTTCACTTCTTGAATCTTCATCTATATTTTTTTTCAAAACAATAGATCTCCATTTTCTAAAACATTGCTATTTTCAAAATGTGAAGAACTGGGATTTTCGACCTTGAAAATCGATACTAATACATCCTCGGTATTCACATGCCGCAAATCCAAGTGCCTGAAAGCCCGATTGTTAGGGGAAAAAGAAAATAAAGATAGAACAAAATCTCACACGAATGGAATAACATATATTATTTCAATATATAACCTTTACAGCGGAAAATTTGGAATGCAACATCAGAGTCTAACCTGGATTCAGCTTGGACAGTTATAAACCTCTGTCCTTACAAATGCTGACAATCAAACAAAACAAATGCAATATGCAGCGGATAATAGAATACATCCATAAATAGATGAAGATCTCTAGCTCTCCTCTGAAAACTCCAAGCGTCTTCAATTAAACCTGAAACTACTCGGATCTGACCCGAGTATTTAAAAATACCCAGATCAGGCTTGATAAACCAGCGTATGATACTCGATTTATAAATTGATGCTAGTTTTAAACCTTTGAAAAGAAGGGTATCTCATAAGACCACGTCCACACATAAAAATAGATAGGTTTTTACCTTATGATAACCAAATCACTTTTATACCCAAAAAAATTGATATTATTTCTAATGACATTTCTATGAAAACACTTTTTAAATAATATATGAAAATAGCCGAAATTATTACATTGATTAAATTTGACGGTTTACTAGCTACTTTTAAAAGTAGGTTCTACAATCAAAACCGTAAAGGCAACGTATTGGAATTGGATTTGCAACATGATAGGGAACTAGTGACCATTAAACTCCGAAAATCCATGTATAACAGTCATAGTTCACTCCTCCGAACTATACTGATACACTACCATGAAACAACATATTACCCGGTGGCTTTACATGATATCCGTCAGCCTCCATACCTTTCCATTTCATCGTCTTAAGGCAATAGATTCCTTTCATTCCTCATAACTAATAGCCCGAAATATGTCCTTCAGACCACATAGTATCCCATACCATTCCTGGGGTGTGAGGCTCGTGCGGCTACGCTCCACAGAGCTACACTTTGCTTTTCGCAAAGCCACGCTTTGATCATCACAACTTCCACTTTGAACGCCACATTGCCATTCCTTTGATCACTATTGACCTCCACAAACATATAACCTCCGAGCTATTACGTCTCAGAGAAGGGTGTTTGTAACGACCCGCAAATACATCACTTTAATAAATTTATTGGAGATTAAAAAGATTCAATAATTATTTTAATAAATTTGATAGCTCATTTTAAATATATAAGTTGTTGGAAATTTATTAAATGTTATAAATATAATTTTATAGCCTTAATAAACTTCATATAATTGTTATATAATGATAATAAGTGATTTATAATGGTTTTACAAATACATTAATTTGTTTTATAAATATAACAAACTTCGTCGCATTTCGGCAGATGACGGCGTACCTTTACAATTGGATTTTAATATTGATTAATATGGTTTTATAGCTTAAATAATCTTGTTTTAATTATTTAAAAATGATAAGAAATTCATTTTCAAGCTTTGTTTACATAAATAAATAGTTTGATAAAAAAGTGAAAATATGACCGAAAATTGGATCTCGAAATCTTAACGATTTGACAAATGGAAATTGTTTTAAGTGTTGCAACATTGTTTGTACATGCACTCACACACACACATATGTTTATCACAATTAGTCAAATCAAAGCTAATGAAAAAATCTAAGATATTTTTACAAAATGTAAGTGAAAATGGCAACATCTAATCACCATTAAAACACGGAAATCAAACATCAAATTCACCATTAATGCATGTCATTCCATGCTTAAGATATTTTTCAATATGTCATATCACATTACATCTCATTAATGCATGCACTTGAGTATGGTGACAAGAATTTGATGTTGAAGTGATGTGGTATTGATAATATCTAAGGGTAATTTAGTAATTTGCCAAATTTTCCTAAGGCTATAAATAAGACCCTTAGTCTTCATAAATTCACACATCTCATTCCATGTTCTTCTTCTTCACCTCTACTCTAATGTCTTCCACCCTAAAAGAAGTAATGGCTAAATTCATTTCAAAAAGAAATTAAAATTATATAGTACATATATATAGTGTAAAACACCTCAAAACTCAACCAAAACTCCTCCTCTTCATTCTCTTTACCCACGGCCACCACCACACACCACCACAGCCGAGCCTTCTCTTCCCTACAAACAAGTCCGTGAACCCTCTAGTCAAGGCCGAGCCCTCCAAAGGCAACAGCCCAAGTGATCGTGAGCTTAGATTTCGAGTTAGGAAAGCTATAACCATTTTTAGGTTAATAGTTTAATCCAAGGTGAGAAACTCTTACTTATATTATATTTTTTGATAATGATATATGTTTGAAATAGATGTTTAATATACTTTGATCATCAAGTTTAATTGTTTACTATTTTTGTTTAATTGTATTAACAAGTCACGTTTAATACACGTCGAGAATCATAAAGGAAATCAGTTTCCTTTTATCAATGAAATGGTGTTATGAAATGTTTAAACCTCTTAAAAAATGGTTTAAAATGGTTTAGAAATTTTTTATAAACATTTAAAAGTGTTTCGATGAAGTTTGAAAAAAAATTGAAAATTGGTAAAAATAGGCACGTCGGGTAACGGTAGTTCGCGATTTTGCACCATAATAGTTTAAATCTACTTATAAGATGGATTCGGAGTCGGATTTCTTTAAAATAAGAATTTTCCAAACTCTTATGATCATATTTTTCAACTAAAAGAAAACGATCGAGATTTGGTTAAGTAGATTTTAAATTATGAGTAAAACAAGTTTTGAAAATAATCGTGGTTTTGCAGTTTGAAATCCATAAAGGGATTTCTTTAAAAATGATATTTTAAAATTGTTTAAAAATATGAAATAAATTCTAAAAATCTTTTAAAGTGATTTGAGTTATAAAAATAAATTTTCAAATGATAAAAAGCCGTTTTGATCAATATAGCTTAAAAAGCACTTTTCGTTGTACTTTTCTATAACTTTTGAAATATAGTTTTAAACGTAACCGTTCTTTTCCAAATCTTTTGTAAATATTTTCAAATGATTAATAAAGTATTTTAAAAATGATTAAAAGGATTTATGGAATGGTTAAATATTAAATGATTTAGAGTCGACCAAATTAGTTGACCGCATTATGGGTGTCAGAGTGGTAGTGTCTAGGCTTGGGTTTGGGAAAACCAGTTTCTTGCTCTCCCTGGCTACCCGGACTGGCCCGATGGATGGGATAGTAAATTTGATTTACTCGGATCAAAATTTTCCAAAGCATAAAGGGTATAATTTCCCAAAAGTAAATAAGTTGGATTTTATGGGGATAACCTTCTTATACTTGGTATTAAAGCTCGAAGAGCGAACTCATACTATTCGTGGAATTTAAAAGGCGATTTCGCTATTATTCCGCCCATAGAACTTGTTGAATACAAGAATTGATATTGAGTAGAATTAGTTGATTTCTATAGTTTATGCTCACTTAATATTTACTGGTTTTGGATTAATATCCTAGATAACATGGTTTTAACTCAATCATTTGATTTTGAATTAAAAAATCTTTGTTAAGATTTAAATGAAATGATTTGGAATTTAAAAAGGTTTTAAGTAATCAAAGGATTTGATAAATGAGGTTGAATGATTCCATATATATCGAAAAGAATGTTTTAAAAATATATCTCCAGAAAATATTTGATGAAAAGAATTAATCAATCAAAGAATAATTCCCTATTTACTAAACATGGTTTTATCGATGATTGGCTTGAAGGAACCGAGGTCGGATTTGAGTGATTCTTATTCGAAAACCACTTCGAACCAATGTATGCGTTCGAAAAATAAAGAATGATAAAAAATAATGAAGGATGAAGACCGGATGTCTTCGAGGTGGAAGGACTGCTTGTTGATAATTCTGGTTAGTTCCCAAATAACTAAAGTAGAAGTGGTCCCTTCATTTTTGAAACTCTTCGGATTGCAAGGACTTCTCGCTACTAATCCTAGGGGTAATCATCAACAGGATGTGGTTGGAGAGTACCTTCGGTTTGTCTTGTTCCTGGACAACTTTTATTGACGAATGTCTTACATTGATTGATTCTATGAATGTATCATCTGATTGGTGGCGAAGAAGGCAACTTCTTTTAGCTTAACACCCTTTCCTGAGACATTCGAGCTCAGGAGTTATACGTTTGTAGAAATCTGTTGTGTGATTAAGGAATGGAAATGCGGCATTCAAAGTGGAATGTGTTATGTGAAAGATAATCATTACCTCGGGCCTCATCACTCGGAAATGGCTTAAACAGGGCAAGCCGTGAGGCTATGTGGGTCGCACCCATAAGGGTATGGTCATCACCCTTCTAGATTACTCTCTATATGTCGAGTATGTTGGTTATGTTGTTTTGGGATCCCAGATAGGTCGGTTATAAACGGGGTGATGTCATATTCGGTTCTATCCACCACCAGGCGGGTCTGTGGGTAGGCCGGTCTTGCCAGGTGTAGAGGTTTCGAAGACATCGATCCTCGGTACATCCCTCTAGAGGTGTACTGTACGGAAGATAGTCCCTTACCTACCATTGTATGGAATCCATTCTCCAATAAGTTCCTTCGGACTTGATTGTATAACCTACTTTGTAGCTATTATGCTGGAATTTAATAATGTAACAATTTCGGCTAAGATCCATAAGTTTACTTGCAATTTCTTTCAAAAGATTATCATTAAAAAAAATATCAAATGAATTTTATGCAGCAAATGTTTTGGTTATCATAAGGTAAAAACCTATTCCATGTTTATGTGCGGCGTGGTCTTATTAGATACCCATTTGTTTTCAAAATACGTATTTTGAGTTTCTCACACCAGTCCCATGACTGACCCGGAGTTTATTTTTCTTATCCCTTAAACTCTAGGTGCCCTAATTTTCTCGGGCAGCCAACTAGTTAGGTAAGATTGGAGCATTTTGGAATAGAGCATGGAGCAGGGAGCATTTTGGGTCTTTTGTTGAAGTCATCTTTCACTTTCCGCTGTGTCTGTATTATGTATTAGTATCTACCAACACTGTAAGGATAGGTCGTTATAACTATCCTAGCTGGGTTAGTACCTGTTGTAACTCTGATGGAACAATTTGGAGTAATTATATGTACTATTCATATGTAATTATGTGTTGAATACGATGTGATATTCTATTATTGTCTTATCTTCTATCTTTATTTCTTTACCCCATGATAATCTGCCTCTTCGACACTTAGATTTACGGCATGTGAATACCGAGGATGTATTAGTGTCAATTTCTAATGGTCGAGGAGGTGGTCATCACATTTGGTATCAGCGCTTATGGTTGAGAGAATACCTAAGCCTTGATGGGGTCAACTCATTAGAGATTGGGTTAGTAATACCCTATAATAAGTTTAGTCTGAGAGAGCGCCTATTTGAAGTTTTATCTGAATAAGTATATTTGAAGTTTATGCCAATTCCCTAAGATATCTCGTCGATATATTCTAACAATACTTCCTTAGTATACGTAGATAGTACGAGATGAGTGGAAGAATGGGTGAGGTAGGGGAAGAGGAGGTAGTAGTACCACAAACGCAAGTGGTCAAACTCCCGCCGCCACAGTAATCGAAAAAGTAATAACTCATGTGCAATCCCAAATCAACTTCGCAACTTTATGCAAGAACTATACCAGTTTGGGTGGTAAACCATTTAAGGGAACAGAGTACATTATAGAAGTTCAAGCTTGGATCTGCTCTTGTGAAAGAATTTTTAAAGGGTTGAATATTGGAGATGAGCAGAATTGATTCTTAGCTTCTTGGTAACTACAGATGGGGCTCTCGCCTGGTGGGAGTCCATTACTATGAATGAATTGGAGGACAATTTTTCTTGGGCACGATTCAAGGAGGTCTTGGAAGAACAATATATGCCCGCAGCTGGAAAAGCACGCCTTTACAGGAGTTCTATGGATTTAAAATAAGGAGAGATGTCCATAGAGGAGTATTCTAACAAGTTCAATGAATTATCCCGATTTGGGCTGGGTTTGATAGACACTCCTTTGAAGAAGAATGAAATGTTTATCTCTGGAATGAAGGAACATTATCAGGACAGGACGACAGCACATGTTAAGGGGACTTTTGTAGATTTGGTAGACATGGGTTTGCGATATGAAGCTCTGGACAAGAAGAATCCACCTACAACTCAGAACAACAATAATAATTGGAAGAAGAGGAAGTTTAATCAGCAAGGGAAGAAGCCAGGGTAAGGCAAGCCAGAAGGAGGATCCCAAGGAGATCGGTTGAAAAATATTACTTGTTTTAATTTCCAACAGAAGGGCTACTACTCCAACACCTATAAGAATCCTAAGGCTCAGGATGGAACCTGCTACAATTGTCACAAGCCAGGACACCAGAAGAATGATTGCCCACTGATAAATAAGGGAGAATAGGTCCGGGTTTTTGCTATCAAAGATGAACAATCAACTTCGACCGATGTGAAGGGAAAGAAAATCCTAGAAGGTAATATCTGCATTAATGAAAATCTAGTTAGAGTGTTATTTGATACTGGGGCTTCCCACAGTTTTATATCTAAAGAATTGGTTGATAGATTGAAACTTACCACAAAGATATTAGACACCCCTATATATGTCTCCAACCCTATAGGTGGTAAAATTAATCTAGGTATAGTTTGTGAAAAAGTAAAAGTTGCCTACCTATCCCAAAACCTTTCATGTGATCTAATCGTCCTCGACTTTATTGGATTTGATATTATACTCGGTATGGATTGGTTGTCTGAGTATAAGACTATTTTAGATTGTGTCAAAAGAACGGTAGAATTACAAAATAAAAGAGGCAAACCTTTTAAAATAACATGTGAAGAACCAAGTCCAGTAATGGATAGTTTTATGTATGCCCTAAATTCGGTTCAAAAACATCTAGGAAAAATACCAATTGTTAATGAATTTTCAGATGTTTTTGCAGAAGTTAAAATTTTACCCCCGCATAGGGAAATTGAGTTTAGAATCGATTTGATTTCCAATGCATGACCTATTTTTCACTCTTCTCGAAGAATGGCCCCCAAAGAAGAAAATGAATTAAGGAAACAAACTGATGAACTATTGAAGAAAGGACTAATAAGACCAAGTCGCTCAAATTGGAGCTGGGCAGTAGTTTTCGTTGCAATGTTAGATGGCTCCTTGAGACTGTGTGTAGACTACCGAGACCTAAATAAGCAAAAAATTAAGAACAATTATCCTCTACCCCGTATTGATGACTTGTTTGATCGACTTCATGGTGCTCAAGTATTTTCAAAAATGGACCTAGCTACATGATTCCTTCAGTTAAGGGTAGCAGAAGATTGCATTCCTTTAACTGCATTCAGAGGACCAAATGATTTCTACGAGTGGTGGGTTATGCCTTTTGGGCTAACCAATGCGTCTACTTATTTTGTGGATCGTATGAATAGAGTATTTAGAGAAGTGCTCCATAGGTTTGTGTTAGTTTTTATCGATGATATTCTTAGATATTCAAAGACCGAAGAAGAACAAGAAAGGCATCTAGAGATTGTGCTAGAAATATTAAGGAGAAATGTACTCAAAGCCAAGTTCTCGAAATGCCACTTCTAGGAAGAGAAGGTAAGTTTCCTGGGGCATGTTGTGTCAAAGGAAGGAATCTTAGTTGATCCAGGGAAAATTACAGCCATTCTGGATTGGAAGCAGCTACAAACTCCAAAGGACGTTTGAAGCTTCTTAGGATTGGCAGGATATTACCGGAGATATATTCAGGACTTCTCCAAAATTTCCTATCACCTAACAAAGCTGACTATGAAAGATGCCAAATTTGAATAGACCCCAAAATGTGAAGAAGCATTCCAGGAACTCAAGAAGAGGTTGACTACCGCTCCAGTCTTGACTATTATTGATAAAAGCGGCGGTCTAACCGTTTATACTGATGCTTGTGGAGAAGGAGTGGGTGCTGTATTAATGCAACATGGGAAGGCTATCGCTTATGCCAGTAGGCAATTAAAGACTCATGAGCGAAATTATGCAACGCACGACTTGGAGCTATTAGCCGTGGTGTTCGCATTAAAAATATAAAGATATTATTCGCAGGGAAAGAATTCCTCATGGTTTATTTTAATAAACTTTAGTTGACCCTAGTAAATAATATTCCTTCTTTAAATAGGTGAAAAGTTTGAACTCTTTATAGATCACAAATCCTTGAAGTATCTTTTCACTCAGAAGGACTTGAATATGAGACAACAACGTTGGCTAGAATTTCTCGCATCATACAATCTTGATATCTTATATACACCCGGGAAGGCCAACGTCGTAGCAGATGCATTGAGTAGAAAGCATGCTGTTAAAGCTTATCTTGTAGTTACCCCAATTCTTCTAGAAAGAATTGATAGCAAGAAAAAAGAAGACCGATTTCTAAAGAAGTTTATTAAAGATATACATATAGGGTATGATTTAAGCTTTGAAGTCGATAACCAAGGGGTATAACGATTAAAGGGAAGAATTTGTATTCCCGATGTTGATAACTTAAGACAAGAAGTGTTGACTGAATGCTATCAATCCAAGTTAATTATTCACCCTGGAATTCAAAAAATGTACAAAGACATGAAACAGACATTTTGGGGGGGGAAATATAAAGAGGATATCTCTTTCCATGTTAGCAGATGTGCAATTGTCAAAAAATTTAGAGTGATCAACAGAAGGTTGCAAGATTACTCCAACCTCTTGAAATTCCAACTTGGAAATGGGACCAAATATCAATGGATTTCATTGACGGTTTACCTCAATCAAGAAAGGTAAATGAGGGCATTTGGGTTATTGTAGATCGATTAACCAAAAGCGCACACTTTATCCCTGTAAAGCCAACACGAATTGCTGCAAGTCTGGCAGAAATATACATGAGGGAAGTAGTTCAATTGCATGGTGTCCCCAGTAGTATAGTCAGTGATCGAGACCCTATCTTTACCAGTAAGTTCTGGGAGGCATTGCAAAAAGCTTTAGGAACTAAGCTAAACATAAGCACTGCATATCACCCCAGACCAATGGGCAAACTGAGAGAGTAAATCAAGTATTGGAAGATCTTCTAAGAGCCTGTATCTTAGATTTCGGAGGATCATGGGAAAATTATCTTCATCTTCTTAAGTTCTCTTACAACAACAACTATCAGGCTAGTATTGGCATGGCCTGATATGAAGCTTTGTATGGTCGTCCATGTATATCCCCGGCATGTTGGATCGAGACCGTAGATCGATTAGTACTAGGTCCTGACGTGATTAGGGAAGCATTAGAAAAGGTTGACATGATCAAAAAGAAGATGAAAGAAGCCCAGAGTAGGCAAAAGAGTTACGTGGATAGGAGGCGTAGAAATTTGGAATTCTTGGTTGGAGATTACGTATTCCTGAAGGTTTCCCCAATGAGAAGAGTAGTGAGATTTAGGAGAGTTGGAAAATTGGCATCTCGATATATTGGACCTTTTCCCATTCTTGAACGGATTAGCCCATTAGCTTATCATGTGGGATTGCCCGAAAGATTGTCTAGTGTGCATAATGTCTTTTACATATCTCATCTACGAAAATATATGCATGATGCAGAACAAATTATAGAAAAGGCTGCCTAAGAAGATTTAGAACTTGAACCGAATTTTGCAGTTATTAGGCAACCAATGCGAATCATGGATCATGATGAAAAGCGATTAAGAAAGAAGGTTATAAGGTTGGTTAAAGTCCAATGGAGTGGTGATGCAGCAGACTGCACAAGGGAAACAGAAGATAGAATACGAAAAGCCTATCCTGAGTTTAGAATGGATACACAGTTGTATGTTGTATAGTGTACTCACCGGCTTGTGGTGATTTCACTTGCAATATCTTATACATATGTATCACTTCATTATATATATTTGTTTTCGAGTTATCTTCTTCTTATCCTTAATTTCTAGGACAAAATTCTTTTAAAGGGGAAGTCTGTAACAACCCGCAAATACATCACTTTAATAAATTTATTGGTGATTAAAAAGATTTAATAATTATTTTGATAAATCATTTTAAATATATAAGTTGTCGAAAATTTATTAAATGTTATAAATATAATTTTATAGCCTTAATAAACTTCATATAATTGTTATATAATGATAATAAGTGATTTATAATGATTTTACAAATATATTTATAAATATAACAAACTTCGTCCCATTTTGGCAGATCGACGTCGTATCTTTACAATTGGATTTTAATATCGATTAATATGGTTTTATAGCTTAAATAATCTTGTTTTAATTATTTAAAAATGATAAGAAATTCATTTTCAAGCTTTGTTTACATAAATAAATAGTCTGATAAAAAACTGAAAATATGACCGGAAATTGGATCCCAAAATCTCAACGGTTTGACAAATGGAAATTATTTTAAGTTTTGCAACATTGTTTGTACATGCACACACATACACACACACACACACACGTGTATCAAAATTAGTCAAATCAAAGCTAAAGAAAATATCTAAGATAATTTTACAAAAAGTAAGTGAAAAAGGTAACATCTAATCACCATTAAAACATGGAAAGCAAACATCAAATCCACCATTAATGCATGTCATTCCATGCTTAAGATATTTTTTCAATATGTCTTATAACATTACATCTCATTAATGCATGCACTTGAGTATGGTGACAAGGATTTAATGTTGAAGTGATGTGGTGCAAGAGAAATTTTGATAATATCTAAGGGTAAATTAGTAATTTGCCACATTTTCCTAAGGCTATAAATAAGACCCTAAGGCTTCACAAATTCACACATCTCATTCCATCTTCTTCTTCTTCTTCACCTCTACTTTAATGGCTTCCACCCTAAAAGAAGCAATGGCTAAATTCATTTCAAAAAGAAACTAAAATTATATAGTACATATATATAGTGTAAATGTGACGCCCCACCTCTATACTCACACTAACCAAGGACACTACTGGGTAATACCGTTAATTAGTATGAAGAATTAGGCTATTGAGGAGCGACCATCTGTGTAATTGCTTTGTGTGAGTACCGGTATGTCAGATAGTATGTCGTGCATTTCATTTCAGGAGGAAATCTGACATGTCAAATACAAACTCAAAGCTACTACACAGTCGCTATGTGGCCTTCGGAAACAAATATAAAATAAGCATAACATGAATCAATCACAGATATTCATATCACAAAGGCGGAAATAGATATGAATATAACACATAGAAGTGTACATCAAAGTAGTGGTCATACAAGATCCATTACATCACAAAAGAATAGGTACAAGTGCTAGACAAAAGAATATGTATACATCAAGGAGTCTCTATCTCGAATGTATAAAAAACAAAAAAAACTACTAAGCTAAAGTAATTAGCCAAAAGTCAGATGACGATCTCTGATAAGAAGTCAAGTGGAAGCACCTGAAACACCTCGGTCTGACCCGAGTATTATTTAAGAAGAAAAATAATAAACGGATTAGTCTAGCTATAAATATCAGATAAGATGAGATAGGATAAGAGATATGACAAATATATATGATAACCACAAAAATCATACAATATCTCAAATTTTCTCAAACACCAAAAAGAATGTCATATTCTTTATTTTTTATTCACCAAACCTCAAATATTGATAAAGCTTATCAATGCAAATCACAAAAATTGGTGAAACACAAATTCCAGAAATCATCAATTAGAAATCCAGAAATCACAAAAAAGGGGGAGGCCTATCATAAACGGGAGCATGAAAACTCACCAACACGTGTATCACAAACGAGAAGTTATCCCATGGGTCGCTAACCCATAGAGCTGGTGCAACGACATAGTACAACAGTACGCCCGAGGAACCTAGAACTCAAATAAGCCGGAACAACGACGTAGTACAACGTTACGCCCGATGAACCGAACTCCATAAAACCCATAGGTCGCTAGCCTACAAAAAATGAGACGATGCTCAATAGAACGGGGTACAGTCCCCCACGCGGACAAAGAGACATCGCATATCGCTAGTCTAAAATGATCATCATAGATCAATAAAAGTGTAAATTACACCAAGCTAGTAAATAAATGAGTTTAGCTTCTTGTCCCATAACCACTAGCTTAACTTAAATATTTACGAACAAATTGTAGATTTCCACTCAAGAATTGTCACAAGATTTCAATCAAACAAGTCTAAGAATCAACCGACGAAGTAAAGGCAAGCGTTTCATACCAATTGTTTTGCTAAGTGATTTAATTGGATCTCTCGTACGATTGAGGTAAAGGTTTGTATATACTAATAGATTGGAAAACGGTTTTAAAAACGAGCTTTGTATTTAAAAGTAGTGTTGAAATCGTTTTTGTGAAAGAGTTTGAGTATTTACTACTAGTATAGAAACCTTTTTATTTTGAAGTGACCAATCATAGAAATGATTGTAAAAACAATCTATCACCAAGAATTCACATTCGACGACGTGAATCAAAGCCATAGAAATCGATATCAAATCCATCAATTGGATATTCCCAAAAATCCAGAGAAGAAGTCATCAAAGTCGATAATAAATGACAACAACCAACTGGATCAACAAAAATCTATAAAACGGAAATCCACTGAAAAATAGGCAAATTGGCAGAATTAAACAGCACCAGACGTCTAGTGGTTTCCCCAAACGTCTGAGCTGAGAATCTGGAAATTTTCTTCCTGATCGCCCAGATGTCTGGGAATAACCTTAGACGTCTGAGCTGGAAATCTGGAATTTTTATTCCGTTGCCTCAGACGTCTGAGCATTTTACTAGACGTCTGAGCTGAAGCTCAGGGCAAAATTTTCCTTGGCCATTGATGGCCAAATTATCCCAAAAGCGATCGAACGAGCGACGGTGGCTAGGGATTTATGCCAAGCGACAACCCAGCCCTATATGCTCTTCAATACACCTCAAATAACATGTCCAAACATCCATAATAGGATTTTCATAGATTTTGACTTCAAAATACCAAAAATTTGAAAATTCACCAAACCAATTCAATTCAAAAGCAATTGAACATGAAATAGATGTTAGGAATTCATACCTAACAACAATGAAAGCTATAGACATAGATGTGAGTTCAAGAACTCACCTTTAAATTCAAAAACAAGGAATGAGAAGCTCTAAAACAAAGCGAGATCAATCTCTCTTCAACTTCACTTCAAGAATCTTCAATCTATGATCAAATGCAAAGTTTTTCCTAAGTTAGGTTATAGGAAAAATCAAGAATTGAAGAGGAATTGAGATGGAGAAGATGAAGAGCATGATTACCTAAGCTTTTCCTTGGTATTGGAACTTGGATTTGAATTTTCTAATAAACTAAGGTTTAGGAATTTTAATTTCCCTTCTTTTCCCCCATTTTCCCCTTAGGGCTTGAGCATTAGGAATAATAGAATGAATGAATGAAGAGGAGTGGAGTGGGAGGTATTTGGTAGAAGGTTTGGGTTCTTTTATTGGGATAGTGGGTTAGAACACAAACCAAAGCCCAAACAAAATACCAAAATTGTAATCAACTCCAAACATATCAATGTTTATACTCAAAAAAGTTGTAAACGTCATTTTGAACTCAATAAAAGTGGTCTCGAGTCCGGATTCGACTGTTTACAAAAAGTCACATTTCGGACTTTAAATTCAACAAACGATACTATATTTAAATAAAACATTTAAATATATAATCGTAAAATATGTGGGTTGTTATAGTAAAACACCTCAAAACTCAACCAAAACTCCTCCTCTTCATTCTCTTTACCCACGGCCACCACCACACACCACCACAACTGAGCCTTCCCTCCCCAACAACCAAGGTCATAAGCCCCCTAGTCAAGGCCGAGCCCTCCAAAGGCAAGAGCCCAAGTGATTGTGAGCTTAGATTTCGGGTAAGCAAAGCTATAGCCATTTTTAGGTTAATCGTTTAATCCAAGGCGAGAAACACTTAGTTATATTATATTTTTGGAGAATGATATGATGTTTGAAATAGATGTTTAATATGCTTTGATCATCAAGTTTGATTGTTTACTATTTTTGTTTAATTGTATTAACAAGTCACGTTTAATACACGTCGAGAATCACAAAGGAAATCACTTTCCTTTTATCAATGAAATGGTGTTATGGAATGTTTAAACCTCTTTAAAAATGGTTTAAAATGATTTAAAAATGTTTTGTAAACATTTAAAAGTGTTTCGATGAAGTTTGAAATGAAAATGGAAAATTGGTAAAAATAGGCGTGTCGCGTAATGCTAGTTCGCGAT
The DNA here is from genome assembly GCA_030737815.1 of Allium fistulosum. NCBI lineage: Eukaryota > Viridiplantae > Streptophyta > Magnoliopsida > Asparagales > Amaryllidaceae > Allium > Allium fistulosum. Next base: position 659,701,686 of record CM060908.1, on the reverse strand, counting down.
TTCGCGCTATAATAGTATAAATCCACTTATACAATGGATTCAGAGTCTGATTTCTTTGAAGTAAGAATTTTCCGAACTCTTACGATCATAGTTTTCAACTAAAAGAAAACGATCAAGATTTGGTTTACTAGATTTTAAATTATGAGTAAAACAAGTTTTGAAAATAATCGCGGTTTTGCAGTTCGGAATCCATAAAGGGATTTCTTTAAAAATGATATTTTAAAATTGTTTAAAAATATGAAATAAATTCTAAAAATATTTTAAAATGTTTTTAAGGTAATTTGGGTTATAAAAATGAATTTCTAAATGATAAAAAGCCATTTTGATCAATATAACTTAAAAGCACTTTCCGTGGCACTTTCCTATAATTTTTTAAATATAGTTTTAAACCCATCCATTCTTTTCCAAATCTTTTGTAAATATTTTCAAATGATTAATAAAGTATTTTAAAGATGATTTAAAGGGTTTATGGAATGGTTAAATATTAAATGATTTAGAGTCAACCAAATTACTTGACCGCCTTATGAGTGTCAGAGGGGTAGTGTTTAGGCTTTGGTTTGGAAAACCAGTATCTTGCTCTCCCTGGCTACCCGGACTGGCCGGACAGATGGGAAAGTAAATTTGATTTTGGCTTAAACAGGGCAAGCCATGAGGCTATGTGGGTCGCACCCATAAGGGTATGGTCATCACCCTTCTAGATTACTCTCTATATGTCGAGTATGTTGGTTATGTTGTTTTGGAATCCTAGATAGGTCGGTTACAAATGGGGTGATGTCATATTCGGTTCTATCCACCACTAGGCGGGTTTGTGGGTAGGCCGGTCTTGCCAGGTGTAGAGGTTTCGAAGACGTCGATCCTCGATACATCCTTCTAGAGGTCACTGTACGGAAGATAGTCCCTTACCTACCATTGTATGGAATCTGTTCTCCAATAAGTGCCTTCGGACTTGATTGTAGAACCTACTTTTTAGCTATTATGCTGGAATTTAATAATGTAACAATTTCGGCCAAGGTCCATAAGTTTACTTGCAATTGCTTTCAAAAGAATGTCATTAAAAATAATATCAAATGAATTTTACGTAGCAAATGTTTTGGTTATCATAAGGTAAAAACTCGTTCCGTGTTTATGTGCGGCGTGGTCTTATGAGATACCCCTTTGTTTTCAAAATGCGTATTTTGAGTTTCTCACACCAGTCCCATGACTGACCCGGAGTTTATTTTTCTTATCCCTTAAACTCTGGATGCCCTAATTTTCCCGGCCAGCCAACTAGTTAGGTAAGATTGGAGCATTTTGGAATGGAGCAAGGAGCATGGAGCATGGAGCATTGGGTCTTTTGTTGAAGTCATCTATAACTTTCCGCTGTGTCTGTATTATGTATTAGTATCTACCAGCACTGTAAGGATAGGTCGTTATAAATATCCTTGCTGGGTTAGTACCTATCGTAACTCTGATGGAACAATTTAGAGTAATTACATGTATTATTCATATGTATAATTATGTGTTGAATGCGATGTGAGATTCTATTATTGTCTTATGTTCTACCTTTAATTCTTTACCCCATGATAATCTGCCTCTTTGGCACTTGGATTTATAGCATGTGAATATCGAGGATGTATTAGTATCAATTTCTAAGGGTCGAAGAGGTGGTCGTCACAGTGTTAGGCTAAGAGAAGTTGCCTTCTCCTCCACTAAGCAGATGTACATTTGTAAAAGTCAGCATTATGATCTTACAAATGCAATGTTAGACATTCGTCCAAACAAGTTCGTTCTAGGACTGAATGAAACCGAAGGCACTCCTCCTACCACCTCCTATTGGGAATTATCCCTAGGATTGGTAACGATTAGTCCTTGCAATCGAAGATTTTCATAACAGAGCACTACTGCCACCATAAATATATGATATGGTAAATTTCACCTCGAGGGATTAGTGGTAAGCAGCCCTCCATCATGAAGATCCTCGTCTTCAAAAATCACCATCATCATGTCTTCACTTCCAAACGTATACATTGGTTCGAATTGCTTTTCGATAGGAGTTACCCAGATCCGACCCTGGTTCCTCCGAACCAATCATCGATTAAAAAGATGTTAAGCTCTTATGTGATTATCAATCATCAGTCATATTAATTCATCTTTGTATTCATTCATAGATATCTCTTAGAGATATATTTATTAAATTATTTCTTTCTCTTTTTCAAAGTATATGGAATCATTAAGCCTCATTTATCAAATCGTTTGGTTAATAAAACCCTTTTTTAATCTTGAAATAATCCTAAATCCTTCCACCTTTTATTTTGGAAAACATTTCCAAATCATTTCATTTAAATCTTAGCAAAAATTTCTTAATTCAAAACTCCAAATTTGATTGAGATATAACCATGTTATCTAGGGTGTTAATCCAAATACCAGTAAATATTAAGTGAGCAAAATCTATAGAAATCATCTAATTCTACTCAATATCAATCCCCGTATTCAACAAATACTATGGGCGGAATAACGATGAAATCACCTTTTAAATTCCATGATTGTACGAGTTCTCTCTTCGGGCTTTAACACCAAGTACAAGAAGATCATCTCCATAAAATCAAGTTGTAATTAAATTTGGAAAATTAAATATTTTTATACTTAACTCGTTTCCGACATTTCGACCTTATCTATCCCTCGTCCAGGAAAGAGGCCAGGTGAGCCAGCGCACTGGTTGCTCTTGAACATCTTCTTAGTTTAAGCACCTCACATCCAGATCTCACGAATAGAAAAATCCAGTCTACTCGTCGGCTTATAGAGCCAAGATTAAAGCACTTGTTTATAATAGCTTTTTCTTTAAATAATTTATTTGAACCTTCTTCAATAAGCTAGAAAACCTCCAAATCATTATTAACACACTTAATTATCCATTGAAAAACTTTATAAAAGGTTTGGAAAAGAATGTTAAGTTTAAAACTATACTTCAAAAGTCATAGAAAAGTGCTGCGGAAAGTGCTTTTTAAGCTATATTAATCAAATCGACTTTTTATTATTTGAAAATTCACTTTTATTACTCAAATCATTTTTAAAACATTTTAAAAGATTTATAAGATTTATTCCATATTTCTAAAAATTTTAAAAACATCATTTTCAAAGAAATCCAGTTTTGGATTTCGAACTACAAAACCGCAATTTTTCAAAAACTTGTTTTTTCATATTTCAAAATCTACTTATTGAAATCTCGATTTTCTTCCTTCTTTGGGAAACTATGGATATAATAGTTTGGAAAATTCTTATTTCGAAGAATTCTGAGCTATATCCCCCCTTTTACACAAGTTTGATTTTTTTAGCGCGAAATCGTGAACTACCATTATGCGACGCGCCTGTTTTTAACTAAATTTTCATTTTCCTTTCAAACATCACCAAAGCACTTTCTATCTTTATAAAACATTTATAAATCATTTTCAAACATTTAACCAACATTTTTCTATATTAAATCTCTTTTTCACTTTCTAATCATTTCGTAATATTATATTAGTATAATATTCATTTTCAACCTTTTCATACTTTCAAAACCATTAAGAGGCTAAATAAACTCCACCTATACATCCATATGGATTTATTTTTCATTAATTATTCATGATTAATTTCTTAACCATTTTTATTATGATTTCTCATAATGTATCATAACCAAGTTATCAACCATACCAACATCCATATAATCAACCATATAATCATTCAAGTTATCAACCATTCATACAAATCATTTAGAGATTAAATGGTCATATTATCATACTTAAAAATAGTTATAGAATTATTTATTATTAAGTAAACAATGAGTACTCACTTATGGCTCCACTCCACCAATCTTTTCTATATCGTCCTGAATCAATTCCCGCAACCCTTCCTCCTCTTTTCCTTGCTCCGGAGCTTCCCGATCACCTACCTTCTTCTTGTAGTGCTCGGCCTAGCATCTTTGGAGGTGGATGTGCTTGGCCAAAAGAGGAATAGGTGGTGGCGTGAGTTGTAGAGAAGATAGTGAGGTGTTTTGACTTGTTTTTTAAGTGGATCGATATATATACATATGTGTATATAATTTACTAATATTTTTCCATAACTTTGATAATATTTTTCTAAGGCATGGAAGCCATTAAAGAAGCTCTTGGGAAGATTAAGAAGAAGGAAGAAGAAGAATGAAAAAGAAGAGAAGAGATTAGGGTATTTATAGGAAAAAAGAGGAGTATAAAGGAAGATATGCATACATCAATTTTTCCATGCTTCTCCAACACACTTCTCCTTTAAAATACACGGCCATAGCCTTACCCCCATGTGAACATCACTTTCATCCACTAATGTATGCATATGTTGACTTGTTTAAGCTTAAGGAGGAAGCTTTCTTAAAATATCTTATATATTTTATAATATATATGTTTAAGTGTAAATGTATACATGTGTATGTTTATGTGTATGTTAGGTTGTGCATTTATGTGTTATATATGTGTACATGACATATAAAAAACATTACATTGATTCCGTACAACTTTCGTTCGTTAAACCATTGCCAATCAGAGAACCGATTCCCGGTCACAATTTCACTTATACTTTAAATTACATATATTTGTAAAAAAAATTGTAAAACATTTTCTTATCATTTTATATGAATTAAAATGATCATATTTGAATTATAAAACCACATAAATTCATATTAAAAATTATTTACAAAAATTGCTATTATACCGATAACGCGACATCGATTTTTCCTTATATTTTCAAATCAAATATATATCTTTATAAAATTATTATAACTTATTATCACTTTATAACTATTCAAAATGAATTACTATCATTTGATAATCAATTATTTGAATAATTATATAAATTATTAAATCATTAAATCTCTATTTAAATTAAATAAATCAATTATCATATTTAAATGTATTACTAACAATGTTAAAAACACTTTTATTTTAAAAATCAAATCAACTGATTTTATTTTATATTCTTGTTTAATTATAGAAATAAGTGTATGTATCTAGCTCGGTGCACGACGTACTATGATTATAGAGCTGGTTATTGATAAAACGGTTTTCAGCCATTTTATCGATTTAGATTTTGAGGAAAATATTTTGTGAATATTTATTCAAAATAAGATTACTATTACTTATTATCACTCAAAACAATATTATTTGTATTATCAACCTTTTATTCAAAAATAAATATAATTTATCAAAGTGATAAATTGGCGGGTCGTTACAGACTTCTCCCCTTAAAAAAATTCCATCCCCGAAATTTCCCCAAAACAAAAACCCAAAGGTTAGCCCAAAATATATTTATTTTTTAACTTACATGCGTATGATGTACACAGATCATCTGTACACAATTCTAATTCGATCTATTATTTGAATCCACAACTTACTTCCAAACTAGTATTGATCCCTCAATCCTTTAGTATGGACTCCGATCAGGCTTCCTTGATCAGAAAACTTCGTTTCCCTCATATAGCCCTCAACTATTATAAAAAGCTCAAGTACTCAATCATAAACCCTCATCAATGTTCGTCGTCAAGAATCAAGTGATAAATCCTTTTTTGGATAAGTGTCAAACACGTCAAAGTTCTGCACTAGAATCTTAGATTAAATCGTGCGATGAATAAATCCATATACTTCATATGTATGTATTAACCTTCCCAAAGTTCTTATGAAAATATTTCATAAAACTTCCATCTTTATTCAAACCCTTTTTAAAGATACTTCTTTATACATAACCACTTTACATTTTTTCCTCACATATTTCTTCTTAAAAACACATTTCTTTTGAAAAGGTAAATATCTTTTTATTATAACACATCTCTAAACATATCTTAATGGTTTCTAAAAAACTTATTTTCAAAATAATTCATTAAATTAATAAATTACCATAAACTTCCTTTAACTAATATCTAATGTGAAAACATTCTTTATTTAGTTAAAACTTTCTTTATTAATTAACACTCCTTTATCAATTAAACTTCCTTTATCAATTAAACTTCCTTTATATATATATATATTCTCCTTACTTACCAGTTTTAATAAAGTATTCATATACCTATTCAGTTGCTTTAAGTATATTAATAATTTACTTAACAAGTTCTACTTACTTTAAAATATAATCCAAGAGATTAAAAAAAAGTACCACCAAAACATTGTTAAAATGAACTTCTCATTTTATAATTGGTTAATTATAATATTTTCCAACTTTTTATAGAAGACTATAATACTTTTTATTATCTTTAAAATCCCATTATTAAAGATCTAAATATACTCATAAGATTTCTTCCAAAGTGTCAATCAAGGGTTTAAAAACAAATGTCACTAAAACATCGTTTACTAAAAACCCAAAACCATTCATTATTAACTTTAAATATTTACTTTAAAGGTCAAACAATACCCATGATTATCAATTAAGATAATACACTTTGATAAAAATTGACAACCATTAATTTGTCAATTACTGATTCACATTACCCTTTTTAACTTTAGAAAATTATATTGATCGAGTAACTGAAAAATAATACCAAGGAACTGGGCACTACCAATAGTATCACATATTTTTTAACAAGAGGGATAATACTAAGAGAAGCGTTTACCATCCGAACACATCTCCTACCCATTTTTAGTTACTTTTGAGCCACTCGGATCAATTAACCATAAGATTGTTTTTTCTCGTATTCAAAATCCCATTTTAGAAATAATACTATTATGATTCTTCTTCCAAAAGAAATCGATTATCCTTCATTTGGAAAAATGCCATTATAATTATTATTTCAAAATTCCTTTGAAATTTCTTTGTTAATAAATCTACTTATAAATTTAATTCAAAACTTATTTTATATTACATAACTTTCCCTTTTATATTTTTTCAAAACATTAGGAAACGAATTCTTAAATCCATCTTTCTCAAACAACATTTTATTTTTTTTGTTAATTACACTTTATTTTATAAAATATACTTTTATAAAATATATTCTTAAATAATTTCTTAATAAACACTTTTTATAAAGATACTTCTGTATATTATATAATCTTTTCATTTCAAAATATCTTATCAAACTTGGTCGGATATATAAGATAGAGGAAGTTCTCTAAGAGGATAATCCAAAGAGAAGTTTACTAATTAACATCATATTTATACATCCACTCCATAATATTATTTACTTAAGTTCATAAACATTTTAATACAAAATAATCTCATGTTTACTATAACTTTACAACTTAAGTTCATTCCATTTCAAATGCCAAATCCTAATTTCTATTTAACCTGTTTCATTAGTTTCATTACAAATCAAATTCAATTCACTTTCATTTAACTTTTCTTAAGTTAACTTTATTTCATTTAACTTACTCAAGCTAATTCTTTCATATCTTAATTTCAAATTTTCTTTTGTTTGCTTAACCAAAATGTTCAACCGTTTTTAAAAATTGGTTTTACTTTCCTGTTCAAATTAATAAGGCCTAAACTTATTCATCTTTTTTTTATCATTTTCAATTTATAAGTTCAAAAACTTATTATTATTTTTATATTTATCAAATAATACTTTGAATTTTACAATCAAATTTTTTTTTATCAAAACAAAACTTCAATAGTAAATTATTAACGTAGCAATTCATCACTTAGAGACTCGAAAATGAATACCGATGATGCTGTAGTCATCACCCGAATTATTTTCTAGCGACTAAAGTGAGTTTAGTGCCTTTTTCATATTTCTTTTAAATTCTCCTTTTAATTTATAAATCACATTTATAAATTTATACTTATATATAATTTCACTTATTTCACCTTGGTTATATAAAACCATTTTTATTTGTTTATAAAATCCATTTTATAAATCCATTCATAAAATCATATTATATTAACTTACTTCCTTATAGATTTTATAATTCTTTTCCAAAATACCCAAAATTTAGTTTCTCAAAATTTATATAACATATCTTTCATATTCACATTTTACAAAATTATTTGGTAAAATACATTTTTATGCTACATGCTTACTTTACTATCTTATATAAATTCATTAAACTTAACCCCATATTCTTATCAAACATCTTATAGTCAAATCGTGAACCTTAATTCACAAGATGTTCAATCAACAAATGATAATAAAGAATATTATTATTTCCTTAACCATAAACTGACACACATAAATATATATATCTTTTAAAAGATATTCCTTTATACTTAAAATATAATCCTTTTAAAACAGTGTGTCGATTTGCCTAGTTTAAGTGTTTAGAAATCCTCATCGATAACGGTGATCATGTGCATGGACCAGAATCTATAAACCGCTCAACCGATAAATCAGAACTAAACATTTTTATATCAAATAACAAATACGCGCTCATATATATAGTACTCTCAAAGCTCATTCTAGGGTGTTACTAACCCTATCTATAATGAGTCACTCATTCCAGGGTATTACTAACCCTGTTTATAAAGAGTTTTACCACAACAATTCCTAGGTGTTCGCTTAACCTAAGCTCTGATACCAAATGTAACGAACCGGGATTTTCGACCCTCGAAAATCGACGCTAATACGTTCTCGGTATTCATGTGCCGCAAATCCATGTGCCGGAAAGCCCGATTGTTGGGGGATAAAGAAAACAAAGATAGAACAGAATCTCACACGAATGGAATACCATTTATTATTTCAATATATAATCTTTACAGCGGAAAATTTTGAATACAATATCAGAGTCTAACCATGATTCAACTTGGACAGTTTTAAACCTCTGTCCTTACAAATGCTGACAATCAAACTAAACAAATGGAATATGTAGCAGATAATAGAATACATCCATACATAGGTGAAGATCTCGAGCTCTCCTCTAGAAACTCCAAGCTTCTTCAACTAAACCTGAAACTACTCGAATTTAACCGAGTATTTAAAAATACCTGGATCAAGCTTGATAAACCAGCGTGAGATACTCGATTTATAAATTGATGCCAGTTTTAAACCTTTGAAAAGAAGGGTATCTCATAAGACCACACACACACATAAAAACGGACGGGTTTTTACCTTATGATAACCAAATCACTTTTATACCAAAATAATTTGATATAATTTCTAATGACATCCCTTTGAAAACACTTTTCAAATAAAATATGAAAATAGCCGAAATTGTTACATTGATTAAATTTGACGGCTTACTAACTACTTTTAAAAGTAGGTTCTATAATCAAAACTGTAAAGGCAACGTATTGGAATTGGATTTCCAACATGATAGGGAACTAGTGACCATTCAAAACCGAAAATCAACGTATAATAGTCATTGTTCACTCCAGTGGCTTTACACGTTCTCCGTAAGCCTCCAAACTATACCGATACACTACCATGGAACAACGTATTACTCGGTGGCTTTAGATGATCTCCGTTAGCCTCCATACCTTTCCATTTCATCATCTTAAGGCAATAGAAGCCTTTCATTCCTCATAACTAATAGCCCAAAATATGTCCTTCAGACCACATCGTACCCCATTCCATTCCTGGGGTGTGAGGCCGTGCGGCTACGCTCCATAAAGTCACACTTTGCTTTCGCAAAGCCACGCTTTGATCATCATAGCTTTCACTTTGAATGCCACATTTCCATTCCTTTGATCACTATTGACCTCCACAAACATAAAACCTCCAGCTCATACGTCTCAGAGAAGGGTGTTAAGCTAAGAGAAGTCATCTTCTCCGCCACCAAGCAGATGTACATTTGTAAAAGTCAATGTTCTGATCTTAGAAATGCAATGTTAGACATTCATCCATACAAGTTCGTTCTAGAAATGAACGAAACCGAAAGCACTCCTCCTACCACATCCTATCGGGAATTATCCCTAGGATTAGTAGTGATTAGTCCTTGCAATCGAAGATTTTCATAACAGAGCACTACTGCCACCATAAATATACGACATGGTAAATTTCACGTCAAGGGACTAGTGGCAAGCAACCCTCCATCATGAAGATCCTCGTCTTCAAAAATCATCATCATTGTGTATTCACTTCCGAATGTATACATTGGTTCAGAGTGGTTTTCGAATAGGAGTTACCCAAATCCGACCTCGGTTCCTCCGAACCAATCATCGGTTAACAAGATGTTAAGTTCATATGTGATTATCAATCATCAATCAATTTTATTCATCTTTTTATTCATTCATAAATATCTCTTAGATATATATTCATTAAATTATTTCTTTCTCTTTTTCAAAGTATATGGGATCATTAAGCCTCATTTATCAAATCATTTAGTTAATAAAACCCTTTTTTATTCTTGAAATAATCCCAAATCCTTCCACGTTTTATTTAGGAAAACATATCCAAATCATTTTTTTTAATCTTAGCAAAGAATTCTTAATTCAAAACTCCAAATTTGATTGAGATAAACCATGTATTCTAGGGTGTTAGTCCAAATACCAGTAAATATTAACTGAGCAGAATCTGTTGAAATCATCTAATTCTACTCAATATCAATCCCCGTATCCAACAAATACTATGGGCGGAATAACGGCGAAATCACCTTTTAAATTCCACGAATAGTACGAGTTCCCTCTTCGGGCTTTAACACCGAGTACAAGAAGATCATCTCCATAAAATGAAGTTGTAATTAAATTTGGAAAATTAAGTTTTTTATACTTAACTCGTTTCCAACATTTCGACCTTATATATCCCTCGCCCAAGAAAGAGACCAGGTGAGCCAGGGCACTGACATCTCCTTAGTTTAAGCACCTCACATCCGGATCTCACGAATAGAAAAATCTAGTCTACTCATCAGCTTTTAGAGCTAAGATTAAACCACTTGTTTATAATAGCTTTTTCTTTAAATAATTTATTTGAACCTTCTTCAATAAGCTAGAAAACCTCCAAATCATTATTAACACATTTAGTTATCCATTTGAAAATATTTATAAAAGATTTGAAAAAGAATTGTTAAGTTTATAACTATACTTCAAAAGTCATAGAAAAGTGGTACGAAAAAGTGCTACACAAAGTGCTTTTTAAGCTATATTGATCAAATCGACGTTTTATTATTTGAAAATTCACTTTTATAACTCAAGTCACTTTTAAAACATTTTAAAAGATTTATAAGATTATTCCTTATTTTTGAACATTTTAAAAACATCATTTTCAAACAAATCCAGTTTTGGATTCCGAACAGCAAAACCGCGATTTTTCAAAAACTTGTTTTTCTCATATTTCAAAATCTACTTATCGAAATCTCGATTTTCTTACTTCTTTGGAAAACGATGGAAATAATAGTTTGGAAAATTCTAATCTCGAAGAATTCCGAGCTATATTCCACTTTTTACACAAGTTCGATTTTTATAGCGCGAAATCGCGAACTACTGTTACATGACGCACCTGTCTTTGACTAAATTTTCATTTACCTTTCAAACTTCACCAAAACACTTTCATATCTTTATAAATCATTTTCAAACATTGAACGAACATTTTTCCATATTAAATCTCTTTTCACTTTCAACTCATTTCATAATATTATATTACTATAATATTCATTTTCAAACTTTTCATATTTTCAAAACCATTAAGTGGCTAAATAAATTCCACATACACATCCATACGGATTTATTTTTCATTAATTATTCATGATTAATTTCTTAACCATTTTTATTATGATTTCTCATAATTTATCACAACCAAGTTATCAACCATAACAACATTCATATAATCAACCATATAATCATTCAGTTCCCCCCTCTGTCGCTCCCCTTGTTCAGTCGTCGAGCTCGTATATCCCTTCGGCGATTTCTGCGATGCTATCTGCATCGGATTGCTCGTGCCTGCTCTTCTTTTCCCATTGTTCGGTTCTGCCTACTCCTGCTTGGTTTGCAAGGAGGTGTGGTATGCGATTGGCCCGACTCCCATTTTTCCTTCGATTTTCTTGTGAGCTTTCGGAGCCATTGGTTTCCTCTTCATCTTGGTGTTCTTCGGCTTGCTCTCTTCCCGCTTCTTCTTGCTCGTTATCCATTTCCATTCCTCTAATGAGTAAGGCAGAAATTGTGCTCCTCAATGAGCGTCTCGATTGCTTATCTAGGAACTCATTCCCGTCGTCTCCTGCAGATGATGCCTCTCGGTCTCCTTTGACGGGAATTGATGATGTGGTGCTTTTTGAGCCTACTCTCCTGCCTCCCGCCCCTCCTCAGCGAGCGCGTCGCCGTGGCTCTCGTAGAGCCCCGTCTACTCCTCGCACCATTCGCACACGCTCTATGGCGGCGTCCGAGCAGATCGATCGATCCACTCGGTTTTCTCTGTATCTTGTCTAATTGTGTCTTTTTCCCCTTGTTTAGTTTTTAGGTCTTTCGTTTTGCCTCCTCGCTCTCTGTTAATTATTCATGGCTAATTTCCTCTTCTGGAATATCCATGGTATTGGCAACGATGCGTCTTTGGCTAGGCTAAAACGCATTATCGTGAAGCATTCTGTTGGTTTGGTTGCCATTCTGGAACCTTTTATTTCCCTGGAAGGCATCCCCAATATTGTTTTATCTTTAGGTTTTGGCGGGGGATTCACCAACATCTCGGGTAAGATTTGGATCTTATGGTCCAAATCCATGGCAGCTCGCCTCGTTTTTGATTCTTCTCAGCTTCTGTCAGTGGCTTGTTCGTCTCCTTTTTTTTCCTCCCCTTTCTTATTTTCGGGGGTTTACGCCAAATGTTACCGTTCGGAGAGATTAGATCTTTGGTCCGACATCCTTGCCCTTGGTTCAATGGGGTTGGATACTTCTGTGATAGGCGGCGATTTTAACATTGTCGCCTGCTAAGCGGAAAAATGGGGTGGAGCCGCCGTCAACCGTGCAGCGATGGAGGATTTCAACTCTTTCATTGTTAACTCTGGCCTATCTGAGCTCCCTTTTACTGGTTCTGCTTTTACTTGGTCTAACAACCAAGAGGGACCGAACCGAATCCTTTCTAGACTTGACCGTGTTTTCGGGTCGGAGGATTGGTTTCGCCTACCCTTTTCATTCTCGTTATCTCATCTTCACCGAACATTCTCTGACCATGCTCCTCTGATTGTTCGTTGCTCTCCCTTCTCTCACACGGGTCCTTCTTCTTTTCGGTTCCAGAGCATGTGGATATCTCATCATTCTTTTCTTCAAGAGGTTTCTAACTCCTGGAGCGACCCTATTGGTGCCTCTCCCTGTGCTATTTTCGATCGTAAGCTCAAGCGACTCAAGGAATGCCTTAAGGTCTGGAACCGTCAGGTTTTCAAGAACAGTTTTGATCGCGTTCGATTGGCTGAAGAGTCTCTTATCTTAGCTGAATCCTTGCTAGACGAGGTTCCGACTTCGGCAAATAAGGAGGCTTGGGATCTCGCTCAGACCATTTTTTCATCGGAGCTGCGTATCGAGAATGACTTCCTCCGTCAAAAGGCCAGGATCAAGTGGGTGACCGACGGTGACTTTAACTCCAAATTTTTCCATTCCTCTATTCGCAAGAAAAATAATTTGCTAATGATTCGCGAGATTTTGCGACCTGATCTATCTATGGCTTCCTCGCCTGAGGAAGTTAAAGAAACCATTCTGAACCATTTTCAATCCTTTCTAGGTTCACAGTCTGAATCGGTATCTGACCCGGCTCTGTTAGCCTTTATTCCTCGAGTCGTTCCTTCTCAGGAGAGTGTCCATCTCGCAGACATCCCAACCGCGGAGGAGATCCGCTCTTGTGTCTTTGCCTTAAGCAAGGATAGTGCCAGCGGCCCGGACGGCTTCAACGGTGTTTTTTATAGGTCCTCCTGGACTATTATTCAAGCTGATTTTTGTCTTGTTGTTCAGTCCTTTTTCTCCGGAGAAACTCTCCCCTCGGGTTGGACATCCACCGACCTTATTCTCATCCCCAAGTGCGAGAATCCAAGATCGTGTGGGGATTTCCGGCCGATCAGCCTGTGTAACTTTTCGAATAAAGTTATCTCTAAGATCCTTGCCAATCGCCTGGCCCCCTTTCTTGAACGTATTATTTCCCCTTCTCAAGCGGGTTTTGTTAAAGGCCGTTTGAATTCTGATAACGTCCTTCTCACTCAAGAGCTGATTTCCCAGATTGATCAGAAGGTTAGGGGGTCTAATGTTGTCTTCAAATTAGACATGGCTAAGGCCTACGATCGCATGTCCTGGTTTTTCGTCATCAAGGTTTTACGGGCCTTCGGGTTCCCGGAATCCCTAATTGACTTGGTTTGGAGGCTCATCTCCAACTGTTGGTTCTCTATGCTCATTAATGGCTCGGCTAATGGTTATTTCAGGGCGGGGAGGGGTCTGCGTCAAGGAGACCCACTCTCGCCATCTCTCTTTGTGATAGCGGCGGAGGCTCTCATCCGCGGTATCCATACTTTATCTATTTTCGGCCAGGTCCAACGATTCGGGATTCCGAGGGGTTGCCCCCTTATTTCCTCCCTTTCCTTTGCTGATGACATTGTCATTTTTTCTAATGGGAGTCGCTCCTCTGTCCGGAGACTTCTGAGCTTCCTCCATCAATACGAGAGGTCCTCGGGCCAACTCGTTAACCCTTCCAAAAGTAGCTTCGTCCATGCGAAGGACTTGTCTGCCCCTCGCGCTTCCTGGATAGAGACTGTCTCGGGGTTCAAGGAAGCTACTCTCCCTCTTCCTTATCTGGGTATTGTTCTTTACAGAGGAAGAAAGCTCAATGTTTTTTTCGACTCATTGGCAGACAAAGTGAGGGGCAAGATATTACGCTGGAATGCAGCTCTACTTTCCCAAGCTGGTAGACTGGTCCTTATCAAGTCGGTTTTAGACTCGATGGGAACTCATGTTTCGCGGCTATGACCCCTACCTCTTCGTTTTTTTGGTCGTACCGGGCTTTGGCTTCTTCTTTTTTCTGGGGCAATAAGGACAACGCCCACCGTCACCACTGGGTGTCGTGGGAAGCGATTTGCTGTCCCAAAATCGAAAGTGGTTTGGGTCTTCGTAATCCCAAGGACCTTTGTGGTGCTTTTGCCTGTAAGTTGTGGTACCGGTTTGGAGCTAACGACTCTTTATGGGCTTCTTTCCTCCATGCAAAATACCGTAGGCTTGCGAGTTCTAATTACTCAGGTTCACCGTCCTATGCTAGCGAGACCTGGAAGCATATGCAGACGGTGAAGCCATTATCTGACGCTCATGGTGGGTCTATTGGCTGGGACGGCGCTTCATTTTCCATCCTGAAAGCTTGGAATTCGATTAGAACTTCCGGTCCCACTAGCCCTGTATTCTCGTTCATCTGGGATCCTCGTATTCCTCTCAAGGCTTCTATTTTGATGTGGCGAATCCTTCACGATGGGTTGCCACTGGATGAGAATCTTCAAAAGATCGACATCCCCTTTGTTTCCCGTTGTCGCTGCTATGGCAACGGGGAAGCGGAATCTTTAAACCACTTGTTCTTTGGTGGTATATCGACCAGGTCGTGCTGGAATTACTTCAGCAACCTAGTTGGTGTTCGACGCATTGCCAGATCTCCTCTTGATCTCCAGGCTTCCTGGTGGGCTAGAATTACTGGAAAATCTCTTCGTTCTATCGTGTTCTGCTTGATTCCTTGTCTTATCTGCTGGCACCTATGGTGCGCGCGGAATAAGGCAATCTTCGATAACACTCCGTCCATTATTCGGCGTGTGAGGAATGACGTTTTCCTGGCTTTCCGTGGTAGACCGTTAAGGGGAACCATAAGCCCCCGATCTGGTCGGCTGGTGGGTCTTCTGTCTATTTCGTGTGCTCTGTCTTCTGCTAGACAGGGAGTTGGTTGAAGTCCTTCTCTCGAACGTTGGCCCTCTCCCATCGCTCGTTCTCCCCCCCCCCTCGGTTTTTTGGTTTTAATGCGGTCGCTAGTGTTTTTTTTCCAGGTTTTTCTGTTCCCTACCTATTCGGGAGTGTGCATAGGTTGGCTGTATCTGGTGATTGCTTATGTGGTAACGGTGGAGGTTCTTGTTTGCATCTTCTAGTCGTGTCCTGGATTGGTTTCTCGGTCTCTTTGGTTGATCTGTGGCGTTAGTCTCCTTCGTCGTCCATTGCTCGGGTTTATTGGGTTATCTTCTTGTTGTTGATCTGTGCCGGAGTTTTCTTCGTGGTGCTCTTGGTTTTCTGTGGGACTTTTCTTGGCTCTTAGGAGCGGGTTTTGCTACCATGTCAGTCATAGCCCTTTGCTCAGGGATCTGCTTTATCCGGTCTAGATGTTTCTACTGCAGCTCGAATTGTTATCTTTTTGGCTGAGATTGGAGGTCTGGCCTTTACCTTCGGGTTAAGGCGGGTAGGTGTTTGTCGGTGGGCTCTTTCTTTTTTCTTGTTCTGGCCTAGCAATCGTGTCGCTTTTTGCTATGGCTTTGGTTGAGGTCTTTCTGCTTTTATTTTTCTCTTTTTCTATATGGGGAGTATATGTCCTTCATATGCTCCGACTTTTGTGTAAGCCTCCGGAGAAAGGCGTTTTTTCTCCTCTTGTATATATATATTATCTTTAAAAAAAAAGTCATTCTTACAAATCATTAAGAGATTAAATGGTCATATGATCATACTTAAAAATAGTTATAGAGATTATTTATTATTAAATAAACAATTAGTACTCACTTATGGCTCCACTCCACCAATCTTTTCTGTAGCTTCTTGAATCGATTCTGGCAGCAATTCCACCTCTTTTCCTTGCTCCGGAGCTTCCCGATCACCTTCTTTCTTCTTGTAGTGCTCGGCCTAGCATCTTTGGAGGTGGATGTGCTCGTCCAAAAGAGGAATATAGGTTGTGGTGTGAGTTGTAGAGAAGATAGGGAGGTGTTTTGACTTGTTTTTGAAGTGGTTCGATATGTATACATATGTGTATATAATTTACTAATATTTTTCCATAACTTTGCTAATATTTTCCTTAGGCATGGAAGCCATTAAAGAAGCTCTTAGAAAGCTTGAGAAGAAGGAAGAAGAAGAATGAAAAAGAAGAGAAGAGAGTATGGTATTTATAGGAAAAAAGAGGAGTATAAAGGAAGATATGCATACACCACTTTTTCCAAGCTTCTCCAACACACTTCTCCTTTAAAATACACGGCCATAGCCTTCCCCCCATGTGCACATCATTTCCATCCACTCGTGTATGGATATGTTGACTTGTTTAAGCTTATGGAGGAAGCTTTCTTAAAATATCTTATGTATTTTATAATATATATGTTTAAGTGTAAATGTATACATGTGTAAGTTTATGTGTATGTTAGGTTGTTCATTTATGTGTTATATATGTGCACATGACATATAAACAACGTTGCATTGATTCCGAACAACTTTTGTTCGATAAATCGTTGCCAATTGGAGAACCGATTCCCGATCACATTTTCACTTATACTTTAAATTACATATATTTGTACACAAAATTTGAAAAACATTTTCTTATCATTTTATATGAATTAAAATGATCATATTTGAATTATAAAACCATTTAAATTTATATTAAAAATTATCTACAAAAATTGCAATTATACCGATAAAGCGATATTGATTTTTCCTTATATTTTCAAATCAAATATATATCTTTATAAAACTATAATAATTGATTTATTATCACTTTATAACTATTAAAAATGAATTATTATCATTTTAAAAACAATTATTTGAATAATTATATAAATTATTAAATCATTAAATCTCTATTTAAATTAAATAAATCAATTATCATATTTAAATGTATTACTAACAATGTTAAAAACACATTTTATTTTCAAAATAAAATCAATTAATTTTATTTTATATTCTTATTTAATTATAAAAATAAGCATATGTATCCAGCTCGGTGCATGACGTATTATGATTATAGAGCTGGTTATTAATAAAACGTTTTTAGCCGTTTTATCGATTTAGATTTCGAGGAAAAAATATATTGTGAATATTTATTCAAAATAAGATTACTATTACTTATTATCACTCAAAACAATAATATTTATATTATCAATCTTTTATTTAAAAATAAATATAATTTATCAAAGTGATAAATTGGCGGGTCGTTACACCAAAACTTTAAATATAACTCCTTGAAAGCATTAGTTTTAAAGATAACTCAAATAATTTACTTCTTCCCAAAACATTATATCACTTCCTAAAATTTGTGTCCATATGTCTTGTCCTAGTGTTTAGGAATGCTTATCGATAACGTTGATCAGATACTTCGACCAAAATTCTTAAATCATTCAATGGATAGATTAACACAAAATCAGCTTCAAAATTTTCTTTAAATAAATATATTTAAATGTTTTCATTAGGAAAACAATTGCTTGGAAAAATCAAAGCATTTTTTAGTATCATACAAAATATGTACCTTTAATTGAAAATGTTCCCATTATAAAATATGCTTTCTTTATAATATTATTCTTTCTTTGGACCATCTTTTCCAAAATCATTACTGATATTTATTATCCAAAATTTCAATTTCTTTCAAATTAACATTCAACTTATCTTAAACTGTTACTTTTTTATTAAATTATACGTTTGTTTGAAAAGAAATATTTATTTTCAAAATTCGTATATATATTCAATTCAATAACCATTCACAACATAGCAATTTATCACAAACCATACATCCATAATATCAAATAAGCATTAATACAACTATACACACATTTTCAAACAAACAAATAAATGCCTCCAGCCGAAAATTATCAATTTGTTTCCATTACACAACTTTGATCACTATTGGATCTTCTTACACATCTCACCATACCACAATTTAAAATTTTGATGCATTCGATACGAGATTCGAATTAGGGTCTTTTAGAGCTTCCCTAACCAAACAACTCCATGCTTACTTCAAAGCCACACGGAGGTCAAACATTCATCATCGATACCAACACTACTGGCCGAACTAAATACTTCCACCTTCATGACCTCCATCAATTTCTTCGCATTTCATACAAGACTTACACTCAAAATAGGTAGAATAAATATAATATATATATATATATAATAATAAGAAAAATAAAAATACGACCCTTGATGATTATCCCAGCAACCATTGTATACTTCTACTATCACTTGAGTATAAATAATAATCTACCACACACCCACGGGGACATGGACTCTGTGTCTTATATAAGTCCAAGACTCATGTCTCTTATGCTCTGTATTGTTCTAAAGCTTGCTTGGATACCAAATGTAACACCCCGCCTCTATAATAATACTATTAAAGAGTATTACAAGGTAATACTATCTGAAAATACGAAGAATGAGGCAATATTGGGCTGTCACACATGAATATTCCTTAGGGCTAATACTGGTGCATATTTCAAAAATCATAAACAACTAACATATAAGTACACAACATCAACACAAAACAATAGACACGCGCATTTCCAAGATAGAACAATACACAATCTGAAATAAACCTCAAAGAACACAGAGTCATCCATGCAGCGATAACATATAATAATAAATGTACATGAGTCTGAGTGGGATATAAAACAGATCAAACTCCTACTATATCAAAAATAAACAATGTATAAATCCAATACATACATCTCAACATCACCAATATACAATAGGCTACAAAAATTGATAATGGTCCACTAATTAAGTAATAAACTAGCCTCCGTCTGTTAATACCTTAGGTATTGGTTTTGATGATAGTAACTATAGGACATTATATAAAAAATAGTAATGTTTTGTCAAGATATATATAGTATATAGTGCAGGATATTAGATAGGTATTTATTAAGAAGACCATATAGTATATAGTGCAGGATATTAGATAGGTATTGATTAAGAAGACCATATAGTATCAAGATGCTGATAAAAGTTTCAAGAGTTCAAGAATGAAGATTCACAAGTATTGAAGAGTTCAAGATTTCAAGATATTCCAGATAAGTTATAGAGTCATAGAATTTATGTTAAAACTTGATAGCACTTTTCTGATCTCTCTCAACTTCTCTAATTTTTTTTTAAAATTGTGTTCAAATATTCTGATTTAAAAAAATCTTTTCAAAATATTTCCTAAAATGATTTTCAATCTCTTACTTATAAAGATATCATTTTAATGTTTTTAAGTTTATATATATTGAATTTTTGTTTATATTTTAATAAGTTATAATTATATTAATTTTTATATATATTATTGAATATCTTATTAAATCTTTCAAAATTATTTTATAAAGTTTTATTAAGTTATATTTTGATTAAAATGTGTATAAACTATATTTAAATGACTCTACAAAGTATCAAAGTATTTTACAAAGCAACAGATTTTCAAAATAATATTTTTAAAGTGCTTTTCAAAATACAAAGGGATATGTTGACATATCCTACCAATGTATGACATAGTGGTCGTAAAATTCAAAATTCAAATTTGAATGGCAGTGTCTTTTCTTTGTATCTCTTCGAGTATGGACATGACCATTGTTTCCCTATATATACCAGACTTCTAAATGGATTTTCATTAACTACTTTCTTTTTTCTCTCTCCTTTTTTCACTCTCTTGATTTCTAAACAATTTCTATCAAAACTCTACAAAAATTCAACCAGAATCAAGTTCAATCATTACTAGTTTGATTCCTTTTTCATATACTTTCTGATTTCTCTCATCTCTTTTAAGATCAAAGTGCTATTCAAGAATTATAGGTTCAATTGTAATCGAGACCGAAGGTCTAAGTCTATAAAATCTATCAAATCATACTCTTATACTTTGTGGTGTGCTTGGTATCCATGAAATCCAAGTATGTGTGATTGTAGCCTTTTAAAATCTATTGGGTATGCTTAGTAGCCCGCAAATCTAGTGGGTGCGCTTGTAGCCCGAAAATCAAGTGAGTCTACCCAAAGGTCGGGATTTTGGAGGGTGTGTCTCGTAGCCTTGAAATTGAGATTGTATTTGCATTTACTAGTTGGAAAGAAATCCATACAAGGAATTGTGCAGGACTGGATGTAGGATAACTCGAAATCGGTATAAAATCCCGGCTTGTTTTTTCCCTTTTACTTTTACTGCATTTACTTTTATTTGTACTTTGATTTTATGATTGTTTGTATGATTATTAATTACATCATTCAAAGTAGAATCTTAAAGAATTAGAGAAATATTCATATAATCCATTAAACATAATTCACCCCTCCTCTAATGTTAATATATACTTAAGATCCCTATTCCGCTGACTCACATTTGGTATCAGAGCATTGGTTTTCAAATTATTCATAATTTGATTTTTGAAAAAGGTTCGATCGCAATTTTTAATAATATTTTTAACACTATTTTTGAAAAGATAATTTGCAAAATCATCATAATGTTGTTTCATAAATTCGCATCTATTCATTATAAAAAATCACATGAATTTTTGAAAAGGAATGAATTGCAGGAACAGATGTGTTACATGGCTTTTGATGAATAGACACCTGATGATCAAATGCTATAGATCAAAAAGGGAAAATGGATATTGAATAGCGGATGCTCAAGACACATGACTAGAAATCCGGAGCTTTGAAAATATATAGTTTACAAATATGGTGGATTAGTAAATTTTGAAGATGTCTCTAAAGGATATGTGATTGGCATCGAAAATCTCGGTAATTCTAAAACTCCTACTATTTCTAATGTTTTGTTAGTTAGGAATTTAAAGCATAATCTGTTGAGTGTTAGTCAATTATGTGATAAGGGTTTCAAAATTAAATTCGCAAAAGATAAATGTCATATTGAAGATAATGAGTCAAACATTATCTTTGAAGGCAATAGAAAATGAAACATCTGTATATTAAGTATGAGAATCTCAAATGATAACTTATGTCTTTTGGCTGAATCAAGTGACCCTTGGATTTGGCATAAAAGATTTGGTCGTTTAAATTTCGAACTAATATCTAAAAATTGCTAAAAATTATCTAGTTATAGGTCTTCCCAAAATGAATTTTAAAGTTAATAATTTATGCGATGCATGTCAATTAGGAAAACTTAGAAATAGTTCTTTTAAATTAAAAGATACGATTTTTACCTCTCAACCCCTTGAACTTCTTCACTTAGATCTTTTCGATCCCTCACATATACAATCTATAAATCATAGTAGATATGTACTTGTAATCGTAGATGATTATTCTAGTTTATTTGGATGATTTTCTTAAAACATAAAAGTGATGCTTTTGAAAATTTTAAAATCTTTGTAAAACGAATTCGAAATCAAATGACCAGTAAAATTAAATCTATTCGGAGTGATCACGATGGAGAATTCGAAAATGAAAATTTTGAGAATTGTTGCACTGAGAAAGGTATAACTCATAATTTTTCATTTCCATCAACACCATAACAAAATGGAGTGGCAGAATGTAAAAATAGAATGATTCAAGAGTGCACTAGAGCTATGCTAAATGATGGTAATTTAACTAAAAAAATTTGGCTGAAGTATTCGGTACTGCATGTTATATATTAAATAAAATTTTAATAAGGCCATTAACTAAGAAAACAACATATAAATTATTCTATAATTAAAAGCCCAAAGTATCATACTCAAATTTTTTTGGTAGTAAACGTTTTATTTTAAATACTAAAGGTTATTTGGGTAAATTTGAAGCTAAATCAGATAAAGGAATCTTTATTGGATATTCAAATAGAAGTAAAGCTTATAGAGTTTTCAATACTAAAACCAATACTATTGAAGAGATATTACATGTCTCATTTGATGAAAATTTTAAAGAATATAATCCAAATATTGATGACAAAGAAAACATTGATAACCCAAACGAAATTAGTAATAATGAGATTACCGAAAACAAAAATAATAATAATTCAGAAAATTTACATCCAAATAAGAAAACAAAATACTTGAAAGATCATCCTACATAAAATATACTTGGAAATATTGAATTTGTTGTTAAAATTAGAAATCAACTAAATAAAATGAGTAATGTTGCTTTTATTTCAACTATTGAACCTAAAAATCCAAAAGAAGCATCAACTGATGATTCATGGATTCTTACTATACAAGAGGAATTGAATCAATTTACAAGAAATGATGTATGGGAATTAGTCCCAAGACCTGAGAATAAATCCATAATAGGAACTAAATGAGTATATAAAAACAAAATGAATGAACAAGGAGAGGTTGTGAGAAATAAAGTTCGATTAGTTGCACAAGCTTATTGTCAAGAAGAAGGAATAGATTTTGATGAAACCTTTGCACCCCTAGCAAGATTAGAAGCTATACAAATTTTACTTCCTTTCGCTAATCATAATAATTGTAAGTTTTATCAAATGGATGTTAAAAGTGTATTTTTAAATGGTTTTATTAAAGAAGATGTATATTGTAACGACCCACTATTTTGGACCATTCAAATCGACAATAATCCATACATGTCAGACTTGAATAATTCAAAATAATAGATTGTTAATATAAATTGGCAAAACTTAGCATATACAATAAATAAATAATCACAGATCATAGACACAGAGTGATATAACAATAATGCAGCGGAAACAAAAGGATAGTAGTTCATGAAGCTACTATATATATATAACAGAGTTAAACAAGATACAACAGAGGTCTCGAATACATAGATATCTTAATACAAAATCAAATACAAGATCTGAATACATCATTGGAATCAACTGAATAACTGAAAGCTGGATAGATAGCTGGATCTCCAAGCGAAGCTCCAACTCCAAAGGTGAGTCTCAAATACTGTATCACTCAGTCTGACTCGAGCGTAAAGAAAACACAAAACACTCGAGTCAGGATTAACATTCTTATATCAATAAATCCAACTCAAGTGAAATAACAACTGAAATACAAGTAACTCAAAGGATGTTTGGGATAACCATCCTCTAAGGATCCGTTAAACTATCTACTATGTAGTAGTGTACGCTAAGTAGATAATGTCTAATCAGTAAAGTACGATATCAAAATAGCGTTAAGTCATGGCCCATTCCACCCTTAACACATTTTTATTCCCAAGAGCATATACAAGACCGTAGTTTCCCCAAAACCGGAAGTCACCAGAGGGCAATCCATATACTAAAGGTACAAACCAAAATCGTAGTGGTCGCGAATAGGATAATCAGTATGACAAGGTACATGAGGCGATACCAACTAGGATACTAGTAGTTGCGTGATCCGGACTGATGTTGGGCATAGCAGCTACTACCCCAACACCGCGAAAAAATACTCCCATAATCGAGGGGTGCACCCAAATCGAATCACAAAAGTAATAGATATGGTATCGAAGAAGTGTGTTCGCTAGAGATGGCGATCCTCAATGGCCCGGCGCGGCTCTTGTTTAAGTCATGTCAGGGGTCATCTAAAATCGTTCTCTTTCTTCAGTCAACGCGTTCACCAAAATCATCCACTTCGTTCTGGATCAACACTCCGCGTATATTAGTTATTAAAGTGGTTTTCGGTATCGACAGAGAGTATGTCCATATCCGATCCCCGTCTCTTTAATAACTATGCATTAATTACCCGATGGTCATTTAATATTAAAGTTTAAACAAATCAAAGTCCAAAAGTCAAGTTGCAAGTTTGACTTTCAAAATTTGACACTTCACAATTCGCTAAATCAAAACTTTAACTTTTGTTGTTTTTGCATTCCTTTTAGTCACTTTGTTACTTAATCTCAAATTAAATTTATAACAAATTCCAAATTTATTAAACTTATTCAATTTAGATTTTATTTCGAATCTAATAAAGTCAATTTATTAGATTCTAAAACTTACTTATTCAAATCTCATTTCAGTTAAATGTGTCAATCCGTTTATCTAATTAAATAGATTTATTAATCCGTTTCAATTTAATCCATTAATTTATTTCAATTTGGTCCACTTATTAATTCATTACAATTAAATCCATTTATTACAATTAAGTCCATTCATTTATTACAATTAATCCTATTAATTTAATTCCATTAATCCATTGATTTATTTCAATTAAATCCATTTATTTATTACAATTAAATCCATTCATTTATTACAATTAAATCTATTGATTTATTATAATTTAATCCATTCATTTACTACAATTAAATCTATTGTTTTATTACAATTAAATCCAATCATTCATTACAATTAAATCTATTGATTTATTACAATTAAATCCATTGATTTATTAAAATTAAATTCATTTATTTATTACAATTAAATCCATTAATTTCGTTACTTACTTTCCAACAAATTTTTAAGTTCATTTCTTAATTAATTCAAGTTATAAAACATATCTTAAAATTTCAAATTCTAATAGATTTCAAATCAACTTATTTAAGTATAATTCTTAAATAATTAAGAATTCCAAATCAATTCAAATTTATCTTTCAACCTGAAACATTATAAATTCTATATTTAAAAATATAATTTTTTACATAAATACTTAAACATATTTCATATTGATTCAAATCAACTTTATTAAATCAACTTTAATAAATCTTTAAAATCATTATTTATTAAAACCATATTTCTTTCAAAACCGTAGAAATGTTTTTCAAAACATTTATATATAGACCAACGATGTCTGTATATAATTTTCTATCCTATGGTCAAGTGATACGGATATTTATCATTTCAATCCGCAATTTAAATATATTCGGGTATATATCTTTTCAACCCGAAATCCCAAATTCAATTTAATTTGAAAATCGCTTGGGTTTATCATTTCAACCCATAACGATTTTCTCCTATTCTAAAGTCCGTTCGGGTATGTATCATTTCAACCCATAGTGATTCTATACTAACAGGGAACTTGCAGAGTGATAACAGATATGATAATAATATAACAACGGTAACATGCATATATCATCAGTATAAATAACAGATAAGGGTGTCAGATGTTATAGGTAAACAGATACAGATGATGGCATATATATATATATATCAATATAAATAACAGATAATAATGTCAGGTGTCACAGGTGAACAGATATAGATGATGTCATAGATATAGCAATATAAATAACTAACAGCAGCATATTTCAATTGTCGTTTCAATTGAAATCAAATTTAATAAATATAAGAACATTAATCGTGAGTGATTGCTCGCCTTTCGAGGCTAGAGATGCATGAGAAGATGACACGGATACGCACACTGATACGGACATAGAGATTGAGTTACAAATCCAAGCAAAACAAATCGGCACGAATTCAACGATCAAAGCTGATAACAGAAATCGATGAAATCAAATCAAAACATTCATCATAGCAACAAATAAAACATGTCCTGCGTCAAAGTTTAACAATAAAATTCTATGTGCTACCGAGATCGAAATGGTCTGAAATTTGGTATGAATAAAGTTCAAAACTTTTATTTCAAACTGCAAAAGAATCACTTGATTTGGACAAAAGACGAGAAAAGTTACGATGTCACGAACATAGACTCAGGCCATGTTTGTAGCAGTGTAAAATAATTTCTAAAGTACAAAAGAACAGCTGCCTGGGTCTAACTTACAGATCCTCGACCACTAATCAAACGATGTCGGATTTTACTGAAATTTGACAGGCATAAACTAGGTAACTTCGACTCTTTTTTAAAAATAGAATCAACCCATTCCGACGTAAGACAGAAGAGATACGATGCGTCAAACATGAACTCAGGTCGTGTTTGCATCAGTGTAAATAATTTCAAGTACAAAAGAACAGCTGCTTGGGTCTAACTTCCAGATCCTCGACCACTAATCAAACGATGTCGGATTTTACTGAAATTTGACAGGCATAAACTAGGTAACTTCGACTCCTTTTTAAAAATAGAATCAACTCATTCCGATAAAACATGAGTGAGATATGATATCGTGAACATGAAGTCTAACTGCTGTTCAGAAAAAAAATAAACATGCAAACATTTATCAAATGAAATTTCACTATTTGTACAATTGTAGATTGTTATGTATGCAGACTTTAAAATAGTGCAAAGAACACATATGCAATAAACTTGTATCATATTTATATATAACTTAAATGTAAGCTTAGATTATATAAACTATATATATAAACTATATAAACTTCTCTGAACAACATAAGATAAATACTGTAAACAAACCAGCAATATGATATGTATTGACATAACTTTATACATATTTTAACAACCATATATATACTAATAACACGTTACATACATATGCCCTAATACATAAACTTATACACTATAATATTATTATAAGCTAACTATACTTTTGTGCTTTAACAATAACTATAACCCAATTTATAAACACTGTATATATACATATATACTTGTCGTACACTTTCATTAAACATTAAACAGACTTTACAAAACTATATATATAACAAACATATAAATTTAAATAAAACTTAGATTCATAGATATAGATTCATAACAAACATTATAACTTACATATAAACAACAAAACCCATATAACAAACATCTATACACTACGAACTATTCTTTTTAGAAACCATATATTTATAGATCCATATACTTTGACATATATAACTAACAAATCATAACATATATATATACCTTATAGAAAAATGCTCGGCTAGTGTAAGGCACGCTGCCAGAAAAACAAAGGGGAGCAGCAAATGGCGTTTGATGAGGAGGTCAGGCTTCACGTGGAGGCTGCAGCGCGGTGGTGGGTGGTTGCGCGGCTCAGACGTGAGGTTGAAGGTGGGTGTCAGACTGATGGAGAGGTGGCGGTGACAGGCTGGCCGAGATGGTGGTTCGAGCTCGGGTTGAAGGGAACGGTGGGGCGGAGGAGATTGGATCGAGGCCGCAGAGGAACTATCGGAGGCGGAAAGATGATGGAGGCGAAACCAGGGATGGAAGGTGGGTCTGCACGGGGCCTTGGAGGAAGAGGGCTGGAAGGCTTTGCGTGATGGGTGGTTGGGGTTTGGACGAGAGGAAGAGGGATGAATGGCTACAGAATGAAAGGATGATGAACAGCTCATATAACTTATTAATATATATTAATTTATTATTCTCATTTCAATATTGGAACCAGATATGAAGAAACGAACCGAAGGATATAAAATTAAAGTGGGAATGGTAAGAGACTAGTGGCTGTTTGATCTCTCAAACGGCAGACAATTGAAAGGTCACAAAACTCAAGAGACATAAAATAAGAAACTGATCCGCTAGGCGTTTCGTAGATTGCTCCGCACATTGGATTCTGAAATTGACAATTGAATATGCTATGGAGATCAGCATGGCGAGACGATCAAAACGGTATACAAATATCAGTGGTATGATTGAATTATAAAATTTCGAAATTTTTTACTAGCGAAAATGCAAGAAAAACCCTGAAAAATAAGATCGACGGAGCCAAAGATGTCCGAATTTGGAAAAACGACAAACTGACATCTTGCTCAGAAGATGTTTTAGAATTTTTCTATGTAAAAATATTTAGGTTTCGGAAACATTTTATTTTCATCGCTTTTTAACTGATTAAATTGAAGTAAATTTACGCGCGAAATAAACTTTCATATTTTCGGACGAAAATTTACCAGTTGCTATGTTTAACTAAACGCATTCCAAATATCAAATTTATATTTCAAAATTTTATCGTTTAAAATTTCACAAAATTTCAACTAATTACGTTATTAAAACAGTTGAAATTTACGGGTCGTTACATATATGTAGAGCAACCTCCACTTTTTGAAGATGAAAAATTTCCTAATCATGTTTACAAATTAAAGAAGGCTTTGTATAGTCTAAAACAGGCTCCTAGAGCTTAGTATGACAGACTTAAATCCTATCTATTACAATCAAATTATGAAATAGGCAAAGTAGATATTACACTTTTTATTAAAAGAGTTAAAAATGATATTCAGATAATTCAAATATATGTAGATGATATCATTTTGGATCTACCAACGATAAACTAGATAAAAAGTTTTCAGAAAAAATGACCAAGGAATTTGAAACGAGTCATATGGGAGAGCTAAATTATTTTCTAGGATTAGAAATAAAACAACTAAGTAATGGAATTTTTATTTGTTAAAAAAATGCTAAAGATTTAGCTAAGAAATTTGATATGTCAAATACCAGTGGTAAACCAACTCCCATGGCAACTAATGAAAAATTAAATAAAGAAGAAACTTCAAAAGATGTAGATCAAAAATTATATAAAGAAATGATTGGATCACTACTATATATAACTGCTAGTAGACTCGATATAATGCATAGTGTTTGTCTCTGTGTAAGATATCAATCTCAACCTAAAGAAACTCATTTAAATTCCGTAAAACGAATTTTGCGATATGTAAATAACACATTAGACTATCGACTCTTTTACCCAAAAGAAGACTCATTTGAATTAAGTTCATATAGTGATGCTGACTATGCTGGTTGCAAATAAGACTGAAAAAGTACTAGAGGAACTTATCGCTTTTTGGGACACTCTCAGATTTCTTAGTTTAGTAAGAAGAAAAACTCTATATCTCTGTCTATGACAGAAGCATAATATATTTCAGCAGCGTTAGCCTGTTTACAGGTTATCTATATGCAACAAACTTTAAAAGATTTTGATTTAAATTTTACTAAATCACCAATATATTGTGATAATACAAATGCGATCAATCTATCTAAAAATCTAACTCATTATGCTAGAACTAAACATATTGATATAAGACATCATTTTCTAAGGGATAATGTAAACAAATAAATAACATCACTTGAATTTATAAACACTGAAAATCAAATAGCAGATATATTAACAAAACCATTGAATCAAACATCCTTTACTAAGTTAAGAAGAGAGTTAGGATTTTGTTCTCTATCGGAAATATAAAAATAATGAATTAAAAATTACAAACTAGAAACAAAAACAAAATAATCAAAATAATACTATGTATGTCAACATACCTAACCTCATATATCGACATATTTATTTTCCCTCTAAAATTCAAATTGTTGGTCATAAAATAACCAATTTTTGACTTTCTTCTTCATTTTTCTCTATTCTCTCTGTTTTAAACTTCTGAAACAACTAAATTATGGCCTCCTCTAATCCCAAACGTTCTAGAGAAGAGAATTCATTGTTTTCTTTCCCTTCTCCTACCCAAGGCCCCTTCCAAAACACTACTATCGCTAAGATCACTAAAATTGAGGGTGAAATGAAGAATATTCTGCAAATGCTCACTAAAATTCAAGTGATGCAACTTCTTATGACCAAATAACAAGAGAAGCAAAGCAAAATTCTTCGCAATTTGCAAAAATATCTACTGGATAATCCTACGAATCCAATAGTTATTAAAGATGATTATACAAATTTGGCTATTCATAACCCTATTTTAGGTAGCGATGATGAGGAAGAAGAGGAAGAAGAAGAGGAAGAACACATGGGGGAAGATGACGAAGTTCGATGCATCAGAGAAGTATGTTTCGATTGAGATGGAAATCTTGTCGAACAAAAAGGAAACTTTTGCCTTCATTATCCTCATTGTCCCATTCACAAATCACCACACATTCAAAACTCACGTTAGATAATATTTGAATTGCTTTGAATGTGTGGTATGTATATTTGATTTGATTTGACAAGTTTACTTCGAACTTATATGTATAATTTAAGATTTGTTTGGACTGTGATTACTTTGTATTGTGATATTGAATGAATATATAGTTTGGTATGGCTACTATTAATGATTTGTGTTATCACTCATCATTTCTTGTATATCATTCTTATCATTATTACTATAAGTATCTTAGTTAGGGGGAGTTAGAATTAGAATTAGAGCAAGTGATAGTGTTATAATTTTATTTAGATAATTATTATTTTTGATGACAAAGGGGGAGAAATATATAAAATCAAGGCATAGGTTAAGGGGGAGTTTTGTAACTCAGGGGGAGTTATAATATATTTTATATACAGAGCTGTCATCATCAAAGGGGGAGATCGTTAGTACCTTAGGTATAGGTTTTGAGGATAACAACTATAGGACATTATAAAATATAGATACTAATGTTTTATCAAGATATATATAGTATATAGTGTAGGATATTAGACAAGTATTGATTAAAAAGATCGTACAGTATCAAGATGCTGATATAAAGTTTCAAGAGTTCAAGAATGAAGACTCATGAGTATTGAAGAGTTCAAGATTTCAAGATATTCCAGATAAGTTATAGAATCATAGAATTCATGTTAAACCTTGATAGCACTTTCCTGATCACTATCACCTTCTCTAATTTTGTTTTAAATTGTTTTTCAAATATTCTATTTTAATAAAAAAATCTTTTCCAAATATTTCCCAAAATGATTTTCAATCTCTTACTTATAAAGACATCATTTTAGTGTTTTTAAGTTTATATACATATTGAATTTTGTTTATATTTTAATAAGTCATAATTGTATTAATATATATATATATTATTGAATACTCTTGTGAAATCTTTTAAAATTATTTTATAAAGTTTTATTAAGTTATATTTTGATTAAAATGTGTATAAACTATATTTAAATGATTCTACAAAGTATCAAAGTATTTTACAAAGCAATGGATTTTAAAATTAATATTTTTAAAGTGTTTTTCAAAATACAAAGGGATATGTCGACATATCATATCTATATATGTCGACATAGTGGCTGTAAAATTTAAAATTCAATTTTGAATGGAATTATCTTTTTGTCGTATCTTTTCGCGAATGGGCATGACCGTTGTTTCCCTATATATACTAGACTTCCAAACAAATTTTCATTAACTACTCTCTTACTTTTCTCGCCACTTTTCACCCTTTGATTTTTAAATCAATTTCTACTAAAATTAAACCATAATCAAATTTAATCATTACTAGTTTGTTTCTATTTCATATACTCTCTGATTTCTCTCATCTCTCTCAATATCAAAGTGGTATTCAAGAGTTATAAGATTAATTGTAATCAAGATAGAAGATCTGAGTCTATAAACTCTATCAAATCGTACTCTTATACTTTGTAGTGTGCTTGGCGTCCCTGAAATCCAAGTAGGTGTGATTGTAGCCTATTAAAATCTATTGGGTGTGCTTAGTAGCCTGTAAATCTAGTGGATGCGCTTGTAGTATGGATATCAAATGACTCTACCCAGAGGTAGGGATTCTGGAGGGTATGTCTCGTAGCCTTGAAATCGAGATTGTATTTGCATTTACTAGTTGAAAATAAATCCGTACAAGGAATTGTGCAGGACTGGATGTCGGGTAACTCCAAACCCATATAAAATCATGGTGAGTTCTTTCCTCTTTACTTTTACTGCATTTACTTTTATCTATACTTTGATTCTGTGATTGCTTTTGTGATTATTAATTATATCATTTAAAGTAGTATCTTAAAGAATTTGAAAAATATTCATATAATTGGTTAAACACTATTCACCCCCTCTAGTGTAAATTTAGCCTTAAGATCCCTATTTTGCTGACTCACACCATCTACATCCAACTATCACAATTTGGTCTCTTAATCCCTGGATCTGTAATGTCTGTCTCGGACTGACCCGAGTATTAGATGAATAACACACAGGTCAGACTATGTCTGGATTCTAGATAACAATATAAAAAATCATTTGGCATGGTATAAACAAGTATAACACAAGAGGCACGTGCATATCTCAAATGTCAAAAAATCTCAAAACAATGCACAAAGAAGATAACCCATCTCTAAGTAAAGTCGATCAACACATCAAATAGGCATATAATCAAGTGGACGAAACAATCAAATATCCAATCATCATCCAACACATCAATAACACTAAAAGGGAATCAACCATCAACAAGCACACAATCAAGTGATGTGCAATAAGTATGGTATCATATGTCTATATATCTCAAATCACAAAATCAAATTAGGAGCCTCAGCACACAACACACTCTAGTATGTTAACAGGTCCTCGCCTTTAAATAGATGGCTAGAAGGGGTATCTAAATAATATAATATAATCATATAATCTCACATATTCTAAATAGGAGCTACACAGCATACAACACACTCCAAGGGGATATCATACAACACATAGCACACCCACAATCTTAATTACTCATGATCATCATGAAACTACGTCTATTTATACACTTTGGTCACGAGTCTACTACCCAATGGTTATAGACTATTTGGCTAGTGTGGCATCGGGGCATATCATCACCCAATCTGAATATCAACACACGACATGTGTATATATAATAAGGTGATGCCACAGATCTAGGGCATGACCCTGCGATCAACCAACTAGGATGGACTCTAGTCTATCTGGATAAATAGCATAGAGCACAAGTTGGCACACAACAGGCCTTTCCTCTAGACATTAACCCATAATATAAGAGTGTCCCTCACTCACAGAAAGTAATCGAACAAATATCAACGTAGGCGTTTCATACCACCCGGTGTTACTCACTCGATGCTCGTAAACTACACTCCCTATCCAAATAATATCATATATCATAAGTCAAAAGAGTAATTGGAATAATATTATCGAATGTCCTATACTAAACGGTGTTATTACTCCATTTGCTCGAAATTCTTATCATACCGAACTTCACACAATAACTATACTATGAGTCAGCAGAGTAACTGGAATAACACTATCGAATATCCCATATCAGACGGTGTCACTAATCCGTTTACTCAGCTTCCCCATAATCTATAATTTCACACAATATTATTCTATATAAGAAGTCTAAAGAAAGACTGGAGAAATATCACCGAAAGTCCCATTCTAGATGGTACTTTAACTCCTTTTATTCTAATTCCTCGTTGCACAAAAATATAAATCTCCATTTATTCAATTGATTTGGAAGAGGTTTTAAAATAAACTTTTCCCATAATCTTCCATAATATTTCAAATATCAACATTCTATTGAAACTTAATTAAATTATTAATTTTGTGGTCCAAAGATCAAATATAGGTGATAATTGTTAGTCCCTGAGGAGTTGGTTTTGATGACAACAACCTTAGAATAGATTATAATATATAAATACTAACATTACAAGTTTAGATATATATATATATATATATATTTGCAGGATCTAACCATGCAGGTATCAAGAATGAAGACTGTACAGTATAGAGATTCAAGATACAGAGATAGAAGACTCATGAGTATCAAGATTATCAAGAGTTCAAGGTTAAGTCTGTTTTATTAGGAATATTTTTTAAAACTGGTAGAAAAGCACTGGCATCTTAATGTCCAATTTATTCGTGGAATGGAATCCACTTCGAGCCCGTTAAAGGGATGGAACCCTAAGTAGGATGGAACCTACGAAAATCTAGTGGGACATTGTTTTGTATCCACTTATTTTAATTCAAATGATTTTACAAAATTATCTTGTTTTCAAAATGATTTCAAAACTTTCTTTTTAAAAGATTCAAAACTCTCTATCCTGATTTTAAATAATTTTAGCCTCAAAACATCTTTAATTTCAAAGTCAAAATACTCTTGTTTTTAATGTCTTTTCAAATAATATATTTAAATTTTAATATTTATACTTAGATTTAAATATAAAATTATAGTTAAATTATGTATTTATTGTTCTTTATATTTACTTATGAATTTCAACTATATTCAAGTATATTTATAAAGTTTTAAATAGTTTTTATATAAGATAACTATTGTTTTTATAGAAATTCAAATTATCATTTTTGGCTGAGGGATGTCGACATGCCCCTAGGTAGTATGTCGACATAGTGACAGTTGAAGTTCAAATTCAAATTTCAAAAGAAGTGTCTATTCGCCATAACTCTTCATGAATGGTCATGGCTGTTGGTTTCCTATAAATAAGGGTCAGTTTCAATGAATTTTCAATCATATTTTTTTGATTTTCACTCCTCTTCATCTTCCTCATTTCTTATTACAAAATCATACCATTACTCTGCCGAAATCAACATCGAATCATACTCGATTACTTGTAGTTTGATTCTACATCACTATCTCTAAAAGGTTCTCAGTGCTATTCAGAGTTATAGACTTCTTTGTAATATATTAGCGAGAAAAGGTGTGATTGTAGCCTTTGAAATCAATCAAGCGAGAAAAGGTGTGATTGTAGCCTTGGAA
This sequence comes from Allium fistulosum, assembly GCA_030737815.1. NCBI lineage: Eukaryota > Viridiplantae > Streptophyta > Magnoliopsida > Asparagales > Amaryllidaceae > Allium > Allium fistulosum. Next base: position 659,666,836 of record CM060908.1, on the reverse strand, counting down.
ATCAATTGGGTGAACTTGTTGCCCGGGAAATCAAGTATCCCTACCCAGAGGATTGGTATTCTGGAGGGTGTACCTCGTAGTCTTGAAATCGAGGGTTGTAATTGTTGAATTGCTTTTGAAAGGAAATCCGTACTTAGTTGTGCGGGACTGGATGTAGGGTAAGTCCGAACCAGTATAAAATCTGGTGTGTTCTTTCCTTTACTGCTTTTACTTTATATTTGCATCTGTGTTTGATTCTGTGTTCATATCTTTGTCTAATTAGTGTATACATTGTTAATAAAGTTAGATAAACTCAAAAAGATTAACAAATTTTTTAAAACACTATTCACCCCCCCTCTAGTGTTAATTCTAGCCTTAAGATCCTTAATCCACATTTCTCACATTTGGTATCAGAGCAAGGTTTTCAAAGTTTTCATAATCTGAATTTTGAAAAAGTTTTTTTTAAAGTGGCTATTTTTAGGATTTTATTAACACTGTTTTCATATGAATATGTCACAGAATCATCATGATATTGTTGTTTAAAATTATATTTAGTTATTTTGAAAAGTCACTTGATTCTTTAAAAAGTTATCTTGTTTTGCAGGAGAAGAGTTATGTCTAATGATTGTTGGTTAAAAGATACCAGATAATCATTTATCGATCAAGAAGAACAAATGGATATATAATGGAAATCGACAAAGAAATGGATACCAGATCAATTCAAAACTTTAGGTTCTCATCTGCAACTTGATTTGATACTGTACTTCTCTCCATCTGCTTTGCAATGTCACCGGTTTCGTGTAAATCCATCAAGAAATGACCAAGTTATGGTCAAATGAAGTTTTGGTGAACAAAGAGAAAAGGACGGCAAAACTGTCAAAGGTATTATTCAAAATGCATCCAGAGATTTGAGTATTTTGTTCCCACTCCTTTTCAGATTGTAGTTCTTGTTCTCGCGGTCGTTTTGATGGGTGGATCATCAAATTCCGATCAAAATTGAGTGAGATATGACAGTTTGAAGTTGGCTATCCAAAACTGAAAAAATGTGTACGGGATCTTCTACATTTCTTCTACTGTTCGTCCTGCTACATCAAAATACCGTCCAAATTCGACACCAAACTATTACTAGATCGTAGCCCTTGTCTTCCTCTTCGACTTGCCGCTGGTTTCATCCAATTCCGTTAAGAAACGAAGGAGATATGCCTTTTAGAAGTTTGATAGTATATAGAAAAACGGGAAGAAGATGAAGAGGAGGAATTTTTATGAAAAGTGATGACCGTTGGGCTTATTTATAGTGGTTGAAGTGTCCATTCATTCAAAATTCGAATTCAAAGTTTTGGCGCCATGTTGATCGATCTACTAAATCATTTGTATCTTTCTCATATGGTCTTCAAATTCAGCAAATGAATATACTATACACTGATCAGTAAAACAAGCCTGTCGCAATAGAACAGATTTCGTCGTCAAACTCGAAAAGATATAAATGTGTGGATCACGACAATGGAGGAACGATAAAGTTAGAAAGACAGAATGCAAAAATTGGTACGCTTTACTATTATTTCATCTTTATTGTTGCATTTAGAAATATACATCTATGCATTTAGTTAGGTATAGAAATTTATCACTTTTATAAGTTTTGATATTTTGGTCCATATATCGACACACCATAGTATAAATATCAATAAACAAGTCTAATGTTTTAAAAGTCTTTTAAAATGTGTTTTCTTTCGAATAAAATCTTACACCTAATTTATTACAATTATATTAAGAAAGAAAGCATACCTTCATTTGTAGTTTTAACTTATCTAATGTTGTTTTTATTTCTCGTACTATATTTCTTTTAAGATACTAATTTTATATTTTTAAGAAATTAATAAAAGGAATTTAGAATGTTAGAATAAGGCTTTACTTATAGATTTCTTCAATTAATAAGATTGCATCACATCACATGATACTTATCATATAAGTAGATAGTGACATACATTTTAATAAAAGCATTTTTACATGCATAATGCCAAGTATCATTACACGTGTATTCTCATTATTTTTTATTTATTTTTTTGTACTTTAATTATATTAACTACTATAAAAATTGGGTCAAAAATCACCATTTTTGCCCAGAACTTTAGATAGCATTTCTGAAATGCTGTCTTTGCTTTTGTTACGCTGCAAATATGTTTTTATAGCATTTCTGTGCTTTGAAACGCTGTAGTGTTTCTGAAACTCTTTACAGCATTTGGTAAATACCGCAGTTTCTGTTTTATAATGCTTTGTATATATATTTTAATGCAAAAACTTTTTATAGCATTCTGTAAATGCTGTCTTTTCTACTTAAAACTTTAAATTATAAAATAACGATATTTAAACAAAGTATTTTTCTCTATTCTTTTTAGAAATTATTTTCTAACTTATATTAGAATATTTAAAATTAATGTTTAGATATTCTTTAGTAATTAATTAAAATTTAAATGAAAGAGGTCTTAATATAACACATGTTTATTTTAGTTTTATAATCTTTGTTATTTTTAATATTCATTATGATATTATTTTTTTTTTAAAATGTTTAAACATGTTTCTAAATATTTTAGTTAATAGAAATTTAATATAAAGGTTTTAATTAGTAAGATAAGTACTTTATAAACATGGAAGTTTGGATTATAGTAATTAAATTAAAATAATTATAAATTAAATAAGTAGGCTATTAATCTTTATAAAAACCATATTTGATCATATATAGTATAAGTCCTTATTCCTTAGCATTTAATTTTGATATTAAGTTTGATTACTACCTTTCACGATTATGTTACAATTTTAATACCATTTATTACCTTTAAACTATTGTCTTTACAACTATTTCAGTCCCATTCATTAGTTTCCTTAACTTAAGTCTAGTAATTGGTGTGTTTTACCTTTGTTTGGTTGAAGTGATTTATAATAAATAGTTTGATATATGTATACATACATACATATATAGACACACACATACACACACACACATACACAGATATATATATATATATATGCTTGTCAACTAGATATTACTTATCACTCATGTTTATCTTATAGTCTGAACATTTCTTACCATAGTATATATATCATCATATCATTTTGCAAATTATTTTACTTCATTGTCATTTTTATGCATTCTATTTCATATCACATTTCATTGCATATTACATCATAAATTACAATGCATATCATAATCATTTGCATCACAAGTCGCACTTCATTTCGCATATTATCTCATGCTACATTGCATATGTTATACACTTCATACTTCTTTACAAACTACATATTACATACATGTATATATAACGAGTGTATTTTATTTAGGAGGAGGTTGTAGTAATGTCTTATAATATAGGATTATTAGTTTTTGATTGACTTGATTGACTTGTTTGACTTGATTGATTTGTGTGACTTGTCTGACATGATTGGTTTTGATGAGTGTGTTGAAATATACTTAATAAATAATATATGTTCTTATATTTTATTTCTAACTATTGTAAGCATTATCATAGATTTTTAGTTAGGATAGTTAGTAATTTAGGATTAAGTTCTAGTTTTTAGAGTTAAGTGTTGATAATGACAATTGGGATGCCATCAAACAAGACCCTATCTTTGGAGAAGAAGGATGGGTTGATGTTCCTCGTAATATTTGATTAACCTTGTTTGTTTGCTTGCTTAAATTAGGATTTGGTTTGATTTTCTTGAATTTGACTTAGTATGGATTGATATTATGTGTGTAAAATATAACATACATATGATTAGTATTAATGATATATGATCTTTTGAGTTATCATGATTATCAATTTAATTATCTATTTTTATATTAAAAAATAACTCCATTATGAATAAATGAATTGTGGTCTCTTTTTCGTATATTCTCTTATCTTTTGAATAAATAGTTTAGTAGTTAGGAAAAGTAGTTATTAAGAGTTTAGTTTAAAGATAAGTATTGATTATGTATGATAACACTATCATTATAATCACAAGTAATGTAGTCTTAGTTTCAGGGGGAGTTATATAGAGTTATATAGAGTTATATAGTTTGGAGTTATCTAGTTTAGAGTAAGTTTTTATTGATGACAAAGGGGGAGAAATATAAAATAGGGTAGTTAGGCATAGATTAAGGCATAGATTAAGGGGAATTTGTTAGTTTTAGGGGGAGTTATTAGGATAGAAGTGATATTTTATAAACTAAGGTTGTCATCATCAAAAAGGGGGAGATTGTTAGTCCCTGAGGAGTTGGTTTTGATGACAACAACCTTAGAATAGATTATAAAATATAAATACTAACATTACAAGTTTAGATATATATATATATTTGCAGGATCTAACCATGCAGGTATCAAGAATGAAGACTGTACAGTATAGAGATTCAAGATACAGAGATAGAAGACTCATGAGTATCAAGATTATCAAGAGTTCAAAGTTAAGTCTGTTTTATTAGGAATATTTGTTAAAACTCGTAGAAAAGCACTGGCATCTTAATATCCAATTTATTCGTGGAATGGAATCCACTTCGAGCCCGTTAAAGGGATGGAACCCTAAGTAGGATGGAACCTACGAAAATCTAGTGGGACATTGTTTTGTATCCACTTATTTTAATTCAAATGATTTTACAAAATTATCTTGTTTTCAAAATGAGTTCAAAACTTTCCTTTTAAAAGATTCAAAACTCTCTATCCTAATTTTAAATAATTTTAGCCTCAAAATATCTTTAATTTCAAAGTCAAAATACTCTTGTTTTTAATGTCTTTTCAAATAATATTTAACTTTTTATATTTATACTTAGATTTAAATATAAAATTATAGTTAAATTATGTATTTATTGTTCTTTATATTTACTTATGAATTTCAACTATATTCAAGTATATTTATAAAGTTTTAAATAGTTTTTATATAAGATAAATATTGTTTTTATAGAAATTCAAATTATCATTTTTGGCTGAGGGATGTCGACATGCCCCTAGGTAGTAAGTCGACATAGTGACAGTTGAAGTTCAAATTCAAATTTCAAAAGAAGTGTCTATTCGCCATAACTCTTCATGAATGGTCATGGCTGTTGGTTTCCTATAAATAGGGGTAAGTTTCAATGAATTTTCAATCATATTTTTCTAATTTTCACTCCTCTTCATCTTCCTCATTTCTTATTACAAAATCATACCATTACTCTGCCGAAATCAACATCGAATCATACTCGATTACTTCTAGTTTGATTCTACATCACTATCTCTACAAGGTTCTCAGTGCTATTCAGAGTTATAAACTTCTTTGTAATATATTAGCGAGAAAAGGTGTGATTGTAGCCTTTGAAATCAATCAAGCGAGAAAATGTGTGATTGTAGCCTTGGAAATCAATTGGGTGAACTTGTTGCCCGGGAAATCAAGTATCCCTACCCAGAGGATTGGCATTCTGGAGGGTGTACCTCGTAGCCTTGAAATCGAGGGTTGTAATTGTTGAATTGCTTTTGAAAGGAAATCCGTACTTAGTTGTGCGGGACTGGATGTAGGGTAACTCCGAACCAGTATAAAATCCGGTGTGTTCTTTCCTTTACTTCTTTTACTTTATATTTGCATCTGTGTTTGATTCTGTGTTCATATCTATGTCTAATTAGTGTATACATTGTTAATAAAGTTAGATAAACTCAAAAAGATTAACAAATTTCTTAAAACACTATTCACCCCCCCTCTAGTGTTAATTCTAGCCTTAAGATCCTTAATCTGCATTTCTCACAATAATATGAAACCATGGTTGAACAGAATTGAGAGATATGCAATGCAGAATGTTTAAAATATGGAATATAGTTTGACATGGAAAAGGGATCAGCTATAATCATTCTCCAACATAGGGATCGACATATTTCAACTAAGCACGTACAACTCAATGGAAAATAATCAATATCTCAAAATCCATAAGTCCAATGCATATGAAATTATGTGAGTAAGATGTGGGGACCCTAGTGAGCTTACCTTAGGGATCGCACCTCAAAAGGATGTAACAAGAGGGATCCGACCTCTTCCCTCAATAGGCATCGGCTAGAATCAGGAACAACTCACCTTGTAGTAAAGATCGAGCAATAACTCAAGTTCTACTAATCCAATTGGCATGAAACTTGGATGCTAAGCATATTACAACATGGGAAAGCTCCCGCAGGGGTCGCACCCAAAATTCCTCTAAAATAGGGATCGATACCGATCTCTATTCCTTGGGATTTGGTCAAATGCGATCCCTCTTATGGGTCCATATAGTTTGGGAGATCCTTCTTCCGAATTTTCAGGGAGACATTTCACCATCTTCCTCTATAAATATAAGCTTGGTTGTTCATTTTCAGGACTTTTACGCTGCTAGTTGCTTTGTACTCTATTGTAAATAAGGATCTTCATCTGATTCCCATTGTACTCAGTTTACAAAGTGATTAATAAAGCTATCTATTCAAAGTGGATGTAGGCAAACAACGCTGAACCAATATAAATCATTTAGTTCGTGTTATCACTTTGTTTTTCTACTATTTAATTGCTTATTTCTCTTATTTCTTTTTATATTCTTCATTTATTTCTCTTAAAAACTTATATTGGGTGTTTGTGCTAATTTTTGGTGCAAACATTTTGGTGATTTCACTTAGAATGAGATTCTCATCCCTGTTCGGATCCTTTTGTTGCTACTGGATTGCATAAATCCCCAGAAGAGATCCGAAATTATCTTCAAGAAGCTTATTCATTCTATTTAGATTTGCAAATGTCTAAGGAAAACTATTAACAATGGTTAGGAATACCGGATCTACATCTCAAAATGCGAAGGAAACGAGAACGCTAGCATCCAGTAAGGAGGCCCAAGCAATCTACCTGTAGATATGAATGCTACCAATCCAGTTGATGTCCAAAATTCGGCTGGTTCCATCATAAGAGTTGATTTCAAAAATCTGATGAGAGAGCCAGTGGATAGCCACCGACGGTTGAATCAGGAGATTCAAGCGAATATCGATATAATGAGCCAACTCAATCAGCAACAGCATGGGAAAGCTAGGAGGGACCCAACCCCTTATTCTACATCGAAGGGTTCCAGTTCATTAGATTATTATTACGGACGCGGACGGCATAGAATTGGCAAATATCACGCAGAAGCTTCTAGACATCAGCAGGCAAGCCAACCTGGCTTTAATTGACCGATCGGTGTCGATCCCTCCTTCAGAGGAGAAAGCTTGCCTCTTCATGTTGGAGCATAAGCTGGAGCTGCTGCGATTGATTGGATGCTGGAGTTAAGGTGGATGCAGACCAGTTACCTCCCCGGAATGACGATGAAGTGAACGTACGTGATATACACCAAGACGTTGTTGAGCCAAGAAAGAATGGAATGGCCCGTAAACATCGACCGGAACATTCATGTGAGGTGGAGCACGACCATCGCTTGGCTCCAACTATCTAAACACCGGATTGGTCATCTATGGTTAGACAGCTAGTGAGGGAGAGCCAAGGCTTGACCAATGATGATTGGGGGACCTCGAGAAGCCATACCCCATTCATTGACAATATCTTACATGCTGAGTATCCAAGGAGGTTCAGTATGTCGTCGATGCTTTCCTACGGGGGAAAAACTGACCCTAGGTAGCACATCATGAGATATGAATGGCTGATGGATTCCACACGAGCTAATGCCACAACCAAGTATAGATGTTTTTCTATCACTCTATCTGGATTAGCAATGATGTGGTTTACAAGATTACCCCCACGGTCAATCTCTAGTTTGATAATTTAGCGACAAAGTTTGTGGAGAAGTTTTGTATGCACACAACTCGCCCCAAAGATGTAATGTCCCTATCCTACGTGATCCAGGCTCCGGGAGAATTGCTGAAAGATTATTTGGAGAGATTTCATACAGCTGTCGCAGAAATCAGTAATCCAAATGACCATTCAATATTGATGGCGATAACTAAAGGGATTGATCTAGAATCTGACTTTAGCGACTGGTTAGCTGGCAAACCACTTGCAACATTGGAACATTTCTATGCAAAAGCAACTCAATATTTGAGGAAAGAGGAAGCTAGATGCTCTATGAAGAAGAATGTTGTGGGACTAAGTCAAGAGGGAGTGCAGAGTAACATTACAGTGAAGCAGTCCAGTGATAGTTCTAGAAAAATTCAAGTGAATGTCCAAAATAAACCAAATCGGCAAAAGAAAGGCAGTGATCGAAACCTTGAATGAATAAGGGATTCTAGAAGAGGAAAGCCTAGAATTCCAATGTATGATACCCATACACCACTAAATACATCTCTAGAGAACATCTATTTGTCTATCTGCAATACGATGCAGTATAGGAAGCCACCTCTGAAACAATCAATGGAGAAGCAGAAGCAGACTAGAAAATATTGTCGGTTCAATAAATGCTATGAACATAACATGAATGAGTATAGGAATCTTCAGAATATTATTAAGAAACTGATTCGGGAAAGAAAGTTATAGCGGTTTGTTAAAGCCCCGCAAGATGGCGGGCAGGGGACATCTGACCCCAACCGAGGATAAGCTTCGCATAGGGCCGAGGAGCCTGCGCGGACTGGTGGAAGATTAGTGATCAATACAATAGTCGAAGACCGCATCCAACTGATAAGAGTTGGCATGAGATGGAGCGCTATGCTAGCGTGATCAAGCATATGAATTTTGAATGTTGTTCGAGTATAGAAGATGGAGCTCTGGCAAATAGCAGTGTACAACAGCAGATGACATTGTGTGTAGAAACAGAGATGCGGACAAGGTGGAGACATCGACGATCGACCTAATGGTAATTTCAGTCATGATCGATCCCGCCTTAGTAAGGAGGATTTTGGTTGATTGTGGAAGTTCCGTAAATATAATTTTCCAAAAGGCTTACGATCAGATAAGGATGGAAGCCAAGGACTTGAAATCGTCTAAAGTCCGCATTCATGGCTTTAACGGTGTTGTGAGTGAAGCTGTCGGATATGTCAAATTTCCCATGGAGTTGGGAGAAGGTGACCGCAGGAGAGTGTAGATTTTACCATTTGTTGTCTTGGATGTTGATCACCATATAATGCTTTTCTAGGCCGACCAGCTCTAGCTAAATTCCAGGAAGCTCTTGCCCCATGGTGTTTGACTTTGAAGTTCCCAACTGATAATGGTGTTAGAGTTGTGCATGGGGATCAGGCGACCGGACGTGCCTGCTACGTGGCTGAATTGAGAGATGCTCAATGGAAGGAGAAAGGCAAGGGTGTGGACAAGTCTCTCTGCATCCAAACTACCGAAGATCAACAACCTGTGCCTGGGCCTTAACTCGGGTGCCACAGTCGATTCTAGAAAGATATGTATCCAAAGGATGACGAGGAGGAGCCCAAAGAGACCAAGGCTTCATCGGCTGAGCTGACAATTAACATCACGATCAGTCACAACGACCCATCACGGGTCCTAAAGATCGGATCCCAGCTCAACCCACTTGGAATCACTCTGACATGTGTGGGATCACGCCGGCCATTACAAGCCATGCCTTAAATATCGACCCGAGGCATGTCCCATGAAACAAAAAAGGCATGGCATGGATCTGGAGAGATCTTCCGCCCTTAAAGAGGAGGTGGATAGACTCAAAGGCCATGAGTTTATTTGCGATGCCCTCTACCCTAAATGGGTATCTAATCCTGTACTTGTGAGAAAGGTGAATGGAAAATGGCGTACATGCGTTGATTACTCGGACTTGAACAAGGCGTGCCCAAAAGATAGTTTACCCTTACAAGGATCGACCAGCCGGTAGATTCAACCGCAGGACACGAATTGCTATCTTTCATGGATGCGTACTCTGGATATAACCAAATCCCGATGCACATTCCCAATCAGGAGCACCAGCTTCATTACCGATGTTGGATTATATTGCTATGTGGTAATGCCATTTGGATTGAAGAATGTTGGAGCGACCCATCAACGCCTAGTCAACAGAATGTTTAAAGATCAGATTGGAAAGACGATGGAGGTATACGTGGATGATATGCTCGTGAAGTCATGATGATCAAGTGACCACATTAGAGACTTAGCAGAAATGTTCGATATCCTCCGATATTACAAAATGAACATCAATCCACTGAAATGTTCTTTTGGCGTAGCTTTGGGATAGTTCTTAGGTTTCAACGTCAATGCTCATGGAATCGAACCTAATCCCAAGAAGATTCAAGCAATTCACAACATCCAAGTGCCGAAGACCATCAATCAATTACAGAGTCTAAATGGGAAGGTTGTTGCCCTAAGTTGATTTATTTCCAAAGCCACCGATATATGCATTCCTTTCTTCGATTTGATTAGAACAGAGAAAAGGAACTTTTAATGGACGCACGATTGTGAAGACGCATTCCGAGCTTTGGTGAATCACTTAGAGAAGCATCCAATCTTGTCAAAGCTGGTGGATCATGAAGACTTGTACATTTACTTGGCTGTATCGGTACACGCTATAAGTGTTGCACTGCTTCGCGAGGAGAATAAGATCCAGAGACCGATCTAATCTAGCAAGCGGTTAACAGGAGCTGGAAGGAATTATCCCAAGATAGAGAAATTGGCGTAGTGCTTGTTGATTGCTTCGCGAAAGCTCCACCCTTATTTTTAGGCTCATCCCATCAATGTTTACACTGATAAGCTGTTAGGACAGGTCCTACAGTGACCTAAAACATCTGAAAGGTTGCTCAGGTGGAACATCGAACTGAGCCAATTCATCGCTTATCTTCCTCGAAGGGCTATCCAAGGACAGGCACTGGCGGACTTTATAGTGGAATTCACTGCACAGGATGATCTCTTAGAGAACAATGGAGCCCCTACCATTCGGTGGAAAATATATACGGACGGAGCATCCAATGATCGTTGCTCTGGAGTCAAAATCATGTTAGTAACTCTGGAAGATCGATCAATTTTTTATGCATTGAAGCTCGACTTCCCTGCACGAACAACGAAGCTGAGTATAAAGCCCTGATTGCTGGACTCAAACTTTCCAGAGAACTTGGAATAAAATTTCTTGAAATCTTTGGCAACTCACAATTGGTAGTATACCAAGTCAGGGGATATTACCAAGCTAAAGGACAATGACTCGCCCCGTACCTTATCTAAGTCCAAGAGCTATTGACTGGCTTTGAGTATTATGACATCACGCACATTCCCAAGGATCAAAACAAAGAGGTCGACTCATTGGCAGAGTTTGCTAGCATTAGGGATGCACAATAGATGGGCTTGGTTCTAGTCGAAATACTAGATGCTCTAAGCATTAATTAGATGGAAATCGACTGGGTACTAGAGATGGAGCCTGAGAAGGAGTCGTGGATGACTTCGATTAAAGACTATTTACCATAAGGAATCCTTCTCGAAAGGACGAATGAAAGGTGTGTTTGCGCCAAAATTGGTCACAAACCCCGAATGTCGTGAAAGCACCTGTGTATGAATACAAATCAACAAGTATTCAAACACAAATCTCGAATCTAAGCAAACTGAATATCACAATTCAGAAATAATGAACAGAGACACGAAATTTATAGTGGTTCGGCTATCTCCGGCCTACGTCCACTCCAAAGTTTTATCTTTTATTGATTATCCTTGCTGATTACAATTGGTTACAGCGATTACAATGAAGAAATTCAAGTTTAACAGCGATGATGAAGTATAGAATTTAATCCGGTAGAGTCTGGGCGCTTCTGAATCCAGATCCCCTTTTCTGAATGACCTGGGGCTATATTTATAGATGTAGGAGGCTGATATTTCCCCTAAAATTAGGGAGACTACTTCTGGCACGTGTGGGGGCCCATGCGCCCGCGTCTAGGGAATCTGGGCTCGCTTTGGGATCGATTCGAACTCCATTCGAATCGATCAAAAAATCATCCGATCGAGCTGAAATTTGGTGTGGACATTCTTCAACATGTACGTAGGCTCCTGTGAAAATTTCGTAGCATTTGGACTTATAGATTGTGAGATATGATCGATATGAAATGAGATTTCTCGGCTGGCCGTCTCATTCGAATCGATCCCTTCGTATAGATTCCTTCGAATCGATGGTGGCTCGTGGCTGTGTGATGATGTGGAGCGCAACTTTCGTATTGATCCATCTTTTTTGCCGCTTTGATCGATTCGTTCCAGAGGTTTCGCCGCTTTGACTTGATGGATTCGAAGACATTGATCGTTCCTGGATTCGAGCAAGGCTTCGTTCGTATCGATCGTGTCTCGCTTCAGTTTGATCAATACGAAATAGCTATGTTTTGATGGATTCGAGGTGAGGCATCTATATGGATTCGAACATATCATCGTACGTGGACTCGAAGCGGAGTGCTTTCATGGATTCGAACTTTAGAAACACTGGAGGATTCGAACTTGGGGGTAACTTGGTGGATACGAAGCAGTGACTGTTCGTATCGATACGGAGTTGATGGAGTCGAACTAAGGTGTAATGATGGATACGAAATGAGGCTATTTTCTCCAACTTGCATCCATCGTACCTTGATCATACGGATTCAGATTGACTTGAAATTTGGAATGCTGACTCTTATGGCTTCGCTTGTCATGTCTTGTCAATTGTGGCCTGATCCGGGCTTAGACAAAATTCATCGATATCCATGGTGAACCTGCAATGCGTACTCGTTATTCATGGCTAGTAATCGTTGATTTTCAGTCAACTTTTGGGTATCTCGGCTTTGCCAAAAGGTGGGATAACACTTTGCCCCCCAAAACATGCCTTTTTATAAAAGGTTTGTTTTGAACAGCTTCAAATCAAATGTCGTGAGTTCATGTTTGTTTCATAGTTTATAGCATTTTCAATCAAGTTTGCGGCTGTTCAAAGCCAAATCATTATCCATTTCCTCTCATGGAAGTTAAGAATGAAGTTCTACAGTCTCTCCAGACTATTAGTGGTCTCTCCAGACCCTTGCCAAGTCCATTTTAGACTTAGCAGTTGAATAGAAGGATCCTATTGCACTCCGGCGTTGCTTTCTATCCCTTGCACTCTGGCCCCAGCTAGGGCGTATAGCGATGTCTTGGTCGTTCTAGACCGATCATGGCCTCTCCGGGCTCTTGCTAGATCCCATCCTGTCACTCTTTGGTGAAGGGGAACAGCTACGAGTGAGCCGATCCTGTCGCTCTCCGACGAAGCGGCTACACCCCCTGCACTCTGGTTCAGTGTCTCTGAACATTAAGCGATGTCATGACCAAAATCTTTAGGTCGATCGTAGCCTCTCCGGGCTCTTGCTGGATCCCATCCTGTCACTCTCTAATGAAGGGGAAACAACGATGAGTGAGCCGATCCTGTCGCTCTCCAGCGAAGCGGCCACACCCCCTGCACTCCGAACCCCGTCTCTCCGGGTAAGGGTCATAAAGCGATCAATATCATATCAAGTTTCATTATTCATCCTTTAACTCTCCGGTCAAATGGAAATTCAAGTTTATTTTTTAAATTCAAGTTCAAGTGTTCAATCTCAAACAAAGGAAATAACTAAACATTGCCTCTCCGAGCAGATCGGTCTATCTCCATCTCAGAGCATGCCTAGGGATCCCTCTGGTTCCCGTACATGAGTAAGTGGAGTAGCCGTTTATTCTGAAAACAAATCTAATGAAATTATTTGACCATAGTTCAAATCTTGAACTTGGCCCTTGTCATCTTAATCAGTTGATGACGAGTCGTGATCCCGATCCAGGATCGTTTCTGTTAGGATGAGGAGGTAGTTGTTCAGGCCTTACCGTTGCTGCTCGTTCTCTAACATATTGTGGCAATCTACCACTCCTGGCATGTTCTTCCATCTCATCCTTCAGGTGGCGGCATTCGTCGGTTGTGTGCCCATCCAGCTCATGGAATAGGCAATATTTTCCGGTTCTGCGCTCCCGCTCTGTGGGATCTCTCCTGGGTGGTTTTCGATAGGGCAGTTGCCCCCGAGTTTCAGTGTAAATTCGTTCCAGGCTTGCCGCCAAATCTATGTATTTCCTGAATCTGGGCTCTCGGAATTTTTTCCGTTTATCAGGACCATCATGTGCGTCATCCTGCTTTCTCTTTCCTTTATCCGCCCTGGGCTGTTCCCTGGCGGTTCCTTCGCCTTGTACAGCGTTTATTTCCTGCCTCTCGGCTCGTGATTCCTCTAATCGAATGAATCTTTCAGCTTCATGGTAAAACTCTCCAAGAACTTATGGTGGGTCTCTCGCCAAAGAATCTTTGAATTCGGTGCCTTCTCCAACTCCTGCCACTGCAGCCATCAAAATCATCGATGGATCCGGGCGATCTACAAAAGCCACTGTTGCATTAAATCGTAGCAGAAAATCTTTTATGGACTCTCCGGTCCTTTGTTTTATCGATGCCAAAGTCATCACACTCTTGGGTCGCGTCACGTGGACCCTAAACTATCTCATGAAGCAATCTACAAGCTCGCCCCATGTTCTGATCGATCCAGTTTCTAATTGCCTGAACCAAAGTGCAGCCAAATCTGACAAGTATAGAGGGGAGCATCGAGCCATCACTTCCTCGGATGCCCCCAACACTTCCATGTGCCTGATGTACCGAGTAATAAGCATTGTTGGGTCTGACTTCCCGTCATAAGGATCCAGCATAGGCAGTTTGAACTTTGGAGGGTTCCTTGCATTCCTGATATTCGGGGTGAACGGACTCCGACTGACTTCCTCTAGTCCTCCATTGGACAATCCTCCTCTTATCAGTCGTCGGACTAATCCAGCCATATTTTCATCTCCATCCTGGGGTTGCCCTCTTGGTCTTGAAGAGTATTCTGGTACGTACTCTTTGTGTGGCTTGTTAGCATCAGCGTTGGCTCCAGCTTGTTGAGCTCCATCTGTAGGCCTTCCAGCATCAGATCCTGAGGGTCTGCCCCTAAGTCCTTGTTGATTGCCTTCTAGATCTGCATCCTGACCTTGAAACTGACCTTCATTGGTTTCCGCAATCCTAACTCCTTGTCCCGCACTTGCGGCTGCTGTAGTTGGTCCAACGTTTTGCACATTTGCTGCCCTCATCTGCTCGAAGAAATTCTGCAGCATTTCTTGCTGAGTCTTCATCATCCTCTCTTGCAATGAATTTGCTATGGCTTCCATTTCATCTCTGGTGATGTAAATCGAAGCTTGTCCTTCTCCAGCACCAGAGGATGCTTCTTGACTTCCTCCTTGTTGGCTTCTCTCAGCTCTTTGTCTTGTTTGTCGAGTCATTGTCGAGTCAATCTGAATCCTTCAAACTTTCAAATCTAAACTTTGAATTTGGTGTAGCGGGTGCTAGTTGTTCTCAGTGGAAGCACCAAAGTGTTTGCGCCAAAATTGGTCACAAACCCCGAATGTCGTGAAAGCACCAGTGTATGAATACAAATCAACAAGTATTCAAACACAAATCTCGAATCTAAGCAAACTGAATATCACAATTCAAAAATAATGAACAGAGACACGAAATTTATAGTGGTTCGGCTATCTTCGACCTACGTCCACTCTAAAGTTTTATATTTTATTGATTATCCTTACTAATTACAATTGGTTGCAGCGATTACAATGAAGAATTCAAGTTTAACAGCGATGATGAAGTATAGAATTGAATCCGGTAGAGTCTGGGCGCTTCTGAATCCAGATCCCCTTTTCTGAATGACCTGGGGATCTATTTATAGATGTAGGAGGCTGATATTTCACCTAAAATTAGGGAGACTACTTCTGGCACGTGTGGGGGCCCATGCGCCTGCGTCCAGGGAATCTGGGCCCGCTTTGGGATCGATTCGAACTCCATTCGAATCGATCAAAAAATCATCCGATCGAGCTGAAATTTGGTGTGGACATTCTTCAACATGTACGTAGGCTCTTGTGAAAATTTTGTAGCATTTGGACTTATAGATTATGAGATATGATCGATACGAAATGAGATTTCTCGGCTGGCCGTCTCATTCGAATAGATCCCTTCGTATAGATTCCTTCGAATCGATGGTGGCTCGTGGCTGTGTGATGACGTGGAGCGCAACTTTCGTATTGATCCATCTTTTTCGCCGCTTTGACCGATTCGTTCTAGAGGTTTCGCCGCTTTGACATGATGGATTCGTAGACATTGATCGTTCCTGGATTCGAGCAAGGCTTCGTTCGTATCGATCGTGTCTCGCTTCAGTTTGATCGATACGAAATAGCTATGTCTTGATGGATTCGAGGTGAGGCATCTATATGGATTCGAACATATCATCGTACGTGGACTCGAAGCGGAGTGCTTTCATGGATTCAAACTTTAGCAACACTGGAGGATTCGAACTTGGGGTAACTTGGTGGATACGAAGCAGTGACTGTTCGTATCGATACGGAGTTGATGGAGTCGAACTGAGGTGTAATGATGGATACAAAATGAGGCTATTTTCTCCAACTTGCTTCGATCGTATCTTGAGCATACGGATTCGGATTGACTTGAAATTTGGAATGCTGACTCTTATGGCTTCGCTTGTCATGTCTTGTCAATTGTGGTCTGATCCGGGCTCAGACAAAATTCATCGATATCCATGGTGAACCTGCAATGCGTAATCGATATTCATGGCTAGTAATCGTTGATTTTCAGTCAACTTTTGGGTATCTCGGCTTTGCCAAAAGTGGGATAACAAGGTGATAAGTCCTCCGCAAAGCTTCACGATATATCATTCAGGAAGGATTCTTGTATCGAAAGGGTTTTTTCATTCCCCTACTCCGGTGTAACGCTCATGATGAAATAAAAAGAGCCCTAATGGAAGTTTAGGAAAGGGAATGTGGCGATAACACTGGGGGCCAGACCCTAGCAAAGAAAATACTCCATTATGGATATTATTGGCTGACCTCAACCAAGATGCTGCTGATTACACTAGGCGATTTGACAAGTGCCAGATGTATGAAAAAGTTTCGATAGCTCCGTCGACAGAAATCACAAAAATGGTCGGTCCATGGCCATTTTCCATATGGGGCATGGATATTATCGATTCCTTAACGATCTCAAAAGATGGTGCGAAGTACGCCACCATCATAGTTGATTACTACACCAAATGGGCAAAAATGGAACCGTTAGCCATAATCATGAAAAATAAAGTAATCAACTTCATCTTCGAGAACATCATCTGTCCTTTTGGCCTTCCACGAACTATTGTAACTGACAATGAAACCCAATTCGACGGTGTTGAATTCAAAAAATTTTACTTTTAGTATCATATTGAAAAGAGATTTGTGGCAGTTGCGCACCCTCAAGCAAATGGACAAGTTGAAGCTATGAAAAAAGTCATAAATTCCATTCTGAAGAAGCGCTTAGAAAAGGCTACAGGCAAGTGGGTGGATGGACTCTCAATAGTATTAGGTTTACAGAACCACCCACAAGTCTGCGACTGGCCATACTCCATTCGCCCTTGCTTACGGCTTCGAAGCCGTTGTTCCTATTGAACTCGAAGTCCCTTCTCATCGAGTGACCTACTACGATCCCAGAATGAATGGAGATCTCCTCTTGGAATCTCTAGACTTTGAAGATGAGAAGCTCAAGGAAGCTGATTTGAGAGCAGCTGCACATCGATATCGTGTCGCCCGATACTACAACACTAAAGTCCGACCTAGAACCTTCGAAATCGGTGATTTCATCTTGAAATGGGTTTTTCCTACCCCATCGCACATGAATCCTACTTGGGAAGGATCATATGTCATTGAACAGAGGCTTGGAGAGGGAACTTTCAAGCTAGCGACTGTTGATGGCGTCACACTTCCAACGGCATGGAATAGTGAGCATTTACGATGCTATTTCACTTAGTTTATTCTTTTTCATTCAGTTGTATTCAATATTCGAATTTGCTTTAGCGTTTGATTTTCCAGATATGTAATACGACAAATTATGTCATTTCTTTCCATTTGGCCAATAAAGTTTAAAATTTATTTCATATCTATGATTACTGTAGCATTATGTATTAGTTACGATTCCCGACTAACTAATATTGACATGTCCAAGCAGGTTCCCAGAGTTTGGAGCTAGCCGATCACATAAGTTCATGATTGAATTAAACAAAATGAGAATGGTCCAACCATTCATTTGATGATTCTCTCTCACAACCCAATGGAAGGAATACTTAACAAGGAATGAATGTGACTCGGCCATCCGATGACCAAGTTAATCCTACCGAATGATGGGACAGACATAAGTCAAAAGCGTTCATTATACGACCGATTGCTCGCTAAGTTAAACGCTAAATTTGGGGAGAGATAAATCGATTGAGGAAAGTACGGTCTGACTATTTTTCGAAATAACTCTTAAGTCCCCTGAGTGTAGGCTGGAGTATAAACATAAGTTGGGTGCGATTTGACCACCCGCCAACTAACTATTATCCCCAGAGTGCGGATATGAGTATAAACAAATAGATGAGTGCAGTTCGACCATTTATTATTCCATAAACTCCGACCTGAAATCGACAGGAGGAGTATAAACTCGCTAAGGATGGAGTTCGACCATCCAATATCTAACTCTGCTAACCCAAGACTGAGGGCATAAGTATAATCACTCAAGCCGCTGAATCCGACCGCGTAACACTAGGGCTCAAGGCTGGTGTTTGATACAACTAGAGGCCACGACCACGTGGAAGCCTTGAGTGAAAATTAATGGACGATTGTCCGACCTAACGAGCAACGAATTACAAGTACACTGAATGGAAAAGTAATAGCTCGACTACTTAGACAAAATTCACATAAGAGTTCGACAGAAAACAAAGAACTTTTATTTGCATACTAAACTTCAAAAATTTGGTACAAGTTTATTCAAAAGCGGGGGCTATACTTACACAATCACGGCCAACAAAAAGAGAAAAGCAGCTATATAAGCTATATACAAACTAAGACGGAGTCACATCTATTGCTTCTGCCCTTTTTCTCTTTTGGATTTTTTGGAAGTCGCGCCACCCGAGCTTCCGCTTGTTCTTCTTTTCGATCCTTTGTCGCCCTTGGCAGGAGAGCTTTCAGAGGCTGGAGGGAGTTCTTTGCGAACCGACCCGCCGGGTGGAATGACTTGTAGTGGGATGAGATTTGGATCATCGACGTCTATATCAGCGGGTTCGGCTTTAGCGTTTTTCTTCAATAACTCCACCCTCTCGATGCGCTCTTTTAAGCTGAGCTCATTGGTATGTCGGGCCCTGGAATGTCGGTGGCCATCGGAATTTCAATGGATGTCAATTATTGCTCCATGGTTGTACCTATGTTCGACTGACTTTTAGTTATTGCCAGAGTGCTCCCTTCTAGAATAGGAGTCAGCACCATTGATTGATAGCCGAGTTAGTCCAGATCATAACTCAGATCTTCTCCCGGGCTAAGAGAAACTGATGCTCCGGCTGTTTTAAGTGAAGTGGGCCTTTGGGATCAGACTTCGAAAACTCAGCAATGTTTTCCCTTTGCCGAAGAGTGCTAAAATATCAAAGTATCGGAGTCTCGCAGCAGCAAGGTCTAAAGGTTCGTCCCCACGAAGAATCTCTCGTACTAGCTTCTCTTCATCTAAATCAGCTTCATTGAGGGCTTTCCTCTTCATTTCAACAATGTATTTACATGCCTCGGTGAGCGATTCTAGATAGCCCTCTCTAAGGAAACTCAAATCGCAATGGCTTAGGACTTTAGCATTATATTCAACAATTAAAGGATTGAGCATGTCCTTAATCTCATTTCGACCAGCTTCTTTGGCATCTTCTAACTGGGCGTCGATCTGCTTTGTAACCTCGTTGTTGCCTGCTTCTCTTGCCCCTTCCTTAAGGACTTCAATTTGAGCGAGTTACTCGTCAAGCTTAATTTTCAGTCCCTGGGATTCGACGGCCTCTTCGTGATATCTTTGCGACTCCTCCTCATCTTCGAATTTATCTTCCTTCTCTTTTTTAAGGAGTTTTTCGAGTTCCTCAACATGGCAGGCCAGAATGTTTTCCTCTTTTTTTTGCAGTGTATATTTTTCCAAAGCAAGCACGCCGCTGCCGTTGAGGGCATCATCTAGCTCCTTTTTGTGAGCCGCTTCCAGACGACTAACTACCTCAGATGTTTCTTTGGCACTCTTTTCTACCGTGGTTAGCTTCGCTGCCAACTTCGAGATCTCATTGTCTTAATGTTTAATTACGTCTTTATCTTGGATCGCCTCTAGCTTGAGATGATCGATTTCATGTTGTCTATAGATAGACACATCAGAGATTTTTTTGGCTAAATGCTGAAATGCATCGCGTTGCATAAAAACGTCATTGATGCATGCAAGGGAACTCGCTTTAGCACTTCCTGAAATTCTATGAATGGAAGGAAGAAACTTAAGGCTATCGAAGCAATTTTTTGAAAAATTGACCTTAAGTTCGGCCAATTTTTCTACCGTGGAAGCCTTAGGAGTTACAGTAGGCAAAGCTAGATCACAAGTAACAAGTGGGCTTTTGCTCGACCTACGATCGTGGGACTGTCTGGAACCAAATGATCCATATACTACTCAGGTGGCACAGCAATTTAAGGAACATGGAAAGAAGTTTGATCATCATTGTGTACAGGAAGATTGGGCTAAACTTCCTGATGAGGCGATTGTGATTGGGACTTATGTTTGGAAGATGAAGACTCCCTCAAACGACGACTTCTTTCATGGCCGTCATCTCTCTCTCGATGCCTATCCAATTCTGGACTGTGACTGGATCCATACTTTGTTGAGGAGCTCCTCAAGTGATCGAAGGCACGGGACTGAGATATAGTACCTGTAACCAAATAAGAGTGTATAAGTGACCATCGAACAAAAGATAGACGAAAATCATGTAGTGAAATGTGCGTGATTGTGAGTGTCCTAGTGTCACCCCAACAGACCAGTTGCTGCATCCTTGCTCATAGGAGTTTTCTCCCTTTGCTAATAGGAGGAATGTCGTCACCACTCTCGGTGGGAGAATTGAGCCCCTAATACTGATGTTGGGGAAGTCATAGGTCATGATATCATCAGGGATTGGGAGATTCGAGAACCCTTCCATTGAGCTTTCTAAATGTTGAGAAGAAGACTATTCATCAACTGAGGTGATGATGTACTCTGTCTCTTTAGCAGTTTTTCTCTTATGGAGTTTATATGCGAGCTTTTTTCCTCTTCTTGTGGGCATATGGAATTGCGTGCCTTATGATGGTTCGATCACAGGCACATTGCCTAGACCAGCGTCAGCATCGCCAGGCTTGTTAGCTTCATGGCCTCTAATTTCAACCTCTTCAGCGTCGTCTTGAGCCCTCTCGACTGGGGGCACGATAGGGCTATTTGTTCGGCCTTCTTGTTCTGTAGCATTTCTTGGTGATGTAGCACTTCTTGGAAGCTTGATGCTACGACCTTCTTCTAATAGCCCAAACAGAAATAACCATTCATTGGTTCTAGGATCTAATATCCCTGTCCTCAACTGGGTAGCATGAATTGTAGAAACCGCCATTGAGAAACAATCGCCTTCTAGACATGGATGGATGCCTGTAAATTTTCAAAGTATTAGTTAGTTCAGGGTATGACTTGGACTAAAAAATTCGAGAATAAAGTAAACATAGCACTTACATCCTTCCAACCATCGCCTTGCTAAGCCAAGAAAACAACGAACGTAAAACCATTCATATTTAAAGATGTTGAGCTTGTTCCAAGCGCCTGTTAGAACTTGACAGTTGGGCAAAGGCTTAAGGAAAGTGTAAGAGAGGTTCCCTGTCCATCGTTTGAAATTGTAAATGAACCTGATGTCCTCAGGAGATGGCGGGCAGAACAGAACATCATAAATAATAAGAAGGTACCATAAAGGAAAGCATAACTATTCAGACGCAGCTAAGTAGGAGCTATTGCAAGATAATTCAGCATCACTCGGATAAAAGAATTGAAAGGCGGCATGCATCCGGCCCAGCACATGAATTTATTGCATGTCGTATATCCCTCCAGGGGCAAGTGAGCCCTGCCATTCACTGAAGGGACTAGAACGTCTCCAAACTGAATCCCATGTTTAGAGCATATTCTACGAAGAGCGGCCTCGCCAATTCTGGAGGCTTGGGAATCCGTCGGGTTATCTAGAAATATAGCACCTTCTATGGTGTCGGGAGCAGGACGTATATCTTTCGTCGGATGGGCGGGCACATCAGAGACGGCTGCAGAACTTGACTTGGCTCCAAGATTTCTAAGTTGAAAACGTTGTCTAGAAGGCATTGCAGGTAAACGCTCTAAACGTCTGGAGCCCATACCAACTAAACTCAGTAGATAATTGAGACTAGAAAATTTTAGCTATCCCCCCATGCTAATTGCAAACTAGTGTGATGCAGTGTTGTGTAGTGCAGAAATAAATAGTTCAAAATAAAAGGCAAAAGTGAGTAACGAGACTTTGGATTCCGACCAGTATGACCATCATCACTGAACGTCTCAACTGGCATTTTGATTGATCGGTTGTGTAAGCTTTGGGATCGATCATTGGCATATCGAAGTGTGAAATTCATTATTAAAGTCAATATGTTAGGTTTTATTTCATATTCTAAGTCCCAGAAGTTTGGTCGTTCAATTTCGAGTTCGATATTGGATATGAAAGTCCTGTTGTTTGTTATTGTCATATGTTCAATTTCATTGAGATAGGATTGTTTCTAATTATTCACGCAAGTGAATATGGTTGGTTTTCAAGTTTAATTCAAAGCTTAGAATTGGATTAGACCCATAGTCGATCCCTCTATCCAAAAATAACCGATCCCTCTATCTAAACTATTTGTGTCGATCCCTTTCCCATATAACCACCAATCCCTCTGGATAAGCCCATGACCGATCCCTCCATCCACAAACACATCACTACCGATCCCATCACTTGGCTGCATTCATAATTCTCCTAAAGCCAATAGCCAATCCCTCCTTACTTCATAAACAGCCGATCCCTCCACCTAACAATGCAACCGACCCCTTCCTTCTCAAACTTTAGTACTGATCCCTCTCCTTCACCTACATTACAACAACATCACTAATCCCTCTCCATCGTACTTCACCACAACCGATCCCTTTGTTTCCTTTATCCTTCACTTTTATTTTTCTTCTCCTTCACTACCTCGTCGTACCCCGGATCGCCATCATCAATATCTTCTCCTCCAAACTTAACCCACGATAATCGCAAACAAAACCCATTATCTCATCACAAATTGAAGTTGTATACACGCTAAAAACCTACCTATATATATGTATATGTTAGCAGCGATGACGAATGGCTTGGAGGTGATCAAGATTGAAGAAGGAAGAGATGGGGAATGGTTTGGCTCTAAGGTAAAATAGGAAGGGTTCAGTATTGAAGAGGATAAAAGAAAATGAAAATGAAGTGGATAAGCGAGGGATGGAGAAGAAAGTTTCAGGTCTATATATGGGAAAGGAGGGTCTGTCCCACCTTTTTAATCTCCACGAAGCCAAAAGAGTTGAGTTCCCAACATAAGGTGGGATTGGGTACGATCCCTTGAATTGGAGATCTATCTAATCCCTATCAACTAAAAAAAGGAGGGGGGATCAGCTAGAAGAATGCCGATCCCTATATACTTCAAAAAAAGAGCGAGAAAGAGAGAGAGAAAAGGGATCGGTTATGAACCCTATATGCATGCAAATATGGACATGAAAATTATATAAAGTACGTACATATAAAATGCAATGAAATTGCATCTAGTACAATGGAAATTGCCAATGACTAGTGAGCGTACAAATGCATCTGGGAGCCTAACGACAAAATGTGTACCTGAACGTGCATGTGTATAGTCTAAAAGTTCAATTTTTGAAATCGATAGAAATTGAATTCAAACCTGAAGCTTTCAAGGTCGAGACTAAATCAGATAGCCAAAGCTTACTAGTCTCGTAGAGCCAGGCATGGGTATCAGCTGACGGAATGTAATCTTGAATTTATACTATTGGAAATCGACCAAGCATCATGACGATCAAGAGAGACGCGATACTTTGGGAAAATAGTTTGATGAAAGGACGGCGGCTATTCAGAAAACTGGATGAATTTCTTGTCGACGACTCTAACTTGCTTCGATTCAAAGCACATCATGCTCAGCACAAGACGTACTTGGGAGGCAAGTGTTATCTGGCATTTTGACTCGGATATATCCGTATTGATTGGACAAGTTAGATTCGACCGTCATCAAGGCTGGTAAGTCCAAAGCAATGATTGTGGGGTCCAATGTTCAATTACAAGTTATAATATGAAACCATTATTGAACGGAATTGAGAGATATGCAATATAGAATGTTCAAAGTATGGATTATAGTTTGACATGCAAAAGGGATCGACTATAATCATTCTCCAACATAGGGATCGGTATGTTTCAGCTAAGCAAGTACAACTCAATGGAAAACAATCAATATCTCAGAATCCATAAGTCCAATGCACATGAAGTTTTATGAGAAAGATGTGGGGACCATATGGAACCTACCCTAGGGATCTCACCTCAAAAGGATGAAACAAGAGGGATCGGCCCTCTTCCTTCAATAGGGATCAGCTAGAATCAGGAAACAACTCACCTTGCAGTAAAGAAGGAGCAATAACTCAAGTTTTACTAATCCAATTGGCATGAAACTTCGAGGCTAAGCATATTACAATATGGGGAAGCTCCCATAGGGATCGCACCCCCAAATTCCTCTAAAATAGGGATCGGTACCGATCCTTATTCCTTGGGATTTGGGCCACGTGATCCATTTTATAGGTCCATATAGTTTTGGAGATTATTCTGCCGAATTTTCAGGGAGATATTTCGCCGTCTTCCTCTATAAATATCGGCTTGGTTGTTCATTTTCGGAACTTTTACGTAGCTAGTTGCTTTGTACTCTATTGTAACTAAGGATCTTCATCCAATCCCTATTGTACTCAGTTTACAAAGTGATTAATAAATCTATCTATTCAAAGTGGATGTAGACAAACAATGTCGAACCATTATAAATCGTTGTGTTCGTGTTATCACTTTGTTTTTTTGATACTTATTTCTTCTATTTTCATTTTATATTCTTCATTTATTTCTCTTTAAAACTTCTATTGGGTGTTTGTGCCAACTTTTGATGCAAATAATTAATAAATGAGTTTTGTAATCCAAGGTTTCCTTCGAACAATGAATTTAACTAATTCAGCTTTATATATACATTCCTAAAATAATTCATTAATCTAACTGTTACCTCGCCTTTTGGCATGGCCGTGATATCGTAGATTTGGTTAAGAATGGTTGGTTACCAGCCTTGAGAATCAGGTATATGCAGTATTATGGACAATGGTCGAACAGATTTGGACCGGGTCCTAATCGAGGTGTAATCAATATGAAGCGAAAAGGAAGGCCCTATGGGGCTACCTTTCAAATTTCATACCGATCGAAGTTCGTATGCTTGAGTTATGGACAAATGAAAATTTTATATGGATCGATCTAGAATGATCTATAAAACAGCGTAAATCGATGAAGATAGATCAATATCTCAAAATTTACAAAGTCGATGCACTTGACACTTTCAAAGCATCAATATATTGAAGAGTAGAGCACATAAAAACGATCGCATGACAAAACTCCCAAATCTTGGAAAAAGACGTCGATCGTTATTGGAACGATCTTACGAATCACCAAAACGATCCATATTCAAAGAAGGTTGGATGATATCTCACAAATGATACGTCGAAATTGCACAAAATTTGGAGAGCAAGTAATTTACATCATGAAGAGCCTACATTATCGATCGCACAACAAAACTCAAGAAAAACATAAAAAGACACTGATCGTTATTGGACGATCAGCATAACGATCGGTGTTCTACAAAGAATGGGTGATATCTCAAAAACTGTAGCTCAGAATGACACCATATTTTGGGAGCAAGGCTTGGAGGCCTATAGGACCACCCATGAACGATCACACATTGATTGGAGCCAAAAATAACGATCGGCCCCGATTGTTATTTTTGTAGAATTTAGACCATCGATCGTTATAGTGGGCCTCTATGGATCTAGAAATTCTTCTAGCGAATTTTCAGCCCGATCCATGCACATCTTCCCCTATAAATACAGCGACCATTCTCCATAAATAGGATCCCTTCTTTTGACTGCAAAGGCTCTTCCATTTTTATTCTTCATTCCTGTACTAATATATCCCAACCGATTCAAACATTCTTGTAATCATAATCAAGTGCAAGATCCATAAATATATGAAGTGGACGTAGGCCAAGATTGCCGAACCACTATAAAAATCTTTGTGATCATTTATGATATTTGCTCTGTTTTAATTTCATTCTTCATTTAATCTCTACTAGATTCTATTGGGTGTTGATGTCCATTTTTGGCGTCAACACTAACACAATATTTTATTAGTTCCCAAAATTCACTTAACTATATATATAACAAATCCCATAAATGAAATTTTCCATTCAACAAATAAATTACATTCAATGTAACATTACTTCAAAATATTATTTACAAACTTCCAAATTTATTACACTCCAATAAAATTAACAAATTGTTTTAAAATATAAAATTTAAATACTATTTTATAAAAATCATTTAAATATCTTTATAATTAATGATAATGAAAAAAAATACAAGTATTCAAAAATTCACTTGTTTAGTTGTTAACCTGCTTTTGAGCCAAAACAGACTTCAATTGGACTTAGAAGATCGAAACTAGGATGAAATGATTCATGAACTTGGAAATATGATCAAAAGGACTAGAGAATTGAACTTATTAAGTTGGAGTGGAAATTTGCTAAGGAAACAACTCAGTCCCGAGTTGTTTCAGGCCGGCACTAAGTCATTCCTCCCCCTCATTTTGCTTCCCGAACACCATATATCTCTTATACTACTCCAATATCTCATGGTCAAGTGGTTTCTTCAAGATTCAAACGAGCAATTCCAAAGATTTAAGAGAAGAAAGCAAAGAAAGTAGCTAAAAGAAAGATCGTTAGATCCAATTCAAAGTTGAAGGAAAAGATCTTGGAACAACACAAAAAAGAGATAAAAAAGCTAGCGAATGGATGAAGCTCAATTTGTATGAGTAAAAATAACTCAGCATCGAGTTATATGAATCGGTATTGAGTTATTATATTGGATCATTGGTCTTCTATTTCACTTGTGCAACTTTGCACAGCCTTCTGGACTTCGGTGAAAGCAGACTTCTGGACTGCACACATGTTTCCCTATAAATACTAGCCTACCTACAACTAAAAGCGGTGCTGGATCTTCTTCTTCTACTCTCCAACAATTGGATTTGGAACTTTCTCTTCTTCTTCACTCCTATCCTCTACCTCAAACACTCTAGAAAATCCACTTTAAATCTAAGATCCACTACATTATGGCCAGATCTGATATAACTAGTTGTAATCCATGAGATAACAACTAATAATAAAGATTTAAGTAGACGTAGGCAGGAGATTACGCCAAACCACTATAAAAATTCTTGTGTCTCCTTTTACTTTCTTACCGTTTCCACTACTTTTGCTTTATTTTGATAGAACTGGTGCCTTCATCTGATCTCTAGGCATTGGTGCCATTTTTGGCATCAACATTTCTGTGCATTCACCGAGAAGGAAGCTAGATTTCACAACCGAAAGCTTTGATCTGAAATTTGGAGAAGATAAAGAGAACAAACACTAGATCTAAGGCTGAGGGAAGCCAACCAGAGCATGGGGACAGCTAGAAGGTATCTTTAGATTCTCATCAATCCATCTACGTGACCAAAGAAGAGATGGAGAAAATGATGAAGGAGATGTAGGATGGATTAATGACTCGATAAGAAATGCTTAAATGATTTTTCCAAAGGATGGGGCAACAAGGAATAGCTAGGACTGATGGAATTTAGAACCAAGGAAAAGGAGCTAATGCATAAATGTCTAAAGTTGGAATAGAGCAAACTGGAATAATGCCCCACAAGCAGAACAACTCGGAACCAACCTAAATCTACTCGGTACTGAGAGAACAATACTCGAGAGCAATGTTGGTATGACTGTTGGGCTGCCGAGAATGGATAATACTGGAGCTAGAAATGCAAACCATAATGTGAATGAGTAATGACCAAAAGAGTACATGCTAGAGCCTTCCTATAGGAACAGAAGACAGGATGAAGCCAGAGGAGTAGGTCAGAATTCTAATGTGCAACCAGAGGAGTACGTGCCAGAGTATGTGTCAGAGTTCCCCTATAGGAGAAGGAGCAAAATATTACTTTTGGTTGAAGACCATCACCGGACGATGAAAACCGAATTGTTCAGTTGGTAAGGGGGATAATTAGGGGTGGACCCCTAGATCTAAGCTGAGAGGATAGGAATCCATTCACTTCTAATATCCAAAATGCAAGGAATCCTCCCGATTTTAAACTTCCGATGCTGGAAATTTATGATAGAAAGTCGGATCTGACGGTTCATCAG
The DNA here is from genome assembly GCA_030737815.1 of Allium fistulosum. Classification (NCBI taxonomy): domain Eukaryota; kingdom Viridiplantae; phylum Streptophyta; class Magnoliopsida; order Asparagales; family Amaryllidaceae; genus Allium; species Allium fistulosum. The sequence continues at coordinate 659,638,567 of CM060908.1, read as the reverse complement.
ATAAGATACATCCAACTATGGAGATTTTGGTAACTTTTGAGGAGGTAATGGGGCGGTGCTTCCCATTATAGTTGACGGGGCGGCGATGTGGTTCAGGCAACTGGAGAATGGGTCCATAAGCATATGGACCGATTTGGTGAATGAGTTCTAAAAACAATCTAGAGTTCATGCTCACAACCAAAGAATGTGATGACACAATTAAGCGTGAAACAAAGGCTTGGAGAGACCTTAAGAAGTTATTTGACAGGATTCAATGCGGCAGCTACAACCGTCGATAAACCAGATATATCTATAATGGCGGTAGTATCTGGAGTCGCGAGTAAGACCGACTTCAAAGTTGCTCTGGAAAGGGATCCACCGATGGATCTTGCAGAATTCGACCATGAAGCCGAGAGATATTTGCATTAGGAGGAGGCCGAAGCTGAGGATGCTGAAATTAATGTTGTGGATGACATAGGACTGTCTAGAGCAGGAAATGGAAAAGACAAAGGAAAAATAAGAGCTGATGATGACTTCAGAGAACCAAAATGACAAAGGAGCGAGTCAAAATTCACTTCCTATACTTATCTAACTGAGACCCCAGAGAGGATATATCTGGGCACTAGGGGGCAGAACCCTTATCGAAATCCAATTGGAGAGAACCCGCTGATCGGGAATGAAGGTCTGGAAAGTTTTGCATCTTCCATGAGCTAGAAGGGCATGAAATGAACAAGTACCGACACCTTCATAATTTGATAAAAGAACTGGTTCGGAGCAACCAGCTGCAATAATACATGAGGAACCAAACTGCAATGGTGCGACCGGAGCAACCACCATCGATAGCGAATGCACCAAGGAATAACCAGGGATTTTGTCCAAGACTCGAAATCCCATGATAGGGAAGATCGCAAGTCATGTTCGATTCCCTCGCTTTTCTTTTTCTTGCTTTGAATGCTTAGGATAATAATAACAACCTTAGACCACTTACACATGTACGAGGCCTAGATTGGTCTCTAACCACACTCTTAGTCGGATGTCTATGATGACTATTTAGGATAATAATAACTTCGGCCCGCTTTCACATGTACGGGACCGAGATTGGTCCCTACCCACGCTTTGAGTCGGATATTTGGGATGAACAAATAGGATTTTTATTTGTTTGCTTTGATTTGAATACTTAACTCTTGAAAAATCCACTTAAATGTGATGACTGATATTGATCGCTATAAGTCCTATCTGGAAAGATGGAACCGGAGTGCAGTGTACAAGCCCACTCGCTGGAGATCGAGCGGATGGGCTTGTACGATATTGATTGCCTTGAGTCCCATCCAAAGCGACTAAATCGGAGTGCAAGGTGCAATCTCCCTTGCCGGAGAGCGAGTGGTTAGGCTTGCATGAAAAGTAAGTCCCCTCATCAGAGAGTTAGCAGATGGGCTTGTTTGGTCGTTGGGTCCCCTCGTCGAAGAGCAAGCAGAATAGGCTCGACATGGATCCGAAAAGATTAAAACTCTAGATTGAGCGATGGATGATCCGGAGAGATCAAACTCTAGATTGGAAGATCACCGTTTCGGCTAGACTAAACCTCGGGTGGATGCAGACTTGATAGAAAGATTCGAACGCCTTAAAATCGAAAAAAGGAAAATAAGTCATGGGTGAACACAGGATGGCTTGGATATATGGAATGACACTTTCGGACAATTCACTAAGATTAGGATCAATGAATAGCCAGAGAGCTCAAACATTGAAGACTGATTGCTGGAACTTGTTCTTAAGCAAAGCACCTCTTACATTCGAAAGGTGTACTTTGGGGGCAAGTGTTAACCCGCTTTTGAGCCAAAGTAGACTTCAACTGGATTTAGAAGATCAAAACCAGGACGAAATGATTCACAAACTTAGAAACACAGTCCAAAGGACTAAAGAATTAAACTTTAGAAGTTGGAGTGGAAAATTGCCTAAGGAAACAACTCGACCCCGAGTTGTTTAGGTCGGCACTGAGTTATTCCCCCCTTCTTTTTTGCTTCCGAACACCATATACCTCTTATACGACTCCAATTTCTTGTAGTCAAGTGGTTTCTTCAAGATTTAAGTGAGCAATTCCATGTTTTGACGAGAAGCAAGCAAAGAAAGTAGCTAACAGAATGATCGTTAGAATCAACTCAAAGTCTAAGTAAAACTGCTTGGAACAACTTAAGTGCAAGCGGGCTTTTGGACTTCAGTGCAAGCAGGCTTCTGAACCGTACACATGTTTCCCAATAAATACCAACCTACCTGCAACCAAAATGGGGGCTGGATCTTCTTCTTCTGCTCACTAACATTTGAATCTGGAACTTTCTCTTCTTCTTCACTCTTATCTTCTACCTTAACACTCTAGAAACTCTACTGTGAATCTAGGATCCACTATATTATGGCTAAATCTAATATAACTAGTTGTAATCTAGAGATATAACAACTAATAATAAAGATTTAAGTGGTCGTAGGGCAAAGATTATGCCAAACCACTACAAAAATTCTTGTGTCTCCTTTTACTTTCCTTATGTTTTTATTGCTTTTGCATTATTTTGATAAATTGGTGCTTTGATCTGATCTTCGGGTGTTGGTGCCATTTTTGGCGTCAACATTAGTCAAATCCCATAAATCATACTTTCCAAATAATTTTTACCCCTATAATTCTCAAATTTATCTCACTTTTATATTTTCTATTAAAAATAACATTTTCAATACTAAATTGCAATTTATATTCAAAATATTTTCTTTTATTCAAGGCTTCCAACTTTAATTCACTATCCCCTTCCGATCAATTTCAAATAACGTGTATAATTATTGCTAACATCTATTTATTATGCACAACGTATTATGTGCGTGTCCAACTATCAACTAATATCATGTTAAAACAACCAATAAACAAGAACATACCATTCAATTTCAATTCATTCAATATATTTTGACACAAGTTCATCATCCAAGCAATCAATGAAAATATAAGAAATAAAATCTAAACAATAGTTGTAAGTTATAAAAATAACTCACTTAATCAATGCATGTAATTCCAAAAATCAATGCTTCAGCCCATCATCGCTGCTAAGCCATTCGTCCTCGTTCCTTAACCACTGTTAGCACCACATTCATTCACGCACACATCGCCTACCCTAAGCGCCTTTGACCTGCATGCGTCATTCTCCTTCAGCAAAACGAATCAGTGCTACCCAAAATCTCCATGTCGCTGCTCATACAAGCCCAAGTTCACCTCTAAAAACGTCGTTTGCTAGCCTTTACCTCATAGCGACCAACTCCAAGCCCAATCTGAGAACGATGCCAATGTCAAATTTGGATCGATACAACACCTTGATGTGACCAAAGCCATATGGACACCCCTATGCAATGTCATGGGTTCAACCTCCTTTAATGTCATCAACGTGGCTGGCTATATCCAGCTCTCACATGATTTATTATTATTTTTTCTTCTCTCTTTGCATAAATAATTTTGGACAGAATTAGAAAATCGAGGGAAAAGATGCAAATCGGGTTTGTAATGTGGAAAGGAAGGTTCTAAGCATTGGGTTTGGGCTTAAGTATTTAAGGGCTAGCCTTATTTTTCCCATTTGGTCCAATTGTTTATTATATTTTATTTCCTATTTTTTGTAATAAATTTTAATTTAATTTAATTTTATCCACACTTCAATTACAGTAATATACTTCGATAACCACACAAAATATTTATAATTCAATGCTTGCTTAATTTTATTTAATTATTCATTGTTCCAACATAATGCATATCTATTTTTTCAACTATTTCAACCAAATAAAAATTATTTACAATTTTAAGAATATTTTATAGTTAATCAAAACATTTTATTCAATTTTAATACATTATTTGAAAATAATTTATTAATTTAATTCAATTTATTAGATCAAAAATCTTTTATTAAATATAATTAACTAAAAATTTATTTTCAAAGTATTAGTTATAAAATATCAAATTCAAACAATTCCTATTTTAATTAAACATATTTATTTTACGGCGTAGAAAGAAGGGTTGTTACACCAAGACTAGGCCTCCAACTACTGTCTGCCACATGTGGTCCTCCGCATATAGTTAAGACCTCAGTGGTGTCTTGGACAATTGTGTTGTTAGGCTGAGGAGGAAGATTCGGTCGTTCTTCATGGTTTGTCCTTTGCTCGACCTGGTGATAAACAAATTCCAAAAGTACACCTTCCCTAATGATCCTTTCAATCTCTTTTTTGAGGACACCGCAGTCAATTATGGAGTGGCCTTTGACTCGATGGAACTTGCAGAACTTACTGTTGTAACAAGCTTCCTCTTGCTTTCCATCTTTGTTGGCGGCCGATGCTTGATACTACACCCGGTTCCTAGTGGCGCGACAGAAGATAGCAATTTCCTTGTTCAAGTGAGTGTAATTATGATACCTGGCTTATAAGGAGTGATGTTCTTTGGATGCCTTTAGACATCGATCTGACAACCATACTTGTGGCGATCAATACTTCTACGAGGACTAGTCTAGGTAGGTTGCCTTGTTGTTGCTGTCTAAAATATCTGTATCTTCCATCCTTATCACGTCGTTCGCCCGATGTTAAAAGTCGGTTAGGGACGAAGCCAGCATTTTCTAGAATCCTCTCCACATCCTAGAATTGTATCAGACTCCTAAACATAGGGCCACGACTAAGTTGTTGACTTCCACACCCCTAGCCCGGGTGGACTCTTTGTTGAAGCAGCTAACATAAGACCACAGGCTCCCAAAAGGACCTTGCTTGATATTTCCCATTTCGTTGGCTAAAAATACATGCATGTGGGACATGAATAATTGTGCTTTGAAGTCCGTGCATAGTTGGGCCCAGGAGTGGAAGTTGCCTAATCGTAGGTGCAAGAACCAGTGGGAGGCCATTCCTACAAGGGTGGAGGGGAAGAGTAGACACTTGGCAAGGCCATATAGCTGTCCAGTGTTGTTGATGGAGTTAAATACCATAATGTGGTTGGACAGGTTTGTACTTCCATCGTACCTATCAATCGATGGCAAGGCATACCATCAATGGATGTAAGTATCCAGGATTTCATTAGAGAATGGTTCCCCATTCTTATGATCTGAAAATGCCTTTGCCCTAGTGCCGAGGGCTTGCATTCTATTGAGATGTTAGCGGAGGGTGTGCATTTCTTTCTTGAGGTTGACATCGGTGTACTGCAGTATATTATGTCCAACTATAAGTCGTGGGCTAAGTCTGTGCTGAGGCAGAGTAAAAGATTGACGATGGAATGGAGAACCATGAGGATTGGCTAGGGATCTCCCCCATGCACACAAGGGGATCGGGAACGTGCAGTCGACTCTCTCCTTTACCTACTTTCAACCACATCCCTATGAGACTGGGAGCACACTGATAGGGCCATCCGTGTTCTGCTGATGGCTAGGGATGCCATTGAGATAGTCAAATGCAAAAGTTCACGGTTGAGCCGGAGTTGGTAGGTGTTCCGTTAAGTTGGAATAGTGATGGTTTTGCCTAACTGACGAAGCCATGTCTGGGGAGAGATTGATTCAACTAAGCATGCATGTGGCGTACCTTTTGGAATCGATGGGGATGTTCATCAATGGAGTTTCTAGCACCACTTTCTCCTGGGCCTCGGTTGTGTTAAGAGATCATGGACACCAAGAGGCATTTATCTATGAGTAGGTAGATCGACCAAATCGATTAGTAGAGGAACTAGTGGGAGTAAGTTGACGGTGGCTTGTGTGTTTAATCGCATCCTCAAGCCATTAACTTCACTGACCAACTAACCCATATTTGACAGTTGTTGCATCATAGCACGCCATCTTTCTTTGTTAGAGACTGGGTTGGGCTGGGCAACATTAGCAAGATTGTTGCCATTAATTTTGTGCATATTGGATTTTTTACCTTTGAACAGTGGAGATTGTCCGTGGTAATAAGTCAGACCAAACCTTTTCAAAGTAGAAAAGTGTGGTAAAGGAAGAGCTTTTAGAGGAAGGCCCTCCTTCTAGCATCAAAATGTTAACTTGTCTCCCAGCCAACCTCGGAATGAGACTAATGCATTATGAAGAGCAAAGGTTACTTGCTAATTCACTAGGCTTAAAATGGAAAATGAGGAATTAAGTACACAACGGAAATGTAAATAACACAGGATATGGAGTGATTCGGGAAAGCTGCCTCATCCAAGTGAAATTCTATTACTATATACTTCTCTTACAACTATGTGGGATTACAAGAGAAAAATATGAAACAAAGCCTTAAGACTAAGAGAGTAGCTGATCTCAACGGCTTGGGGTTTGTATTTGCTGTGAGTGGATTTCTGAGTTGAGATAATGACGATAATTCAATAGAATCCAACCTGTTTAAAGTATCATTGCATGGGATGTTTATAGTAGCTGGAAGGGATAATGCACAATTGAGGCTGTGTTGTGAGAAAAGGCAGGAATTAGGCCCGACCATTGATCCGACTATAGAGGTGGATGGTCGACAAAACTGCCAAGTGGGTTAGAAGATAGACGGTGGATGAGAAAGCACTCATCATCCCTCTGTACAAGATGTTGTCTTGTATTAAATGTGCATTTAATGCTGATGGTAAGTCTCATCAGATCAGCCGCCGTACTGGTGGTATTCTAATTGGATGGATTGATGGTTGTCTTTCACTTAAGAACCCACACGGCCTAGTGGGCAGACCAAATGTCGGCAACCTAGAAGAGTTTTGGAATTTAGCTAAGGAGTATGTAGGGAAGGCGAGCAATGGACTAGGCGTGGGGTGTCCAGGAAGGAGGCCAGATGCCGGTTGGATTTGACTGTATGGAATCCATGCCCCAGGGTGGACTATTCTTTCTTGACGTGTTGCTTGCCGAGACAGGCTTAGATATGGGCTGAGCATCAGCTGATGTGGAGTTGGGTGAACCAGGTGGTCTTTTGCTTTTGTTAGAAGTCCAATGTGGAGGAGCTGGGTGGGACTGATCCTGGCTCAGTCCTGGTAATGTTTATGTAAAGGTTGTTTGAAGAGGTCAGGCTTTACCACAACACCATGCTAGGTAGAAGGGCTGGTTTGAGACCATGGGTTTAGACCGGCCCTTGATTGGCCTAACCAAGGGTCAGTTGGGATGGCTTTGATTGGGCCAGATTGCCATTAATTGGGCTTGCTAGTTGCTTGCGAAAAATACGAGAAATAATTTTTATCAAGCCATCCGTCAAAGTAATTAAATGATCCACCTCCATCGAATAACGCCATCTCCCCTACTTATTTTAGGGTTTTATAACCAAACTATTAATCTTACCTCAAAAATTATAAACAAAATTGGTTGTATTCTTACCCAATTTAAATAAAAGTCTTCCCTAAAGTCATCTTCAGTCATATCTAAATAATAAATTTTTGGATGTAAGGAAGAAGAAATCGCAGATAATGGTAAGAGAAGTTTCTCGATTTAAGAAAATAAACTTAACAACCTGCCAGCGGATTTGTCTCAGTTAATTGGTACTTCAGACTATGAGATTAAAGGTCATAAGTTTGGTCCTCAAGATCGACACTTGCTGGCATAATAAACCATGTTCAAAAAAATGTAACAACCCCTTTTTTTATGCTTAGGTATTTAAATGATTTAATTAAATATTAAAAAATTAATTTAATCGATGACTTTAAACGTCAACTTTTACATACGATGAAACTGGGCTTTAAGACCATTTCCACTGTGTCTATAATGTCATTTTTGAGTTTTTTTAGTGTAAACGTCGATACTTTTCAGACTGTAGATTTGAGCTAAATATTGGAGTCCGTTGATAAATGATAAAAAAACTCACTTTTTCATATGAGTGAATAAAGTCATGCGGCCATTTTAATTAAATCTGAATTGCTATTTTTGAGTTTTGACTGTAAAATGACTATGTTTGGAGTTAGTGATTTGGAGTTATGAAGCAATTGAGTTTTGAGAATTTTTGAAAAGAATAGGTATTTGGGCCAAGGCCTAACCCATGCCAATTTAGCAACAAATTTTCATCCTTCTCATTATTTCATTTCACGTACTTTTTCCATCTTCCTCTTCTTTCTTTCATTCTTCTTACAAACCCAAAGCCATTCATACGAAGCCAAATAAATTCCTAAATTCATGAAAAAATCACCTTATGTCCTCGCATGTCATTCTCCATAATCTTTATAAGTATAAAGTAATATGGGGAAAGAAAGAGCTTATGACAAGTTTGGAAAGAGACTTTAGAAATGGGTTCATTTCTTGTATGGGCTACTTTGGTTTACTAATGTTAGTGAGAATGTTCTTTACAGCTTCTTATGCTTTAAAACCTATTTTTGCTATTTTCTAAATTTTAAATAGGAATTAAAAGTGTTAGGATTTTGAATGAAGTTTTGTTAAGCTTATGTTGATATAGAATAAGTAATAAAAGTAATGATTTTGTTGATACAAGCATTATATATGACATCTTTAAGATATTGGAAAGCTAATTAGGTGAACTAAAGGATTCATACTCGATATAAAGGTGATTGGAGACATAACAGTGCCGAATTAGCATTTATAAAGAGAAAGGGTACTTATTTAATGAGAAAATAATTTTATTTTAAAGGAATGAAGAATCTACTTTTAATTGTGTGGTAAATAAATACAAACATCTTTATTTTGTTGGTTTAAGCTATAAAGTTGTCATTTGAGAAAGTGATTAAGTGCAAAAGTTGGTTTATAACTTTAATGTATATTGATGGTGATATAGCAAAAATATACATAAGTAGCTTATGAGTTTGAAGCTATAAACTTGTCACTTGAGAAAGTTGGTATGCACAAAAGTTGGTTTATAACTTGTTACATGTATTGATGATGATAGAGAGCATATATACATCAGTAACTTATAGGTTTGAACTTAAAACATGTATTTTGATAAAATTAATAAGCACAAAATTTGGTTTACATATTGTTATGTATATTGGTGATGATATAGAACATATCTACATAAGTAGCTTATGGGTTTAAAGTTAAAAACATATATTTTGAGAAAACTATGTGTTAGGTTGAAAATTAGGCTTAATTGATCGGGTCATTCCATTTGGCATTGACTTCGGAGCTCCTCCGATCATTTAGATTACATCGTTGAGTCTGTTTTGGGTCATACCACTAGTGACCCAAGGCTGATTCTAAGTCACACTAAAGTTACTTTGGGTTTTGCTCAAGGTTGTTCGGGGTTCATGCATGGTTGTTTCAAAGATACTTTGAGTGCGCAATAGGGATGCTTCGGGGTTTTCTTTAGCAACTTGATTGATCAGATCGTGTACATGGTCAATGTGTTGTAAATGCATGAACGATGATAAATTTTTCATCATAGTTCATATTTAATGAGGTTTGGACTAGCTTTTATGATTTGTTCCAAGATACATATTGTGAACCACCGGTAATGTTTAAGAACATTTTATATAGTTTGTATTCCATCAGTTCAGGGAAAAAGGTATGATTGATTGCATTTGTTATGGCAATCAAAGAGAGATGGGAAACTCATATAAGTAGACTACCCTAGGACGATGCCTATAAGGGTCGAAAAGATAGATAGCTTTATTATTCTCAAGTAGGAAGTAACACCTAAGGTATGTTTGGTTCGTTATATCCAATGCTCTATTTGAGATACATTGTAGGTAATGGAGTGTGCATGTTACTGAGTTGAATCATTGATATTTTTTAATATATTGGATAGGCCTATGCTAAATAACATATTATACCATTGATCTTAGAGTGTAGTATTCTTGTACAGTCATGTTATGTAGTTGGCAATAATATAGCTCATTGTTGTATATATTGTTCTATTAAAAGTAGAGTAGTATATTGTGTTGCTCGGTATTATAGGAGAAGTAGGATGATGTATCACATATACATATACATGCCTATATTTTGGTTAGTCTGCTTATACCAGACTTTATGTTTTGTAACACCCCACCTCTATACTCATACTATCCAAGAGTATTACTAAGTAATACTATCAGATAACAAGGAGAATAAGACTATATGGGGTACACACAAGAATATTCCCTATGGCTAATACTGGTACATATTAAATCATCTAATAAATAATTCACCTAAACGTATGAAATATCAGCACAAAGTAATATACGCATTTGCCTCCAGGATAGAACAATTGTAACGACCCATGTTTTACATATCGGAGGATTATAAAACATTTTTATTTTATCCATATGTGGTCATATGACTTTAAAATTTTAGAAAGTGATTTTTATGGATATTTTTCACATCTATGGTTTTTGCTGAATTTCTATATGACCATTTTGACCCTGAAAATCTTGTTTGGACTATAACTTTTGATAGGAGCCGAATTAGAGTCTCAAACCACTTCCATTGCTTCAGGATATAATTTCCCATTCTGTAGAATGGTTATAATAGAGGAACAGAATTATCATTTGAAAATTATAGTTGTTTTATGTTTTGGGTGCTGTTGGCCAGTTTTAGTGGGTAGTTAACCAAAATAGCTCTAAACCTCCATTAACCCTAATTTCACCAAAAAGCCTACATTTTCCTTACTAATCTTAGTCAAATCATCGGATAAAGGGGTGATTAGCATAGGAAAGCTTTAGATTATTATTTGTGTTGAGTTTGATTCATCTCATTTGCTGCCTACTTCAGATTTGAGGAGAAAATTTGGTATTTTAGGTATTTGGTGAGATGTTCTTGACCTCTCACTCTACTATGCATGTTTATATAGTTAAAATGTTGTTTTTAACATGATTTTTAACCCTAAAACATTTTTTGTCCTTAACTACATTTTTATACATGTTTATAAATGGATTTTGAAGGCTTTAAAAGTGGTTCTGAAATGGTTTTGTAAATCCTCATATTTATATGCATGTGCAAGTACAAATGTTAGATCTAGGTTGGGATTTGCTTGATTATTATATCCTTATGTATTGTATGTAAATGGATGTATATGCATGATTTTCTATGATTGTATGTTGTGCTTTGATGTTGTTTGCTAGTGTTTTTGGTGGTTGGAGAATAGAATGGTGAATTTGATAAATTGAATGCAAAGATGGCCGAAATAGGATGAAACTTAGAGGAGAGGCTCTGGAGTATGGAAGGAGCCTAAGTTTTAAATCGTAGCAGAAACGGAACTAAGTACATAGGTCGATGCCAAGCTATTGTAGGTCGGTATCGAGCTATGTTTAGTGGCCAAAATAGGTTGGCAAGTTGATGGCTTGGTGGAGAATGGCTAGAATAGGTAGGACAAGTCAAGATGAGGGAAAATGGTTAAGTATTGGGTGTTATGCCAAGCTATCTCTAGAACTTGGAAATGGAAGCTTTAGATTAGGGTCGAGCTATGTTAAAGGATGGATTGGGGGTCTAAAGCACATGGGGAATGAAGTACTAGGGCATGGGAGAAGACTTGGCCAAAATTGGCCAAGTATATAGTTCGGTGCCGAATTACGATAACTCAGTACCGAGTTACCTATGTTGATGGGATAGGAGTGAACTTCCTAGAGAGGAAGTAAAAGCTCTAAAGGTCGTGCTTAAGGTGTTTGTTTGCTTGCTTGGGGTTTGATGGCGACATAATGGCATGATGGTAGTTTTGGGACTTTGGAAACAACTCGATGATGAAAGGAGTTGGGTTTCGATGATGGCGGTTCAATGTTGAATGGAGTCGTGAGAATGGTTATCCACAAAGGGTAGGTTCTAAGAAAGATGACCCGTAGATAGAACGGTTGAATGGTTCTATCGTGGAATGAAGGAATATAGAATAGTTCCTCAAGAATAATGGAAACTGGATGGAGCATGGAAAGGGCTTGGATACGCGTGCTAAGGGATCGTTGATAGTTGGAGTGTTTTCTAATATACTTAATGCAGGGGTATTGTGAGGATGCTCATGGGTATGTTGAAAGGCTACCCCGGATCAGTTAAATGGATCTATGTGCCTTGGACCAATTGAATGGGTTTGATATCAGCTTCGGGCTAAAGAGAGTACACTGAAAACAGAGATTTCCATTAGTCCTTGGCAGTAGAAAGGTCATATGAGTTATCATATATCCGGAGCACATCAAGTGATAGTGAGGATTGTTTGATGGATGCTATAGTTGTTTTGGCTATTCTTCCTTAAGTATATCACTTTAGGGATGTCATTAGAGATAGGTATTAGGGATAGAGATACCTGGACATCCGTCATCATGCTTGGTTTGTAGTGTACTCTTATTGCATCGTAGAGTAGCACATTATGTTTGTTATATGCTAACTCTTTGGTTGCAGGGACAGGTCAGGCATGGTTCGTATGCCATTGTTCCTTACTATATCGATTTGTATAGTATTTTGAGATTTATTTACCGCTCACATCAAACTGTTGTATGACTCGAGGTTTTATGCTTTGTTTCTTATTATCTCGGGTACTTTTTAATGAGAAAACTAGATAGAAGGTTTAAATGCGACGCGTAGCTGTCCAGAGGATGAGCTGGATGGAGCTATCTCATATTATATGTTGGTTTCTATGTTTATTCCATTGTGCAACACTATGAAGCCATGCCAGTGTTTGCTTACTATACGAGAATTATTTGAGTTTATTTCTGTTATATTAACTCTATTGCTCGTTGTATAACTCTATGAATCTGTACTCTGATATTTAGATCACTAAGTACCTACTATCTCTCTTGTTTTATATCTATGATGTATATTATATTTAATTCCATGCGCTGTGAGATATACGACAGGTTCTGTGATGTTTATTTCATTTTGAAACCCTTATGATCATTCTACATCGACCGGGCATGTCAGCAGCGTACTATCTTATGTATATTGGGTGCAAGTGGTATAGAGCGGTCGTTACATTTGGTACCAAAGCTTAGGTTACACGATTAACCTGAGTGGATACAATAGTTCAGTAGAGATAGGGAAGGACCTATCACTCTAAACTGGACCGAGAATATATATATATATGGGGGAGAGTGTGTACTTGTTATATATTTTGGTTTTCAAAACTATATAGTCATATATATATAGTATATAAGTTCCATGCACATGAGTACCTTTGTTATAGTTTTCTTTTCGAGAGACTAATTGTTCTTGTTACAGATCAAGAATGAGCTGGCAAACAAGAAACATTATGAGGAACTCCATCTTTAAAATAGAGGAAGGAGCAGATTCGAGGGTTGCTAACCGTTACATGCAATCTATTTTCAATGCGATGATGGCGAACATGCTTCAAATGCCCAAGCGACTCCTCCAAATGGTTATGTTGGTGGTGGTGCTCAAGTGCAGGTGCGAAGAGCCGACTTGGTCAAGTTATGCAAAGGTTACTCCACCTTGGGAGGCAAACCATTTCTTGGAACAGAATTGGCTATCGAAGTGCAGGATTGGTTGCACACCTACAAGCATATCTTTGGTGATATGAAAATAGATGATACCATGAAGAGGAAGCTGGCTTTTAGACAGCTTTAGGGGCAGGCCATGAACTGGAGGAATGCCATTGCCATTGCTACACCCGAGGATCAGTTTACTTGGGACCAGTTCAAGGCCAAGTTTCAAGACAAGTTCATTCCGGCTACTTAGTAATTGGTGATATTCGGGAAATTTGCTAATTTGAACCAGGGAGATATGTCTATCTCTGAATATATTACTGAGTTTGATGCTTTGTTGAAATATGTGATGTGTTTCATAGACACCCCGTTGAGAAAGTACGAGAAGTTCATTATGGGTTTGGCCAACTACTTGGGGGAGAAGTTGGTTAGACATATCGATGAGCCATTCGAGAGACTTGTCGAGAAAGCTCTTTGCTAGGAGACTTTATACCCCCAAGTCCAAACCAGCTGTTGTTACTAAGGAAGAGCCGAAACCGCAATAAAGTGGTGGTGGCAAGAAGAAGTGAAATGGAAAGAGGAAGTGGTCTCAGGGAAAGAATGCACATAAGAAGGCTAAAGAGGATCCTATTTGTTATGGCGGTAGAGACAAGGGCCACCTAATCAGAGATTGCAAGACTGATGGAAAGAAGACGTGTTATAACTGTGGCAAACCCAGACACATACTGAAAAACTGTCTAGAACTACCACAGTAGATATAGGTTGTTAAGGCATATGCTTTGGATGCTGCTCGACTTTGTCGAGTACTCCCTCGGTGAAAGAGAAGGGGAAGGGCGTTATTATTCAAGGTATAATTTATATTTATGATGTTCACATATGTGTTTTATTTGATACCGGGGCTTCAGATTCCTTCATATCTAGTAATTTGGTAGATAGGCTGGGATTGAAACCCGAAAGAGTTGACCGACCCTTAATTGTGATGACCCCTATTGGTGGCTCCACTAGCCTGATCATGGTTTGTTATGGTTTGGCCTTTTCGAGTCATGGATGCTCTTCTGTTTGTGATTGCTTTGTTTTGGATTTCGTTAGGTTTGGGATTATCTTGGGAATGGACTGGCTAAGGAAGTATGCGGTAGTAGTGGATTGCAAGAGGCTGTTGGTGATGATTAGGGCTGTGGAGGGGCGGACGGTTATGGTCGGCTGCCTGTCAAAGGATGAGGTTATCGTTAGCTTTCTATATTCGTTTAGGACTCCACAGGAAGGATTGTCATCTGTGCCTATAATTAGAGAGTATTCGGATATGTTTGAGGAAGTGACCAAATTACCACCGCATAGGGAGATTGAGTTTCAGATAGACTTAATGAAAGATGTCGGGCCAATAGTTATGCCTTTAAGGCGTGTGGCACCGAGAGAGAAAAAGGAGTTGGAGGTGTAAGTAAATGACTTATTGAAGAGAGGGTTCATTCATAGGAGTATATCTAAGTGGAGTGCACCTGTAGTATTCACCACTAAGGCGGATGGCTCTTTGAGGTTGTGTGCAGATTTCCGTGAGTTGAATAAAGTAATGAAGAAGAACAAATATCCACTCCCACATTGATGGCTTATTCGATTAGCTCCATGGTACATAAGTGTTCTCTCAATTAGATCTTGAGACAAGATTTCACTAGTTGAGAGTAGCAAAGGAGAGTGTGCTGATTATTGCGTTTCATATGCCGTCTGGTTTCTATGAATGGTTGGTTATGCCATTCGGGCTAGCCAATACTCTGGCATACTTTGTTGATCTCATAAACCGTGTCTTCTGGGATCATTTAAACAAGTTCATGCTTTTGTTCGTAGATGATATTCTAATCTATTCTAGGACAGAGGAGGAACACAAGACGCACTTGATAATTGTGCTTGAAGTGTTGAGAAAGCACAAATTGAAAGCAAAGTTTTCAAAGTGTCACTTCTGAAAGAGGGAAGTGAGATTCTTAGGCCATGTCGTCTAGCGACAAGGCATCATAGTAGATCCTGCCAAGGTGGAAGTTGTTCAGAATTGGAACCAACCCAAGAATGCTACGGATGTGAGGAGTTTTCTAGGATTGGCTGGATATTATAAAAGTTTTATTAAGGGCTTCTCGAAGATAGCAGCACCATTAACCAATTTGACGAAGAAGAATTAGACTTTTGTTTGGGACGCAAAGTGTGAGCATGCATTTGTAATTCAAAAAGAGATGTTATGGAGTGCACCAGTATTGACCATTCCGAATGGGAATGTGGAGCTGATAGTATACACAGATGTGTGTGGTACTAGATTAGGTGCGGTGTTGATGCAAAAGGGAAAGTTTGATGCCTACGCTAGTCAACAGCTGAAACCGAACGAAAGGAAGCACCCAACTCATGATTTGGAGTTGACAGCTATAGTGTTTGCTTTATAGATTTGGAGGCACTACCTATTAGAAGAAAGGTTCGAGCTATTCATAGGCCATAAATATGTACCTTTTCTCCCAAAAGGATATCGACCTTCACCAACAGCGATGGTCAGAATTCTTGGCCTTATATGGTTTTAGCATTTTCTATACACCTAGTAAAGGAAATGCAGTCGCCAATGCATTGAGTATAAGATATGCCAGTTTAGGAGTGATGTTTACGGAATAGAAATAGTTGGAGTATATTAATGGCTATGACTTCAGACCCTATTGCGAGTTAGAGCCAGAAATGTTGGCGAGTTTGACTATCAGACCTACTCTGATTGAGCGAATCGGTGCTAGTCAGAGGCGAGATACTAGACTAGCAGAGATCATGGCGAAAATAGAAGGAGTGGAGTCAGAAGATAAGATGCAATACAGACTCCGCCAAGAAGGTTGGCTCCGTAAGGATGGGAGACTGTTTGTTCTCGATGTATATGGATTACGAGATGATGTGCTATAAGGTTCCACCATTCTAGGTTGACTATACATCTCGATGGTAATAAGATGTACCATGGTATCAAGCGGATCTATTATTAGAAGGGGATGAAGAAGGATGTCTAGACATTCATCTCGAAATGTATGAAATGCCAGATAGTGAAGGCAAAGAAAAAGAAGCCAAGCGGATTGTTGCAACCGCTTGAAATTCCCGAATAGAAGTTGGAGCAAGTATCAATGGAATGCCAAGGATTCGAGTAGGGTACGACAACATCAATGTCATAGTCGATCGATTATCCAAGAGCGCTCAATTTATACCCATCAAGTCAAGTAGGAAAACAGCCAAACTGGCCGAGTTGTGTGTGAAATGGGTCGTACGATCTTATGATGTGTTGAAGAGCATTATGAGCGATCGAGACCCGTTGTTCACTAGTGGGTTTTGGAAGAGCTTACAGGAGGCATTATGTATCGGGCTACATCTTAGTACAGCTCATCACCCGCAAACATATGGGAAGATCAAGAGAGTGAATCATATATTGGAGGATCTCTTACAGGCTTGCATACTTAATTTCGAAGGCTCTTGAGATAATCATCTGCATTTAATGGAGTCTACATACAATAATAGCTATCAGTCTAGTATCGGTATGGCATTGTATGAAGCATTATATGGTTGACTATATAATGCCTCTTCGTGTTAGTAGGAAGTGGGGAGAAACCGATACTTGGGCCAGATATGATCGAAGAAACCTTGGAGAAGATAGAGATCATTTGACAACGAATGAAAGCTGCTCAGGACAAGCAGAAGAGCTATGCCGATAGGAGACGTAGAGACATGGAATTCTGTGTTGGTGATATGGTGTTTGTGAAGATTTCTCCTTTGAAGAATGATACTTGATTCGGTAGTAAGGGGAAGTTGGCATCGAGATTCGTAGGTCCTTTTCTGGTAATAGAGAGGCTTAGGAACTTAGCATATAAAGTCAACATACCTCAAAAGATGGCGGGTGTGCACAATGTCCTCCACGTTTCTCACTTGCAGAATTTTGTGCACAACTTAGGCGTGACGATAACATCGGATCAACTAGTTGATATTGAGATTGAACCAGAAGTTTCGAGACCTCGTAGGCCAGCTCGTATTGTCGAACGCAATACGAAGTAGCTTAGGAGGAAGACGGTGGAGTTAGTGAAAGTTTAATGGGACAAAAGTGAAGGCGACTATACGTGGAAGACTGAAGAGAGCATGAGGGTCAATCATATGGAGCTCATCGTACGGTAAGGCCTACTGTTTATCATATTTACTTTCTCCTTTGATATTATATAGGGTAGTGTAGTATCTCGCATGCTAGGATAGGTTTGCTTATGTTATTGATTGCATAACTGCTTATTAGATGTGTTAAATGGTTTTATGTGATTAATAGGCATGCGGAATAACTATGGTTGACTATTCCTTGATTTATTTGGGGATTTCGTGGATGAAATTCCTAAAGGGGGAGAGTGTAATGATCCGTGTTTTACGTACTTGAGAATCATAAAATATTTTTATTTTATTCATATGAGGTCGTATGAATCTAAAATTTTGGTAATTGACTCTTAGGGATATTTTCCACATCTACGGTTTTTGCCAAATTTATATGTGACCATTTTGACCGTGAAAAATCTTGTTTGGACTATAACTTTATATAGAAGCCAAATTAAGATCTCAAACCACTTTCATTGCTTCAGGATGATGGTTTCTCATCCCGTAGAGTGATCATAATAGAAAAATGGACTTATCGTTTGAAAGTTATGGTTGTTTTAAGTTTTGGCAGCTACTGGCTAGTTTTACTGGGTAATTAACTAAGCCCTTGCTTAGGCCTATTAACCCATCTCGAAAATTGTGCTAAGGGGAGGCCGTAGGAACTAATCTAAGTCATTTCCTTCTTCTCCAAAATAGCTATAAACCTCAATTGATCATAATTTAATCAAAAAGTTTACCTTTTCCTTACTAACCTTAGCCAAATCATCAATTAGAGGGGTGATTAGCATAGAAAAGCTTTAGGTTATCATTTTGCTAATTTGGGTTCATCTCCTTTGTTGTCTACTTCATATTTAAGGAGTAAAATTGGTATTTTGGGTATTTGGTGAGTGGTTCTTGACCTCTCACCCTACTATGCATGTTTATATAGTTAAAATGTTGTTTTTGACATGATTTTTTAACCCTAAAACATTTTATAATCTTAACTACATTTTATACATGTTTATGAATGGATTTTAAAGGCTTTAAAAGTGGTTTTGAAATGGTTTTGTAAACCCTCATATTCATATGCATTTGCAAGTATAAATGTTAAATCTAGATTGGGATTTGCTTGATTATTATATTCTTATGTATTGCATGTGTGAATGGATGTATATGCATCATTTTCTATGATTCTATGTTGTGCATTAATGTTGGTATTTTAGTTAGTTGGAGAATAGATTGGCGAATTCGAAAAATCGAAGGCAAAGTCAAAATTTGATGAAACTTGGAAGAGAGGCTCTGGAGTATGAAAGGAGTCTAGGTTTCAAATCGCAACAGAAACGAAGATAAGTACATAGGTCGGTACCGAGCTATTATAAGTCAATACCGAGCTATGTTTAGTAGCCAAAATAGGTTGGCAAGTTGATGTCTTAGTGGAGAATGGCTAGAGGAGGTGGACCAAGTCAAGATGTATGAAAATGGCTAAGTATTAGGAGCTATGCCGAGCTATCTCTAAAACTTGGAAATGGAAATTTTAAATTGGGGATGAGCTATGTTGAAGAGTGGGTTGGGGTCTAAAGCACATGGGGAATGAAGTATTAGGGGCATGGGAGAAGACTTTGCCAAAATTGGTCAAGTATATAGCTCGGTGCCGAGCTATGATAGCTCAGTACTGAGTTACTATGTTGATGGGATTGGAGTGAAACTTCTTGGAGGGGAAATAAAAGCTCTGCAGGTCGTGCTGAAGGTATTTGTTTGCTCACTTGGGGTTTGATGGTGACATAATGGCGCAACGATAGTTTCGGGACTTTGGTGACAATCGATGATGAAAGAAGTTAGGTTCTGATGATGGCAGCTTGATGTTGAACGGAGTTATAAAAGTGATTATCCATAAAGGGCGGGTTCTAAGAAAGGTGAACCATGGATAGAACGGTTGAATGGTTTTATCGTAGAATGAAGGAATGTACAATGGTTCCACAAGAATAATGTAAATTGGATGGAGCAAAGAAAAGACTCGGATGCGTGTGCTAAGGGATTGTTGATACTCGGAGTGTTTTTGATGTACTCAATGCAAGGGTATTGTGAGGACACTCATGGGTATGTTGAAAGGTCGCCCTAGATCGATTAAATGGATCTGTGAACCCTGGACCAGTTGTATAGGTCTAGTTACAACTTCGAGCTAAATATACTGAAAACTAGGATTTCCATTAGTCCCTGGTAATAGAAATGTCATACGAGTTATCATATACCCGGAGCATATGGAGTGATAGTGAGAATTATTTGATGGATGTTATAGTTGTTTTGGTTGTTCTTCAATAAGTATATCACTCTAGGGATGCCATTGGAGATAGGTATTGGAGATAAGGATACCTGGACACCCATCATCACACTTGGTTTGTAGTGTACCCTTATTGTATTAGTAGAGTAGCATATTATGTTTGTTATAAGCTAACTCTTTGGTTGCAAGGATAGGTCAGGTATGATTCGTATACCCTTGTTCCTTACTATATTGATTTGTATAGTATTTTGAGATTCATTTACCGCTCACACTAGACTATTGTCTGACTCGAGGTTTTATGCTTTGCTTCTTATTATCTCGGGTACTCTTATATGAGTAGACTATATAGCACGTCTCGTAACGACGTAGTAGTTATGCAAAGGACAAGTTGGATGGAGCTAACTCGTATTATATATGGATTTCTATGCTTATTCCGTTGTGCAACACTATGGATCCATGGTAGTGTTTGCTTATTATTATTAGACAGTTATTTGATTTTATTTTTGTTTTATAAACTCTATTACTCATTGTATAACTCTGTGAATCTATACTCTGATATTTGGATCACTTAGTTGTTACTGTCTCTCCTGTTTTATATATGTGATGTATATTATATTTTATTCCTTACACTGAGATATACGAAAGGTTCTGTTATGTTTATTTCATTTTAAAACCCTATTGATTGTTCTACATTGGCCGGGCACATCAATAACATAATATCTTATGTATATTGGATGTCGGTGGTGTAGGATGGTCATTACATTTGGTCTCAGAGCTTAGGTTACACGATTAACCTGAGTTGATATCGCGGTTTAGTATAGATAGGGAAGGACTTATCACCCTAGACTGGACCGAGAATATATTCATACGAGAGAGAGTGCGTACTTGTTATATATTTATTTTTTAAAACTATATAGCCATATACATTGTATATAAGTCGCATGCACACGAGTACCATGATAGAGGTGAACCATCTAGGGTTATGAAGGCACATCACATGTACCATGTATATGCCTTCATAGCCAGTTTATCATTCTCAAGCCTCGCCCGAAGGTACATCACATGATAGAGGTGATCGGGGGAAGACTCTCATGCATGCACAAGACGAGGAAGAAGAAGAAGACAGTGATGAAATGTACGTCTTTGATACTCCACATTTTCAACAACCATCTTACATGGCATTTCAAGGTCTTTCAATCAACGAACATGAGAAGTACCACAATCAGACATCATGGCCTGGTACATATGAGCAGGATCCATCTGCTTACTAGGAGTATTACGAGAACTACGGAGGGCTATCTTATTCCCAAAAACAGTACAATTAAACTTTGTTTTCTTGTGCTTGTTAGTTTTTCCCATGTATGACTTTTGTTACAATTTCTTCAAACTTTTGTTTTGAATTTGCATATTTGATTTTTCATAATAGAAAATGAACAAGAGAGAGAAGAGGGAAAAGAAAAAGTGTGTTGAATACTCCAAGTGTTGAACTTAGTTTATTTAGTAATTTCTGAAATAATTAAGTAAATATTTCAAAACTAAATAATAAAAAGTGAATTGATATATATATATATAATTATTGAAATTAGTTTTGAAATGTGGAATATTTGAAGCTTTGAAATATAGTGAAATTGAAATGGTTTATTTGTGATTCAAATCGGTATTTGAAATCGATATAACTTGAAAAGGTTTAATTGAATTGGAATTGAAATTAATGATTTGGATTTGATTAAATTTGAATTTGGAATTCGAATTGATTTGAATCGATTTGTGAAAGTCGAGGAAACTATTTTACTTTATAAAGTAATTTTAAGTTATATTTAAAACTATGGATATTTTACTTTATAAATTATTTTAACATAAACTATTTTAATATAAATCATTTTTAATATAAATTATTTTATTATAAACTATTTTAATTTATAACTATTTATATAAATTATTTTTATTTATAAACTATCTTAACTTATAACTATTTATATAAACTATTTTAGTATATATACTAATTTTAATATCTAAACTGTTTAAGAGGAAAGTGTTATGATTTCCAAAATGCTATGATTTCAAAGCTGTGATTTCCAAAGTGTTTTGATTTTAAAAGACTATGATTTCGAAAACGTTAAAATTTTGGAAAGTGATATGATTTTTGGAAATGGATATTTTTGAAATGGAAATGATATCTTATTGATTTGGGTTTTGAAATGGAAATGATATTTTGGTTTTGAAGTATAAACTATTTTGAAATGACCACGGTGTTATAATAACGATTGGTTGTTAAAGAGACCGGGATCGGATATGGACATACTCTCTGTCGATACCGAAAACCACTTTAACAACTATGTACGCGGTGGAGATTCTAGAATGAAGTAGGATGGTGGCGACGATTCCTATTGAGGTATATACGTGGACCCAACTCCCGTGAGTTGGCATAAGGTGGCTAAAACAGGAGCGATCGACGGGCCAATGAGGTAGCTCCTCTGATCGGACGCATTTCTTCGATACCATTCTATTACTTTGTGTTTGATTTGGTGGCCACCCTTCGATTTTTGATTTGGGAGTGTGTTCCGAGGTGGGCGGTAGTGGCTGCTATGCATTTCCACCAGCCCGGATGCGTAATGGTATATCTACCCTGGCATTACCTAGTTGTGCCGTGTCACCTACCATATCGAGCTTTACTACGAGTTTGGATTTGTGCCGTAGCCTGTGGAGTATTGAGGGTAGCCCCCGATCTGGGAGTATGCTAATAATGGATAGACTACTGGGACTATTACGTGTTAAGGTGGAAAATGTAAAGCCTTAACGCTATTTAAAAGTAAGTTTATTTTATATTAGACATTATTATAATAGCGTATATTACTACATAGTAGATAGTTTAACGGATCCATAGAGGATGGTTATCCCAAACATCCTTTGAGTTACTTGTATTTCAGTTGATATTTCACTTGAGTTGGATTTATTGATATAAGAATGTTAATCCTGACTTGAGCGTTTTGTGTTTTTCTTTACACTCAGGTCAGACTGAGTGATACAGCATTTGAGACTCACCTTTGGAGTTGGAGCTTCACTAGGAGATCCAGCCATCTATCCAGCTTTATGTTACTCGGTTGATTCTAGTGATGTATTCTGATCTTTTATTTTGACTATTTTATTGAGACATAAATGTATTCTAGACTTCTGATGTATCTTGCTTAACTGTGTTATATATGTATGGTAGCTTCATGAACTACTATTCTTTTGTTTCCGCTGCATTATTGTTATATTACTCTGTGTTTGTGATCTGTGATTATTTTATTTACTGTATATGCTGAGTTTTGTCGAATTTAAATTACAAATCTGATATTTTGAGCAATTCAAATCCGACATGTATGGATGCGAATGGTTGAAAATTTTAGGCTGTTACATGAACACTTGAGCAGAGCAAACTGACACAGAATTGTTTTCAAATTTGGTTAATGAAATAAATTTTGTACGATTATATTATATATATGTATAATTTTTTGAAATTGAATGGTTAACTGAATTGGATGTTTCAAATAATAATATTTGATTTATCATTTGTAAGCCTTTGACCATTGCCAAATGGTATAAATAAATGAATTATAAGCATGGTTTATAAATTGATTTAGAATGGGAAAGAATTTAAATTAAAAATTTGAGAATTTAATTTCCGATGCTTCCAAACTTTGGTTTTAGAGATTTAAAATGCATATTATTCAAAAGTATTTTCAAATAGAAATTGTTTTCAGAGAATTTTAAAATGTTTAATCAGTGCTCTCCTTTTCTGTCGCTGGAAAATAATTTCAGTGATGGCGGCTGCATCATCGACATTCATTTTCGAGTTTCGAAGTGAAGAGACCATTCTGTAGCTTTGCTACACTTTTTTTTTGGAAAATAAATTGATTTGGATTTCTAAGGTATGACTTGATTTATTATATATATTGATATATGATTATAGATTTGATGTGATATATTGAATGTATATATATTTATCTCTAAATTGTTTGAAATTAATCAGAAATTTAATTCTTAAATTTTGTTAATGGATGATTTCAAATTTATAAAATGAAATCAAAATTTTGAATAAATAGTTAAATTTGAAATAATTGAATTGGGAAAAAATTTACTTGTATAATACCAATTGCATTCCAATATATAACTTACCTAAATTATTCAGAAGTTGAATATGTAATTGGATAATATACAATATAAAATGATTTTAGTTATAAAATGTTAATAAATATAAATTGAATAATAAGTTGATTGGATAGTAAATAAGACAAATTAAATAAATAAAATTTGTTTGAAAGAAACCTTTTGTATCAAATTTTAATAAATCGAAATAAAATCAACTTAATGAAATACCTTGAATTTAAAATCAATTGTTGAATATAAATTAATTTAAATTGAAATTTATATGGCTTAAATTAATTGTTTTATTTTGCATTTCAAATCTATTTTATATCTGGTTGTCTCTATTCTCCTACCTCCTTCCTTTTCGGGGACGAAAAGTTTTGAGTGGGGGAGAGTGTAACGACCCGTAAATTTTAATAATTTTTGTTTGTTTTAATAATATATTTAACTGAAATTTTGTGAATTTTTAAATGATTGAATTTTGAAATAATTATATTTGAAATACGTCTACTTAAACATAGAAAATGGTAAATTTTCATCTGATAATATGAAATTTTGTTTTCTTGTGTAAATTTATTTAAATTTATATCAGTTAATAATTGATGATAATAAAATGTTTTCCAAACCTGAATATTTTTCTATAGAAAATTTGTGAATCATCTTCTGAGTGAGACGCCATATTTCATTTCTCCAAATTTGGACTTCTATTGCTCCGTTCATCTTATTTCTGACAAATTTGCAACATTTTGGATGCCGATATCGACTTTTGATCGGATGATTGTACCACTGATATTTATATACCGTTTTGATCGTCTCGTCGTGCTGATTTCCACGGTATATTCAATTGTTAATTTCGATGACCATTGCACAAGAGAATCTGTGAAGCGATTTAATCATATCGGTATCTAATCTAAGCCTTTTGGACTTCTGGTCCCTTCATCTATCTAACCGTTGAAATCAAATAGTCATTTACCATCCTGAATTCGTATGCTTGACTCTTCATTTTCCAAAGGTTTTGAAAAGTAGACATAAATTGGTACGTGTGCATTCAATTGGAACCGTTCATTTCTATTGCTGTTCATTTTTTTATTTACCTGTAGCCGTTTTCTTCTTCCTACTTTTGGGCAAATCACGTCTTCTACTCCTACCCTATACCTCAGCCCAAAATTCCTCCTTCCCGCACTTGCTCGAGCCGAGCTACCGACCTCTAGCTCTCCGCCCTACCTGACACGGCAACAACTTCACGCAACCCCTGCCTCACCTCCTCTGACCCGAGCCATAGTGGCTATCACCTCAGCATCCGTGATCGCTGATCTCCGGCCATGTTTGGGCTGTGGTTGAGGCTTGGTTTTGCAGACTTTAGTCGACTTCCGGTGAGTTTATATGTATAGTTTGTTTATTTATATGTATATATATATACTTTACATTTTTGTATACTTTTCGAATCTATTAGCTTGTATATAGCGCAATTGATGTATGTATATTGGTTATGTAAAATTTTATATTCTAAGCTATATATATATATATATTTATATAATAATATGATTTGGTATCGTATCGGTATGTTTATATCTATATAATATGTTATGATCTGTTATAGAGAAAATATTTATATAATACTAGTATTAAGTATTGATTTTTCAATTTCATATATAGATATTTATATGTATAAAGCTTTACAAACCATATTACTCATAAACTATGTACAAATCTGTTGTATATATATATACATTATCGGACCATTATATTAAGTCATATTTTATTATGTATGCTTTAAGTCTATACTAAGTTTTGATTTTATTAGTTTATATATATAAACTATGGGTCCAATACTGTTACACACACACATATATGTATATATATATATATATGTCAAAGGTTTTGGAACTGTCTCGCTATATCTATTTTATTATGTAAATTTAGACTTGTCTATTTAAATCTTATATATATAGTATACTGTATATTTTATATATTAGTATATTTTGCATATGATCTATTTTGTATATATTGTGGTTGGCAAGTTTCATATATATATATATATATATATATATGTATTTTTAGTTTATATCCATCCCGTTTATGTACATATTTCTTGTAAAAGTTTTATATATATTATATAAGTATTTTGGTCTCTTTTAAATTTCTAAATTATAACATATAAACGATCTTGGATATGTAATATGATTTGAGACAAAATATGTAATTGAATATTGGATTTAAGAAATAATAATATCATATACTTTTCGTTTTGATTTTTATCAAGCAGATTTTGATTCATTTCATTGATTTCTTATCTATCGGCCTTGATCGTCGAATTCGTGCCCATCTAGCTTTGTTTTGGAATTCAAGCTTGGATTCGTAACTCAATTTCATCATATATTTCTCTAGCCTTGAAAGGTGAGCAATCACTCAAGATTAACCTTCTTATATTTATTAAATTTGATTTCAATTGGAATGTCAATTGAAATATACTGTTGTTAGTTATTTATACTGCTTTATATATGCCATTATCTATATCTGTTCACCTATGACATCTGACACCATTATCTATTATTTATATTAATGCTATATGTCTGTTATATTATTATCATACCTGTTATCACTACGCAAGTTCCCTGTTAGTATAGAATTCACTATGGGTTGAAATGATACATACCCGAACGATCTGTAGAATAGGAGAAAATCGTAACGGGTTGAAGTGATAAACCCAAGCGATTTTCATTGACATTGAATTTGGGATTGCGGGTTGAAAAGATATATACCCGTATATATTTATAAATTTCGGATTGAAATGATAAATATCTGTATCACTTGACCATAGGGTAGAAAATTATATACAGACTGGTCTATATATAAATATTTTGAAAAATGATTTCTATGGTTTTGAAAGGAAATATATGGTTTTAATAAATATTGATTTTAAAGATTATTAAAGTTGATTTATTATAGTTGATTTAATAAAGTGGATTTAATCAATATAAAATATGTTTAAGTATTTATGTAAATTTATATTTTCAAATATAGAATTAATAATGTTTCAGGTTGAAAGATAAATTTGAAATTATTTATTTAAGAATTATACTCAAATAAGTTTGATTTGAAATTTATTCAATTTGAAATTTTAAAGAAGTGTTTTACAGCTTGAAATTTGATTAATGGTGATTTAAATGGATATTCAAACTTATACAAATATAAATTGGATATTTTGTAAATTGAAGTTGTATTCGAATGATATTAAAATAATTAAGTAAATAATTCAAAACTAAATAAAAGAAAAGTGAATTGATATATATATATATATATATATAATTATCGAATTTAGTTTTGAAATGTGGAATATTTAAAGCTTTGAAATATAGTGAAATTGAAATGGTTTATTTGTGGTTCAAATCGGTATTTGAAATCGATATAACTTGAAAAGCTTTAATTGAATTAGAATTGAAATTGATGATTTAGATTTGATTAAATTTGAATTTGGAATTCGAATTGATTTGAATCGATTTGTGAAAGTCGAGGAAACTATTTTATTTTATAAAGTAATTTAAGTTATATTTAAAACTATGGATATTTTACTTTATAAATTATTTTAATATAAAGTATTTTAATATAAATCATTTTTTATATAAATTATTTTATTATAAACTATTTTAACTTATAACTATTTATATAAATTATTTTTATTTATAAACTATCTTAACTTATAACTATTTATATAAACTATTTTATTATATATACTAATTTTAATATCTAAACTGTTTAAGAGGAAAGTGTTATGATTTCCAAAATGCTATGATTTCAAAGCTGTGATTTCCAAAGTGTTTTGATTTTAAAAGACTATGATTTCGAAAACGTTAAAATTTTGGAAAGTGATATGATTTTTGGAAATGGATATTTTTGAAATGGAAATGATATCGTATTGATTTGGGTTTTGAAATGGAAATGATATTTTTGTTTTGAAGTATAAACTATTTTGAAATGACCACGGTATTATAATAACGATTGGTTGTTAAAGAGACCGGGATCAGATATGGACATACTCTCTGTCGATACCGAAAACCACTTTAACAACTGTGTACATGGTGGAGATTCCAGAATGAAGTAGGATGGTGGCGACGATTCCTATTGAGGTATATATGTGGACCGAACTCCCGTGAGTTGGCATAAGATGGCTAAAGTAGGAGCGATCGACGGACCAATAAGGTAGCACCTCTGATCGGACGCATTTCTTCGATACCATTCTATTACTTTATGTTTGATTTGGTGGCCACCCTTCGATTTTTGATTTGGGAGTGTGTTCCGAGGTGGGAGGTAGTGGCTGCTATGCGTTTCCACCAGCCCGGATGCGTAATTGGTATATCTACCCTGGCATTGCCTAGTTGTGCCGTGTCACCTACCATATCGAGCTTTACTACGAGTTTGGATTTGTGTCGTAGCCTGTGGAGTATTGAGGGTAGCCCCGGATCTGGGTGTATGCTAATACTAGATAGACTACTGGGACTATTACGTGTTAAGGTGGAAAATGTAAATCCTTAACGCTATTTAAAAGTAAGTTTATTTTATATTAGACATTATTATAATAGCGTATATTACTACATAGTAGATAGTTTAACGGATCCTTAGAGGATGGTTATCCCAAACATCCTTTGAGTCAGTTGATATTTCACTTGAGTTGGATTTATTGATATAAGAATGTTAATCCTGACTCAAGTGTTTTGTGGTTTGCTTTACGCTCAGGTCAGACTGAGTGATACAGCATTTGAGACTTATCTTTGGAGTTTGTAATGACCCGATATTTTCAACCATTCGCATCCATTATAAGTGTATAGGTACACACTCATGCCGGAATTGAATTGCTCAAAATACCACGTTGTAAATAAAATTTGGCAAATCTCAGAATATACAGTAAATAAATATAATCACAGATCACAGACACAGAGTAAAATAATGCAGCGGAAGTAAAAGAAATAGTAGTTCATGAAGCTACTATCTAAATATGTCAGAGTTACATAAGATACAACAAAAGAAATAGAGTACAACAAAAGTCTCAATAAAATAACCAAGTACAAGCTGAGTAGAACAACGAAATTGAAATAGATAGGACATGACAAGCAGATAATCTCCAGCGATTCAAATCTCCAAGAGAGTGGAAATCCAAATCTGTGAATAACTCAGGCTGACCCGAGCGTAAAGCAAAACACAAAACACTCGAGTCAGGACAATATATACTTATATAATGTAAACCAACTCAAGTGAACTGTAATAAAGGTACAAGTAACTTAGAAGATGCTTGGGACCGCCCATCCTCTAAGGATCCGTTAAACTATCTACTATGTAGTAATATTCGATATTATAATAGTGTCTAAATAAGTAAAGTATAATCATATAGAAAATAGCGTTAAGGGGATGGAGAACCTTAACGCGGTCGGATCTTAAAATCATAATCGTAGTAAAGCTCGATATGGTAGGTGACACGGCACAACTAGGCAATGCCAGGGTAGATATACCAATTACGCACACGGACTGATGGATACGCATAGCAGCCACTACCGTTCCACCTCGAACAACACTCCCAAATCGGAGGATGGCCATCTAATCAATCACAAGTAAGAGTATAATATCGAAGAAATGTGTCCGAGAAGAGGTGCTACCTCACTGGTCCGAGATCGCTCATGTTTTAGCCACCTTATGCCAACTCACGGGAGTTGGGTCCACGTAACATACCTTAAGAACGTCGCCACCATCCTACTTCATTCTGGAATCTCCACCGCGTACATGGTTGTCAAAGTGGTTTTCGGTATCGACAGAGAGTATGTCCATATCTTATCCCGGTCTCTTTGCCAACCAATCGTTATTATAACCCATGGTTATAACTTTTAAAAACAATACTTTACTTCAAAATAAAATATCATTTCAAACCATATCTTTATCAAAATAAAGATTAAATCAAATTCCAAACCATTTCCATATATCTAAATTTTCATATCATTTCAAAACTTCATTTCAAATCATTTTAATAAAATAAAATATCCTATCAGTTCAAATCCAAATATTCAACTTTAAATACCTTTTAAATTCAAAGATATCGTTCATTTACTATTATTTCAAATCACCTTTAAATAGTTTATATTCCAATCAAAATAATTCATTTAAACCTTTTAAAAGTGTAATTATTATATTTTCAAATCAAGTATTAAATTTTCAAAGTTTCAAACCATTCTGAGTTCGTTTACTAAGTCAAAAACCCTAATTATTAAAATTTCAGCATTTCACAGCATTTAAAAACAACTACTATAGGTTATATTTGAAAACATTTTTAATTCAGCAAAGACAGCACTTAAAACTGCTGTTAAAACTCAGTTTTAGTTGAATTATAGTTCAAAACAGATAAGACAGCATTTCAGAAGTGCTGCAGTAGTTCAGATTTCAAAACAAGGATTAAATTTGGTTTCAGCAAAGACTGTAGACCATTATAGCATTTCCAGAGAATGCTATAATAGACCTGAGTTCAATATTAGCTTATAAGTTCAATTACAGCAACTACAGCATTTCAGAAATGCTGTAATAGCTCTTTTTACACAATTTTAGTTCAAAACAGAATCTATAGCATTTCTGAATGCTATTAAAAGTTAATTTCAGGTGTTAGTGTATTTCCAGCAATTAAATAACTTTAATTTAAAACACATAAACATTTTAAAAATTATATTTTAACATTTAAAATGTTCATTTACATATCGTTTAACATATATCTTTTCATAATAAATTTCTTATAATAAAATCCAATTTTCAACAATTTACTTAATAAATTTAAGTGTAAAAGTTTCCAATTCTTCACATTTCAACAAATAAACTTAACACTTCAAATTTAAATTACCATTTCACAATTTAACTAAATTTCCAATTTTATTTAATTAACTTAAACCTTTAATTAAAACCAAATTTCACATTTCCTAGTCAAGTTATATTTTAAAAGATCACTTTTAAACATTCATTTATTTAACCACTTAAACTCATAGAAAAAATCAATAATACTTTAATAAATCGCTTAAATTCAAATTTAATCAAATTATCATATTTACCATTTCCAAATAAAATTTAATATCCATTTTATTTATATAACTTAAATATCATTTTTAACCAAAATTCCAAATTTCCAACTTAAGTTATATTTCAAAAATCCAGTTAAACCTTCATTAATTACATTTTTAACATATAGGAAAATCATAATTTCTTTATTTTAAAAAATTTCAAAATCTATCTAAATCAAATTTCATAAATTTATAATTTTTAAATTACTTAAAAATATCCAAAGCACTTTATAAATTAACCACGGGCCTGTATATAATTTTCTAACCTAGGTCAAGTGATACGGATATGTATCATTTCAATCCGCAGTTAAAAAAAAGAAAAATCCGGGTTCTATCATTTCAAACCCGCAATCCCAAGTTAAAATAAATTAAATAAAAATCATTCAGGCCTATCATTTCAGCCCATAAAGATTTTTTCCTATTCTAAAGTCCGTTCGGGTATGTATCATTTCAACCCATAGTGATTCTAGTCTACAGGGAACTTGCAATGGTGATAACAGATATAAATAACAGAATAACATTAAATAGCAGTAACATATGATATAATAGGTGTAATAACAGGTGTGAACATCATATGATAATAATATAAGCATATATAACATGATAATATATTTCTACAGATTCGCAGGGTGTCAATTTACTAGTTATATAGGTACATATTGTCTGGTGAGAATAACTCACCTCTTTGTGTTGGAGATTGCTATCAAATGCACAAACTGAGATCTTCGAAGGCACGAAAGCACGAATAAGATTGGATATTGAGAGAGCCAAAGTTAAATCTCCTTGAAAACATTCAAACAAAACAAGACAATATACACATAAATATTCAACGTAAAACAATGTTGAAACAATGCAGATAAGAAGCAACAACGGAATAGATTACTTGACCATGCTTTAACCATTCAAAAGCTCGAACAAGGGGTTCATTTCTCAGCCATGATGATGATGAGTGTGAGAGAGACAAGGTTAACTCCTCGGAATACATAAGACAAAACAATCCAAACAATATAAGTTTTCAACCCAAATTTTAATGGAACAATGTTAGAAATGAC
Source organism: Allium fistulosum (assembly GCA_030737815.1). Taxonomy (NCBI): domain Eukaryota; kingdom Viridiplantae; phylum Streptophyta; class Magnoliopsida; order Asparagales; family Amaryllidaceae; genus Allium; species Allium fistulosum. The sequence goes on along the minus strand of CM060908.1, from coordinate 659,606,668 downwards.
TACACGGAATCAAATAGAAATGCTTGCACTTGCTTTCAACCTTTACTAGGCTCAGCCATGAGGGAAACTACAGGTCTAAGGCAATGGTTTTGGGTCTGGTTTGGACCAAGGGATACACGGCTACAAGCTAGAGATGATGGGGAAGTTATAACATAGGTATGTGAAGAGTTTTAGGCACACTAGCGTGGTTTTTGGTCAACAAAAGTGCTTGGCCATAGGAGTTTGGGCTTGGCCATTCAAGTTCAGATCTGGACAGAGGTGGTGAGGGGTGTGTTGTGGTCAGGTCAGGGAGCTGGTGGTGGCTATGGTGGTGATTTGGGTGGTGGTTGAGGTGGGGGAGCATGTAGAGGTCAATAAACATGGTTTTTAGGCATCTAGGTTGAAATTTGGGGGGTTTTACCATCAAAATGGTTCGGCTATGGTCAGATCTGGTGGAGTGGGGGCTGGTGGTGGTCGGGAAGAGATGGAAGGAGGTGGTGGCAGAGGAATAGGGGTAGAGGCCGATCTTAATCAGGGAAGAAGGCAAGCAAAATAGAATAGAAAAAGAAGAAAAGTAGGAAGAAAGAGATGGAGGCCATTACCTAATTTTCTCTAGTCGTGAGAAACAATTGAAGATGGGATATTTTTTCACGTGAATGCCAAATGAGATGACGGCTACACTAGGGTTTTACATGGCTAGGCAATTAATTTTGAGGAGTTAAAGGAATTAAAGGATTTGGTAAATAAATGGGCTTCCGTTTCAAAGCGTTACACAACCCTTCACATTTCTTTCCTTATAAATCTTTATATAAACAAAATATTTCAGAACAATACTATACAAACCGAAACTAAGTAAATATATAAGAAAATAAATAATAAATTTTATAGAAATTAGAAAAAATAATAAAAGAAATTGCTTAAAATACAAAACAGTATCCAGAAATTACAAATAAATCACCATTGACTTTGGAAAATTATTAACTTTAATTTAAAAATATTCTAAAACAAAATTTGAAATAAAAATAACTTTTAAAAATTTTCAAAGTGAAATAAATAATTAAATTCAGAGAAAATAGCAAAAGAATTGAAGAAATTGTTTAAAAATAGCAGACAGGACATGAAAATTTCACATAGATTACCATTGACTCTAGAAAAATGTCTACTTCACTTTAAAAATAATAAAAGACAAAAATATACATAAAATAACATATTAACACATATTAAAATAAAATATGACAAAGAAAATAAAATTTATAAAATTTAAAATAGGCAAAAATGCACAATAAAACAAATTATACTAAAAATTAAAATATACATAACTTTTACATTTTAACTCCGTTTTCAACGAAACGAAAAGTAGTGTTCAAGTTATTAAATCTATTTTCATAATAAAAGATAAAATTTATAATTTCAAACTATTTAAAATTTAAACTTAAAAGTCAAAGTTTGACTATTGACCAAAATTCACATTTTCGGGAAATATTAAATTTAGTCATATTTGGAATTCTAATCCACATCAAAGTCAAAGTTTATATTTAAAATAACAAAATTTATTCTTTTTCATAAATGAAGCTTTTGAATCTGGAAAAAATCAATTTAAGAATATTTGTAAAATATAGGGTTGTTACACTCTCCCCCACTCAAAACTTTTTGTCCTCGAAAAGGAACGAGGTACGGGAAAGCACAGAAAAAGATAGAATGAAATAGAATTAAGACAAGATGATAAGAAGATTGGAATTACACCTGATAATTATTGTTATAGGTAAGTTTAACAAGATGGAGGTGATCAAATCAAGAATACAAGCACAAACAAGATCCTCTAGAGTCTGAATCACCCCTTTCACTTGACCGACGGTCTATGAATGGAAAAACAGTGTTCAGGTCCAGATAAGTAACAAAAATTATCAAAGATTATAGAAAGATTTCTAAACAGACTGGTATAAGCAATAGCCTTCCCATTCTGTAACAAGATAAGAGAAATAAGGACAACCAAAAGGTAGTTTGGAAACACAAAATAAGATAATAAACTTGAAACCATAATGCTTTTAAATCATAACAAATTATGGATGTTTATCATTTGGAAATCATACTACTAAAAATCATAACACTTTGGAAATGTTATTCTAAAAAAAACATAATACTTAGAAAATCATAACACCTTTTAAAATAATCTTCATTTAAAATATTTTAATTCAAGGTCAAATAATATTCATTTTAAAGTTGTAACATTTCTAAGTTCATTCAATTATAAAATTTCCAAAACATTGTATTTTCAAAATAGCAGCACTTATAAAATGCTACAGTAGATATATTAATATTTCAAATCAGTTTAATATCAGAAATATTCATTTGGATATCATTTAACTTATGACTTATTAAAACAAACTTTTATGAATGGAATATTCAAATCAAACTATACTTCATTTATTAAGTTTAAAAGTTCACTATTTTAGTTAGCTCTTAATTTAACACATAACCTAACACTTTATTTAAAATACCCATTTCCCAAATAGATATTCATTTAATAAGTTACACTTAAAAATTCCATTTGAAAACCAAATTCTCAATTATCAATTTTTAGTGATGTTAAAATACATTTTAACTATTTAAATTATAATCATTCATTTTTCAAGACATATCTATTTCATAAATAAAATATTTATATAGCAAATATAACAATCAAATTTCTTTACACATTTATTCATTTAGACATCAATTAAATTATGAATTCAAGTTAAATAAACTTTATTACAAAATGTCTATTTCAAATGTAATTTATTTTATCTATTCAAAGATCATTATTTATTATACAACATATTCATTTCAGGAAATAACTTTTATTAAAATTCCTAGGTTAGACTTAAGGTTCCATATTAAATCAAATTTGATTATTAAGTTATTTAAATAAAATCTCTTTAAATTCCTTTTTCACTATTACCTCTGTTAATCTTTTATAACTAAAATTTAAGTGTATAACATTTATTATAACCACTCAAATTTTATTTATAAAAATCCTTTCTATATTGTATATTATCCAATTTCATATTCAACTTCTGTGTAATTTTGGTAAGTTATATTGGAATGAAATTGTGTGTTATACAAGTAAAACTTTCCAATTCAATTATCTCAAGTTTGAATCATTTATTCAAATTTTTGATTTTCTTCTTATAATTGAAATTATTCTTCAAGATGAAATTTAAGAATTAATTTTCCGGTTTCCTTCAAACCAGTTAGAGATAAATAAATATATGTACATAATATGTCAAATCAATTTAAATCATATATCTATATATATTATAAATCAAATTATATTTAGAAATTCAAATAAATTAAATCTTTCAAAACAAAGCTGTAGTACGACTACAGAACGGTCTCTTCAGTTCAAAACTCGAAAATGAATGTCGATGATGCTGCAGTCATCACCGAAATTATTTTCCAGCGACAAAGAGAAGAGCACTTAATTTTTAAACTTTAAATCCTTTAGAGACAAATTTTTATTCAAAAATACTTTAAATAATATCCTTTTAAAAAATTTTAAACACAAGGTTTGAAATCCATCGGAAATTAAATTCTTTAAATTTCTTGTTTTAAATTCATTTCAGTTCCCAAATAAATTTATAAACAACTATTTATAAATTCATTTGTAGAACAATAAATGATAAGTTCCATAAATTTACTTATATCTCAAAATTTTATTTCATTAACCAAATTTAAAATAATATGGTGTCAGTTTGTTCTGTCAAAGTGTTTTAGAAATCCTATCGATAGCGTTGATCAGACGAATCGATCGGAAATCCAAATCAACATCAACAACTCAAACAACACCATATATAAAACAAAACATAGATTTACAAGTACAATTCAAAATGTTTGGAGATAGTTTAGAAACAAAAGACATGATGGTTAAACAGAGATGAGAGATGGGTAAGCTTAGATAAATCGCGAACAACCTTAAACGGGTCAACCGTGACTTAAAGAATAAGATCGATGTGGATTTTTCTGGGATAAATCTACGTTCGATCTCAAGAGATAGAGTTTGGAATAATAAAAGATATTAGCATCTAAACCAAGGATAAATATAAATCTCTGGTGAATCGATGCTGACTGTAAAGGATTTTCACCCTTTTACAGGAAAATTAGAATATTGGCGAGACCGCCAATTCACTATAAAGATATTGGAAGTGGAGTCATGGGATACTCCAGAATCAAAAGATGATGAATAGTGAGGGACACGAATGAATTTCGGAACCGCAGGAAACGTTCCAAATTTCAAAGGAAATTGAATCAAAAGGAAGAGATTCAAACTCGAACGAAAGTGATTCTGTAAATAAATCTACTCCATATGCTGAGTTTTGCCTCAAAGCCAAAGCTCTGATACCAACTGTAACGACCCGATATTTTCAACCATTCGCATCCATTATAAGTGTATAGGTACACACTCATGCCGGAATTGAATTGCTCAAAATACCGCGTTGTAAATAAAATTTGGCAAATCTCAGAATATATAGTAAATAAATATAATCACAGATCACAAACACAGAGTAAAATAATGCAACGGAAGTAAAAGAAATAGTAGTTCATGAAGCTACTATCTAAATATGTCAGAGTTACATAAGATACAACAGAAGAAATAGAGTACAACAAAAGTCTCAATAAAATAACCAAGTACAAGCTGAGAAGAACAACGGAATTGAAATAGATAGGACATGACAAGCATATAATCTCCAGCGATTTAAATCTCCAAGAGAGTGGAAATCCAAATCTGTGAATAACTCAGGCTGACCCGAGCGTAAAGCAAAACACAAAACACTCGAGTCAGGACAATATATACTTATATAATGTAAACCAACTCAAGTGAACTGTAATAAAGGTACAAGTAACTTAGAAGATGCTTGGGACCGTCCATCCTCTAAGGATCCGTTAAACTATCTACTATGTAGTAATATTCGATATTATAATAGTGTCTAAATAAGTAAAGTATAATCATATAGAAAATAGCGTTAAGGGGATGGAGAACCTTAACGTGGTCGGATCTTAAAATCATAATCGTAGTAAAGCTCGATATGGTAGGTGACACGGCACAACTAGGCAATGCCATGGTAGATATACCAATTACGCACACGGACTGATGGATACGCATAGCAGCCAATACCGTTCCACCTCGAACAACACTCCCAAATTGGAGGATGGCCATCTAATCAATCACAAGTAAGAGTATAATATCGAAGAAATGTGTCCGAGAAGAGGTGCTACCTCACTGGTCCGAGATCGCTCCTGTTTTAGCCGCCTTATGCCAACTCACGGGAGTTGGGTCCACGTAACATACCTTAAGAACGTCGCCACCATCCTACTTCATTCTGGAATCTCCACCGCGTACACGGTTGTCAAAGTGGTTTTCGGTATCGATAGAGAGTATGTCTATATCCGATCCCGGTCTCTTTGCCAACCAATCGTTATTATAACCCGTGGTTATAACTTTTAAAAACAATACTTTACTTCAAAATAAAATATCATTTCAAACCATATCTTTATCAAATCAAAGATTAAATCAAATTCCAAACCATTTCCATATATTTAAATTTTCATATCATTTCAAAACTTCATTTCAAATCATTTTAATAAAATAAAATATCCTATCAGTTCAAATCCAAATATTCAACTTTAAATACCTTTTAAATTCAAAGATATCGTTCATTTACTATTATTTCAAATCACCTTTAAATAGTTTATATTCCAATCAAAATAATTCATTTAAACCTTTTAAAAGTGTAATTATTATATTTTCAAATCAAGTATTAAATTTCCAAAGTTTCAAACCATTCTGAGTTCGTTTACTATGTCAAAAACCCTAATTATTAAAATTTCAGCATTTCACAGCATTTAAAAACAACTGCTATAGGTTATATTTGAAAACATTTTTAATTCAGCAAAGACAGCACTTAAAACTGCTGTTAAAACTCAGTTTTAGTTGAATTATAGTTCAAAACAGAAAAGACAGCATTTCAGAAGTGCTGCAGTAGTTCAGATTTCAAAACAAGGGTTAAATTTGGTTTCAGCATAGACTGCAGACCATTATAGCATTTCCAGAGAATGCTATAATAGACCTGAGTTCAATATTAGCCTATAAGTTCAATTACAGCAACTACAGCATTTCAGAAATGCTGTAATAGCTCTTTTTACACAATTTTAGTTCAAAACAGAATCTATAGCATTTCTGAATGCTATTAAAAGTTAATTTCAGGTGTTAGTGTATTTCCAGCAATTAAATAACTTTAATTTAAAACACATAAACATTTTAAAAATTATATTTAAACATTTAAAATGTTCATTTACATATCGTTTAACATATATCTTTTCATAATAAATTTCTTATAATAAAATCCAATTTTCAACAATTTACTTAATAAATTTAAGTGTAAAAGTTTCCAATTCTTCACATTTCAACAAATAAACTTAACACTTCAAATTTAAATTACCATTTCACAATTCAACTAAATTTCCAATTTTATTTAATTAACTTAAACCTTTAATTAAAACCAAATTTCACATTTCCTAGTCAAGTTATATTTTAAAAGATCACTTTTAAACATTCATTTATTTAACCACTTAAACTCATAGAAAAAATCAATAATACTTTAATAAATCGCTTAAATTCAAATTTAATCAAATTATCATATTTACCATTTCCAAATAAAATTTAATATCCATTTTATTTATATAACTTAAATATCATTTTTAACCAAAATTCCAAATTTCCAACTTAAGTTATATTTCAAAAATCTAGTTAAACCTTCATTAATTACATTTTTAACATATAGGAAAATCATAATTTCTTTATTTTAAAAAATTTGAAAATCTATCTAAATCAAATTTCATAAATTTATAATTTTTAAATTACTTAAAAATATCCAAAGCACTTTATAAAATAACCACGGGCCTGTATATAATTTTCTAACCTAGGTCAAGTGATACGGATATGTATCATTTCAATCCGCAGTTAAAAAAAAGAAAAATCCGGGTTCTACCATTTCAAACCCGCAATCCCAAGTTAAAATAAATTAAATAAAAATCGTTCAGGCCTATCATTTCAGCCCATAAAGATTTTTTCCTATTCTAAAGTCCGTTCGGGTATGTATCATTTCAACCCATAGTGATTCTAGTCTACAGGGAACTTGCAATGGTGATAACAGATATAAATAACAGAATAACATTAAATAGCAGTAACATATGATATAACAGGTGTAATAACAGGTGTGAACATCATATGATAATAATATAAGCATATATAACATGATAATATATTTCTACAGATTCGCAGGGTGTCAATTTACTAGTTATATAGGTACATATTGTCTGGTGAGAATAACTCACCTCTTTGTGTTGGAGATTGCTATCAAATGCACAAACTGAGATCTTCGAAGGCACGAAAGCACGAATAAGATTGGATATTGAGAGAGCCAAAGTTAAATCTCCTTGAAAACATTCAAACAAAACAAGACAATATACACATAAATATTCAACGTAAAACAATGTTGAAACAATGCAGATAAGAAGCAACAACGAAATAGATTACTTGACCATGCTTTAACCATTCAAAAGCTCGAACAAGGGGTTCATCTCTCAGCCATGATGATGATGAGTGTGAGAGAGACAAGGTTAACTCCTCGGAATACATAAGACAAAACAATCCAAACAATATAAGTTTTCAAGCCAAATTTTAATGGAACAATGTTAGAAATGACTGCACGGAATCAAATAGAAATGCTTGCACTTGCTTTCAACCTTTACTAGGATCAGCCATGAGGGAAACTACAGGTCTAAGGCAATGGTTTTGGGTCTGGTTTGGACCAAGGGATACACGGCTACAAGCTAGAGATGATGGGGAAGTTATAACATAGGTATGTGAAGAGTTTTAGGCACACTAGCATGGTTTTTGGTCAACAAAATGGCTCGACCATAGGAGTTTGGGCTTGGCCATTCAAGTTCAGATCTGGACAGAGGTGGGCAGGGGTGTGTTGTGGTTAGGTCAGGGAGGTGGTGGTGGCTATGGTGGTGGTTTGGGTGGTGGTTGAGGTGGGTGAGCATGTAGAGGTCAATAAACATGGTTTTTAGGCATCTAGGTTGAAATTTGGGGGGTTTTACCATCAAAATGGTTCGGCTATGGTCAGATCTGGTGGAGTGGGGGCTGGTGGTGGTCGGGAAGAGATGGAAGGAGGTGGTGGCAGAGGAATAGGGGTAGAGGCCAATCTCAATCAGGGAAGAAGGCAAGCAAAATAGCATAGAAAAAGAAGAAAAGTAGGAAGAAAGAGATGGAGGCCATTACCTAATTTTCTCTAGCCGTGAGAAACAATTGAAGATGGGATATTTTTTCACGTGAATGCCAAATGAGATGACGGCTACACTAGGGTTTTACATGGCTAGGCAATTAATTTTGAGGAGTTAAAGGAATTAAAGGATTTGGTAAATAAAAGGGCTTCCGTTTCAAAGCGTTACACAACCCTTCACATTTCTTTCCTTATAAATCTTTATATAAACAAAATATTTCAGAACAATACTATACAAACCGAAACTTAGTAAAGATATAAGAAAATAAATAATAAATTTTAAAGAAATTAGAAAAAATAATAAAAGAAATTGCTTAAAATACAAAACAGTGTCCAGAAATTACAAATAAATCACCATTGACTTTGAAAAATTATTAGCTTTAATTTAAAAATATTCTAAAACAAAATTTGAAATAAAACTAACTTTTAAAACATTTTCAAAGTGAAATAAATAATTAAATTCAGAGAAAATAGCAAAAGAATTGAAGAAATTGTTTAAAAATAGCAGACAGACATGAAAATTTCACATAAATTACCATTGACTCTAGAAAAATGTCTACTTCACTTTAAAAATAATAAAAGACAAAAATATACATAAAATAACATATTAACACATATTAAAATAAAATATGACAAAGAAAATAAAATTTATAAAATTAAAATAGGCAAAAATGCACAATAAAACAAATTATACTAAAAATTGAAATGTACATAACTTTTACATTTTAACTTCGTTTTCAACGAAACAAAAAGTAGTGTTCAAGTTATTAAATCTATTTTCATAATAAAAGATAAAATTTATAATTTCAAACTATTTAAAATTTAAACTTAAAAGTCAAAGTTTGACTATTGACCAAAATTCACATTTTCAGGAAATATTAAATTTAGTCATATTTGGAATTCTAATCCACATCAAAGTCAAAGTTTATATTTAAAATAACAAAATTTATTCTTTTTCATAAATAAAGCTTTTGAATCTGGAAAAAATCAATTTAAGAATATTTGTAAAATATAGGGTTGTTACAGAGTTGGAGCTTCACTAGGAGATCCAGCCATCTATCCAACTTTCTGTTACCCAGTTGATTCCAGTGATGTATTCTGATCTTGTATTTGGACGATTTTATTGAGACATCTATGTATTCTAGACTTCTGCTGTATCTTGCTTAACTCTGTTATATATATATATATATATATATATATATATATATATATATGGTAGCTTCATGAACTACTATTCTTTTGTTTTCGCTGCATTATTGTTATATTACTTTGTGTCTTTTATCTGTGATTATTTTATTTACTGTATATGCTGAGTTTTGCCGAATTTAAATTAACAATCTGATATTTTGAGCTATTCAAATCCGACATGTATGGATGCGATTGGTTGAAAATTTCAGGTTGTTATAGAGAATCGCTGAGTGCATCGCATTTTTTGGTAGGTGATTCCGGTTGGTGTGGCGTGCGCTGGGGGGAGGTGTTTGCATCGTTGTCCTGTTGCATGTTGGAAAATGATAGGGTGGTGCGGAGGTGATGAAGTGGTGAGGAATCGAAGGCACGTGCATAGAGAAACTCGATTGAGGTGTCAGTTTATAGTTTCGTAGAGGGGAGGCTGAGATGTAGGTGTGCGTGTGTAATGGTAGAGATGGGTTTACTGTACATGTATGCACAAGGGAGGAGGAGTTTGGGGAAGATAAGTTTGATAAGGGTAATTAGTTAGTTTGACTTTGTAATTAATGAATTATTAATTATTTTAATTAATCTCATCCTTGTAAAATCGATAACTATTTTATATGAGGTCGAAATCGAGCGCGGCGAGTTGCAGTGTACTCGTATGAACATTATCTTCGTTTTGGAGTTGGATTGAAGGAGATTGGAGCTTGTAGAATTTCAAGCTAAAATCGAATGCCCGTTCGATTTTGGTTCAAAATAGAACGATTCGGCTATAACTGGAATCAATGTGAGTTTAACTCACATTTAATTTTATTATATCATATTAATGATGTTAAAATCGTTTATTGATTGTCTGGATGTTAGTTAAAATTGGTTAATTGCTTGTTTGGTTGAATTTCTGTTTGGAAAATGGATGACATATTAATTTGATCATTAAAAACCCATATGATTATCTATATATTATCGGTAAACATTGTTTTTTAGGGAAAATCTATAGAGAGACCCAAAGGGGATTTCTCGACCATAAATTATTTATTTACATCATTATTCTGTAATATTGATGGTTAATTAAAATAAAACCTTGATATTCCATTTAATAGATCAAATGTTGTTATAGTAATATTTGCTACATCGTCATTCATTCAATTTCATCCCCAAAACCTTGTCATTTGAACTTGAGCTTGTTTCCGCTAAGAAGAATATTGAAAAATTATTAATCATTTTTATTAATTATAATTTAAAATTAATTAATCAATTTAGCTAATTTGAGATTAATTAACCAATTTAATAAATGATGATTAAAAATTGGTTTATCTTTAGATTTAATTAATCATTTTTGCTAATGATTGTTTTATACTTAATTAATCATTTTAATTGATGATTATTTGAGTTTAATTAATTCTTTTACTTAAGGATAACGGGGTTCAATTAATTTATTTAACTTAATTAATTATTTTAATTAATAATGATGGGATTAAATTAATTATTTCAATTAATGATAATTGACATTAATAATCATTTTAATTAATAATATTTAAAAGTTATTAATCATTTTAAATAATGATATTTGAATTTAATTAATCATTTTAATTAATGATTATTTTCAAATTTAATTAATTGTTTTAACTAATGATTTTTAGAAATTAGTTCAATCAGTTTAATTAATGATGTTTTATAATTAAATAAATTGTGATATCCCGGGAATTTCAAAGAAATTAAATATGATAATCTCTTTAATAAATTAATTAAATTAGCAATATTGTTATATTAAAACAATAAAAATGTATTGTATATATATATATATGTGAATATAGATTTTAAGTGGAATATTTATTTCAATTGAAATAAATGGATGTTTAAATATATATATACATCAAAATTTGATTTTAAAATTTTATTTAAAAATTGGTTAGATCTTATATTTGGATTCAAAGAGATGATATATATATCTATTTATATATATATTGGATTAAAGGTATGTATAAATGATTTTTATAAATATAGTTTGTTTTATTCCATTTCTTTTAGAAGATTTTCATTTATATAATTAAAAATATGCATTAGTTATTAGGAAATAAATTATAAAATCTTTATTTAATAAATGAAAAAGTATTTATGCATGGAAAAAAATAGGTGTTAACATTTAAACACTTTAAAATACATGTGTTAAGATATTAAGAGTGTTTAGTGACAAGTGTCACAATTTCATTTTATTTTCTTTTTAAATCAAAAACAAAATTCTATATATATCTACTTCTCATTTCTTTTTCCCTTTCCTACCTCTTTCTCTAAACATTCAAGCCAGCACGTTTTCAAAACTGAAGAGAAAAATACCCAAAGCTTTAAACATTCAAACAAATTCCTCTCCACAATTCTAAAATCTGAAACCAAAATCCAAGTTAAAAGCTTCCTCAAAATCTAAAGCTGCAAGCTATTTTCAAACTGAAGAAATCAAAGATCAAAACAACTGCAGCAAGTTTTCAAGAATCAACAAACTTCAAATCTGTATAAAGCAATTCAAGCTACAGATTCAAGCTATTAAAGTTTTCAAAACATCTCAGTTCTGTTCAAAGCTCTGTTCAACATCATAAAACAAGTGAGTAAACAAAATGTTTGAAAATCAGTAATATGGTTGTTTGTTTTATTGCATGTGACAGTTTTATAGGAAAAGTAGTTTGAATGATTGATCTTATCTAGTTATATATGAATTACTATGATCTTATGAGAATATACCTATATATGTATAAAATCTGCTCTGTTCAAATGTTCCAGTAAACAAAACAAACCTTAGATCTACCATATTATCTTGAGACTATATTTAAGTGTTGTTGTATGAATGTAAATAGGCCTACATGTATATATTTATTAGTGTAAGATCTGTTTATTGTTTGTTTGAAATATGTATGTCTGTTTTTAAGTTACAGAGTTAAAAATAACCCAAAAAATCAAATTTCTCTTTATCTATTCTGTGATTATCTTTTGTTTTCAAATAAAATAGGATCGTTTAAACATAATCTAACTTTTAAAACCATAGTTAAGTATTCAGGTTTGAGATCTGCCTGGAGTTAAGAAATATACAGTAAGAATCTTGATAAATGTTGAAATCAAGTGTTGTTATCTGGGGATTTAATTATATAATAAGAATCCACTCAAGAAAATAGGATTTTTAAAATGAATCTGGAAATTTTTAATTTAGTGAATTGAGAGCAGTTTGGTGTTGAACGTGGAATGGGTTTTCACCAAATTCTGGTAATCCTCAAACAATTGATACTCGAAATTCTTGTAGTAGCTTGGTTAGTGGTTAGAGATGTCGAGAAAAATGCCTGATGATTTTATCATCCTCTTTGGCAGTGGCGATTAGACGAAATAGGGTTTAGGCTTTTTGAATGTCGTGGTTGGAATCGTGATGTCTGAAGCATCTATGATAGATCGAGCTTCATGGGAGTGATGGGGATGGATGCGTGAAGGGTTTGGGAGGTTATTGACGAAGTTTCAGGTGGAACGATGGTCAGAGGCGTGGTGGCGAGGCGTTCGTTCCAGGTGATGTCGAACTGCTGTTCGAATTTATAGCTCGTTTTCGATTTAGGCTAGATGATTGCATTTTGATGTTCGAAGTTGAATGGCGAGTTGATTTACGATTTGCCGGAGATGAGTGAGTTCGTCGGAGTTGGCTGGAATCGCCGTGCACGTGCACAACGGTGAGGTGTGTCAAGGGAGATGGATACGTGGGCGACTCGAAGGAGCTCTCAGGAATTAGATGGCCAGACTCGAAGTTTCTCTCGTATGCGAGTAGTGTAGATTAGCAGTTTTAGTTTATAAAAGAAACTAGGGGAGGAAGAAGAAGTTGAGGGGGAGACTCGAAGCGATCTCGAGTAGAACGTGGTTTAGACCCGAAGCAAGGATCAGGAGAGGAAGAGTAAGCTCGTATTAAAGTTTTATAAAATAATTACAGTTTGGAATTTTTAAAGATAGTTCTCTGTTTTAAACTTTCTAAACCTCTTTAAAAATGTTCTTAAACTTTATTTAAGGGAATGTTGATTAAATGTAAGTGTTAAAAATTTAAATAAAATGTTTTAAAACTTAATCATCTTATAAATATAATTAATATTAATTAAAGATTTAAAGTTTAATAATGTAAATTAGTAATTAACAAAGGTAAATGAATTGTTAAAGATAATTAAGATTTTTATAATATTTATAAAGGGTAATTAATTATTTTAATTATTAATTAAGTAATAGTAAATAAATAATTAAAGATTATAATTAATTAAGAGTTAATTTATTTGTAATTAAGAATTATTAATTAGATAATTAAAGTTAATAAATTAATAATTAGTAGTTATTAATTAAGAAATTAATTAAGTAATTAATTGGTAATTAGTAATAAATTAATTGATCATTAAGGGTTAATTAATCAAGTATTAAGGATTACTTAATTTAAAATTAAGTTTTATTAATTAATAATTTAGGTTTATTAATTAATAGTTAAAGGATAATTAATCTCTGATTAAGGTTAATTAATTTACTTATAAAAGTAATTAAGGTTTGATTAATTAATTAAATGATTGTAATTAATTAATAATTGATTAAGCAGAATAAGTGATTAGTTCTTAAGTAATTAATTTAATTTAAGATAATTAAATTAATTATAATATAGATTAATAAATTCTGTTTGGATGATTGTTGAAGTAGGATGTCTGGATTGATAGATATCTATTGGGTGATATTCTGTGATACTGTGATTAGTTGAATATATCTGTAATGGATGTATGGATTATCTATGATAAATGCTATGTGAATTCAAAGTGATGAATTGAATTGTTTAACTTTAAAACAACTTGACCTTAAAAGATACGTTTTGGATTTCGATGAGACCGGGATCGGGATTCCGTATACCGGGATACCAGGTCTGGAGACCCGAATACCACATCGATCCAAATTAACGATAGGTCGTGAATCTCAAGTGAAGATGAAGATTCAGAGTGCAAGGGTTATTGTCGTTAACTCTGAGGGTGATTCCAATACGAGTGTAACGAGATAATGCCTTCGGTTTCGTTCGAACCCGGAACGAACTTGTATGGATTGAATGCTTTCAACACATCGTCAGGAGGGCGATGAGCATTCTAAGTGATGTGTTCTGATTTAAAGGTAAATCGTAACCTCAAGCCTCATCAATCGGGAATGGCTAAAACAGGGGAGGTGCAGCAAGGCTTCGTGGGTAGCACCCACTGAGAGTAAGGTCATCCCTGTCTAGAGAAGTTCCTTTTATTTCGGCTTAGTGGTGCAGTTGGCGACGGCCATCTGTGGGGTGATTTTATTCGGGATTATCCAGTAAGGGATGGTTCCGGCTTTGTGTTGCAGGGGATTGGGAGTGATCCTCGGTACGGTGATCTAGGCCCCGTACTGTGATGGGCGGTACCCCAGTAGCCCTGCCATTGTATGGAATCCAATTTCCAATAAGAGCCATACGATTTAGTTGTGCCCAACTACGTTGGAATGTGAGATGTAAGCATTCCAGCTATTTCTGTATTTTATTTGAAAACCCTAGACCCTATTATAATATAACCAAATTTCCTATCAAATGATTTGGTTAGCATAAGATAAAAACTTACCCGTGTTTATGTGTGGGAAGTCTTATGTGATACCCTTGTTTCCAAATGATTTTCAAGATAAACAACTTAACCGTTTACTCACACCAGACCCATGTCTGACCCAGAGTTTATTTCTGTTTTTCTTAAACTCTTGGGTACTCAAATTTTTATGAGTAGCCAAGTGATCAGGTTTTGCTTAGACGAATTTTGGAAGGACCTGGAGATGGAGACTTGGCGTAGTTATATATGTATATGTATCTTTCGGCTGTGTATTAACTCTAAGATGTATTTTGTGGGTGTAATGTAATGACAGATACTTATGACTGTCTTGTTTTGGATGTTGTATATATGGGTAACTCTGATATGTGTAAAAACTATGTAATGGATATGTGATATATTATATTTTGTTATATTTCCGCTGTGAGATTCTGATATCTGTTAGTTCTTTCTTCTATCTTTTCTATTTCTATCTATTTCTTTCTCATTGATGATACGATTTTCTGTGGAATGAAAGTCGGGTCGTCACAGTTGGTATCAGAGCCAGGTTGAGATAATACCTAGGCTCTGGAGTAATATCTATCTTGAGAGTGCGTAGTTGTAATTTTTATAACTATGTATATATATACACCTATCTAAATTTGTTGGGTTACCTGTCCAGGTTGCCAACATGAGTTCTCGAGGAAGAAGAGGCAGAGTTGCAAGAAACATGTCGACCAATGATGAAAGAGGTCAGAATGCTAGTGAGGCTGTAAATCCAATACCGCCTCGAGTTAGTTTTGCTGCATTATGCAAGGATTTTACCAACCTTGGAGGGAGTTCTTTTAAAGGATCCGAGACTATAATTGAAGTTCAAGCTTGGCTACGCTCATGCGAGCGCATTTTTAAGAGTCTTGAGTTGTCTGACGAGCAGAAAAGAGTGATGGCATCATGGCAACTAAAGGAAGGTGCTGCAGCTTGGTGGGATGCAGTTACCGTGAATATTGCTGAAGATGAGATTTCTTGGAGCAAATTTAAAGGATTGTTTGAAGAACAGTTCATGCCAACAGCTGGGAAGACTCGTTTATATAGAGAATTTCTGGATTTAAAGCAAGGAAGTATGACTGTTTCGGAATATGAGACCAAGTTCAATGAATTATCTCGCTACGGACTTGGATTGATTGATACATCCCTTAAGAAAAATGAGATGTTTGTGCAAGGAATGAGGCCTGAGTTCCATGAAAAGATGACGGCTCATCTGAAAGGATCTTTTGTGGAGTTGATCGACATGGCTTTACGATATGAGGAAATCATGAAAAAGAAACCAGTAGCAGTTGTGGCATCTTCGGGAGGAAATTCTTCCAACTCAAATAAAAGGAAGTTCAATCCGAATTGGAAGAAGCAAGGAAAAGGGAAGCAGGGAGGAAGCAATGGACCCCGTAAGTGCTATATTTGTCAACAAGAAGGTCACTTGGCTAATAGATGTCCTAGGAAAGAATCTCAGCAGCAGCAGTATAATGGACCAGGAGCAGCAATGGTTCAGAAGTCTTTGTGCTATAACTGTCATCAGCCCGGACATATGATAAAGAATTGCCCGCTTCTTCAGAAAGCTCAGCTGAACAAAGTTTTTTCTTTGGAAAGTGCACCCTCAACCACTTCCAAGGGCAAAGGAGTTTTGGAAGGTACTTTGCTTATCAATGGTGTTTATGTTAAAGTATTATTTGATTCTGGAGCATCTCTCAGTTTTATTTCTTTAGAGACGGTAGTAAAATTTCACCTTACCCTTAGTATCGTAGAAGATTCTATTTGCGTCTCTAATCCCATAGGTGGAGTAACCCGACTTGATAGGATTTGTAAAGGATTGAGGATTACTTATCTTTCCCATAGTTTTGCATGTGAACCTTATGTATTAGATTTTAAGGGGTTTGACCTTATTCTGGGAATGGATTGGCTTGATAGACATAAAGCTGTCCTAAATTGTGAAGAAAGAACAGTTTCGTTAGAAACTGATCTGGGTAGGATTGCTAAAGTAACGTGTGATAATTCTGGAATTCACTTGAGTAGTCTTTTACATGGAGTTGAGACTTCTCAAGAGAAGGGAGGAGATATTGATGTGGTTAAAGATTTTCCTGATGTATTTGAAGAAGTCAAATGTTTACCTCCACATCGAGAGATAGAGTTTCGAATTGATCTAATTCCAGGGGCAGTACCAGTTGTCCAGCCCAGTAGAAGAATGGCACCAAAGGAGAGAAAAGAATTGGTAAAGCAGACTCAAGATTTCTTAACGAAGGGTTTAATCCGACCTAGTTTTTCAAGTTGGGGTTCGGCTGTTGTCTTTGTAACAAAGTCGGATGGATCACTAAGGTTCTGTGTTGATTATCGAGAGTTGAACAAAGTGACCATTCGAAATAAGTATCCTTTGCCTCGTATTGATGATCTTTTTGATCAATTGAATGGAGCTTATGTTTTCTCCCAATTGGATTTAGCTTCAGGTTTCCATCAGCTAAGGGTAGCTGAAGATAGTATACCCTTGACTGCGTTTAGGGGACCAAATTGTTTCTATGAGTGGTTGGTTATGCCTTTCGGATTAACCAACGCTCCAGCCTACTTTGTTGACCTGATGAATCGAGTTTTTCGGGACGTGTTGAATAAGTTTGTACTCGTATTCATCGATGATATTCTTATCTACTCCAAATCTGAAGAGGAGCATAAGCGACATTTGGAGATAGTATTGGAGACTCTGCGAAGGCATGTTCTGAAGGCCAAGTTTTCGAAATGTCATTTTTGGAAGTCGGAGGTTAGATTTTTGGGCCATATTGTTTCCGGAGAAGGTATCTCTGTAGATCCAGCAAAGGTAGCAACTATTCAAGAATGGAAGCAACCGAAGACTCCGACGGAAATCCGCAGTTTCCTAGGTTTAGCTGGCTACTATAGGAAGTTTATTCGGGACTACTCTAAGATTTCTTCGCATTTAACTAAGTTGACTAAGAAAGGAGCAAAATTTAAATGGACCCCCGAATGTGAAGAATCATTCCAGGATTTGAAGGCAAGACTGACTAGTGCACCTGTTCTAGCTGTTCCCGATGGTAAGAGCAAGTTTGAAGTCTACACTGACGCTTGTATTGTAGGAGTGGGTGCGGTGTTGATGCAGAATGGAAGAGTCATTGCGTATGCGAGTAGGCAGTTGAAGCCACATGAAAAAAATTACGCTACGCATGATCTAGAGTTGTTGGCTATTGTTTTTGCTTTGAAGATTTGGGGGCTATCAGATTATTAAATTACCTTTGTTTTAAATTTCGGGGACGAAATTATTTTAAGGGGGGAGGAATGTGATATCCCGGGATTTTGGGCAATATAAATTTAATAATCTTTATTAATAATTAAATTGGATTGATAATTATCCTATATAATTTTAATTTAAAATTGGTAATTTAATCTTTTAAAAGATAATAAATACTTAATCTGACAATATTGATAAGATTTGTTTGTTAAAGCTAATAAAGTTTTATTCTATTTATAATATATATATATATATTTGATATATATTGTGAATGGAAATATCTTTTGTTTTAAATAAAAGATGAAATTTTCAAATTGTAATATATATGTATGTATATGTTATAATTTGATATTGTTGATAATTGATGTTTGAATGGATATTGTAATTTTAAAAGCTTTGATTTAAATTTAATATCTTTTAAAAGTTAAAGATTAATTCAATTGTTTTCAAATTATAAGATAATTATTATTTCTAAAATATGATAGTTTAAACAAGATTTAATAAAAGATTTATTTTTATCTTGTTTTCTTTTAATAAGTATAAGACTAAAATGATTAATTTTATATAGTTTTAAATAAGCTTTCTTTTTAATACCTCTTTAAGTTAAATAATCTTAACATAAATAAATAATAATTCACATTTACATAAATAGAAAAACATAATTACTTTTATTAATAAGGGTTTAGACATAATTATGTATTGTGTTAACACTTGTAAAACATATGAAACAAGTTGGACAATTGTCTAACTTATAAAGTTAACAAGTGGCAAGGTTTTATTTTCTCTAAAAATTTAATAAACAAAATATTGTAAAGAGAAGATCTGGATTCATTCTTCCGTTCTAAAATTTTTACATTTCTTCTTCAAAACAAAACCTGTAAACTATTTTCCTCAAACCACTAGCCTGCATTTTCAAAATCAATAACCTGTAATTCAGTTTCAAAATCAAAGCAGAGATCATCAAGCAACCTTCTCTGTTTTGAAGGCAAAGCCTGTATTCTTCAAACCATAATCATCTTTCTCAAATATCCTGTAATTCATATTCAAATCAAAGACAAAGCTTTTTAGCCACATTTGTAAATCTGGAATCAAAACAAAACCTGCAATTTCTTTTCTGGAAGCAAGAAAAATCTGGAAATAAAGAGTATAGTCTGCATGCAACTGAGAAAATTTCAAACTAAAGCTAGAATTCAAGTTTTCAAAAGGGCAATTCAAGTTTTAAATCAAAGTCCAGAAGCTAGGGCATTCCAGTTTTAAAAGATTCAAAAGCTTTTCAAATTTAAGCTGGAAGCTCTGTTCTCTGCTTTTAAAAAGTGAGTAACTTCAAATTTCTTAACTTAAGAAGATCTGGTTGCATGATTGATTAGTATACTTGTGTGTATAATTTTAAATGCATTACTGTATCTATATATGACTGTGAATGTATATGAACTTATATATGCCGTGAATTTGTCTGCCTGTGCTTGATGTTTTTTTTAAAACTAAGATTTTGGTAAAAAAATACTTTACCACTTAATCTGATCTTAGTTAGGAACTTATGTTTAAACAAAAGTAATTTGTTTAAGATGGATTTATGTTTAAAAATTTTAATTAAGTTAAAATAATCCTGGCACTGTCTTTGGAAAATCAAGATACTTGAACAAAGCCTTAAATAAGTTAAAATTCAAACTTCCTAATTCGTGAATTCAGGTATATAATCTAAATCCTCATACCTTAACATGATTTTTAAAGTTAAAATCATGATTTTTAAATAGAGGAGGGGAGAGCAGTTTTGGTTTGTTTGAATTGTGTATTCTGGGTTGTTCTGGTTGATCTAGATGATCGGAGTGGTCGGAATTTTGGATGGTGATGGAGGAGCGAACGAAGGTTCTAGGAAAAATATCAGGTAGGCGGCCAAGGGATGGTGGCGATGGTGGTTGACCTTTGAAGTTTGTAGCCCTAGTTTTAAGGTTGATCGGAAATGTTGCCATCACGAATACTCTGGTGGTTCGAGTTCCACTGGGCTTAGGGATTTGGAAGTTGGGATGTTGACGAGGTGGTGGCCGGAGGGTCAGGCTTTCAGATGATCGGAGAGGGGAGCACGAGATCTATTCCAGGCTTTAGTAGTTGTTCCAGTTTTGGTTTTTTAAACTCGAATTTGATTTCGAGTTTGTAACTTCGATGTGATGATCGGATTCTGGTGAGAGGGTGGTCGCCGTCTTGCTCGATGGTGTGGTGTTGACCGGAGATGGTCGGAGGAACTGTGCATGTGCACGGTGCATATCTGGGTTGATGAAGATGTTTGAGCAGGAATGGGTTGTGTTTTTTTTACTCGAGTAGAATTTTGAGTTGCTCGAAGTATTTTGGGGTTTGGCTCGAAGCATTTCAGGGATAGCTCGGGAAATGTGTAGTTACAGGTTTTCTTTAAACTTGTCTGTTTAAAATGTTATAATGGTTTAAAAATTTGTAAATAAAGATTTAAACAATGTTTTAATTCTAAGTTTAAATCTGGATTCAAAATCTAAATTTGCATCCTAGCTTTGAAATGAAATAAAGTTTTGGAAATGTATGGTTACAAGTTTTGAAATCTGTCAGCTTTTTAAAATTTAAAAATGAATAGGTAAATGTAAAACAAAGATTAAACTAAGTTTTAAATCAGTTTTTAAGTATGATTGCAAAATTCAAAATGGAATGTATTGGTAAGTTTAAAGGTAAATTGTTTTTAGAATGTTTGTTAATGATAATTCAATCATAAGTAAGAGTAATGTTTATCTTAAAGTTAATTAGAATTTAATGATTTACGATTCATTTAAATTATTAAGTTAATTAAAATGGATTAATAAATTTAATTTATAATTGGATTAATTAAGTAATTATGAGTTTTAAACCAATTAATTAAGGTTTAAGTTAATTATTAATTAGGAAAAATTAATTTGTAATTAAAGATCATTAATTTGATAAGACTAGATTTTAAATTAATGGTTAAATGTTAATTAATCAGGTAATTAAAGGTTAATTAAGTTACGGTTAAAAACTTAAATTAATTAAATAATTAGTGGTTAATTAATTGGTTATTAAGGATAAATTAAATTGTAATTAACATTGATTAATCTAAGTTTAATTTCTTAAGGAAAGAAATTAAGAATTGTTAATAATAGATGAAGATCAGTAACTTAAGATTATTTAATAATTAATTAATGTGATTTATTTTAATAATTAATTAGATTAATTAATTAAAGATAATCATTTGTGAAAATGTTTAAGTGTAATTACTAAATGGAAGTAATTAAGGAATTTATTACTTAATATAATTAATTGAGTTTAATATGATTTGTTTAAGTTAATTAATTAAGTTTAATTAATTTAAATTAATCATTGGATGATTTGATAAGTATAATTATTTAAATGTAATCAATGAAGTAATTAATGGTAATTACTATATGTAATTGATTTAAGATGATTTAAGTATGGAAGTAATTTGGATTAAATTACTTTGTGAAATTAATCAAGGGATTAATTAAGAAATTAATTAAGGAAGTAATTAATTTAGTTAGTGAAGGTAATTAAGGGTAGTTAATTCCTGATTAAAGATTAATCAAGGTGATTAATAAATGTTGTTTAATTAAAGATTAATTACTTAATGTAATTAATTTAATTGAGTAATTAATAATTAAGTTGTAATTAAGGATCATAAATTAATATAATTGATGATGTAAGTAAGAATTGATTAATTAAGTAATAATTAATAAATGAAGTAATTAATCAATGTAATTAATTAAGGATTAATGTAATTAATTATAGTTGATTAACTTAATTAATTTTAGTTAATTAATTAATGATGTAATTAAAGGTTAATTACAATAAGTGGTTAAGGATAATTACTTTGAGTAATTAGTTAAGGATAAATTACTTGAAGGTAATTAAAAGATAATTAATCAAAGATGATTAATTGAAAAAGGTAATTAGAGAATAATTAATTAATTGAATATAATTAATTAATGGTTAAGTAAGAAGGATTTATAAAATGAAGTAATTAATTTAATTCACTTTAAATTAATTAGAGATGATATAAATCATTACTTATGGATGGATGATAATACTGAATGCTTTGCATTTGATTGATATCTCTGATGAGATATATGCTATGTGATATGGATGTATAGTTGAATTGTGATGATAATATGGATTATCTGTTATCTGATAATGTTGATTATCTATTATGAATTATCTTTCTATGTGTATAAAGATAATGAATTGAATTGTTTTAACCCTTAAAACAACTTGGCTTTAAAAGATACGCTTTGGATTTCGATGAGACCGGGATCGGGTTTCCGTATACCGGATTTCCAGGTCTGGAGACCCGAATACCACATCGATCCAAATTAACGATAGGTCGTGAATCAAGTGAAGATGAAGATTCAGAGTGCAAGGGTTATTGTCGTTAACTCTGAGGGTGATTCCAAAACGAGTGTAACGAGATAATGCCTTCGGTTTCGTTCGAACCCGGAACGAACTTGTATGGATTGAATGCTTTCAGAACATCGTCAGGTGGACGATGAGCATTCTAAGTGATGTGTTCTTTTCTAAGGTAATCGTGACCTCAAGCCTCACAAACCGGGAATGGCTAAAACAGGGGAGGTGCAGCAAGGTTAGTGGGTAGCACCCAAGTAGGACAAGATTACCTCTGTCTAGAAGTCCCTTTTTATTTCGGCTTAGTGGTGCGGTTGCTGATCCCAACCGTGGGGTGATTTTATTCGGGATCATCCAGTAAGGGATGGTTCCGGCCTTGTGTTGCAGGGGAGCGGGCGTACTCCTCGGTACGGTGATCTAGGCCACGTACTGTGATAGGTGGTACCCCAGTGCCTAGTCATTCGTTGGAAATTCATTCTTCCTACGTACCTGTACGGTTTTGATTGTGCCCAACTATTGCTGAAATGTGAGATGCAAGCATTTCAGCTAGATTCTATTTTACTTTCTGTAGACACTATTATAATATCAGAGGATTTTGATATAAAGTGTTATAGCTATCGTAAGGTAAAAACCCGACATGTTTATTTGTGGCGTGGTCTTACGAGATGCTTTTATTTTCAAAAAGGATTTTTGAAACTTTAATAATCAATTTGAGTGTGATTTTCTCACGCTGGTATTCCAGACTGACTCGGGTATTATTTTATATGATGCTCGGGTCAGACCGAGTATTATAGATTACAGGAAATGATGCTATGGAGCTGGATGGCGATACGTACTTCCGTATTTGAGTTATATATTCCGCTGTGTATTCAGATTGTGAGGACAAGTTATGATTACTGTCCAGTTGTATGATATTGATGTGATGTACTCTGATGATGTATTTGGATGATGTATATGTAAACAGATATAGATTTCTTTTTGTGTAAAGTTCTGTTGATATATATTATATTTTATTCCGCTGCGATGGTTAGATTCTGATGATGTTTTTCTTTTATTTTCTTCTTCTACCTCTTCTTTTTACCTAAATGGTCCGGTTTTTCGTGTTAGAAAAACTCGGGTTGTTACACTTGGTATCAGATTATTACCATTTTTTATTTTTTTATTTTTTTATATTTTTTTTACCATTTTTTTATTACCATTTTTTAATTTTTTTATTATTTTTTAATTTTTTTTTTATATTTTTATATTTTTTATTTTTTATTTTTTTTATTTACTATATCTTATATTTATTATATATTTTTTTATTCTTATTTTCTTATTTTTTTTTATTTTTTTTTATTTATTTATTAATTTTTTCTTTTTTTTTATATTTTATTTTTAATTTTATTATTTTTTATAATATTATTAAAAAAATATATAAAAAAAAATAGATAGATATTGTAAGTAATTGATAAAAAATAAATAATAAATATAAAAGAATAAAAAAAAATATATAAAAAAAATAAATATATATATAATAGAAAATTAATAATAGAAATATAAAAAAAAAAATATAATAATAAAATAAAATATAATTGTTATTTCGAAATTCACTTATTCCAATTCACTTGAATTATTTACTTAAAATTTACTCTTTTATTTCTTTCAAAATCCAATTCAATATATTTTGATAACTCCTTTTATTGAAATATTCAATCCAACCATATCATCCAATATTTCAATCATCAATAAAATCATCACAGGATATCAATATTCATAGAACAGAATATCAAATAATCTAAATAATTTTGAGGAATCCAGTTGGATCCCTCCAACCTGTTTCCCTGCATCCACAAACGTTAGCACAATACCAATTCCACTTCGAGGTGGAATATCGCGGTATATGGGTTTTATAAAATATCATCCGCTATTATGCGGCGCATAGGGTCTCATCCGCTATATAAATGCGGGAATATCAACAACTCAAATATATACATATGCCAATATGTATATATTGCTATATACTACTATATATATAATATAGCATATTCAATCAATGCAATCATCCAATCAATTATTTAAATTTAACCATTTAAATTTAAAATAAAATTCAACTGAGTGAGATTAACTCACTTTTGACTTTTATTTGCAATCCACCCAAACCAGTTTGTTTTCTTCCCAGATTTCAACCTTGAACAAACATTTTATAAATTATTAATATATACACGAATTAATTGGTCGAGCAATTCCCATAGATTTAATCAGGGAATTATTTAATTTAAAACTAAATAAATATATATATAATTTTTAACAAATGATATTTTAATTAATGGTTTTAGCTAATGGAGTTTGAATTTAATTAATCCGATTAATTTATGATTATTTTAAACTTCATAAATTGTTTTAATTAATGGAATATAAAATTACTCATCATTCTAAGTAATGATGTTTGAGATTAATTAATCATTTAATTAATAACTATTTGAATTTAATAAATATTTTTAATTAACTGATTTAATAAAGGTGATTAAAGCAAATTAACTAATATAATAAAAGTTGTTTTAATAAACTGATTTAATTGAAAATGAAGTTATTATCTATATTTTTGGAAAATCAAGAAAGTTTTGAACATAAGGTAAAATTTGTTCGCTAGTCATTTGACATTTTAAAACAATGTTAAGTGATAAGTTTTCCCTTGTGGAATTTAATTGACTGTTAGTGTTAGTTTATTCCTTCATGGAATTTGATTGATTGAATTGAATTGGTTGTCTGTGTGATTTCATATGCCATTGTATATAAAGTTTAAATTTATAGAAAAAGGAGTTTGAACTACTGTTATAAGGACCTAAATCTCGGTGATTTTGAAAAAGGTGATTTTTGAAAATTTTGGGAAAGGAATGATATTTATTCACTCTAGTTGATGTTTTTGGAGGAACCGAAATACCACCGGATGCTCCATGTTGTTTTGATTCTAGAGTTTCACCATCATTTATTTGGAGGGAACCTCTCCATGTTATTTTGATTTTGAGCTTTGATTTTTCTCGTTTGAGAAATTCGAAAATAAAATTTTGAATTGAAAAACTTGGGTATTTAGATCTAAATTTGTCATCTGAAAATTATTGAATGCATAGCATCTATTATAGGATATCCTCTTGTTGGTTGCATACGATTTAGATATGATTGTTACTTTGTTTATGTTGTTTGAGTTATGATAGAGATAGCTAGTATATTTCTCTTGTATCAATATAACTCTTTTAGATTTTGTAAGGACATGAATGCAAGGGATTGCCATTTGATTCTTGCGCACCTATGTTCGCAGAGAGATAATAAAATACTTGCCATAATATGAATCAAACGCAAAAAGGTACGTAAAAAAATTTAGAAAACTTGAATTGGTTGATGATTTTATGCCCAGATATGGGAAGCCACTTGGCTTTTGTTTTATTTTAATTGGTTTAGAGCTCGTAGAGGCCATTTGTAGTTGTTCTGATCAAGCCGCGCAAAGGAGACGCTGGCAAAAATTAACGAAAATCTAAAGAGTTGGAAAATTTTTAAGAAGTTTTGGAAAAAATTTAACAAATAAAGATTTCCTTGATTATGTCTTGGAATAAATGAATAGAAGAGAATTAGTTGATATAGATAAATGAATTTAAAAGACTTGGAAACTTCGGAATCTATTCCGGCTAATGGGTTTTGAAAATAAGTTCAATAACTCATTTTAATTAATAGTTTTAAACTTACGGGTTTGGAACATTTTCTTCCTTAGAAATTTCGGGGACGAAATTCATTTAAGGGGGAGAATGTAACGACCCAAAATTTTGATTATTTAATTTTAAAGGTTTAATCAATTTTAAATATTTAAATAATTGAATTTTGGAATTTAATAATTTATAATTCAAATAAAGGGCATATTTAAATATTTGAATTGTGGGTTAAATGTTAATTAAATGGATTCGATAATTTTATTTAACTCCATTTAACTAATAAATAATATTGGAGAATTCAATTTGTAAATTTATTTACAAATATAAATAAATCGGGTTTAAATATCAATAATTAAATATTTAAATCCATGAAATTAGCCTTTCGGGGCACAGTCTCGGATCTTGATGAAACCAGTTTCATTGGATCCGTAATACTAAATTATATTATGTTGTTGAATTTCGTAGCAATCCGACGTATCGTTTGGTCGTGCGAGATCGAAACGCGTTGAAATTAATATCAGAAATTTAAAATAATAACTAGGTCCAAAAACCTATATTCTACATACGATCGAATTAGGTCTCGAAACAAGTTCCATTGCATTCGGAATAGGGGTAAAACATTAGGAATGCCAGGTGGCATATCTCATTTAGAGTTCGACATTTTCGAGTATATTTTGCTAAATAGTTTAAAATTAAAATAATATTTATATGCACATAACCACCATATCAAACCATCATTTCATAGCCCACACACCCATCATTTCACGGTCCACAAACATTGTTGGCTCGAGAAGTCCTTTTGTTATGATAAAAGAAAACATGATCATTTTATTTTTATTTTTATTCTATTTGGTTATAAAGAAATCAAAAGAAATCAACACTTAAGCATTATTTCCAATTCATATTTCCACATATTCCCCTTCGCCTCTTTTTTGGCTTATTCAGCAGTGAACAAAGAAAATAAACCACCTCATTAGAAATTCAAAAGCAATTCAAATTTAAGTCATAAAAATATAAAGCTTTTATCTTTGAGTTGTTAGTTGTGAGATCTGCTTGGTAATGGGTTTTAGGAGGGGTGTGGCATTTTCTTTTTGTATTCGACAGTAAGTGTATGTTACTAGGGTTGCGATTTGGAGTAAATCGAGGGTGGATTAGGCTAAGCGGAGGGCATAATTGGATTCTTGAGGCAAGGAGCACCATTATCTGAAAGTTCGTCAACTCTGGTTGTATTTTGGTCGTCGCGTCGATGTGCTTTGGTGATTGAGGTTCCCAGGTCGCGTCCCCAAGTGCAGCGCCGAACTCGACAAGAGGAGGTGTGATGCGGAGAGGGTGAGTCGCTGAGTGCATCGCATTCGTTGGAAGGGGTTTCCGTTGGGTGTGGCCTGCGCTAAGGGGAGGTATTTGCATCATTGTCCTGTTGCAGGTAGGAGCTTTGGTTGGAAAATGATAGGGTGGTGTGGAGGTTGCGAGGAATCGAAGGCAGCGCATAGAGAAACTCGATGGAGGTATTAGTTTATAGTTTCGTCAAGGGGAGGCTGAGATGTAGGAGTGCGTGTGTAATGGTGGAGATGGGTTTACTGTACATGTATGTACAGGGGAAGAGGAGTTTAGGGAAGATAAGTTGACAAGGGTAATTAGCTAGTTTTATTTTGTAATTAATGAATAATTAATTACTTTAATTTATCTCATCCTTATAAAATCGATAACTATTTCATACGAGGTCGAAATCGAGCGCAGCGAGTTGTAGTGTACTCATATGAACATTATCTTTGTTTTGGAGTTGGGTTGAAGGAGATTAGAGCTTGTAGAATTACAAGCTAAAACCGAACGCCCGTTCGATTTTGGTTCAAAACAAAATGATTCGGCTATAACTAGAATCAATGTGAGTTTAACTCACATTTAATTTTATTATATCATATTAATGATGTTAAAATCGTTTATTGATTGCTTGGATGTTAGTTAAAATTGTTTGATTGTTTATTTGGTTGAATTTCCGTTTGGAAAATGGATGACATATTAATTTGATCGTTATAAACCCCTATGATTATCTCTATATTATTGGTAACCATTGTTTTGCAGGGAAACTCTGTAAAGAGACCCAATGGGGGTTTCTCGACCGTAAATTATTTATTTACATCATTATGTTGTAATATTGATCGTTAATTAAAATAAAACCCTGGTATTCCATTTAATAGATTAAATGTTGTTATAGCAATATTTTCTACATCTTCATTCATTCAATTTCATCACCAAAACATTATCATTTGAACTTGAGCTTGTTTTCGCTACGAAGAATATTGACAACTTATTAATCATTTTGATTAATGATAATTTAAAATTAATTATTCATTTTAATTAATTTGAGATTAATTAACCAATTTAATAAATGATGATTAAAAATTAGTTTATCTTTAGATTTAATTAATCATTTTTGCTAATGATTGTTTTATACTTAATTAATCATTTTTACTAATGATTATTTGAGTTTAATTAATTATTTTAATTTAAGGATAATAGGGTTCAATTAATTTATTGAACTTTATTAATTATTGTAATTACTAATGATGGGATTGAATTAATTATTTCAATTAATGATAATTAAATTTAATAATCATTTTAATTAATAATATTTAAAAGTAATTAATCATTTTCAATAATGATATTTGAATTTAATTAATCATTTTAATTAATGATTGTATTAAAATTTAATTAATTGTTTTAAATAATGATTTTTTTGAATTTATTTAAACCAGTTTAATTAATAATGTTTTATAATTAAATGAATCATTTTAACAAATGATTTTTTAATTAATGGTTTATCTAACGGAGTTTGAATTTAATTAATCCGATTAATTTATGATTATTTTAAACTTCATTAATTCTTTTAATTAATGGAATTTAAAATTACTCATCATTTTAATTAATGATATTTGAGATTAATTATTCATTTAATAAATAACTATTTGAATTTATAAATCTTTTTAATTAATTGATTTAATAAAGGAGATTAAAGTGAATTAACTAATATAATAAAATTTGTTTTAATAAACTGATTTAAAGTTAATAAACTGATTTAATAAAGATTTTAAAGTTAATTTTCCAATGTTATAAAAGTGTTGGAAATAATTATCTATTTTACTATAGGTAATGAATTGTTTGCTTAAAGGGATTTTAAATGTGATTAATTATCTTTCGGGATAATTAATATTGTTTTGTTTGAAGTTATGAAAATTAATTAGAACTCGATTATTAGGATGTTAAGTTGGATAATCTTCTGGGTGCTCGGTCTAATGTTGGTTTAGGCTTGCGGGGTCGCGTACTTGGAAAGATCTTCTCTTAACGTTTCAACAACCAGGAACTAATTCTAAAAGTGTTTTACCAATATGAAAATCAAGCCAAAAAGTTCAGTTCGATTTTTTTTTAAAAAGAAAAAGTTTGATTCGTTTATGAAAATGAATTATTTCTATAAAGCGAATCACTTATATGGAAACGATTTATTTGTATAATTATCATTAAACATCGAAGAAGTAGGCTTGTCGCTATTTCGAAAGTTAATAATTATGTGGCATAACTTTGAGGTAACACTACCTTGACTTGTCCGGTATTATTGTTAACCCAGAAATAGTACAAGTTTGAATTCAATCAGTGGTGATAAGTATAGTATGCAAGACTTAATTTCCATATACGATCGTTTTATGTCCTCGATAGTTGGTATCTCATCTATTGGTTACTTCAGCCACTTTATTTCGTCACTCTAAGACGATGTATTGCTTATTTGAGCTTTGTTATCCTTTGTTGGAAATGACTAAACCCAAAGAGCGAGTGGGGGCCAAGCTATGTGGGGTTGCCCCCATTAGGTTATCTTCACATCCACTCTAGATTGAATTCAGTGTTGTGCATTGAGATGTGAAATACTTGGATACTCGGTAATAGTTGGCGGGTTCTGGCTTGGAGGTTTCCGAGAGCCATCAGAGTTATCAAGTATATTTCTAGAGTTATACTTTCGGTAAGGGGGGAGCACCCTCCTAGTCATTTGTTGGAAAATTTCCTTTCCTTATTTGATTCAAAAACCCTGAATTTGTTTTATCTCTAAATTGCCATGAGTAGAGACAACTCCTCATCATGGCATTTAAGTACTTTATTTAGTCCATTCTATTGAGTTTGAACTGTTAACTTATTTAGTCCAATCTATCAAGTTGAACTGTTTTCCTTGTTCTATCCATTCTGTCCAGTTTGGATTTTACTCGGTTTGTTTTCATTCTTTTAAGTCTGGTTTAATATTATTTATGCTCAATCATATTTGGATTTGTTTCCTGTTATTTATTTCTGCTCTTGCCTGTATGGATGTTATTCTTGTGAGGTAAAAACTCTTTCCGCGTTAGCGGCGTGGTCTTACAGAATTTTTATATATGTTTCCCCTTATTCGAGTTAGCTCGTGCTAGTATTTCAAGACTGATCCGGGTGTTATTTATTTATAATGCTCGGGTCAGACTGTGTATTTTCCCAGGTTGCCTTTGGTGTTATGGAAATCATGGAGAGGAGCCGAAGATTCACCTAACGTAGTATTTTATTTTTCTGCTGTATTATATAGTATACCTATGGGCATTTGTAAGGTTGGGATTTTATAATTGTCCAGCTAATAAGGTTCGTTTTTAACTCTGACATACTCTGTATGTTTGGAGTGACAGTTTCTACAGTCCTTGTTATATTATATGTTGTTGGTTCCGTTGTGAGATTATGTTTTTCTCTGTTTTCTATTCTTTTCATTTACCCTAACAATCTAACCCTTTTGTCGATTATATGCGCGACATTTAAAAACAGCAGTAGTGTTTAGTGTTGACTTTTGATGGTCAAAAGGGCGGGTCGTTACAAAGTGGTATCAGAGCACAAGGTTAAGCGAGAACCTTGGCTGTGGTAGGGTTTGGCTCATTAAAGATAGGGTAAGCAACACCCTAGAATGAGTTTGAGAGTATTATATATACGAGAGCGTATTTGTTAATGTTATAAAAACATATTATGTTAATTGGTCTTTTGAGTTTTTACGAATGCTGGTCGAGACGTGGGATGCAAAGGTATTGATAGGGGTTTCTAAACACTCGACCAAGGCCAATGGACATGGTATTGAAACTTTTGAAATTTTTGGAAAATTTTATATTTTTCATAGGATTATATTTTATATATATAAAGGAATAATTTTCAAAACTCTATGTAGTTATATAGTGAGTTGGGTTAAATGTGATAATATTTCTTTATTATCACTATAAATTGTTCGGTTATGCTTAACTTAAATGAAAAGCATAGACTGTTGTGTGTTGATTGCTAAATTATGCTCGATTTATTTAGGAGCATTTATCGCTTGATTTAAAACGAACCCTCTGTGAATTAATTTTAACACTTTGACTATAAGTTGTTCGAAGAATATGATTAAATTAGGAGTTCACTGTTTAATAATGGTGACTTAAGAATTAAACTTTATAAAAAGTTGTAATATAATCCAAATAGTGGAATAAGATATTTAGAGAATAAATATTGAAGATAATTCTATTGTAAATAAGAAGGAATATTATATTATGAAATAATTTTTATATAAAGGAAATTTATATAGATTTAGTTTGTAAAAATGTGTTTAAAAAGGATTTTGAATTTAAATCCCTTTATTTTTGAAAAATAATTTCAGAAAGGTTTTTGAGAAAAAAGATGAAATAGCAGTACTTTCGAAAGTAATTGAAAATGAAATTATTTTAGGAAGTAAATTTTAAAGGAATGCATTTTCTTTGGGATAATTAGGAGAAAATTGATTCGTTTAGTTTTGTGGCAATCTGAATAACCTTCTAAGTGACGATCAGATGTTTGCTTAGGCGAACTTGTGGAATACTTAGTAAATTATTCTCCTTATCACTGTGCAATCGAAATGAGTTCAAATTCGAATAAATCCAAAGTCGGTTTTAATAGATAAATTGTTTGAAGTTATTATATATAAAATATATGAAGTATGCTTGCAAAGGTAAGTTTTAAATTAAAACCAAGTATCTAATTTTTAAGTTCCCTTAAATGGGAATTGTTTTTCAAAACAAAAGGTATTAGTAATAAGAGATTGTTTTGATAAATGGGATTTTCCCCTTAGATATGATAAGGGGTAAATTAGAAACAACTAAATTAGGTTAGATGAAATCAGAAGGTTTTGATAAACATTGTTTTTATTGAAATCATATAATTGTTTAAAACATCTAAGTAGTATGAACTACTTGTTGATTGGGTCAACCCATAAATATTATTAGTTTTGACACTATATGTTAAAAAGGTTAATAGGTTGACCCGGTTTTCAGAAATCATAAATTGATTTGATCTCCATTTGGGTCTTTGAAAAGGTTAAAATTAAAATTTATATGTACTCTCAGGATATAAAAGAATATTATATAAGTAAATAAAGGGAATAAGTTATGATTTGATGTTTTATAAATAAATAACTTTATAAGGTATTTTAAACTTGGGTGAGAAATTAAGAGATAACTCATAAATAATTTTAGTATTGAATAAAATACTAAGTGAAAATATAAGTGTATTAGAAATTAATATAATTAAGAAACTAATAAAATATAGAGTATTACTTTCCATTTTGTCCAAGTTAGTTTGGATAATCTTCTAAGCAATAACAAATGGCTAACGAGCAAAACGGTACGCTTAGATAATTATCTATATTTTTGGACAATCAAGAAAGTTTTGAACCTAAGTTAAAATTTGTTCGTTAGTCATTTGACATTTTAAAACAATGTTAAGTGATAATTTTTCCCTTGTGGAATTTGAGTGACTGTTAGTGTTAGTTTATTCCTTCATGGAATTTGATTGATTGGATTTGATTGAATTGAATTGGTTGTCTGTGTAATTTCATATACCATTGTATATAAAGTTTAAATTTATAGACAAAGGAGTTTGAACTATTGTTATAAGGAACTAAATTCCGGTGATTTTGAAAAGGATGATTTTTGAAATTTTTTGGAAAGGAATGACATTTGTTCACTCTAATTGATGTTTTTGGAGAACCGGAATACCACTGGATGCTACATGTTGTTTTGATTCTAGAGTTTCACCATCATTTATTTGTAGGGATCCTATCCATGTTATTTTGATTTTGAGCTTTGATTTTTCTCATTTGAGAAATTCGAAAATAAAATTTTGAATTGAAAAACCCGGGTATTTAGATCTAAATTTGTCATCTGAAAATTATTGAATGCATAGCATCTATTATAGGATATCCTCTTGTTGGTTGCATATGATTTAGTTATGATTGTTACCTTGTTTATGTTGTTTGAGTTATGATATAGATAGCTAGTATATTTCTCTTGTATCGATATGAATCTTTTAGATTTTGTAAGCACATGAATGCAAGGGATTGCCATTCGATTCTTGGGCACCTGCATTCGCAGAGAGATAATAAATTACTTGCCAAAATATGAATCAAACGCAAAAAGGTACGTAATAAATTTAGAAAACTTGAGTTGGTTGATGATTTTATGCCCTAGATATGGGAGGCCATTTGGCCTTTGTTTTATTTTGATTGGGTTGGAGCTCATAGAGGCCATTTGTAGTTGTCCGATCAAGCCGCGCAAAGGATACGCCGGCAAAATTTTGTGAAAATCTAAAGAGTTAGAAAAATTTTAAGAAATTTTAGAAAATTTTTGACAACTAAAATTTGATTTCTTGGATTATGTCTTGGAATAAATGAATAGAAGAGAATTAGTTGATGTAGATAAATGAATTTAAAAGACTTGGAAACTTTGGAATCTATTCCAACTAATGGGTTTTGGAAATAAGTTTAATAACTCATTTTAATTTATAGTTTTAAACTTAAGGGTTTAGAACATTTTGTTCCTTAGGAATTTCAGGGACGAAACTCATTTGGGGGTAGGGGAGAGAATGTAATATTTAAATAATTAAATTTTGGAATTTAATATTTTATAATTCAAATATAGGGCATATTTAAATATTTGAATTGGGGATTAAATGTTAATTAAATGGATTCAATAATTTTATTTAACTCCATTTAGCCAATAAATAATATTAGAGAATTCAATTTGTAAATTTATTTACAAATATAAATAAATCGGATTTAAATATCAATAATTAAATATTTAAATCCGTGAAATTAGCCTTCCGGGGAATAGTCTCGGATTTAATGAAACCAATTTCATTAGATCTGTAATACTGAATTATATTACGCCGTCGAATTTCGTAGCAATCCGACGTATCGTTTGGTCGTGCGAGATCGAAACGCGTTGAAATTAATATCGGAAATTTAAAATAATAACTAGGTCCAAAAACATATCTATTGCATACGATCGAATTAGGTCTTGAAACAAGTTCCATTGCGTTCAAATAGGGGTAAAACATTAAGGAGGCCAGGCGGCATGTCTTGTTTGGAGTTCGACATTTTCGAGTATATTTTGCTAAATAATTTACAATTAAAATAATATTTATATGCACATACCCACCATATCAACCCATCATTTCATAGCCCACACACCCATCATTTCGCAGTCCCCAAACATTGGTGGCTCGAGAAAAACATTGGCGGCTTGAGAAGTCCTTTTGTTATGATAAAAGAAAACATAATCATTTTGTTAAAAAAATCAAAAGAAATCAACACTTAAGCATTATTTTCAATTCATATTTCCACATATTTTCGTTCACCTCTTTTCTAGCTTATTCAATAGTGAACAAAGAAAATAAACCCACCTCATTGAAAATTCAAAAACAATTTAAATTTATGTCATAAAAATATAAAGCTTTCCTCTTTGAGTTGTTCGTCATGAGATTTGCTTGCTAATGGGTTTTAGGAGGGGTGCGACATTTTCTTTTTGTATTTGAAAGTAAGGATATGTTACTAGGTTTGCGATTTGGAGTAAATCGAGGGTGGATTAGGCTAAGCAAAGGGCATAATTGGATTTTTCGAGGCAAACAACACCATTATCTAAAAGTTCGTCAACTCTGGTTGTGTTTTGGTCGTCGTGTCGATGAGCTTCGGTGATCGAGGTTCTGAGGTTCTTAAAACATTTTTCACTTTTGAGTTTATTATTTAAAAGACTTAATATAATTTTCCATAAATCCATTTATTATCCAACTTTATAAAAATATTCACAGGTTTTCTAAAATATTTCATAACTCTGAATTTTTCAAGAATTTACTTATATACACAAAGTTGTCTCAACTTTCCATATAGTTGTATTATTCACAAAACTATACTATTAAACCATATTTGATTACTCTTCTAAATCCATATTAAAATATAACCGTTTTATATAAAAATAAATAAATTTTATACTTTTCAAAACTACATTTCCAAATTGCATGATCCTATATTATTTATTTAATAAAATCGTAATACTTATAATCCAAATCTATAATCACTTTTATGTAAAAATAGATTAGATTTGTACTTCCAAAGTCATATTTCCAAATCCATAAATATTTTACTAAACATGCTTAATATATAAAATAACTTGCTAAAAAAATATTTTCAATATTTATTAACTTAATTTAGAAATAATTCTAAGATTTGTAAATATAAATAATTCCTTTTCGTAAAATTACTTGTATATGAAGCTTATTTATTTATTTCATTTAACTCAAATTTATGATTTAAAAATCTACAATTTTGACCACATAAATCCCATAATTTTACAAAATATAAAACATGAAAGTTGTAGATAAAAGTCTCAGCTTTCAAACAAAATAAAGATCATCAAATTTGGATTTACAATTCAATAGTTATGACCAAAAAAAATTCAAATTTAAATTTATTAACTCTATAATTTATTAATAGGGCATCGACATAGAAATGAATTTTTGACCATTTAAACTTCAAAACTATGCAAAACTAAAAACATAAAATTGTAGCACAAAGATTATGCTTTCCATAAATTGAAAATTGATCAAAATCCGGTAAGAAACGAGAAAGTTATGCTTAAATTACTAATAAAGTTTTAGCTCAAAAGGTTTGATAGGGCAGAGACTATTACTCTGTTAAAAACCCCGATTTTGACCCAGAAATCTTCAAAATATGAGAAGTGATTACAACAAAAGTTCTTCCTTAGGGAATTATATTTCTACGGCATTAAGATTCAACACAATTGGATTCATCAATCAAAAGTTATGTCCATTTTACTCTCAGGTATTAACTCTGAAATTTTTTATATGGCCTTGCTATAACATCAATTTCAAACACAATTTCAACCCATTAATCAGCAAAATTTCGAAATATTATTAATAGATAACTTTTAGCCAATTGAATGAATTTTCTACCACAATAAGATTGAGTCAATTTGTATTATTTTACCGCATGTTATCGCTGTTTTACTACAGTGATTTTTGCACCAAATTTCCAGCAAGCAATAACACAACAATCACACAAGTTTTCGACCAAATTGCAAACAATTCAATCAACAATTATTAAAACGATTATGTACAGCAAACAAAGATTTCAAAATTGGTATGCGAGTGATTAACTCACCTTTTCCCTTGCCATAGCTTTCTAGAACCCATAATACAATCATTTCAACAATTCCTAAATTAGTTTCAGCAAATAAAAAAAAGGTTACAACCCTAGATCAAAATTTCTATAGAGATTAATCAATGATTTAATCATAAAAGATGATAGAAAAGATTACTAGAAGTTGTTTTCTACTAAAATTAGGCAAAATCCCTTTGATTTGCTTCTTAATTTTGGAACTAGGAGGCTATGGTTTTTTCTTTAGTTTTCCCCTTTCTCTATTTTCAAATTGAAGTTTGCAAAGAAGAAACATCGATGGTTTTCTTTACTGTCTTTTGGTTTTTGAGTTGTGCTATGTACAAGAAATGTTTTCTTGTGAGAAAATTGCATAAGAAACCTTTTAATTTTGCCTAAGTGAGGCTATGGGCTTGTAATTACTTAAGGCCCAACGAAATAAATTAAATTCAAATATTCAATTTTAAGTTATCTCTTATACCGATTAAATTAATTCAACTAACAAAAGCTAAGTTATTTATTGATTTAGCCCTTTTTAAACTCTTTATTTAAAATAAATATTATCCCATTATATTTGGTACTCAAAATAAATCTAATTTTAAAATTCAAGTTTATTTTCTTACTAATGATTTATTTTAATTATCAAATGCTAAGAATTGATAATCAATAAATTATTCAAAGCAAATTATAATTTCATAATTTATATTACAAAATCCTAAAAATATTAATTAACCATAATGAACCGTAATTAATTTGGCAATTAAAAATAGGGTTGTTACAGACTTCCCCCTTAAAGAAATTGCGTCCCCGCAATTTCCTTAACAAAAGAATCTATAATGTAAATTTCTTCTTAAAACAATTATTTTCTAACTGATTTCTAATTTCATTTCCAAAAAATTCAATTAATACCACTGCAAATTATAATGCTAGAAATCAAAAAAAAAATTAGCTATCAAAATTTCTCAAAATTATCAAAAAATATTTTTACGCCCTAAATTTACGGAAAATTTCGCCAGCGTCTCCTTTACGCGGTTAGCGTTTCGAAAATTTACAATAGGTATATAATCTCATAATATACATCTCATCTCAAGGATGAGGCATCCCGTAAGGAAAACAAAAAACGCAATATGTAATCCAAGGTACGTACCTTATTGAAATATTAGCGAGTCCGCTAATATTCCTTAAGTAAATAATTTATAATCTTTTAAACGATATCTACTTAACATCAGATACCTGCACCTATCTCAAAAATTCATATTAGTGTTTAATATCAAATTTATATCATATAGGAGATATTAATAATTCATGATTACATTTTAGTTAGATTGACATCATAATATTCCATAATGAAAAAAATCCATACTTAAATTCCAAATTTTAAATATTACTTATGTCAAAATGTCACGTTCGATGTTTAGGAATCCCTATCGATAACATGGCGTCCTACATATCGATTAGAATCCTTAAACAATGTCCGGATAAGTCAACATAATAGATAATCACATGTTTAGATGCATTTATTTTATTATCACTAATATCCATGCATCCAATTTTAAATAAATGCAAGCAACAATCAATTCCTAGCAACCAATCAACCAAAACATACGTAATCACTAACAACGGGACTATTCAATGTCTTAAATTCCTCTGCGCAACTCTGATTAATTCTACTCCATTTAACTCTTAAACTTATTTACTCAATTTTCTCTAATTCTCTTATTTAAAAGAAAAGTTGTTTGATTCATTCCAGTTTAATTCGAAAATTTTCTAAACTCTAAAAGATTTTACTAATTAATTTCCAAAAGTTTTAATGTCACAAATTCCAATTTATCAATTTAAAATTTTCAAATAAATTTACGCTCCAAATGATTATCCCGATAATCATTTTATATTCATATCTCTAATTAGATAATTAATATAACTATCTGCGACACACCCCAAGGGACAAGACTATAAGTCATCTAGGTCTTGGATCCGTAATATTATATGCTATAATGTTCTGACACAGTTCTGATACCAACTGTAATAACCCCACTGCGATGCCCATATTAGCGAAGAACATTACAAGTAATGTCGTCTGCTAATCTAGAGAATACGGCTTGTTAAAGGCGATCGAATGTGAATATATCTTTATACTAACACTAACACGTCATTTATACCTTTTCACTTAATATCTGAACTGAATTTGATGTGTACAATATTAATACAAAGTAATAGACATACCGATTTCAAAGATTCAGAACAATATATCATATAAATAACAGTCGCAGATCACAGCGGAATAAATCTCAACTTATACATATACAAATTTTGAGTTTACAAAATGAAATAATAAACTCGATTGTTATATAGTTTTACAATTCTCTAATCTCAATCGTACATCTTATAAACATATTCACAAATTTCCTAAATGCGATAAACTAAAAAGTCAAAAGTGTTTATCTCCTTGCTAGCCTAAACATCCAAAGGTCAACTTGTCCTATAACCTGAAAAGTCTCGGCCTGACCTGAGCAAAATAACACCTGGGTCAGACTATCTCTAAACATCTAATAGAATGAGAATAGAATATAACACAAGAATAAACAACGTATAAGTAAATACAGATGTCCATGAAATAACGAGTCACATGAATTAATTTAACTTAGAATTCATCACAAGGCACATGGTTATACATTTAAGTCACAAACACATATTAGTCACTAAACACTGAATTCACAGAACAAGACACAATATCTCTAAGCATGCAAATATCAATGATTAACTTAGAACAGGATTATAAGTTCAAGTCACAGACACGAACTATTCCCTAAACACAGAATAATAGAATTAACTTAACATCCATCACAAGACACAAGAACGTATATTTATTTCACTAACATAAGATACAAGAATATATATTTATTTCATTAACACAAGACACAAGAGTATATATTTATTTCACTAACACCGACAAAAGAATATATATTTATTTCATGAACATAGAATAGTCACAGAATCCAAATATCCAGAATCCAAGAAATCTTAATCCAAACCGATCGTAATGATCGCCCAAAACAATCGCAATGATCGTACTCAAAACCTGTGGCAAACAAACAAACAAATTGGTATCACTCGAACCAATATGATACCAAGGATCGTACTCAGACCAAGAACACAGAATGATCTCAAGGATAGTCCATACCGATCAAGGTGATCGTAGAAACCATGGCTCGATAAATCTACATTTGTTTAATATTATTATGTTACAATATTCGAAAAGAAATCCAGGTGTAACTTCTTAAGGATCAAGCAGCCATTTGTCGCACACCAAAAGAGAGTAAACTCTAAAGTGCAAATAATATCACCTTTAGTAATCACTAGAATTTACCCAATACGACCCATACCGTAGAGTGAAATCCAAGTATTTACTAAAAGCTAATAAATATCACTTATTATGGATACCACTAGAAAACCTGAACTACATTCTCTTAAGGATCTAGCAACCACTGGTCGTACAACAGAAGAGAATACAACTTTAAAGTGTTAAGTACTTTCCCAAATACGACCATAAGATTTAACCAAGGCATCCCATACTCCCCAGTGGAATTCGATTATTCACTAATGGGTTAGTAAATTCCACCCAAACATTGTATTCAATGAGTTATACCATATTCAATGAAGCGTTATTCGAAAGCATTTAAGCCAATCGATAAAACTAAGTCGATTATCATTACTCCTCAAATTATAGAATTAAGGTTCTCAAAACATTTTTCTCTTTTGAGTTTATTATTTAAAACACTTATTATAATTTTCCATAAAATGCATTTATTTTTTAACTTTATAAAAATATTCACAGATTTGCTAAAATATTCCATAACTCTGAATTTTTCAAGATTTTACTTATATACATAAAGTTGTCTCAAATTTCCATATAGTTGTATTATTCACAAAACTATACTTTAAAACCATGTTTAATTACTCTTCTAAATCCATATTAAAATATAACCATTTTATTTAAAAATGAATTGATTTTATACTTTTCAAAACTACATTTCCAAATTCCATGAATCTTATATTATATATTTAATAAAATTGTAATACTTATATTCCAAATCCTTAATCACTTTTATGTAAAAATAGATTAGATTTGTATTTCCAAAGTCATATTTCCAAATCCATAAATATTTTACTAAACATGCTTAATATATAAAATAACTTGCTAATTTTTTTTTAATATTTATTAACTTAGTTTAGAAATAATTCTAATATTTGTAAATATAAATAATTCCCTTTTGTAAAATTACTTGTATACAAAGCTTATCTATTTATTTCATTTAACTCAAATTTATGATTTAAAGATCTGCAGTTTCGACTACTTAAATCTCATAATTTTACAAAACATAAAACATGAAGTTGTAGATAAAAGTCTCAGTTTTCAAACAAAATAAGATCATCCAATTTGGATTTACGATTCAAAAGTTACGACCGAAACTTTTTTCAGATTTAAATTTATTAACTCTGTCTTTCATTGACATGGTAGCGACAAAGAAATGAATTTTTGACCATTTAAACTTCAAAAATATACAAAACTCAAAACATGAAAGTTGTAGCACAAAGTTTATGCTTTCCAAAAATTTAAAA
Organism: Allium fistulosum; assembly: GCA_030737815.1. Taxonomy (NCBI): domain Eukaryota; kingdom Viridiplantae; phylum Streptophyta; class Magnoliopsida; order Asparagales; family Amaryllidaceae; genus Allium; species Allium fistulosum. Next base: position 659,565,155 of record CM060908.1, on the reverse strand, counting down.
CTGATCAAAATCCAGTAAGAAACGGGAAAGTTATGCTTAAATTACTAACAATGTTTTAGATAAGAAGATTTGACAGGGCTGAGACTATTACTCTGTTAAAAAACCTGATTTTGACCCAGAAATCTTCAAAATATGAGAAAGTGATTAAAACAAAAGTTCTTTCTTAGGGAATTATCTTTCTACTGCATTAATATTCAACACAATTGGATTCATCAATCAAAAGTTATGTCCATTTTACTCTCAGGTATTAACTTAGAAAATTTGTATATGGCCTTGCTATAACATCAATTTCAAACACAATTTCAACCCATTATGCAGCACAATTTCAAAATATTACTAAAAGATAACTTGTAGCTAATTGAATGAAATTTATACCACAAAAAGATTGAGTCAATTTGGATTATTTTACCATATGTTATCGCTGTTTTACTGCAGCGATTTTTACATCAAATTACCAACAAACAATAACACAACAATCACACAAGTTTTCGACCAAATTGCAAGCAATTCAATCAACAATCATTCAAACAATTATGTGTAGCAAACAAAGATTTAAAAATTTGTACGTGAGCGATTAACTCACCTTTTCCCTTGCCATAGCTTTCTAGAATCCATAATACAATCATTTCAACAATTCCTAAATTATTTTCAGCAAATAAAAACAAGAAAGGCTACAACCCTAGATCAAAATAGAGATTAATCAATGATTTAATCATAAAAGAAGATAGAGAAGCTTACCAGAAGTTGTTTTCTACTAAAATTAGGTAAAAGCCCTTTGATTTGCATCCTAATTTTGGAATTAGGAGGCTAGGGTTTTTTCTTTAGTTTTCCCCTTTCTCTATTTTCAAATTGATGTTTGCAAAGAAGAAACGTGGATGGTTTTGTTTACTATCTTTTGGTTTTTGAGTTGTGCTATGTACAGGAAATGTTTTCTTATGAGAAAATTGCATAAGAAACCTTTTAATTTTGCCTAAGTGAGGCTATGGGCTTGTAATTACTTAAGGCCCAACAAAATAAATTAAATTCAAATATTTAATTTTAAATTATCTCTTACACTAATTAAATTAATTCAACTAATCAAAGCTAAGTTATTTATTGAGTTAGCCCTTTTTAAACTCTTTATTTCAAATAAATATTATTCCACTATATTTAGTAATCAAAATAAATCTAATTTGACAAATTCAAAATTATTTTCTTACTAATGAATTATTTCAATTATCAAATGCTAAGAATTGATAATCAATAAATTATTCAAAACAAATTTTAATTTCACAATTTATATTACAAAATCCCAAAAATTATAATTAACCATAATTAATTGTAATTAATTTTGCAATTAACAACTGGGTTATTACAAGCGGTCACCCCATTCTAGTTGTCCCTTTTAGAGTTGGTTTGCGTGCAAACACCGTGGTAGTATAAGACCTCGGTGTCAAGGGGGTGAGGTAATCAGGTCTGCCATGTTAAAGGGGCAGCCAGCTTTGTGTTAGCATTAGTGCATTTTCTAGCGGTGTATTATCGAAAGTTAGTCCCTTACCTTGCTATCGTTGGGATCCAATCCCCGGTACGTGCCTTACGGTTTTGATTATAGAGCCTAGTGTTGAAATGCGAGATGCAATCATTTCAGCTATTTCCTCTATTTACTCTAAACCCAGACACTATTATAATATCATTGGATCTTGATATAAAACATTTTGGTTATCGTAAGATAAATACCTATCAGTTTTTATGTGCGGTGTGGCCTTACGAGATACCCATTGTTTGAAAGGTTTTCAAATGTAGAAATTAGTTTGGTTGTTACTTGTTATCGAGCTTTACTCTAGCTGGTTTACCAGACTGACCCGGGTGTTATTTCATGTAATGCTCGAGTCAGACCGAGCATGTTTTACTAGGTTTAGCAGGACACTTCGGAGCTGGAGAAGAGCTGAATGACCAAGACGTATTCACGTATTTTACTTCCATTGTTCTATAGAGTATATATGATTGGTCAATGTAAGGACATGCTTCTATAATTGTCCAAATTTAGGACAAGTCTAGAGTACTCCAATGTTGTATATATGAATAAAGATGTTTCCTTTTTGTAAAGATCATTGTGGTATTATATATTATTCGCTCTATTATGAGATTCTGTGTTGTTTAATATTCTTCTATCTTCTACTTTCTTCTTTCACCCTAACGAATCGGTATTTCCGGCACTTGAATGTTTGGCATGTCATATAGTGGACGTATTAATGTCTATTTTCGAGGGTTAAAAATTCGGTTCGTCACATTTGGTATCAGAACTTAGGTTGAGCGAACACATAGGCCTTGATAGGGTAATCTCATTTGGGATAGAATTAGTAAAGTCCTAGATTGAGTGGAGTGTATTATATATAAGAACACGTATTTGTTAGTGTATAAAAATGTTTTGCATTGTGTTGATTTATCTGTTAAGTGGCTTAAGAAATCTGGTCGAGACGTGGGATGCCACGGTATCGATAGGGGATTCCTAAACACTCGAACATGGCAAACTGACACAATATCATTTAAAAATGATAAATGAAATAATTTTACCTAAGGTTATATTTTATATAAAGGAAAGTTTTCAAAATTAATAGCCTATTGGTTGTAATTAATGTTAGGGAGTAATAATGGAAGTGTATTCTAAGGATATTTTACCATGATTACGTAATAAGAAATGGGTATGTAAGAAAGACATGGACGGAGAAAGAGATCGAAGAAGTTAACCGCAAATTATGAAAGGCTCATGGACAGGCCACAAAAATAGTAATAGTTCCAAGTGAAGAGGTATTGGGAGTTCAGAAGAAGCCGACAACCTCAACTAAGAGTAATAGTGTCAATAATCGCAAAAAGAGGAAATTCCTACCGCGTTGGAAGAGACCTTGGGAAGAAAAATCAGAAGAGGGTAGTCAACAAAGGAAATTCTTCAAAAAGGGAAAAGAAATTAGTTGCTACCGCTGTCACAAGATGAGACATACTATGGACAATTGTACCAAAGAAAAGGAAGGGCCAGTAGTTCACAAAGTTTGGGAGAAACATTGCTTCTTTTGCCAACAACTTGGCCACATCAAGAAAGATTTCCCCATGATTCAAAGAGCACTGCAACAGAGGAATTATTAAGAAGAAACCAGCCACCTCGAGAGAGATAATTAAGGGAATATATTTGTGGAAACCAGAGGGTAATAGTAGATAGGGATAAGTATCTTTAGTATGAACTCTTCATATGTAAGGTGTTTGGGAAGTTATGTATAATATGTATACCCTTAAAATGTTTTGAATGATATGCAGTTATCTTTAGTTGCTTATAAAACCTTTCCTTAAACTTATTAAATAGTTAGTAAGAGTTTGAAATTAGATGTTTGATATGAATTCAGGTAATCCAGGAATCATGAATACTAGAGTTTTCGGAACTAAGGGATATATGGTTGAGGAAGATAAAACCCCAATGGGCTTTGCTTCATTATGCCATGATTTTGAGATTTTAAGTCAAAGGAAGTTTTTGGGTTCGGAATCGATCATGGAGGTTAAGAATTGGTTGGGATGGTGTAAGAAGCTACGTAATGACATGATGAATTATATCCATGGACTATTCGAAAGGATGATAAGTAATGCTCTACGGTTTGAAGATTTTGTACCACAGCCATCTACCGTCGCACCAACTGAAGATAAGAAGAGCAAGTTCAAAAAAAAGCTCCTAAATATAGTTGTTTCGGATATGGGGAAAAGGATCACTTTGTTAAAGAATGTAAGGTTGGTAAGAAAAAGAAATGGGAAAAGATGAAGGCTTTTAAGAAGCAAAAGCTTGGAAAACAGATCGCACAAAGGAAATGTTATTGTTGCCACATAAAGGGCCACACTGTCAAGGATTGTCCAATGCTCAAGATAGGGGAGCAGCCTAAACCTTTTGTTATCCTCACAGAAACATCTGCTTCAATAGCAAAAAAAGGAAGGAGTTATGGAAGGATCAGTTTAGCCCCAGGAAGATAAGGACTAGTGTTAGGAACATTATCCTAAGTTGTTCTATGTTTAGTATCTTCTCTTGTATATTATCTTTTGAAGAGCACTTCCCATCTATGATGGAGTCACTTGGTGTGTATCTAGGATTGTGTATTGTTTGAACGATATTCTATCTATGTATCATTTCTTCTATTGTTCTTAGCTGATATTAATCCTTGTTTTACCTCTCTTAACATTGTAGATAGACAAAGACTAAGACTAAGGTTCATGACTTTAGGTTATGTCAAACTCAATAGGTTAAGGGTCAACCCATCATAGGGTATTTTGACTAGAAGGTAGATTAATAAATGAAAATTGAATTCGAATTAATTTAATAAGAGGATTTAACAAACTTGGTTTTATTAAACAATATTTTGGATTTTAACATCTAAATAGTTAGAAGCGAATTAGATTTTAAAATCAGATGTTATATATACTCTTGGGATGTAGAAGAGTATTCCACAAGAAAATTTTAAAATTATTTTGTAAGTAAAGTTATATAACTTAAATGGTTGAACTTAAGTAGAGATTTTGTAAAATATTTTTATATGTTGGAGGATAGAAAATTATTTGTTAAAGAAAAGAAGAATTTTCAAATGAATAATGTTAGGTGTTTTGGGATAGGACTTTGGCAAATTTCAAGGACGAAATTCTTTTAAGGGGGAAAGAATGTAACGACCACAAATTTATCACTTGGATAAATTATATTTATTTTTAAAATATTTAGATATGGGTTTAAAAGTAAGAAATAATCATGTTTTAAGTGATAAATAATAATAATTATTTTGGTTGGGAAAAATATTATGAGCAAATTATCAGGGTAAAATATTGATAATTTGTAATATTGTCCTAGTTAAAATATTGATAAAACAACCGTAAATCATTTTATCGATAAAACTGCTTTTAAACAATAAGGATCGTGCATAGCTTTGGGCACATACACTAATATATGTATTCAAACAAGATTATGAAATAAAATAATTCATTTTATTTTTGGAAAATAAAATGTATTTATGATATCGACAGTTTATCATCAGTTTTTTATATATTTCTTCAAAAATTCAAGTTAACTTTAAAAATTAAATAAATAGGTTATTATTTACAAATAAACCTATTTTAATTATTTAATAATGATGGTAAAATTGTTTTTAAAAATTATTTACCAAAATAGATAGTTCATAGAAAAATAGAAAATGTGACCGCAGAACATTTTTCGGAATTTCGACTTTTCGACACCGGAAAGTTGTTGGGAACGTTGTTCACCTTTGTGCACTATATATACACATATATAGTAGATAATTAACCATATAATAATATACTTAATTATGTATTATCTTATGTTAATTATGTTTAGCAAATGATGTGACAAGACATGGTTTTAAAATAATAACTTATATATATATATACACTAAATCATATCATTATCTCTTGTCATTTCCTTAAGTACCATCATCATTACCCATCATGGCTTAGGGGATGTGACTAGAGAGGGGGAGATCTGACAAATGAGGGGGAGGAAGGTGGTGATGTGACATGTCAAAATGATGACATGTATGATATTTTAAACTATGGATAAAATGGTAATTTTCCCACTTTTATTCATCTATAAATACACACCTGTACACACACATTTTTATTTACATTCTCTCCTTCATTTTCTAAAACTTCCTCTCTTAAATTTCCATTCCAAAACCTTTCTAAGTATTTAAAAATCCTAACTTTTCACTTTAAATCTCTTCCAAATCTAGTTTAAACTTTTCTATATTCATTTCTTCACTTTATTCTTCAAGAAACTAAGCTCACTCCCACCCCACACCACTAGGCCGAGCCACCACATTTTAGGCCGAGCGCATTTGAAGCTCAAAACTCGAGAAAATCTTCACTCTTCGAAGCTCGTGTGTTGTTTCCAAAGTCTAGTCGAAGTTCACTTTATGTTTGCGGAGTTTCAGTGAGTAAAACTACTTTGTTTTGGAAAAGTTTTTGACTTTACTGTGATGTGTTATTGTGGTGATAATATGATAAGAAAATTGAATGGTTATTATGTTGGTCGATGGTGATTTGATGGATGTTTGCGTTTGGTATTGTATTTGAGATTTGAATGTGATGTTGTCGAGTTAGTAAGCATATAACTTTATGTTTATATATGTGTTTCATTGTGATGTTAAAAGTATGGTATTATGGATGTATGGTTGTGATCTAAGAACCAAATGAGTTGAAACAAAGTTAACAACTTTGTGTGTTGCGATGGACGTGAGATCCGATTCGAAATCAAAAACAATGTTTTCTACTTTTAAAGTTTGGAAATTATTTCAAAGTTTCTATCTTTGTTTATAAGTCTCAAAAACTTTAAAAGTTATGTTTCTAAACATGAAATAGGAAATAATAAGCAAGTGTTTTCGTTAAAGTATATTTAAGCGAACTGCGCTCATAGCGATAGTCGCTATGGACGTAGTTCGACAAAATATTCGATTTTCGTTTTAAAACATTTTTTTGAAATGGTTTTCCAAAAAATTTCAAACTTAATTAGTAATATAAAAGAGATTAAGTTCAGTTAAATTAATATTTTATTATTTAATAAAATAATTAAAGGTAATTAGCAGTTAATTAGTAATTAAGTAAGTGATTAGGGTTAAGTGACACTTAAGGTTAATGATTATTAGTAGTTAATAAAGGTTTTAACTAGTGACTAATGAAGATAAAAAGTAATTAAATGGTTAATTATTATTTAATTAAGTTAAGTAGGTTAACTAATTATTATTTAATTAAGTGATTATTTAATTAATTAGGGTTTAGCTAATAATGAATTGATTTAACCTTAACTAAGATACATTAGGAAGTTAATTAGGACTTAACCAAGTCCATTAATTTAATTAAAGTTTAATTATGAATTAATCCTGATTTAATTAAGATATAATTAGGTTTTAAGCTAATTAAAAATATTTTAATCTTTTCAAAACTATTTTTAACTTAATCGGTTATATTTTAAATCAATCTTCTTTTCAAGCTAATTGATTTTAAATCAAAGAATCTCTCGTGTAGACCATTAATTAGCAAATGAATTAAAGTAGTGATTAAAAACGTTGACACGTTTTATGGGAAGTAAGTGACTTGTGTTTAGCACAAACGTCGAATATCGGTAATGTGATAGACACAAGGAAGTTAATTTCAATAAGCAGGTCATGATAACTTAACCATACAGATATGCTTCTATATGTACATTTTTCACCCGATTATGGATTTACCTATATTTATAACTTGGACATCTACCTTTTATTGATTGTGTGTTATGTGTGAATCCCTTACATATATAATGTTTGGCAGTATCTATGATATAACTTAGATAAGTTAAACCTCAATTTAATGATCCATTATAGTCATTGAGCGTCCGTTTGGTTTTGTAAAGTAAATATTTCATTTTCTTTTGAAATGGTCTTCAAAGCTATTCTATTTTGAACAACATATTTGAAGAATGATTTGATAATTGGTTTGAGAAGTTTTATAAATGATTTTGGGGTATTCATAAAAGGAGTTTTAGAAATAGTTTTGGATGTTTATAAAAAGATTTTATAAATGGGTTTGGATGTCTATAAAGGGAATTTTATAAAGGATTATTGAGGATAATTACAATAGGAACTTGAGATTTGGGTTTCTTGAGGTTGACCTTTTAAAAAAATGGTGGAATGGAAGATTCGTTCCACACTTAACACCGAAGGAATAGTGCTTAGAGTTATCATGTTCTCCAATTTAAATAATGTTGTTAATTTTGTTTAAGAGGTTTAGAAATGAGATATCTTATAAATGATTTGTGAATATACTTATGTAAAGGAGATAAGTATATAAATGTTGATAAATATTTGGGATAGGAGATTTATAAATGAAAATGGTTTCGAGGCTTAGCAATTGCTTTGGATAATTAAGTCTCTAGATTTTGTTGTTGTTATTTGATGGTTAAATAACCGACTATCAAATTTGGCCTAATTTTACTTAGGAAGTATGAATGTAAAATTCGAGTTTCCGGGAAGGTCTCGAATACTTACTTCCAAAAGAACCGGGAATGAGTCAACCGGAAATTATCGTTTGTTGGTAAGGAGACACAGGGATCAGATTTATATATCTGAAAACCACTCCGAACAACCATGTACGTTCGACTAGAATACATCTTAATGATGGTTGAAGACGGTGCTCTTAGAAGTGCAAGGGCTACTCTACTAATCCTGAGGGTGATTCCAAAATGGATGTAGTAGAGTTAGTGCCTTCGGTTTCGTTCAGACCAAGAACGAACTTGTATGGATGAATGCTGGCATTGCATTGACGCCTGGAGGGCAGTGTAAGCATTCCAAGATGGATTGCTTTTCAAAAAGAGGGCAGCAGGCTCTATGTTAGCATCAGTGCATTTTCTAGAGGTGTATCATGGAAGGTAGTCCCTTACCTTGCCATCGTTGGGATCCAATCTCCAATACATGCCTTATGGTTTGATTGTAGAGCTTAGTGTTGAAATGCGAGATGCAAGCATTTTAGCTATTTTCTTTATTTACTTTAAACCTAAACACTATAATAATATCACTAGATCTTGATATAAAATGTTTTGGTTATTGTAAGGTAAAAACCCATCCGTTTTTATGAGCGGTATGGTCTTACGAGATACCCTTTGTTTGAAAGTTTTCAAATGTAGAAATCAGTTTGGTTGTTACTTATTATCGAGTTTTACTCACACTAGTTTACCAGCCTGACCCGGGCGTTATTCCATGTAATGCTCAGGTTAGACCGAACATGTTTTACCAGGTTTAGAAACACACTTCGGAGCTGGAGAAGTGCTGAATGGCCAAGACGTATTCGTGTATTTTACTTCTACTGTACTATAGAGTATATATGATTGGTCAATGTAAGGACAGGCTTTTATAACTGTCTAAATTTAGGATAAGTCTAGAGTACTCCAATGTTGTATATATGAATAAAGATGTCTCCATTTTGTAAAGATCATTGTGGAATTATATATTATTCACTACGTTGTGAGATTCTGTGTTGTTTACTTTCCTTCTATCTTCTACCTTCTTTTTTAACCCTAACAAATCGGTATTTCCGGCACTTGAATGTTCGGCATGTGATACAGTGGACGTACGTTGGCGTTAAAATTGGCCACCAACACCTAATTGCAAGCGAAAGCACTAGTATCCAGTCACAGATCACAGATAGAGTATATGTGGGGAGTATAATATGAAGAACAAAAATTAAAATGAAAGCAGTAAAAAAGACGAGATTTATAGTGGTTCGGCTAACTCCGGCCTACGTCCACTCTAGAAAATTCCTTTTTATTATACTGAAATATGATTACAGTTACAAATTGGAATTCAACAATAACAATGGTAGAGTAGCATTTTTGTAGAAGAATATGAAGTGAAGCAGAATGGAGAGCCCCCTTTCTGAAGCCACACCTGTTGTATTTATAGGAGAAATCCCTGCTACAGGGCCTCCTCACGTACATGGGCCCGCCATGACGATTGTCGAGCCCAACTTGTCCATCCTATGCTAACCCAAAGTAGTTCGTGTACTAACCCGAGTACCGACTCGAAGATAAGACAACACCGACCTGAAGTAGGCAATGTGCTGACCCGAAGTAACATAATCTCTAGCCTAGGCCGACCCCATCCAATCTCCTCTCCATGCTGACCCCAAGCTGAGGTAATGCCGACCAGAAGTAAACTAAGCACCGACCCGAAGTCCTTCCTGTAGCCGACCCCTAGCAACTCCAAATGCCGACCCCTTGTTCCTATAGCTGACCCCTTGCTCCTATAGCCAACCCGAAGTGAACACCAAATGAAACCATCTCTTGTCAAAATCCATATTCCAAGTACCCAACGTCGTTTGTCCGTCGAATATGCTGTACCCTGGCATCATATTCATATTTACTATCCGTAATTGATTGTCTATCCATTCTTCTGAACCAAGTCCGTGACATTCTAGGCTCGACAATCGTGAAGTCTATTGGGTTAAATCCACCTGTATACTTCCTTGCCAAAAGGTGGGTTAACAACATATTAGTGTCGATTTTCGAAGGTCGAAAATTCGATTCGTTACATTTACAAAACTCCTTTTATAAATCTCCTTTCTATTTATAAAACTTCTTTTATAAATCTTCTGATTTTAAGTCTCATATACTTATAACCAATCATCGATTTTAAGAAAGGTCTAAAAACTTTCCATAAAATGAACATTCCATATATCACTATAAATTCACAAATGTGTTTTATTTTCAAATTACCAAAATGATATCATTTCCCTTCTATAAAATATCATTTACAAATCTATTCTTATATTAAAGAAAACATTTATAATCTATCTTTCTATACGACATTTTATATAAAGCATTTCAAAAATATTTAATCCAAAATATTTCTATCTTCTTTTAAAATAGAATCGCTTTATTATAAAAGATAAGCCCCTCTTTTCTTTTCTTTATAATAAACATTCACTATAATATTAACTTTTCTTTAAAATAAATACTTCCCGAAATACTTTTAAAACATTTCCAAATAAATTAGAAGAGACTAACAAAATGATTGGAGTAAAATAGAGAAGTTCAAAAACAATTTCTAAATAAAATGTCGTGGAAAATTCCAAAAGTCACATTTAAATTCATTCTCCGAATCAAAACCATTTTCAAATCAAAAACAACAAATCATAGTATTTCAAAAATACTATAATAAGGCCTAGAGCTACTATAGCACTTAACCAGTGCTTTCATTGATCAACACTAAAAGAGTTCAACTTTTGCGACATATCAAAGTCACATCCAACAAGGCCAAACTACCAAGCTTTTGATATTCAAAAATTTATACAATAAGTATATAAATGAAATTAAAATAAAGTTGCCATTTGTTCCCTATGTTCCCTATATTCCATTTCATATGTCATCTGCTTTCCCAAGCGGAAATTCAACCAAACCAAACAAAGAAGTCATTCAAGCACACAAATAATAATTTATATCAACAATATATCATATAGTGTTCATCCAAAGATGAGCTAACTCACCAAAATTCCAGCTAATGCTTATGCGTTTTAGCTCGATCTAAAATCAAATGCGTTCGACTTTAGCTCAAAATCCTACTTGCTCCAAACTTAACGAAATCAGCTTCAGTGCGTATATAACACTCCTACGAGCACAATGCAAATGACCTCGTTTGATTTGTACCTCTTTTGCAAGAGTTACAGATTTTATAAGACATTGAATTATAAAATTATTAATTAACTAAATTAACTTAACTAATTACCTTCATTATCGTCAAACCCTTTCTTTCCCAACCTAGGATGTGCACTGTGCTCCTGGATGCACCCATAGCTGATCATCCTCTCTCCTCTTTTCTCCTTAAATCCTTAATGAAACGATGCACCGCCACCTCCATTCAAATTCACTTCGCAAGAGCTTCGCCCTAACTCAAAATGCGACTACTGCTCTTCATGCGACTGTAGCACATGTCACAATCAACAATAATCGATCGGACCTTCAGGCGACGATGCCTCCAAGTGCGTCTTGCTAGGAGAAATTCATCCATTCCCTCCACTTTGCCTAACTCTCTCTCCATCGCCTACAAACGTAAACCCTAGTGCCATGACCAAAACATTGACCATCGCCAAACATGACCGCATGAAACAAAACTGGTATGGATTTGAAGTTCTCCTCTATACGAACCCAATGGATCCAAAATCGATGAATTTCATTGAGCACGGCTCTAGGAACAATTAAATTTAAATAGCGGCTGTTGGTTTTGTTGGTTACAGGAAATGAAAATAAAGAAGAGAGGGAGAATGGAAGTGATGGAGAGGAAACAAGGGTTTTGGTGGGTTATTTATAATAGAAGAATATTCTTATTAAATTCTCAATTAAAATTGCTTTACATTTCGAGCTCGCACGACCCCACGGTACGTTCGATTGTCATAAAACTCGATGTTGCACATCAACTCATTATTCTGGTATCGGTGGCACTAGTTTTGTCAAAACCAAGATAGTATCTAGAATGAGAATTTCATGCGTCTCGTTTATCGAAAAACAATTTTTAGTCTCATTATCGATATTTATTTAAACTTTTTATTTTTGTAAATATTTTTCTATGATAAGCTCGTCATTATTATTTAATAATTAAAAGGAGTTATTAAGCTTTTAAAATCAATTATTTATATATTTTAAATTAATTAAATATTCACAATCAAAACGATAAAATTCTAGGTCGTTACATCCTTCGCCGCTTAAAAGAATTTTGACCCCAAAATTTCCAAAGGAAGAAAATGTATTCTTAGACTTAGGCTTTTAAAGCCCCTCAAGTTTAAAAAGTTTTGACAGTAGCTCTTTTACACGGCTAGGTTTGAAAAAAAAATCACAACATCAATACAAGCCAATATTTAGGTCCTCCCATATCTAGGGACAACACAAAACAATATATAAGTATGATATACCTTATAGAGTGTGTATGTCACATAGAAAACATCTCATTAAGCAAAAACACATACCATGTTATGAGCAATCAAACTCTACTCATAAAACCAAAAGAAACTAGCAAGCCTTTGCTTCTATGTCCATGTATCTCACTTAAATAACACAAAAGGGAGTTAAACATGAAAAATGAAACAATACAACAACATGATCATTATATCTTGAATCTAAGCCTACTAAATCATATATAACAATCATCTTACATCAACATGCCATCTCAAACCATGATACCTACATTTCTAATGTAAAAAGCATACAATTACATTAAAGCTTATACGATGTACATATGTCATCCTTATGCAATATCAAATCCGATCACTTGCTCGATCACATAAATCTCACTTCTAAACTAGTATAGATTATTTGACCTCTCTAGTGCGGACTCTGATCAGGTTCATTGATTAAAAACCTCCGTTCTTCTTACATATCCATATACTATGATAGAAAACCTCAGAATCATATCAAGAATCCATATCAAATGTTGGCCGTCAAGAATCAAGTGAAAAATCGTTGTTCAAATCGGTGTAAATCACCTCAAAATCATGTACTCGAATCCTAGATCAAGAACTATCATGCGAATAAAACAATCTATGTACAACTCACGTATCAATTCCATTGGTTTCTTAAATATACCAATTCTTTTTACTTCCCAAAATTGTTTATGAGAACATTTTAAAATTATAACTTAAGTTTTAAACTTGTATAATACCCTACTATATCCTGAGAGTATACACAACTATCCGATTTAATCTTTTATCTTTTCTTTTTCCTTAAATTTAGATGTAGCTCCAAATAAATAATCTGGGTGTTCAACTGAGTCAACCTCTTCGACCTCTTTACCCATTCAGTCCGCTAAGTAGCTAAGAAGAGTAGGGTGCTGGTATCTAACTCAGTCTTAGAGTCTATTTTCCTTAGACACCTCCAAGGAAAAAACGTTTATTAGTCACTAATAACATCGAATAGTTTACTCAACTAAGATGTCAAAACAAAAGACGTGGTTTAAATAAATAAGAAATTTTAAAACATTCCTACCAAATTTAACCCATTAAACTTGTATTAAATTATTTCGCCACTATCTAAGATTTATATAAACTTATATTTAAAATAACCTTCTATTTTATATTAAATCTCCTTAAAGGAAATTTAAGAACCTATACCTGGGTTTTATTTCAAAGCCTTTTTTAAATAACAATATTTACTTTAATCCATAGAAAATATACATATAGATCGAGTAACCCCAAAATGATACCAAGGAACTGTATCATACATTATCTTACCAAGAAGGGTAATACTTAAGAGAAGTGCTTACCATCCGAACACATCTCTTGCCATTTTAATCACCTTCAAGCCACTCGAACTAGTTAATCATAAAAAGACTACTTCGCTTTCAAATCCCATTTTGAAACACTACTATATATATCCCATTTAATCATTTTACACTATGGGAAAAATGCATCAGATGACAGATATGCTCCATTGTCTGATCGCATATCTATCTGTCGTTAAATCCCATGCCGTCTCATTGCACATCAGACAACAGATATGCTCCATCATCTGATATGCACTAATACAACAAAAAAACATATGTTGTCTGATGTTATAGTATGATTTCTAAAATTTCCTATTAGACAACATATATATATATATATATATATTGACTAATATGCATACCAAATACACTTATGTTATATATGCAGAATGAAATAATGAATCGTAATTTTATTTAAAAAATATCTTATTTCAAATCAAATTCTAATACAATACAGCTTTCACTATACTTACATTTTCAAATACAATACAACTTTCACTATCACTCTCATATATACAACTTTTCACTACACTCTCATATATAATATTTTTTTACTATACTCATTCACACTCACTCAAGTTTAATTTTGATGTTAATCTAGATTTTCTTGCTCCAACTTGTGTCCAGCCATCTCCTAGTGCTATCAAATAAAAAATGCAGCAAAATAGAAAAGGAAACAAACCCGAATTGCAAAAATAAAATTGAATTTGAATATTAATATTACCTTAGTTTATTGGTTTGTTTTCTTTTCATGTTTTAGACAGGGACAAATATATATGGGCACAGACAACTTATGATATGCACAATGTATCACTGCGAATATCATAAGGCTGGGCATCAACTAAATCTCACAGACTATTACAAAAGTCAAGCCCGAAGGCTCAACATAGTGCAAAAGTGCACAAGGCCATGCCCAAGCTCCCTCGAGCTCAACTCAGGTGCACATATGATGAAACAAATTTCAGCAATTCAACAACTTAACAGCACATAGTGCATACAAGGTAAGAAATCTCAAAACATTTTAAGCATAGTGCATATAGGAGCAACTCAAGGTGGCATGAACAAGGCTAAAGTGCATATGTATAAACCAGACAAAAACAAGGAGAAGAAAGTACATGGAAATATAGGAAATTCACATGTATAAACTAGAAAAAACTAGGCAAGAATTCAAGACAGTGCACATTAACAAGCTCATTCAACTCAGCAAGGAGATGCACAAAGTCAAAGCAAGCAGCAAACATATTCATGGTAAACCAGCAAGCAAGCAAATCCCGAGCAAGAAAAGCCAAAGTGCACAAACAAGTTCAGTGCACATGGAGATGCACAAAGTCGAGCACCAGCAAACCAGATTCATGGTAGAATCAAAAGTATCTCGATAATGCCTTGAACCAGGCAGCAAAACTAAGCATACCCACTGACTCAAATGCAATTCAAAATGGTTCAGAATTGAAAACAAGTTCAACTAAACCCCAAAATTGTTCAAGTATGGAAGTTCACACATTAAAACAGCAAATTGAAACTATAACAAGAAATCATAGTGCAAAAGCAAGTGCCATAAATTAAAACAGCAAGTGTCATAAATTAATATAGAAAATGCCACAAATTGAACAAGGCAGTGCCACAAATTAAAACAAGGCAGTGCCATAAACAACAAGTGCCACAAATTACTTGATATGAAGCATCAGATACATTCACACACACACACACACACATATACATATGCATACATGTATATACATGGAAGTCTCAAATTACTTAATATGAACCAGATCGGATTCGTGTACAAAAGGCAGTTCACACACATATATATGCAAATATAAGAACATTCACACATACATACATACATATGTATGTATGTACATATATACATGGAAGTCACACATACACACACTCATATTAGTGATATGCAAATATAAACATACATATATATATATATATATGAAAACATTCATATAGATAACCAGAAACACAGTTTGGCTTGCTTAAGTCTGTTTATAAGTCAGAAATCAATCTGCCTCAGTTTGTTGTACACATAACCAGAAATACACACCTAGAAACAACTGTATATGTACAAGGCCAAAGAGTAATGAACAACCGATGCACTATCTCGTCCAAATAACATTGCAAAGATATGCATGCAATGTATATACTGGAATCAAAAGAACATTCACACATATAAACATACATATGCATGCATGTATATACATGGATGAACCAACTGCTAACATAAGAATTAAAGCTGTAGGAAAATCAAACATTCACACATTAAAACAAAGCAGTGCCACAAATTAAAAAATTGGTTCAAGTGCCAGTGAAAATGGAACTCAAAATAAATTCAACTCAAAATGGTTCAGAAATGTCTCAAGCTCAAGTAATTCAAAATGGTTTAGCTTAAAGCAATTCAACAATTGGTTCAGCTCAAGCCAGTTCATAAAGGTACACAAACAAATAAAAAAAGGTATTGCCACAAACATTCGCACATATATATATACATATGTATGTATGTACATGGAAGTTCAAACCATCGAGAATACAAGAAGTACAAGGCAGGGACAAGTGCACGCATGAACTCAAGTGTACACTAACTCAAACCTGAACTCAAGTGTACACATGAACTCAGACATTGTAATGCAAGTGGAACTCAAGTGTACACATGAACTATCAAATGACTTACATATGTATGTATATACATGGAAGAGTATCACATAACAATATGTCCAGGTAGTTCAACAAGGCAAGGATGTGTGTCTGGGTTCAACAAGTGCAATACTCAAGTGCACCAAACATAACTTCAGTCATGTGCACATATATACATATATGTATATACATGTATACATATGCTCAGTCGCACCAATGAAGTCGCCGACAAAACAAGGCAAGGATGTATACATGTATATATGTACACATAACTTCAAGAACGCATGGATGTATACATGTATAAATGTATGAACATGTATATACATGTATACATGTTCAACAATACAAATAAGGGGAAACTAGCGAAATAATGAAGTAGCTAAAGATCCGACAGTCTATCATGTTATATAATGAGTATAGAGCATCCTCTAGGAAAGCAAATAGTACAATCAAATGAAGCAAATATAATAAAACAATCAGACAAATGCAATATATAATGTATTGATTCTAAGCTTATTATACAAATATAAGAAAATATATTATAACTAAAGTAGATAAAGTAAACAAAAATAAGGAAAACATTTAAATTCAATTAAACAGGGAAACAATAAAAGGTACAACAATACTAAAATCATAAAGCCAACGAAAATTAAAAAAAAGTCATTACAAAAATTATTAACTTCAGGTCACTCTTTACTATTAACAATGAACAAGTCAGGTTTCAGATAATCAAATATACTTAAATCATCACAGGAAAATCAAGTCGAGATCAATACAAAATCACAGGCAAAAGTATATATGAGTATATAGGAAATTTATTCCTATATAAGCACCCAAATCATCACAGGCAAATAAAGTTAAGATTAATACAAAATCGAAAGGGGGTAGAAATCATACCATATATCAATGGGAGAATACTCGACAAATTGAACGAACCCTAATTACTAGCGGCTATAATTCAACGTTGTTGATTGAAGAATACTCGACAAATTAAACGAACCATCCAAAATTGAACAAACCCTAATTACAAGCTGCTTCAATTGGGTTCCGCATGATTAGGTTTTGAGAGAGAGAGAGAGAGTATCAGCTTGTCTAATTTTTTGATAAGAGGGAAAATAATCAAAGGAAATAAGGAGACCACGAATAAACTGAAGGAACGCCATTTTTTTCCTTTTAGAAATGAAAGAAAGAGGGAGGGAAATAAGTGAAAGAACGTAGGCACGAAATAATTTAGGTAATATTGAGAGGGAAACTAAAATTTTGATAAGGAGGCAAAACAATATTTTTGATAATTTCAATTAAACAATAGATAAATGTTGTCTGATCACTGTTGTGTCACAATAGATGATTTTTCCATATGTTGTGTGAAAAAATGGGATAACAGAGAATCTACCTTATGTTGTATGATCACTGTTGTCTGATTCACTTTGTAGCATAGTGTTAACAAAATATATATTACCATTTGCTTTGGGTTTGTTCGAATTCGAACAGTTTCGATCATACAATGACAAAGGTAATAATTTACTAAGTGCACTACAATGTTAGTCTACACAAACATTTGATTGCCACTTAGAAGATAATTCAGAATACCATAATACTAATCGAGACTAATTCCTCGAACTATCCAAATAAAATGCACCTTACTTAAAATTCTATTTGAAATATTTATACTTATAAATACTTTAAAGTAATATTATTATTACTATTCTCAAAAATCATTCGAAAACTTTTTCAAAGACACCGGGATATAAATTCTCAAAATTCCTCTTTATTTGATGAGACACGTCTTATAAACCGAATTTATAAAACTATCTTTATGTAATAACTTCCTTTATTATAGCAACCATTTTAACAAAGTAGACTTGTTAAACCTACATTATTAACGAATGCCTTACAGTCAAATCACGAAACTGAATTCATAATGTGTTCATATTTAATTTAATCAAACGATAAATGCTCAAAACTGGGAGCATAAATAATCAATCAAAAAACAATAGTCAATGCTCCTAAACTGGACGAGCATGAATAATCAAACAATAACTAATAATAATTGAATATTATCATTTCCTAACAAACAAACAGATCATAAACAACTATATCATTTTTTTTAAATTGTTCTTTTATATATAAAATAAAATCCTAGGTATAATTATTTCATTTACCAATTTCAAAAAATACACTATGTTGGTTTGCCTTGTCCAAGTGTTTAAAACCCCCTATCAATACAATTGTACCTTCTGTATCGACCATAATTCATAAACCGTTCAATGGACCAACCAACACAATACAAATCATTTTTATAGCACTAGTAAATAAACGTTCTCATTTATACACACGCTGCTCAAACTCATTCTAGGGTGTTGTTAACCCTATCTCCAATGAGTCTACCCCACCAAGGCCCTGGTGTTCGCTCAACCTAAGCCCTGATACCACGTGTAATGATCGGCCTTTTCGACCACCAGAAGTCGACACTAATATATCCATAGCATCCATGTGCCGAGTACCCGAGTGCTGAAAAGACATATTGTTATGGTGAAAGAAAATAAAAGACAGAACAAAATTTCACATCTTGATGAGTAATATATAATATACACATGATCTTTACAAAATAAATATGTAATATACATACATCAATCAGAGTAAACTAAACTATCATCAGCCTGGACAGCCATAACAGCATGTTCTCACAAACGCTGATAAATACAACATAACAGCCTGTACAAGAAATGCAGCAAAAAATAAAATATATGAATAGGTATTGGAGGCATCCAACTCGTCTCCTGAAGCTCCATAGTGTCTAGCTAAATCTAAAAATATGCTCGGGACTGACCCAAGTATTATAAGAAAATAATGCTCGGATTAGTCTACTAAACCAACGTGAGAAACTCAAATCATCTGGTTTTTTAATGTTATAAAACCTTTCAAAAATAAAGGTATCTCGTAAGACCATGTTACACATAAACATCGATTGGTATTTACGTTACAATAACCAAACCATTTTTATTAGAAAATCTTTTAACATTATAAATGTCTAGGGTTTAAAAAATATATATAAATAGCTGAAATGCTTGCATCTCGCATTCCAACATATTTGTATACATCTAATTCCGTAAGGCACGTATTGGAGAATGGATTCCATCAATGACAAGGTAAGACATTACCTTCTATGCAGTACACCTCTAAAGAAAATGTACCGGGGTTACGAACATATTATACCCTTACCAACACAGAATCGGCCTACCCCTTACTAGATAGTACAACATATGATCACCACCCGCTTGCGAACTTGAAAAACCGTTTTCGTGACCACAGCATACAAAATCCATAAATGTCGATCAACATATAAGTGATGATCATACACTAATTGGAGCAACCCACATAGCCCCGCCGCATCTCCCATGTTTTAGTTATTCTCGGGTGTAAGGCTTGAGGCTCCCACTTAGAATGCTAACACTACCCTCTAGGAACTAATGCAATGCCAGCATTCTTCCATACAAGTCGTTCCAGGATTGAACAAACCAAAGGCACTATTAACTTTTCTATAAGATAAGTACTTCTTGAAATACTTTTAAAATATTTCCAAATAAATTAGAAGAGACTGGCAAGAAGGTTGAAGTAAAATAGAGAAGTTCGAAAATCGTTCTTAAGTAAAATTCCATATAAAATTTCAAAAGTCACATTTAAAATCATTCTCCAAATCAAAATCATTTCCAAATAAAAAATAGCAAATCAAATTATTTCCAAAATACTATAATGAGGCCAAGCTACCAAGCTTTCATTGATCTACAATATAAGAGTTAAACTTATGCGACATATCAAAGTCACATCCAATAAGGCTAAGCTACCAAGCTTTTGGCATTCAACAATTTATACAATAAGTATATAATTGAAATTAAAATTAATAGTGGGGGGAACTCCCTTAGGGTCTATCCAAAAAATTCCCTAAGCTCCCTATATTCCATTTCATATGCCATCTGCTTTCTTAGGCGAGAATTCAACCAAACCAAACAAAGAAGTCATTCAAGCGTACAGATAATAATTTATGCCAACCATATGATATAATATTCATCTATAGGTGAGTTGACTCACCATAATTCCTATCAATGCTAATACGTTCCTGCTCGATCTAATATCGAATGGCATTCAATTTTAATGCAAAATCCTACTTACATCAAACTTGACAAAATAAGCTCCAGTGCGTAGATAAAAATCCTACGAGCGCGACGCAAAAGACTGCATTTGATTTGGACCTCGTATGCAAGAGTTATGGATTTTATAAGATTTTGAATTATAAAATAATTAATTAACTTAATTAGCTTAACCAATTACCTCCATTATCTCTAAATCCTTTCTTTCCCAACCTAGGCCATGCACTGTGCATAAGAATACACTTATTGCCGATCATCCTCTCCCCTCTTTTCTCCTTCAATCCTCAACAAAATGACGCACCACCACCTCCATTCAACTTCACTTCGCAAGGGCTTCGCTCTGACCTAAAATCATGCAACTCAATCTCCTGTAACCAAACATGACTCATGCTCCTCATGCTCCTCATGCGACAGTAGCACATGTCGCAATGAACAATAAGCAATCCAACCTCCAACCAACGATGCCTCTAGGTGCGTCTTGCCAAGAGAAATTCATCCATGCCCTCCACTTCACCTAACTCTCTCTCAATCATCTAAAAACGCAAACCCTTGCACCACAGTCGAAACATCGACCACCCCCAAACATGACCGATGCGGCAAAACTTGTGTGGATATGAAGCTCTCCTCTATACGAACCCAACGGATCCAAAATCAACGTTAACCATAGCTCCAGGAACAACTAAATTTAAATGGAGGTTGCTACTCTTGTTGGGTACATGAAATGAAAATAAAGAATAGAGGGGGAAAGGAAGTGATGAGAGGAAACAAGGGTTTGGGTGGGTGCGTTATTTATAATAAAATAATAATATTATTTAATTCTTAATTAAAATCACTTTACGTTTCTTGCTCGCATGACCGCACGGCACCTCCGGTCGACACAAAACTCTACGGTGCAAATCAACTCATTATTTGATTCCAATGGCACTAATTTCGTCAAAAACCAAGATAGTGCCCTGGAATGAAAATTTCAGGCATTTCGAGATCGTTTATCAAAAAATGACTTTCAGTCTCATTATCATTATTTATTCAAACTATTTAATTTTTATAAATATTTTTCTATAACCAGTTCATCATTACTATTTATTAATTAAAAGGATTTATTAAGCTTTTAAAATAAATTATTTAAATATTTAAATTAATAAATATTCACAATCAAAATGATAAAATTCCGGGTCGTTACACTTATGTTACGTCCATGACCGGCCGACCTCTTGGCTAAGTTTACCTTCCACTCAAAAATCTCAAAAGCTTGAAGGCCAGAGACACTAGTTAAGGTAGGTTCAGATGTTGTCATCTATAACATAAGCGGCCTATGTTATACAAGTCTATGACATCTAAGCCAAGCAAGACATGAGGGAAATGCTCCCGGAGGTAAACTATATAACTACCTTTGTGGCATGAATGGGCCAGGCACCCCATAACGCCATCTCACGACTTAAAGAAACTCTCCTGAGCTAAGTTCCAGGGCTTACGGCCAATCTTTATTATTATACTTATTATTTAAATCCCAAGTATATTAATTTGGGCATAAAACTATAGCCCAACACTAAAACTTATTCAAAAAATCATAAGCCATTGGTATGTTCACTAATGTCGATCGACCGTCCCTAACATCGCATTGATAGTTGATCAGCATTCAAAAGGTGGCCAAAATGCTTAGATTTCGACTAAGCAATGACACAAAATCAAACCCAAAAACAACACTTCAAATAGAATCAAAAAACAAAACAGCAAAAAAAAATTCTTTGAATGGCAAAATCATCGTTCATTCAAACAACATGGAGAAGAGTCGAAGGGGAAGGAGCTTACTAGTTTGCAAGGAAGAAGAAGGAAATCTTTGAATTTTTCGAGATTTTTTGGAGAATATTAATGGCAGCAAATATTTCAAGCTTCGTTAAAAAAATGTAAAGAGGGTGAAGATATTTATATACCTACCCCTTTCATCACAACCGTCTGACTCAAAAAGAAAATAGATCACAACTATCAAGGTATAATCAATACTATTGTCACAACATACAAATTGGAAATGTGAGTTTCCCCTGCCATGTCTGGAAAAGTGAACCGTCTCAACCAGTGGCATAGCGTTACGTTCGGGATGCAACAAATGCAAAACAGTAGGCCCGATCGACATGATCTTCGTGATTTGACAACCCCATCCCTGCTCATAGAGATAGGCTTAGAGGGAAAAATGTTGCGTAAACTTCTTGCAAGCATATTAGCCGTCGACACACCAAAACCCATCCCATTCCAAATCAATGTGCAGGAGGTTCGAGCCATCAAAGACAAGCTGACCAGCAATTCTAAGCCCGACCCAAATCTATGTCAGCTCGCACTCCTTAGTCGATGCACAGTCACTGGCCCCACTGTAGAATATCCCAAAAGCAAGTAACAAATGTGCCAGCCTGGATTCCTAAGCCTGGTCGGGGCTTGCACAAGTCATCATAGTGAACTCATATGACTTGACCCAGCTCAAAACAACCCGTCCATGACTCAGTTCTAGCTCAGCTCGCCTTCATCCGATCGTACGTAACCCATCTTATCACTAATGGCCCGACACTCCATGCTTCAGTCTTAGCAGCTTCAACTTTGTTCTCAGCAAGCTTCAGCAACTTGTAACTGGCCCCTACTATGTAAGAAGATTCTCTCCAACCTTGCTACCTAGAGAAGTGTGCTAGACATCGAAAAGTATAGCCTAAAACAAATTAGTACAATTAGTCTTTCTATATATTTGCTAAAAGCATACCTTCTTATGTAGCATGTCGCCTTTATAGCGTAAGACATACACTCCATACAAAATTACAACTGGTACACTTCTCTATATATTCGAACCACCTTTCTAGATGTCTCCCATCCATCAACACGACTAAGTATACGACCCAGAATGATTTCTGCTTATTTATAGTGCAATCTTAGCCATCCACTGTCCATATCATCTACTATAAATACTCCTTGTCATATAACATTAAAAGGGTTGAAGATTAGTTGATTCTAGACTCAGAATTCATTTTACAACCAGCAAGTCCTCATAAGATCTTAATTTTTAGTACTATTGTAATTTTAAGTGATAAATTTGTTATTATTCTCATGTAATCCCTTGTAATTATAAGAGATAAGCACAGTAAGAGTCTTCATAGTTGTAAAATACCCCACTTGAAACCAGAAGATGAACATTGATGATGCTGCAGTCTTCACCAGAATTATCTTCTAGCGACTAAAGTGAGTTACGTATATGATGAATACACAACTAAATAAACATAGCAAACTAATAATATTCCATCACATGGCAATTTCTTTTAATATTCACTACATTATTTCAGTCAATACTACCCAAATGCCATGCCCACGCGGGGGTCAAATATAATAGTAATTAACATAAACTAAGAGTTAGGCACATAATGAGGATGTGGCCAGCACTCCATCACACAGCTGAAATAAAATCTTTGTTGGCTAAAGAGCCTTCTACTCCATCTTCGGCCCTTATTCTGAGAAATGCAGATTACGGATCTTAAGGCTAGAATTAACACTAGAGGGGGGTGAATAGTGTTTTAAGGAATTACTAATTCTTTTTGAGTTTATCTTAATTTGAACACAAATGTATGCAATATTCAGACACAGCTATGATCACATAATTAAACACAGATGCAGATATAAAGTAAAAGCAATAAAGGAAAGAACACACCGAATTTTATACTAGTTCGGAGTTACCCTACATCTAGTCCCGCAACACAAGTACAGATTTCCTTTCAAAATCAATTCTTACAATTACACCCTCGATTTCAAGGCCACGAGGTACACCGCTCCAGATTCACAATCCTCTGGGTAGAGATACTTGATTTTATGGGCAAGAAGTTCACCCGATTGATTTTCCAGGCTACAATCACACCTTTTCTCGCTCGATTGAATACAAAGAAGTCTATAACTCTGAATAGCACTGGGATCTCGTTGAGATAGTGATAGAGAATCAAACTAGAGATGATCTAGTTAGATTCAATGGTGATTTTGGCAGAGTAATGGTAAAAATGTATATAAAGAAATGTGGAAGAAGAAGAGAAGTGAAATCAGAGAAAATATGATTGTAGATTCATTTAAAACAGCCTCTATTTATAGTAGAACAACAGCCATGTCCATTCGTGAAAGCATATGACGAATAGACACTTCCTTTGAAATTCAAACTTTTAAAATAAACTGACACCTTACCGACAAGGGGTCCTTGGGGTTGTCGACAAGCCTAAGTTATTTTCATGGTTTTAAATCTCCTATATATCGCCCGAGATCTCCTCCGAGATCTCCTTTTCACATTTAAACGAGACGAGACATCAAATATCCTCCATATCTCCCTCAACACTCATCTCGTTCGACATATTCAAATCTCACCCGAAATATGGATCGAAATCTCAATCCGAGATCTCACCCGAAATTATGCAATTTTCTTGTTTTCCATAATATTTTTTATTTTCATATTGATTCAAAAGAAACCACTCAGTCCAATTATAAATTACCAACTTCTTGAACATATTCTTTACTTTTTATCTTAATGAGTCGTAACGAAAGGTTTCGCTTCTTTATTATGTTCAAATAAAAGGATATTATTCAATCATTACCAAATCAATTAAGCTAATCAAGCTACCACTCTTCTAAAAATATTCCTTTTTCCATGTAAATCAAGTATGTTGTCATTTTTATTTTTACTAAGAAAGTTATAACCGTTAAATAAATTTTTGACACATCAATTTTAGACACATAAGTACATCTGAGATATTCCCGAGATGCATTATAAGACCCGAGATGTACACCCGGTATGTACTCATCTCGTCCGAGATCTCCCCGATACGAGATAACTTATGTAAAATTTCCGAGACGAAACGTGACCGAAATCCGATATTTAAAACCTTGGTTATTTTTGGTAATTTGTTTTTCTTTGAAAATAACTACTATCTTGTATTAAAACTATTTTAAACTTTATAAATATACTTAACTACAGTTAAAATACATAAATAAGTATAGAGAATAATATTTTGGTATATATAAAATTTTACTATAATTTTATATTTAAATCTAAGTATAAATATTAAAAGTTAAATATATTATAATTAAAAGATAGTTTAAAACCAAGGATAATTTGATATTGAAAATAATGATTATTTTGGGGCTAAAAGTATTTTAAAACCAGGATAGATGTTTTTGATTTAAAAAGGAAGATTTTGAAATCATTTTGAAAACAAGATATAATTTTGTAAAACATTTGAATAAAAGTTAGTGGATACAAAACAATGTTCCACTAGATTTTTCGTAGGTTCCATCCTACTTAGGGTTCCATCCCTTTAATGGGCTCGAAGTGGATTCCATTCCACGAATAAAATGGATTTTAAGATGTCAGTGCTTTTCTAGGAGTTTTAACAAAATTCCTAACTAAATTACTTATCTTGAAATCTTGAACTCTTGATAATCTTGATACTCATGAGTCTTGAATCTTGATATCTTTGATCTTGAGTTCATCAATTCTTGAATCTCTATACTGTACAGTTTTCATTCTTTGGTACCTGTATATATATATCCTGGATATACATATATATATATATATATAAACAATAATGTTAGTATTTATATTTTATAATTTTATTCTAAGGTTGTTCTCATCAAAACCAACTTCTCAGGGACTAACACTTATACCATGGCTATGATTCCAAACCCGCCTAAGCCCATAAACTCATCCTACTCAAATGAGTACTCATGTGTTTATGTGAAAAATAATAATAAAAACACAGGTGGACATAAATTCTGTTGTGAATAATACGTTCCCCTAAACAAACATATAGTGAGACCAATTTATGATGCACATATTAGGTTTTCCCTTCACTATTCAAACATCATGAGCAAAAATAATATAAACTTCTGACGCAATTAGTTCTTATTTATATCCTCAATTGATGCTTCCTTAGCATCATTTCTTTACTACTGTGCACCCTGCATTGACCCCATCCGAGTCTTAGTTTAGATTGCTATAAATCTAAGTATAAGATACTACGCTCCTTGTGCAGGCTTCCTATATCCCTTAAAGTATGCTTTAAAGTATTTAAATATTGCACCCCGCACAATTACTTATTTAATTCTTCTTTAGAATTTTATTCCTCTTCGGAATTTACTACTATGCCTCATGTAGTTTCATCTTCCCAAGGTGAATCCCTACCGATTCTTCTCTTTAAGTATTTATATTGCACCCTTCATAGTTAAATATTTATTTCACCTTCCCAAGGTGAAGTCTGCACCCTACGCAGGTGAATGCCTACTATCCTAAGGTATATATCCATTTGATTTATTGGAACTTCCACGCAGTGCCTGGAAGTTGAATTCCTCTCCTCAACTCCCCAAGGTATGCATTCGAGGGAGCATCCCCTCCCAGCATCGGTAGCCCTTCCGACTCTATCCTTTCATTTTAACGTAGGTTCCTTTCCCCATTCTAACATGGCCTCTCCCTGAGTCCCATACAGCGCAGAATCCCTGTTCCTACGCAGAATGTTTTAGACATACCCTGACAGCTTTGACAACCCTAATATCTTCTTTACACATGTCGTTATCCCATTGGATCTTATTTCACTTTCTGTTATTTATCATATTCTTTTCAGCAAACAACTTGGATCTTGTTTCCTCTTTTTTTCCCAACCCCTTTTAATTTCCAAGGATTTTTGTTATAATCTGCCTTTTCTGTACAGTTTAAGCGGCCAATAAACCACACATGACCCACTTAAATTGAATGGAAAAGCAGATAGTTAGAGGAAAAGAAACAAGGAAGAAGACAGGAAGAACAATAATAACACAGAATCTCACAGCGGAACAAATGATCTATAATATATAACAAATCTTTACATAAAAACAAACTATAATATATGTATATATAGACATCAATTAGAGTATACTAACCTGTTTGTACCAAAATTGGGCACAACACTCTTCGGAAGTCTTTGAAGAGATAAAGTGAAGAAATTAAATGAAAAAGAGGAATTATCTAACAAAAACTCCAAATTTCAGAGACGAGAATAATTAAATTGCAAGGAGACACAAGAATTTAGAGTGGTTCGGTGTATAGCCTACGTCCACTATGAAGTAGTTAGCTTTATTGATCTTTCTTTTGTGTTTACAAGTGAATTCAATGATTTACAGTAGTCAATTGTGTGTTGCAGCAGTGAATTTTGTTTATGGCAGCAGCAATTGAGTTCAGATCTGGATTTGGCGGAGTCCGGGCGTTGGAGATCTCAAAGAGGAAGAAGAACCCCTTTTCTGTTGGCTTTGGGGGTCTATTTATAGGTGTAGGAGGCTGATATTTCGCTTAGATCTCGGGAGACCCTCTCTGGCATGTGACCAGGGCCGTACGCCCAAGCCCGTGAAGTTTCGGTCCGATCCATGATTGACACGAGCTGATTTCGACTCGCTCAAGATTTCATCCAATGGAGTTGAAATTTGGCGTGGACATTCTCTAGCATGCACGTAATCTTCTATGAAAATTTCATAGCATTTGGACTTGTAGATTGGGAGATATGATCGATACGAAATGGAGTCTTCGGTAGGCTGTTTCCTTCGACTCGCTTCTGTCTCGACTCGCTTCTATTCGACTCGATGACGTGGCACTTGATCCTTATTCTCTTCTGGATGTTGCTTCGAGCGAGTCGAAGTAAGTACTTGGTCGAGCGAGTCAAAGCAAGCAGTGCTTCGAGCGAGTCGAAGCTATAACTGGTCGAGCGAGTCGAAGCTATCACTGGGAGAGCGAGTCGAAGCTATCACTTGGAGAGCGAGTCGAAATGGGAAGCGAGTCGAAGTGTGTGCTTTCGATGCTTTCGAACTGGAGCGAGTAGAACTGAGCAGCTTCGAGGGATGTGGAGTGAGTCGAACCAGGTTGACTCGAAGTTGGCCTCTGAGCGAAGCGAGTCGAAGTTGTCACTCCTGGTCGTTGCGAAGCGAGTAGAAGGAGCGAGTCGAAGGAGCAAGTCGATTGGTAATTGACTTTCATCCAATCTTGTATCGCTCATAACTTGAGCATACGAACTCGGATTGACTTGAGATTTGAAATGTTGGCTCTCATGGCTTAGCTTGCCATGTCTTACCAATTTTGGCTCGATCAGGACTCGGACAAAATTCATCGATATTCGTAGTGAGCCCATGTATAACTGATCTCTAGGACGGACCGTCACTGGTTACTAGTTAATTCCTTGGTGTTACGGCCTTGCCAAAAGACGGGATAACATTTGCCCCCCAAAGTACGTCTTGAGAAAACATGATGTGCTTTGAAGTGCTGCAGTCTTTATTCTGAATAGTTATCGTCTTCTCGATGAAAGTTGTAATCTTTGACCGTTCTTCTTGATAATGTAAACTGTTGACTGTCGACTGATGTGCCCTGTATTGTTGCAACTGATTGTTGTATGCTAGTGGTTGCCTGTTTGCCGTTGTAGTCGTTACCGAATGAATTTATGATTCTTAAAAATCTGGAATGTTGAATATCAGTCCATCATTCATGCATATATGTTAATCTGACTCCCACTGACGTTTGTACATTCTCGAGTTGTCGTCGGTTTATTGTTTTTGAATTCCGTACTGATCCTCTCTTGAACCGATGTGAAATCCATTGTAACAATGCTCGACGGTTGTTTTTGAATGTCCCTTCGTAACGATCCTCTCCTGAATCGTTGTGAAGGATTGAAACATTGAAGATGATTTCTTATTGGATTTATGGATGTGAAGTAAGTACGTCGAGTTGACAGAATTGACTTCTGGAAGTTATGGTTCTATGGGTTTGGCCCGGTTGCTCGACTCGGTTTTGATGACGGACTTCGACCTGAGTGAGTCGAAGTGGAGCGAGTCGATGTGGATTCCCTGATGGATTCGAACAGGATGTTCGACTCGGTCTTGGATCGAACTGCCTCATTCGACTTGGTCTTGGATTCAAACTGCGTAGAAGCTGGAGTCGAAACGCACAGGAGACAGAGTCGAAGGGGAGCTAGTCGAAGGAGCGAGTCAAAGTGATGGTGCATAATGTTGCATTGGAGATGGAGTCGAAGGGAAGCGACACGAATGGGAGCTCCGTACCTACACACTAAAGAGGGAGTCGAAGCACATGCTCGACCCCACTGGAATTCGAATCGGTTAATCCTCTTATTTTCTACTCCATATAAATACCTGGCACTTAGCCGTTTTTCACTTTTTTACCTTTCATCCTTATTTTCCTTGCCTTCGTATCGCTTTGTGACTTAGAGAAAGTAAAGAAGAAAGAATACTCTTGCCTTCGAACTGATTTACATCTTCAATTACTCGAACCAATTAACAAATTGAGGTAATCCATCGAGTGAAAACATCTCGTAAACGAGAAGACTCGATTCTTAACACTAAATCGATCAGATTCGTGATCGATCGAAGAGTCCCCGGCCTTAGCCTCGTGTCGATCTGGAGTAGTGGTTTCGAGATGATGAGGCGGAGGCCTTCGTGTCGATCGATGGTGGAGCTTCGCATCGAGTCGAATGCTTTGATTCTGTTGATCGATACGAAGGGGCTGTGTCTGATCGACTCGAAACGGTGGCTTTCGATCGAGTCGAAGTAGGTGGCCTTGGGTCGCGTCGAAGTAGTTGCTTGGGATCGAGTCAAAACGCGTGACTTCGGAGCGAGTCGAAGTGGCTGCTTCGGACCGAGTCGAAATGCGTGACTTCGGAGCGAGTCGAAATGCGTGACTTCGAAGCGAGTCGAAATGCGTGACTTCGGAGCGAGTCGTATTGCGTGACTTCGGAGCGAGTCGTATTGCGTGACTTCGGAGCGAGTCGTATTGGTTGCTTTGGACCGAGTCAAAATGCATGACTTTTGGATGGAGTCGAAGGAGATGGCTCTGGAACGAGTCGAACTTGCACTCCATCCTTCTGACCGAGTATAACTCAAACGCACATGATTGTAATTTATCGCTGCGAACCTGGCTCTCGTGAGCAATACAAATTTGATCATTAAAAAACTTTAAATTTTTTAAACACTCGAACAGCTGCCTCCGATGAGCTTCAAATTGGCATACTTGGACTTAACCGTTTCACTGCATATCTGACTGCCTATCGAAGCTCGTCGATGAAACTGCAACTTATAAAAATAACACCAAACTTCAATTTGGAGTGATAGTTAATAACTGGATGGCACGGTTGTGACGGTCAGCGATGACGGTCCTTCTGACTGAATTCCGAAGTCTCGTTCGTTACACGTTTTCCTTAATCCGGTTGGTCTTTCCAAATAATATACAGTACTACACTGCACAACACGCTCACACACTTTACACTGGGGGTGCACGAGTGTTATTTCTCAGTTTAACAATGATTTTTTATAAGCTAGCTGGTTATGGATCCTTCAAGTTCCCAGTAGCTGGAAAATCCAAGTTCTATTCCTCTAACCATAGAGATACCGGTTATAGAAGCCAAAGTTATTGAGATAGCTCCGGACGAGCGTTAAGGGGCTCGGTTTATACTCAACCCATCAGATTCCGTGCCGTCGGGTATTTCTGAAAACATGTTAAGCCGGATCTGCTTAAGGCACGGTTTGTCACTTGACAACGTGCTACTTCCTGGACCAACCGACATGCCATACAATCCCCCGGAGGGGTTTACTGCTTTTAACCGTCACGCCTGCACGGCGGGGACACTTCCTCCCTTTAATGACTATATAAGGGAGACGTTATTGTTTCTTGGTATAGCCCCGTCTCAGCTACACCCCAACAGGTATGCCTTGCTAAACAACACCTTCATCCTATTTATGGAGATCCTCTTTCGACCGCCGAAGCCGATCGAAATTAGATATTTATTCAACGTCAAGAGCCGCGGAGATAGCCCCTCTTTTACCTTCCTGGAGGTAGTCAGAAGCTGTCACATTGTGCTAGGTTCCTGGGGGAGGCTAAGTTATTACAAATCCGAATGGTTCTATGTTCGGTGCCCCTCTGGATTTGCTAAGCTATGGTTAGATAGACGTAAGTGTCGCCATCCCCTCATGACTTACTGAGATGTTAGTGACCGACTCCAAGAACTGACATACTTTTCCTTTCTTATAGCCGCCATCTCTCGCCCCGATGGTGCGTACTTCAGAGAGCTTGTTCAGATTCTTCAAGCGTTTTCGGGCGAAGAGAGGCACATAGACTTAGTCCTGACCGATAGGAATTTGAGGGCTGTCGGGCTGATAGAACGAAGACAGAGCATACACCTGGATGTGATACATAGGGTGGCCCCGAAGAAATGCATGAAGCGCAAAGCGCCTGCAGTTGTGATCACCGAAGAAGTTGATCCAGCAAGAACGCCCACTGATACTGAGCTCCTGGCCGTGCCTCC
Source organism: Allium fistulosum (assembly GCA_030737815.1). Taxonomy (NCBI): domain Eukaryota; kingdom Viridiplantae; phylum Streptophyta; class Magnoliopsida; order Asparagales; family Amaryllidaceae; genus Allium; species Allium fistulosum. Next base: position 659,533,250 of record CM060908.1, on the reverse strand, counting down.
TTTCGATGTTCAGGATTCCGGAGGAAAAAGAAAAGGCAAGGCCGCTGCTTACAAATGCCCTAAATTTAAGAGATTTAAATCCGTGGTCGTGTCTTTACCTTCCCAGGGTATTAGAATTTCTGAGGCTCCTCCCCCGCAAGTGGAGAGTCCGTTTGCAGGGCTTAATGATATCCCAATCCCGGATTTCGTGTTGTCTTCACACGATGTTGGGATGGAAGGGCTTGATAGTGCTTTTGAACTGAGAGGGTCGCTTGCTACGAGTGCGGCCGGCATTTCTAGTTGGTCGGGGGATTGCACATGCATACACTTCACTACACTACATGATCCACAACTGTACTTCGTCCAACTTAGGAAGTTGCTAACGCTTTCTTCGCTTCTTATTTTCAGGTACTATGTCTGGAAGAGGATCAATGATGAACAGTCTTCGCTCAGCCCGAAAGGCTTCTGGTTATTATGATTCCCGCAGGAGGGATTCTGGTAGGGATCGCGATTGCGAGCACTCTAGTCAGGATAGGTATGGGCGTGACAGGGATAGAGAATACCGACACCGGTCTAGATCACGTTCTCCTCCTCCTAGGCTTCCATCTCCACCTATTGCTCATGTTCCACCGCCGTTAGAGCCTTCTCGTCATAGGCCTTCTTCTCACACTTCCAAATCTGAGACTCATCTCCAGAGAGTCGAGACTACATCTTCCATGGTTACAGAGCAGGTCCCCGTTGATCCCACCGGAGAGGGGGCCCTTAAGTTGGCTCAAATGAAGAAGGATTTTTCTAACATTTGCTTCGACGGTTGTGTTTTCCCTCCCCACTTGAAGAGAATTCCATCAGGGGTAGAAGGCACGATGCATGACTATGTCCACGACATCTACACCCAATATCAAGAGTGGGCGAAGGCTGCCGAAAAAGCTTCTAAAGTGGCCTTCGAGCGGCTAAAGAGATCGAGAAGATGGAGACCGAGCTCGTGAAAAGGGATCGTATTATTTAGGTACTCTATGCCGAGTCCGAGTCTTCTCGGAAATCTAAGATTGAGGCCATCAAGAAGGCCGATGAAGCGAAGGGGGAGATGGAGAGGTTGGGGCAGACACACGTTGCCCTGGTGGAGGAGATAGGCCACCAGAATACCAAAGTCATCGCCGAGCGGGATGCGGTGGTCAAGGAGCTTAACGAACTAAAAGCCAAATTTGCCAGCTTGGTCAAAGAAAAAGATGACGTGAACAACGCAGCCCAGGAGGCATGCGATCAGGCTGTTCTGCTCAGGGGAGAACGGGATGCGGCGGTGGCCAAAGTCCAAAAATTGGAGACTGAGGTCGAGGAAACGGTGAAATTGGCCGAGTCCAGGCTAGAGGCCGACATTGAAGACCTCCTCGTTGTCTATAACGCTAACGTGCTGAGGCACAGGGGTCTGGCCTGGCTCGATGATCATTCTACGCATCTCCACAGTGCTTGGGGCCGGCTGGTCGAAGAAGAGAAAGAGGCGCACCCAGGTGAATCTGTAGATGAATTCGAGCTTGAGAATCGCCTGTTAACTGATGACGAAAAGAAGATTCTCCATGATTCAATGATCTCCCATGAGAAGGAAAGGCTCGACACCCAGCACTTGGAAGCAGGAGAAGGCTCCGGGGTTGGACATCATGATGCAAGTCTGGATCTTCCGGTGTCAACCCAGCCTGAACCTTTGCCTACGATTGGTCCTCAAGATGTTCCTGCCTATAACCCGGATCAGCCGCAGATGTCTTCGATTACAGCGCAAACGACTGAAGCCGCTCCGTCACTTATAAACCAAACTGAGGAAGGTACTCTGAACATTCCACATATCTCTCATGAGTCGAAGTCTTCGATCGAGTTTAAGTTCTAACAATTCCTTTATTCTTTGTCCAGTGATTGACGTTGCACCACACATGCCTCCTGCTACTCAAGGATTATATCAGACGCAGGAGGCTATCGTGACCGAAGCAACCACCGTGAGCACAGCTTCCCCGATTGATGATATGCAGGGGAGAACAATCGTGTTCAATGAACAGCTGATGGATGAACTTTTTCGCTGCCACGGCGATCCTCGTGCTGACTTGCCATCTGTTATGAGTGGAACTGATCCTGCTGCAAGCTCTTCAATGCCGACTGCTGATGCCCCCAGCGGGGCTCAAGCAGTAACCGAAGAGGAGATGTTTGCTCAGATTGACGCTGAACTGGCAGCAGCTGGTTATGGCGGCAGCTTTGGAGGTGGGATGGCAGCATCGGGACCTGCCCCGCTCGGAATGATGTCTCCTGGTGGTTCTGTCTTTCTCACCAGCCTGCCCATCCCACCTTCTGTAATTGATCCCGTTCCTCCGACTCCGCCCGTAGGGATCATTCTTATTCACACGAGTTCGGAGGAGGACGTCGACATAATGCCCTCGTCTGAAGACCAACCGCCGAAAAGCCAAGGCTCGAAGAGGAAGACTGGCGATGGCTCCAACGGTCCACATCGAGGAGGAAGCTAAGGAAAAAGAAAGATTAGGCATGCTCTCCCGGTGCATTTTGATTTGCATTTTGTTAGCCGTGTATAGATGCGGGTTCGGCCCCTACTAGTAGGAATTTTTTGGAAACTTGTATACGAACTTCTTCTATAATCGATAGAAATGAAACTTTTTTTTGACTTCTTTTTTGTCATTGTGTATTGGTCTAAGTGTTTCGGTGTCTGGACCGTACTTGTGAAGTTTCATCTTTTGAATGAGGTTTGTTCATGTTCGCCAAGTTCGGGTATTGTGGACATGGTTTGCGACCGGGAAACGAGTCGAATTTTGTCATCGTATTGCTTCAGTCAATGGTTGATGCTTAAGTCTTGCCCCCCAGTCTTGGTGGCATGTTGTAAAACATCAGTCAGCGATTACCCTTTTCTCCTAGCATACCGAGTCTAGTGTCGTTGGACGGGCATTTAAGGAAAACGGGGGTTGAGCGGTTTATCCGCGCTTGTCTGTTCGCTGACGATCATATCCGCATTCCGAGGATCTTCATTTGTCTACTGGCGATTGTTCACGCTGGCTTGAGTTTCAATCACATGCCCGTTGTCTGGGGACTTGGGATTGGTTTTTGTACTCCGACTCACGCTCCGGGAGTTTGGACTTGACAATTATACTTCGATCCATGCTTTGGGAACTTTGAAGTTGGTGTTTAGGCTCCGTTCTGCATTCTGGGAATCCAGAGTTGACGTCTATGCTCTGACTTGCTCTTGGGAAATTCGGAACTGATGTTTATACTCCGACTCGCGCTCTGGTAGTTCGGAGTTGAATGTCTATATTCCGCTTCGCACACTGGGTATATGGAGTTGGATGTTTATACTCCACTTCGCATTCCGGGAATATGGAGTTGAATGTTTACACTCCGGTTCGCGCACTGGGTATACGGAGTTGGATGTTTATACTCCACTTCGCACTACGGGAATATGGAGTTGATGTTTATACTCCGGTTCGCGCTTTGGGAATTCAGAGTTGGATGTTTATACTCCACTTCGCACTCTGGGAATATGAAGTTGATGTTTATAATCCGGTTCGTGCTTTGGGAATTCGGAGTTGGATGTTTATACTCCACTTCGCACTTCGGGAATATGGAGTTGATGTTTATACTCCGGTTCGCGCTTTGGGAATTCAGAGTTGGATGTTTATACTCCACTTCGCACTTCGGGAATATGGAGTTGATGTTTATACTCCGGTTCGCGGTTTGGGAATTCGGAGTTGGATATTTATACTCCACTTCGCACTCCGGGAATATGGAGTTCATGTTTATACTCCGGTTCGCGCTTTGGGAATTCGGAGTTGGATGTTTATACTCCACTTCGCACTCTGGGAATATGGAGTTGATGTTTATACTCCGGTTCACGCTTTGGGAATTCGGAGTTTGATGTTTATACCCCACTTCGCACTTCGGGAATATGGAGTTGAGGAAGGATCGTCGTGTACCAATCCCTTTTTTGACTTTGATGTGATGGCTTGCCCCCCAGCTCGGGTTTCAGTTAGGGAGTGATTGGTTGCACCGCAGCCACTCTCTATTTGAATAAATCCCACCGTATGATGAGACTTAGTTCTCTGTGCATAGTGATGGTCATATGAAGTATTTCAAGTAAATCACAGCTCTGCCTCGAAGAGGTTGCATCTTATTGCTGAAATAAGAAAGTATGGCAAAGTCAGTTGCCTTATTACAAGTTCTAATTTCGAAATGCATAAACAAATTGCAGAAAAGGAAAGTAAACTAAATGGATAAAGATAGCATGTCAGGTGTAATAGCGGCGAAGGCTCTTGCTGTTCCAAGCTCTTGGCAGGGTAAGACCGTCGATGGTCGATAACTTGAATGTGCCATCTCCGAGCCTTCGTTCAATAACATACGGTCCTTCCCATGTTGGCTTCATATGTGAAGGAACTGGATAGATTCTTTTTAAGACGAGATCGCCTAACTCGAAGGTTCGTGGACGGACCTTGGCGTTGTACAATCGGGCGACTCGACTTCGATGCGCAGCTGCCCTCAAGTCAGCTTCCTCACGCTTCTCATCTAGTAGATCGAGAGATTCAGCAAGTAATATAGCATTTGTCTTTGGATCATAGTATGTCACACAATGAGAAGGTACTTCTAGCTTGACTGGAATAACGGCCTCAGAACCGTAGGAAAGAGAGAACGGAGTGTGGCCGGTCGCGGTCTTGTGGGTTGTTCGGTAAGCCCATAGAGCCATAGGAAGTTCATCGACCCACTTGCCCCCGACCTTTTCCATTTGTTTCTTCAGGATCGATTTTATAACTTTATTAACTGCTTAGACCTGTCCGTTTGCTTGAGGATGTGCAACTGCGGAGAATTTCTTTTGGATGTGAAATCGTTTGCAGAAATCTTTGAATTTAGCACTGTCGAATTGGGTTCCGTTCTCCGTGATTATGGTGCGTGGTAGACCGAATCGACAGATGATGTTACGAACCACAAAGTTGATTACTTTCTTCGTTGTAATGGTAGCGAGAGCTTCGGCTTCAGCCCACTTTGTAAAGTAATCAACTGCGACGATGGCATACTTCGCACCACCTTTTGCCAAAGGTAGAGCACCGATGATGTCGATGCCCCACACTGCGAACGGCCAGGGGCTGACCATTTGCGTTATCTCAGTAGGAGGAGCTCTAGGAATTCGGGCATATTTCTGGCACCTATCACATTTCTACGCATATTCCAAGGCATCATGATTCACGGTAGGCCAGTAATATCCATAGCGAAGTATTTTCTTGGCAAGTGCTTGCCTCCCGGTGTGATCGCCACATTCTCCCACATGCACATTGCGTAGCACTTGTTTGATTTCATCGTGAGCGATACATCGGAGTAGGGGAACCGAGTACCCCCTTCTATACATGAGTCCATTCTGGACGGTAAACCTTGATGCCTTCCGAAGGACCTGTCTTTTTTAACTCCTATGCTCCGGCAGGGTTCCGTGCTCAATGTAATTTCTAAGTGGAGTCAACCATGAATCCCTTTCGAGGACGGTTTCGCATACCCGGTTCGTTTCCGCCCGGTCGATACTTGGGGAAGATAGCGTTTCTACGGGAACGAGTCCCATTCGTTGAGCTTCGCCTGTGCTGGCTAGCTTTGCCAACGAATCGGCCTTTTGGTTGCGTTCTCGAGGTATACTGAATATGGCGTAGTAATCGAAATGGTCTAGTACTTCCTTAACTTGCGCTAAATAAGTAGCCAACCTTCGATCTCTTGCTTGATACTCTCCTCGTACTTGACACACAACCAACTGTGAATCACAATAAATTTCCACTGCGATAATTCTCAAATCTCTAGCAAGTTTCAAGCTGGCTAGGAGGGCTTCATATTCAGCTTCATTATTAGTCGCATGGAAATCGAACTTTAAGGCATAACATAAGGATCGACCTTCGGGAGTTTCAAGCACAATACTGGCGCCTGAACACCGGTCGTTTGATGCTCCGTCGGTATAAAGTTTCCAGACGTACTCGGGGGATTCACTAGCTTCGGGCAAGTCCTCTGGGATGGTAAATTCAGCTATGAAATTGGCTAGGACTTGTCCTTGTATGGTCTGACTTGGAGCGTAAGTAAGGTCAAACTGGCTCAGTTCGATGTTCCACTTGAGTAACCTTCCAGATGTCTCAGGCCGCGAGAGGACCTGTCGTAACGGTTGGTCGGTGTAAACAATAATGGAATGTGCCTGGAAGTTTGGAAGGAGTTTTCTTGATGCAATGACAAGGCAGTAAGCCAGCTTTTCCAGCTTTGGATAATTTCTTTCAGCCCCAGTCAATCGTTTGCTGACATAGTATACTGGCCTCTGTATCTTGTCTTCTTCTCAGATTAATGCAGCACTGATAGCGTTTTCTGATATCGCCAAATATATGAACAGCTTTTCATGATCGATAGGCTTTGACAGTATTGGTTGTGTGGATAGATGTTGAACTAGTGCTTGGAAAGCGCCCTCGCATTCCGTGGTCCATTCAAAGTTTCGTTTCCCTTTTCGAATCAGATCGAAGAAGGGAATGCATTTGTCAGTGGACTTTGAAATGAACCTGCTCAATGCTGCTACCTTTCCATTGAGACTCTAGACTTGCTTTATAGTTTTGGGAGTTTCAAGATTTCTGATTGCCCAAATCTTTTCGGGATTTTCTTCGATTCCCCGGGCGTTAACGATGAACCCGAGGAACTTTCCGGACGCAACTCCAAAGTGACACTTCAGCGGGTTAAGCTTCATCTTGTACTCCCGAAGTATGTTGAACATAGTTTCCAGGTCTTTTACATGGTCGGTGGAGAGTCGCGACTTCACAAGCATGTCGTCTACATATACTTCCATTGTCTTCCCGATTTGATTGGCGAACATCCGATTGACCAACCGTTGGTAAGTAGCTCCGGCATTCTTGAGTCCGAACGGCATAACCTTATAACAGTAAAGTCCTAGATTGGTTACGAAGCTGGTGTGTTCTTGATCGGGTAAATGCATCGGTATCTGATTGTAGCCTAAATACGCGTCCATGAAGGATAAGAGTTCATGTCTAGCCGTTGAATCCACTAGCTGATCAATTCTAGGAAGCGGGAAACTGTCTTTGGGGCATGCTTTATTCAGATCGGAATAGTCGACACATGTTCTCCACTTCCCGTTTCGCTTTCGGACGAGCACGGGATTTGACACCCATTCAGGATACAGCGCATCTCGAATGAATCCGTTCGCTTCAAGCTTTTCTACTTCCTCTTTAAGGGCGGCAGATCTCTCTGGATCCATACCGCGCCTTTTTTGTTTGACCGGGACATGCTGCGGGTCAATGTTCAGAGTGTGGCTCGCGATGTCTGGCGAGATCCCACACATATCAGAATGTGTCCAGGAAAATACGTCAAAATTTGCCCACAGAAATTCAACCAATTCCTCTTGAGTTTGCTGGCTTAGCTGAGATCCAATCTTTATTATCTTTGAATTATCGTTATTGTCAATTGGGACATCAATCGTCAGTTCGGCTGGGGATGCTTGACTTTCTTTAGATTCTCCTTCATCTTCAGTTTCTCTCAGGTCAAGGTCCTTGAGGAATTGGCTGGGGTGCCCGGGCCTGAGCCCGGGCGTTAATTGTCAATTGTCGGCGAAACGGACTCAAAGAAACTCCTCTACGTCCTTTCCCTTCTCCTTCCGCTGTGCTTCCCGTAGCTCAGCAACATAGCAGGCTCTAGCAGTGGCCCGATCTCCATGAACGATTCCTATTCCATGATCAGTGGGAAATTTCAAGGTCAAACACCATGGGGCAATGGCTACTCTAAATTCAGCGAGGGCCGGTCGGCCCAAGAAAGCATTGTAAGGGGAGTCTATGTCCAGAACGATGAATTGCAACATTCGTACTCTCCGACTTTCTCCTACTCCTAACTCCACTGGAAGTTCCACCATCCCAGTGGGAATTGTGGCACTTCCGTTGAAACCATGGACTCGAGACTAACAAGGCTTCAAGTTTGCGACTTCCATCTTCATTTGATCATAAGCTCGCTTGAACAAAATATTCACAGAGCTTCCACTGTCAACTAGGATCCTTTTTATCCAAGCGGGACCTACTTGTGCAGAGATGACCAGTGGGTCGATAGTGGAAGCTTCGATTTTATCTGCGTCTCTGCTTCTGAACACAATGTCATCCGTCATTGTTTTCTGTTGTTTGGCCGGAGCCCCCTCGTCAAAACTACTGCAACACTCGAAGTCTGCATGCCTGATAGAACTGGCATACGACTCCATTTCCTTCCATCTTCGATCTACTGGGTGAGGACCACGACTTATTGTATTGATGACCAACCTCCCGTCTGCACGAGCGGGTTCTTCCTGTCTTTCCTGGTTCGGTGCACGATTCTGATTTGATGGGCCCGCACCACCGGATTGCGGTGCCCTTACATACTGACCAACTTCCGCTCTCTAATCGGTTTTTCAATGAGGTCTTGTAAGTGACGACACTCATTGGTGTTGTGGCCATAACTCTCATGGAATCTACAGAACTTTCCTGTTTGGATTTGTCTTTCAGTTGGTGGTTTCGGGGCAGGCTTCTTATACTGCATGGTATTGCAGGTCTGCAAGTACACATTTTCCAATGACGTGTTCAATGGAGTATAGTTTTCGTACATGGAAGCTCTACGCCGTGGTCCACAATCCTGATCGCATTTTTTGTTCCGATTTCTATTGTCCCCCTGCTGATTCTGTTTATTTGGACGTTGAACTGAACTTTTCCAGAACTATCTCCGGACTGTTTAACAGCGACGTTACTCTGGATACCTTCGATGTTGGGTCATGCGTCATCCTGCTTCCTAGACTGTCTCGCATCCTCCCTACTCAGGAATTGGGTTTCCTTGAAATAGAAACGTTCCAATGACGCAGGTGGTTTCCCAGCTAACCAACTTCCAAACTCGGAATCAGCATCAATCCCCTTAGTCAGAGCCATCAGGATAGAGTTATTGTTGGGATTGCTTATTTCTGCACACGTGGCATGGAATCGCTCCAAGTAACGTCTAAGCAATTCTCCGGGAGCTTGCATAACACTAGACAGAGTGTTAACATCCTTCGGCCTTGCCACATGCATACGGAATTGTTCGACAAACTTGGTGGCCATCTGGTCAAAGTTAGAGATGGATCGCGGTGGCAAACGAGTTAACCGCATGGTAGCGATGCCCCCTAGGGAAATGGGGAAACTACGGCACTTTACTGCATCATCAGCTCTAGCGGCATTCATCAGCCATTCGTATTTCAGGACATGATTGGGGTCAGAACTCCCTTCATAAACTAGCAAAGTTGGCATCCTGAAGTGCCGAGGTGGTTCAACATATAAAAGATCATCGGTGAAAGGGGTATGACTTCGGGAGATTCCCCAGTCGTCATTAGATAGACCCTGACTTTCACGGATCATTTGGTGGATCATCGCCGGTATATCTGTCGTTTGGACACTTGGAGCATGTTGTGCCAGGGTGTGGTCGGGTTCCACAGCGCGAGACTGGACTGGACGCGGTCGACGGTCCGTGCCTCACCTCCTTGGTTCAACGTCCTCGGGGACATAAGGTTCAGGAGTTTGCTCCCGTCGACTATGTTGAGGATCAGCTTGGTTCCTAGCATCACCTCCTTGTTCAGCAGTGGTGGTAGTAGCAATGTTGCCGGTAACATGATAAGGAGTCGCTCCTCCCCGAGTTGTAGGTTCTGTGCGGAGGCTAATGGATGGTCCAGCTATTGGTTGCCCAAGGTTAGAAGCAGGTTGGTGTCCCGTGGCCTGGGTGTAGCTTCCACCCAACCGTGGACGTGTGGATCTAGTTTGGCCATCGGAGGAGGCTGAGCCCTCTGTGGAGGAGTGAGAACCTTGGTCTCTTCTAGATCTTCTTCGCCTTTGGCGATTTAGCTGGTTAGTCAACTCCGTGTTGGCGCGTAGCTGCTCCGCTAGCTGCTGTCGACTTTGGGTCAACTCCTGAAGCAATGTCTGGAATTCTTGTCTAGTAATTGGACCTGATGGATCTGAAAGTCCTACAGCATTTTGGTTGGAGGGAGGTGATGGCGCGGGTTTTTGTCGGTCCCGCGCTCCCTGATCAACAGATGTAGAGGTGGTACGTGTGCTCACCATAATGAATTGATGAAGTCCTTTCCTAGATCTGATTGCAAATCTGAGTAGAATGGAAGGGCTTCGAAGTTCTAGATCTGGATCTTCTTCTTAGATTTATCCAATCCAATATAGATAGGAGATCCAAAGAGTGGGAGAAAAATTGGGTTTTTCTCAGTGAAAGCACCAAAGTGTTTGTACCAAAATTGGGCACAACACTCTTCGGAAGTCTTTGAAGAGATAAAGTGAAGAAATTAAATGAAAAAAGAAGAATTATCTAACAAAAACTCCAAATTTCAGAGACGAGAATAATTAAATTACAAGGAGACACAAGAATTTAGAGTGGTTCGGTGTATAGCCTACGTCCACTATGAATTAGTTACCTTTATTGATCTTTCTTTTGTGTTTACAAGTGAATTCAATGATTTACAGGAGTCAATTGTGTGTTGCAGCAGTGCATTTTGTTTATGGCAGCAGCAATTGAGTTCAGATCTGGATTTGGCAGAGTCCGGGGGTTGGAAATCTCAAAGAGGAAGAAGAACCCCTTTTCTGTTGGCTTTGGGGGTCTATTTATAGGTGTAGGAGGCTGATATTTCGCTCAGATCTCGGGAGACCCTCTCTGGCATGTGACCAGGCCCGTACGCCCAAGCCCGTGAAGTTTCGGTCCGATCCGTGATTAACATGAGCTGATTTCGACTCGCTCAAGATTTCATCCAATGGAGTCGAAATTTGGCGTGGACATTCTCTAGCATGCACGTAGTGTTCTGTGAAAATTTCATAGCATTTGGACTTGTATATTGGGAGATATGATCGATACGAAATGGAGTCTTCGGTAGGCTGTTTCCTTCGACTCGCTTCCTGTCTCGACTCGCTTCTGTTCGACTTGACGACGTGGCACTTGATCCTTATTCTGTCCTGGATGTTACTTCGAGCGAGTCGAAGTAAGTACTTGGTCGAGCGAGTCGAAGCAAGCATTGCTTCGAGCGAGTCGAAGCTATCACTGGGAGAGCAAGTCGAAGCTATCACTAGGAGAGCGAGTCGAAATGGGAAGCGAGTCGAAGTGTGTGCTTTCGATGCTTTCGAACTGGAGCGAGTCGAAGTGAGCAGCTCTGAGGGATGTGGAGTGAGTCGAACCAGGTTGACTTGAAGTTGGCCTCTGAGTGAAGCGAGTCGAAGTTGTCACTCCTGGTCGTTGCAAAGCGAGTCGAAGGAGAGATTCGAAGGAGCGAGTCGATTGGTAATTGACCTTCATCCAATCTTGTATCGCTCATAACTTGAGCATACAAACTCGGATTGACTTGAGATTTGAAATGTTGGCTCTCATGGCTTAGCTTGCCATGTCCTACCAATTTTGGCTCGATCCGGACTCGGACAAAATTCATCGATATCCGTAGTGAGCCCATGTATAACTGGTCTCTAGGACGGACCGTCACTGGTTACTAGTCAATTCCTTGGTGTTACGGCCTTGCCAAAAGGCGGGATAACATAACCTATTTTAGTCTAGACAGTTATAACAACATGTCCTCACAATTGCTAGTAAATAAAATAGTGAATGCAATGGAAAAATAACCACGTACGTGAATACGTCTTTGGGCCTCCAGCTCATCTGCTGCAGCTCCAAAACATCCAACTAAACCTGGAAATATGCTCGGTCTGATCCGAAAATTATAGAAAAACAACGCCCGGGTCAGTCTGGTAAAACCAGCATGAGAAACTCAAATCATAAAGAATTTTATTTGTTATAGCTTGTAAAATCCTTTAAAATCAAAATATCTTGTAAGACCACACCGCACATAAACATGGACGGGTTTTTACCTTAGGATAACCAAAACCTTTTATATAAGAAAATCCCATGATATTATAATAATTTCGAAGGGTGAAAATAATAATAATCAAGTATCTATGATGCTCGTGGGTATACATCACAACAATACTAGGTATATAATCAAAAACTGTTAAGGTGCTTTCGCTAATTGTGTAGGATTTCCATGGAGGTGCCCACGGTACTTCGAGAACGGTCCACTTGCACAAGGATCAGAGATATCCTTCTGAAGCTGCATACATCCCTAGTGATGTACCATAGAAAAAACATAGCTGGTCTTGCTAAGACCGAGTGCATCGCCCACACATGCATAATATGAAGATCCTGAACTCGACCTTCGAAAATCGGCACCCGTACTTCACTTGTACTCAAAATGCCGAAGATTCAAACGCCGAATCTGGCTCTCCGGAGCTTATAACACCATTAAGTATAACAACACAGCGGAAGAAAGAAATAGATGATATCATATAGAACTCCAATGAATACAATATCTAGAATGATACATAACAATGATATCAATAATACACAGCAATATCAGAGATATGATACAATGCTACAGCGGAAATAATAACAATGATAGAGATCACTCCAAATGATCTGCAAAGGAGAATGACTCCAACAACTCCAACATCAAGCTCGAACCACCATCACGATGCACAAAGATAAGCAAGTGCAGTCTTGATCTCCAAAACTGAACTAGCTCCAGATAATCTACTAAACCTGGATATCTGAGAAACCCAACTCTAGACTGCCCGTGTGGAAAATTGTGGGCACCCAGAGTTTAGGAAGGGAACAATAAACTCCGAGTCAGTCATGGGAATGGTGTGAGCAACAAGAAAAGTTTATCTTTAAACAACAACAAAAGAATTTTAAACATTGAAATCCGCAATACTTTTGGAAAATGAAACTACGATAAGACCTCCCGCCACACACACAATGCAAACGCAGAATTGGAGGATATTTCTTCTTATGATAGTCAAACATGCTTACTACGCAAAATCATTGGATTATTATTATTAGTGCATAGTGTAGAAAGCCATTTTGAAAGTATAATATTAATCTTAGCCAACATACAACCATTATTGTATGCCTACTATAACTACTATGTTCAATAGCATGTTACCTCCACATTCCATAGCAGGTTATACAACTAAAACCGTACAAGGTTCGTATTGTTTCTTTGGATTTCCAACAAATGGTCGGGATAAGGAACTTCCCACTGTCAATTGGTACGCCTCTGGATGGACGTCCCGAGAACCTACCCAGATCTCTGCCAACACAAGGCCGGGTTACCTCTTACACTAGGTAACTACTACTCGAGTATGCCACTCCTCGGCCCTTTGGGACCTTTATCTGAGGGCCCTCGATCACACAGCAACAATCACACAGGTAAATGAGATTGGAGCAACCACATAGGTTAAATATCAGGGCTCCATACCTAATACTACCCTTTTCCAGAAGGAAATGACATACCCTAAAGGGAGCGACCCTCATAACCTTGCCGCATCTTTCCTGTTTCGACCATTTTCGGTCTGCGAGGCTCGATGAGGTCTCGTCCACAAATCTATGCTTTTTCACAAAGCCATGCTTTGATCAACAAATGATCAGCTAATGACCATCAACACACAGCAACACTCAGCATGCCACACTACCAAATTGGGAGTATATCAGTGATAACCTTCAACTACATAACCTTTGAGCTCGTACGTCTCAGAGAAGGGTGTTAAGCTAAGAGAATAAATTCTCCGCCACTAACAGAAATGTATTTGAAAGAAATCAGCTTTATATCTCAAAGCGTAATGTCAGACATACAACCATACAAGTCTGTTCCGGGTTCGAACAGAACCGAAGGCACTTCCAAAGAAGCCCTTGCAATCCGGGTATTCACAATCCCGATCGGACTTCCCATCACTTAGGAAATCTCTATACCGGCGCGACTCAGTGCAGAGACAATCGATAGGTTGTCCTATCGTTCTCACAAATACCCGGTCTTCAACACCGGTCTTCAAATGCAATCCACATACGACATACCATTATTCGGAATGGGATATATTATACAAAGTCCTCTCCCAGCTAAACCGAATAATGAGCGTAATATTTAAAAACATATGGATATTGGGATTTCAGTTAAGTCACAATTTATTACCCAAAACTTCTCTTTAAATGGTTTAACACATTACCATTTTAATCTTTTTAAACGAAAAGATTCAATTCACAAAGTTCACCCAGTTTCACAAAGATTCATTCACAGATTTTCAAATTGATTTCCATTTCAAACAAAGTTCAACAATATTTCACAAAGATTTATTCATAACTCGGAAAACCATTTTCATTTCGATTTGAAATTCTTTTGACACAAATTGGAAATTCATTCCTTATATGAAAGCTTCTACTATTTGAAAACAAATAGTTTTCGGTTTGGAAACTCTAATTACAATTTCATAGGTTAAAGACATTCAAGTATAAAACTTGGATTTAAATTTAGATTTCCAAAACACACCTTTTTAATGGTTAAAAACCCATATGAACATCTTTTATAACTTGTACAGTCTTTTAGACCATAGTTCCAAAATCATTGAATTCAATTTCAAATATTGAATTCAAATTTAAATCAAATTATTTGAATTTCAAATTTCATTAAGTTATTTAAAAATAACTTTCATTTTAAAAACTCATTTCCAAAGCTATCAATTCCAATTCCAAACTATTTTGGATTCAAGAATTTAATCTTTAAAATTGACAAAAATCTATGACTTAACCGATTTCCACGTGAAATCCATATTGGTGTGTGTACGGTGTAGTCCAGGGGTTTCACACAGTAGTGCAACAACATTCAATCATCACAAATCAGAATACAGAAATATAGTTGATAAGCGGTATAACTATAACGCTTATCTTTTATTCACAGATCACAGATATATAAATTACAGATAATAAATTACATTCATCCCAGATAAATAAACTACAGTACAGATCACACACAAATCAGAATATATCACATAGCATCACAGATTAGGGAATATCAACAATTCAATCATTCAGTCAAATCCAACATTCACTAGTAAATATTATTAATCGACTGATTAATTTTTATCAGATGTATCAATTATTAATCCGAGTTAATTATCATAAGTTAATTACAAATTATTTGAAATAAATCCTCCTTTCAAAATTTATTAGTTAACCCTTAATTATTAACTAATCAATCTTAATTAATGAATCAATTAATTTTTTTATTTTTAAATTAATCTTAATTAATCACAATTATTAATTAATCCTTTAATTTATTAACAATAATTTACTCAAATTTCAAATCATCATTCCATTAATTACATTCAGTGATTATCTATTAATTACTTCTCTAATTAATTATATTTTCCCAAATCATTAAATGATTATTCTGAATTAATCAACTTAAGTAACTAACTTGAACAAATTCAATTAACTCAATTGTTTACACTAAATAATTAATTCCAAAATTATTGTCATTTAGTAATTATATTTAACAATCCCACAATTGATTGTTATTAAATTAATTAATCTAAATTTATTGTTAAAATTTATGACATTGATTATTTATTCAAATAAAATCTTGGTTAATGACCTTTATCAATTATTAAATTTCTTTAATTACTTTTCTAAAGAAATTTGCTTATATTAATCATTGTTGATTATAAATTGATTTACTATTAAAAACTCATTAATCTTTATTAATTAAAGTAAACTCATTTATATTTATGATTTGATTGTTATTACCATATATTGAAACATTGTTTCAAATTTCCTTTTTAACTTTAGCATATTTAACTTATTTTAAACACTTCAGTTTTAAAACTTAATTAAATTTCAAAACTTTAAAATCTGTTTTGGAATTAGTGCCAGGTTTAAATTTTTAGATATTAACTTGTTTAAATTTCCATTTACAAATTCAATTCTATTTTAAATTCAAATTCTCCCATATCTTTAATTGTTTTTATATTAATCAAACAAATTAATTTAAAACTTTATTTATCTTCAAACTAAATTTCAATTCAAACTAAAATCTTTATTTACATTTTAATTTAAACTCAGTTCAAGCCTGAATTTAAATTTTAAATTTAGTTTGAACTTCTGGAAACAAGTTCAGGTACAATCTAGAACAATGCTTGTGACCCCAGGATCCACCTTCTTTGCTTCGAGTCGAATGCAGTAGGACTTCGAGCATCACACGAGTAAAACACACTGGAAACACTGCTTCTACCCAGGCAATACAACACTTGGGTACCAGACTTGAGCTTGTGCACGTGCATGGTGGCTCCGACCAACGCCGGTCATCGTCACGACGTCGAACTCATCGACGATCAACTCCGGAACGTACTCCGACCACTCGAACCATTCCATCACCTCAAAATCAAAATTTGAGGTCGAGCTTGAAAACCTGAAACACTCGAACCCATACGACCCCAACCTGTCAACGCGACGTCCATGCGGCTCCGACCACTAGCCAGCCTACAACTCCGGCCTCGACTTCGTCAACTCAACCCCTACCATTGTCTACGACCTCGAGACACTCGATGCTTGCACGAGACAGTAGTGCACGAGTTTCCTATGCGCCTAAAGATTAGGTTTATGAACTAAAACCTTACGCCGCCGTCGCCACAGTCATCGATGCCACCTCCGATTATTTTTCCTACCACCACCGTAGGCTCGTCCACCTCCAATAGCAACCCCGACCCCGCTAGTTCATCGTAACGCCGGAATTTGATCAAACTACCCATTTCGATCATCTTCGAACTGCTCTCAAACCCCACCTCTAAAAATCATCAAACCCACCTTAAAAATCATCGCTTCCGGTAAGGATTCAAGTTATATACTTGAATCAATATTTCATAACATTCAAAATTTCCAGAAATTAAGGTTTCTACTGTAAAAATTTGATCTTTCAATATATATGCATTTTTACTTCATGATACTATTTTTAAATTGTAACTTATACATAAATACAACTATTTTTTTGAAACCAAAGCCTGATGTTGATTAGAAAACAAGAAATATAATTTTCTTGTTATTTGATACTCTGTAACTAAACAGAGAAGAAGAAAACAATCACTGATGCAAGCATATGTACACAGAGCAAATGGCCATATATTCAAGTTAAAAAAAACTATATGTTACACACCTTGAACATTCTGATTTCCAGAAGCCTTTTTGAATTTGAATTTGAAAAGTTGAAAATCTGGTTTGAATTTGATACTAGAGGTCTTCTCCTGCTTGATCTCAGACTTGTATAAATTTGTTTTGTTGTTTAATGTTTTCAAGTGGGTGTTTGTTTGAATATGAGATGATATTATCTCAGTTTTAAAATGATCGAACTGAAATAAGAAAGTGATAGAGGAAATATACAGAGATGTGTTTTGTACAGGGTATAAAAATTTTATTGTACAGGTGATATATTATGTTGTACAAGTGATATAATATTTTATACAAAAAATTAGGGATATTTTCTTGGTTTAGAGGCTGATGAGTATTTGCATTAATTAGTTGTACCATATAAATTTTTATTATTTATAAATTTCTTTCGGCTGTACAAAATGGAGATGGTTTGATGTGGCTTGTATGCAAGCTTTCACATTTGTATTTTCTTTTGTTTTGTTTTTTTCACTTTGTAATATAAGTGAGATTCTATTTTATTTTCTTTTATTATTTTTGAATGTATTTTCATATTTAATATATGGTTATAATTTAACTAATTTATTTACTATATGTAATTTTCTATAATTTATCTAATGTTGTTATTATATCTTTTTATTGTTTTATAATTTAAAATGATTTCTATATTTAATATATTGTTTAATTCAACTAATTTGTTTACTATATATTTTCTAAAATTTTATCCAATGTATTTATTTTATACTTTTATATCTTATATAATTTCATTTCTAAACCATTTCTTTATGATTTAAATTCATATACAATATTTCAAATTGAAACGATTTATAAAGAATTTATTTGAATTCGGGGAAACTCGCAATCAATTTATCAATTAATTATACAATTTCATTCAAAAATTCATTTAATTATCAATTTAAATATATATAAAATTCGGGGTCGTTACAACCTTCCCCGCTTAAAAGAATTTCGTCCTCGAAATTGCCAAGGAGATGCAAAGATAAATGAAAAAT
Organism: Allium fistulosum; assembly: GCA_030737815.1. Classification (NCBI taxonomy): domain Eukaryota; kingdom Viridiplantae; phylum Streptophyta; class Magnoliopsida; order Asparagales; family Amaryllidaceae; genus Allium; species Allium fistulosum. Next base: position 659,515,221 of record CM060908.1, on the reverse strand, counting down.
ATTTCATCAACTCAAACTGAATGTCTATTATGCATTTGGGTTACCAAATCTGAATATCAATAGTAGATACAAAAACGAATCTATTGAATTCTTTCACACGATACTCGGGTTATCCAGATCTACGAAATATGGAGAGACATCGGTTAGTTCGAAGGGATAACTAACCATTCGTAGAATATATTCGGAATCCCAAAGAAATAGATATATATATATAATCTCAAAACTTTTAGTTTAAAACTAAAGTATACCTATCAACCATAGCAACCAAAGCAACTAATACATTCAAATAACAATTTCTGACTCAGTTGGAGTTTATGTCCCATATTAATATATATCGAATCTTCTTCCTAGATCTACCAGGAACCATCGAAGAATTGAGAAAAAATGACAAACAAAACAGATTGGTAGAGAAAAGATTGTTTTCTTGTTGTTACAGGGTATTGACCATTTATAGTCGTATTCCCTTGTCCCCTATCTCATCCTCTTCTTGCACTCATACTTACTATCAGTGGATAGTAAGAGAATTTACTGAGGCATACGGACATATATCTTAGGGATACTCATTCTAGGGTATACTTCACCCTATCTCTAATGGGTTACTTAATGTGTTATACTCCTTAGCTAAAGTTCAACCTTCAGCTCTGATACCACTTGTAAGAGTCATGAAACTCGGCCTTCGAAAATCGGCACCCGTACTTCACTTGTACTCAAAATGCCGAAGATTCAAACGCCGAATCTGGCTCCCCGGAGCTTATAACACCATTAAGTATAACAACACAGCGGAAGAAAGAAATAGATGATATCATATAGAACACCAATGAATACAATATCCAGAATGATACATAACAATGATATCAATAATACACAACAATATCAGAGATATGATACAATGCTACAGCGGAAATAATAACAATGGTAGAGATCAATCCAAATGATCTGCAAAGGAGAATGACTCCAACAACTCCAACATCAAGCTCGAACCACCATCACGATGCACAAAGATAAGTAAGTGCAGTCCTGATCTACAAAACTGAACTAGCTCCAGACAATCTACTAAACCTGAATATCTGAGAAACCCAACTCTAGACTGCCCGTGTGGAAAATTGTGGGCACCCAGAGTTTAGGAAGGGAACAATAAACTCCGAGTCAGTCATGGGACTGGTGTGAGCAACAAGAACATTTATCTTTAAACAACAACAAAAGAATTTTAAACATTGAAATCCGCAATGCTTTTGGAAAATGAAATTACCATAAGACCTCCCGCCATACACACAATGCAAACGTAGAATGGGAGGAGATTTCTTCTTATGATAGTCAAACATGCTTACTACGCAAAATCATTGGATTATTATTATTAGTGCATAGTGTAGAAAGCCATTTCGAAAGTATAATATTAATCTTAGCCAACATACAAACATTATTGTATGCCTACTATAGCTACTATGTTCAATAGTAGGTTACCGCCACATTCCATAGCAGGTTATACAACTAAAACCGTACAAGGTTCGTATTGTTTCTTTGGATTTCCAACAAATGGTCGGGCTAAGGAACTTCCCACTGTCAATTGGTACGCCTCTGGATGGACGTCCCGGGAACCTACCCGGATCTCTGCCAACACAAGGTCGTGTTACCTCTTACACTAGGTAACTACTACTCGAGTATGCCACCTCCCGACCCTTTGGGACCTTTATCTGAGGGCCCTCAATCACACAGCAACAATCACACAGGTAAATAAGATTGGAGCAACCACATAGGTTAAATATCAGGGCTCCATACCTGATACCCCCCTTTTCCAGAAGGAAATGACATATCCTAAAGGGAGCGACCCTCATAACCTTGCCGCATCTTTCCTGTTTCGACCATTTCCGGTCTGTGAGGCTCGATGAGGTCTCGTCCACAAAGCTACGCATTTTCACAAAGCCATGCTTTGATCAACAAATGATCAGCAAATGACCATCAACACACAACAACACTCAGCATGCCACACTACCAAATTGGGAGTATATCACTGATAACCTTCAACTACATAACCTCTGAGTTCGTACGTCTCAGAGAAGGGTGTTAAGCTAAGAGAATAAATTCTCTGCCACCAATAGAAATGTATTTGAAAGAAATCAGCTTTATATCTCAAAGCGTAATGTCAAACATACAACCATACAAGTCTGTTCCGGGTTCGAACAGAACCGAAGGCACTTCCAAAGAAGCCCTTGCAATCCGGGTATTCACAATCCCGATCGGACTTCCCATCACTTAGGAAATCTCTATACCGACGTGACTCAGTGCAGAGACAATCGATAGGTTGTCCTATCGTTCTCGCAAATACCCGGTCTTCAACACCGGTCTTCAAATGCAATCCACATATGACATACCATTATTCGGAATGGGTTATATGACACAAAGTCCTCTCCCGGCTAAACCGAATAATGAGCGTAATATTTAAAAACATATGGATATTGGGATTTCAGTTAAGTCACAATTTATTACCCAAAACGTCTCTTTAAATGGTTTAACACATTACCATTTTAATATTTTTAAACGAAAAGATTCAATTCACAAAGTTCACCCAGTTTCACAAAGATTCATTCACAGATTTTCAAATCGATTTCCATTTCAAACAAAGTTCAACAATCTTTCATAAAGATTTATTCATAACTCGGAAAACCATTTTCATTTCGATTTGAAATTCTTTTGACACAAATTGGAAATTCATTCCTTATATGAAAGCTTCTACTATTTGAAAACAAATAGTTTTCGGTTTGGAAACTCTAATTACAATTTCATAGGTTAAAGCCATTCAAGTATAAAACTTGGATTTAAACTTAGATTTCCAAAACATACCTTTTTAATGGTTAAAAACCCATATGAACATCTTTTATAACTTGTACAATCTTTTAGACCATAGTTCCAAAATCATTGAATTCAATTTCAAATATTGAATTCAAATTTAAATCAAATTATTTGAATTTCAAATTTCAATAAGTTATTTAAAAATAACTTTCATTTTAAAAACTCATTTCCAAAGCTTTCAATTCCAATTCCAAACTATTTTGGATTCAAGAATTTAATCTTTAAAATTGACAAAAATCTGTGACTTAATCGATTTCCACATGAAATCCATATTGGTGTGTGTACGGTGTAGTCCAGGGGTTTCACACAGTAGTGCAACAACATTCAATCATCACAAATCAAAATACAAAAATATAGTTGATAAGCGGTATAATTATAACGCTTATCTTTTATTCACAGATCACAGATATATAAATTACAGATAATAAAATACATTCATCCCAGATAAATAAACTACAGTACATATCACACACAAATCAGAATATATCACACAGCATCACAGATCAGGGAATATCAACAATTCAATCATTCAGTCAAATCCAACATTCACTAGTAAATATTATTAATCGACTGATTAATTTTTATCAGATGTATCAATTATTAATCTGAGTTAATTATCATAAGTTAATTACAAATTATTTGAAATAAATCCTCCTTTCAAAATTTATTAGTTAACCCTTAATTATTAACTAATCAATCTTAATTAATGAATCAATTAATTTTTATTATTATTAAATTAATCTTAATTAATTACAATTATAATTAATCCTTTAATTTATTAACAATAATTTACTCAAATTTCAAATCATCATTCCATTAATTACATTCAGTAATTATCTATTAATTACTTCTCTAAGTAATTATATTTTCCCAAATCATTAAATGATTATTCTGAATTAATCAACTTAAGTAACTAACTTGAACAAATTCAATTAACTCAATTGATTACACTAAATAATTAATTCCATAATTATTGTCATTTAGTAATTATATTTAACAATCCCACAATTGATTGTTATTAAATTAATTAATCTAAATTTATTGTTAAAATTTATCACATTGATTATTTATTCAAATAAAATCTTGGTTAATGACCTTTATCAATTATTAAATTTCTTTAATTACTTTTCTAAAGAAATTTGCTTATATTAATCATTGTTGATTATAAATTGATTTACTATTAAAAACTCATTAATCTTTATTAATTAAAGTAAACTCATTTATATTTATGATTTGATTGTTATTACCATATATTGAAACATTGTTTCAAATTTCCTTTTTAACTTTAGCATATTTAACTTATTTTAAACACTTAAGTTTTAAAAATTAATTAAATTTCAAAATTTTAAAATCTGATTTGGAATTAGTGCCAGGTTTAAATTTTTAGATTTTAACTTGTTTAAATTTTCATTTACAAATTCAATTCTATTTTAAATTCAAATTCTCTCATACCTTTAATTATTTTTATATTAATCAAACAAATTAATTTTAAACTTTATTTATCTTCAAACTAAATTTCAATCCAAACTAAAATCTTTATTTACATTTTAATTTAAACTCAGTTCAAGCCAGAATTTAAATTTTAAATTTAGTTTGAACTTCTGGAAACAGGTTCAGGTACAATCTTGAACAATGCTTGTGACCCCAGGCTCCACCTTCTTTGCTTCGAGTCGAATGCAGTAGGACTTCGAGCATCACTCGAGTAAAACACACTGGAAACACTGCTTCTACCCAGGCAATACAACACTTGGGTACCAGACTTGAGCTTGTGCATGTGCACACTGGCTCCGACCAACGCCGGTCATTGTCACGACGTCGAACTCATCGATGATCAACTCCGGAACGTACTCCGACCACTCGAACCATTCCATCACCTCGAAATCAAAATTCGAGGTCTAGCTTGAAAACCTGGAACACTCGAACCCATACGACCCCAACCTGTCAACGCGACGTCCACGCGGCTCCGACCACTAGCCAGTCTACAACTCCGACCTCAACTTCATCAACTCAACCCCTACCATTGTCCACGACCTCGAGACACTCGATGCTTGCACGAGACAGTAGTGCACGATTTTCCTATGCGCCTAAAGATTAGGTTTACGAACTAAAACCTTACGCTGCCGTCGCCACAGTCATCGATGCCACCTCCGATTATTTTTCCTACCACCACCATAGGCTCGTCCACCTCCACTAGCAACCCCGACCCCGCTAGTTCATCGTAACGCCGGAATTTGATCAAACTACCCATTTCGATCATCTTCGAACTGCTCTCAAACCCCACCTCTAAAAATCATCAAACCCACCTTAAAAATCATCGCTTCCGGTAAGGATTCAAGTTATATACTTGAATCAATATTTCGTAACATTCAAAATTTCCAGAAATTAAGGTTTCTACTGTAAAAATTTGATCTTTCAATATATATGCATTTTTACTTCATGATACTATTTTTAAATTGTAACTTATACATAAATACAACTAATTTTTTGAAACCAAAGCCTGATGTTGATTAGAAAACAAGAAATAGAATTTTCTTGTTATTTGATACTCTGTAACTAAACAGAGAAGAAGAAAACAATCACTGATGCAAGCATATGTACACAGAGCAAATGGCCATATATTCAAGTTAAAAAAAACTATATGTTACTCACCTTGAACATTCTGATTTCCAGAAGCCTTTTTGAATTTGATACTGGAGGTCTTTTCCTGCTTGATCTCAGACTTGTATAAATTTGTTTTGTTGTTTAATGTTTTCAAGTGGGTGTTTGTTTGAATATGAGATGATATTATCTCAGTTTTAAAATGATCGAACTGAAATGAGAAAGTGATAAAGGAAATATACAGAGATGTGTTTTGTACAGGGTATAAAATTTTTATTGTACATGTGATATATTATGTTGTACAAGTGATATAATATTTTGTACAAAAAATTAGGGATATTTTCTTGGTTTAGAGGCTGATGAGTATTTGCATTAATTAGTTGTACCATATAAATTTTTATTATTTATAATTTTCTTTCGACTGTACAAAATGGAGATGGTTTGATGTGGCTTGTATGCAAGCTTTCACACTTGTATTTTCTTTTGTTTTGTTTTTTTTTCACTTTGTAATATAAGTAAGATTCTATTTTCTTTTCTTTTATTATTTTTGAATGTATTTTCATATCTAATATATGGTTATAATTTAACTAATTTATTTACTATATGTAATTTTCTATAATTTATCTAATGTTGTTATTATATCTTTTTATTGTTTTATAATTTAAAATGAATTTCTATATTTAATATATTGTTTAATTCAACTAATTTGTTTACTATATATTTTCTAAAATTTTATCCAATGTATTTATTTCATACTTTTATATCTTATATAATTTCATTTCTAAACCATTTCTTTATGATTTAAATTCATATACAATATTTTAAATTGAAACGATTTATACAGAATTTATTTGAATTCGGGGAAACTCGCAATCAATTTATTCAATTAATTATACAATTTTATTCAAAATATCATTTAATTATCAATTTAAATATATATAAAATTCGGGGTCGTTACACATGCATAACTACTGTAAGTAACATCTAGGTGGAGCTGACTATACCCTATGGGTTTGCCAACCATACTGGCCATGCCTCCTATCTCTGGTTTTAGTCATTACCGCTGATGAGGCTACATCCGGGGTTTCAGCTCATGCACCGCCACCAAAATAGTTCACGAAATCCCACATGGATTCCAATACCCTAACGGGTCTCGGAATCACACATGCATTCCAACGTCTCAATACGAAACTCCTCCATAGAACCGTATATGGTTTTAGAGTGGTTACGGTTTTTGATTCATCTCTTACAAGTACACTGTTTCGCTTCCCTGGCGCTCCAAAAACCAATTGTCGATTTTCCAGAATGCTCAATACCGGTTCTTTAGGAAATAATCAAACAATATATAAGAGCGTGGATCACTCCTTAACCGTTTAAGTGGATGAATCTTCTTATCATTTGTCCTAGAAGAACAAAATGAGTTTATACGTATAGTATAGCACCCTCGACTGAAATTGTACCATATAATCCCCATGTTTCTCCTAGATATTTCCAAAGTTAAAATCCTTTGGTGTTAAGTAGGGAATATTTCTGTACCACCCAAATTCAGAAGAATAACATATTTAGGCCAAGATTTGATAGCCGGTTATTTAACTATCAAATAAACAAACATTCCGAACAGGGATTACATTTCCCATGGAAATCACTATGCCTCTTAAATTACTCTTCCATTAACTTAAAATCATCTTTCAAATATTTATTAAAATATTCATATACCCATCTCAACGGTAGAAGAATATTCACAAACCATTTCTTCCAAAAATAATTGAAACGTTTAAAAATAGATAGGGAAAGCACCATTCCATATAAAACATGGATCTTAGTTTACTCAATGGTTACGTCTCTATCCCAGTGAATCCATAGTAAAATGTAGGCAATCCCTGCCCCTCAAATTGCGCCATGAAAATCAACCATTTCTATCCAAATCTCTTTATTTTATAAATATCTCCAAATTTATTTATAAACTTCTTTATAAATCTCCAATCTATTTATAAAACATTCTTTGTAATTTTCCAAGTTTAAGTTCGGAAAAATACACTTTTTAAATCTTAAACCATTTATAACACTTAACCTTTATGTCTCTAAAACCCATTTATAAATTTCCTTTCATAAATCATTAAAATCCAACTTCTTTTACCAATTCCAAAATCTCTTTCCAATTTACAGAACCTTTTTATAAATTCTTTTGTTTAAATAAAACTCTTTTCAAAATCTTTCATTTAATCAACCTTTATAAGAATCTTTCCATTCTAAGCGATTCCCTTTAAAATAAACGGTTTATTATTTTTAACCCTCTTCTTATAACACCATTTATTATCCAAAACCCCTTTAATAAAAAAAGTCCATCATCTAACACTTGTCACATAGCAAATTACCATTTAGAAACCTTTTTACTTAACTATCTTCAAACCTCATTTAAAACAATAACTTAGAGCAACACTAATAATATATTAAATTAACTTTAACCAATGATATATTAACTTTAAAATATAATAATAAAGTAATTTATTTTAAATAAAAATTAACTTATAAATAATAATTAACTATGAAATCAATTTGTTATAAATTAATTTTAATTAAATAAATAATAATTTTTAAACAAGTAATTATAATATAATTAAACATTAATAACTAAATAACTTGGAAAATTATTCTTAAATAACTTTATGAAGTACTTTAAAGAATCATACAATAATTAACCTTTTGTTATTATTAAAAACAAAAATCAATTATCTTTAAAACATTGTTAATAGATACTAATTACCTCTAAAGTCTTATTAATAATTAAGTGTAATAAATTCCATTAATACCCAAGTTATAATTACCTCTAAATTCTTATTAATAATTACCTCTAAAGTCTTATTAATAATAAATTCCATTACTATCCAAGTTATAATTCAGGTATTTACATAACATCACATATGTAAATGCAACTCATAATTAACAATTGATTATGAATACAACACTTATCCAATACTAATCAATTGGAATGTAATTAAGTGTCCACACTAATATAATAGCATAATGGTTTAATTTTTGCTAATCATAGGTCCAATTTAACCTACCCAGTTAATAATAGTAGTACGGTGATTAATTCTGCAAAAAAGGTGTCTAATTAATTTAATTATTGGAACGGTGTTTTATTCCGCTAAACAATATCCAATTACCATATTCAATCCAAATTAACTCCACAGTATATTATTTGGCTAAATAAACATCAATAATTAAGGTATGTAATTTTAAACGACCTTATTAATTAAAATAACGTAATTTAAATTCAGACTATTTTAATATGTCATAAATTTATACTTTTCCAAAGCTACCAACAAGTTATACTACGACGTTATACTTGTCAATACGAGTCCAACGCAAAAAGAATCAAGTCGATCGGGTTTAAAACTGCCGAGATATTCCATTTCAAAGTTAATGGCTTTATTTATAAAACTAAACAATTTAAATAAAAGCTTCTCACCAAAATTTGATACGGCCCAAAGCCGAAAACAAATGCAACCTACCTATCATCCTCTACCCTTCCCGCTATTACAATTCTTCTTCCCTAGTCCTTTCATTCTCAAATTCAATTCCTGTAGCCAAATTTGTGCATTGATGTGTACATGCACACAACATCCGTGGCTCCAACCCCATATTCGAGATCACCCACGAGTCGCACCTCACCTTCTCATCATTTCACACCCATCGCCATCCCCAACAGATTTCTATCACCAATCATGATCAAACGAACCCCCTGGCTTCATAAAACGTGCGATATTTTTTAGTGCCAAATCCCACTAAATTACACCACGATGAAGCTCTTTTCTCGAGAAACCCAACCGCACACTCCAATTCCTCCCTCGTCGCCCCTTAGCTCAACCAAAGTCAAACCCTAGATGTCAACAATCATTAACGACCATCACGGAATGATGCCAAAACTTCCCTAAAAATCCTACGATGTCATACGATCCTAGTGACGTATATGGCATCGATAGAATTGAAATGGATAGGGAGGTATAAATTTTTAAAGTTTATAAACATTATTTTCCACTTACTGTAAAATCATGAAATCTCACTCGATTCTCGACAAAAATTCGGGTGACCAATTTTTTTAAAAAAACTAGAGGGTGATACGAACAACTTCCGTGTTGGTGCCATAGACCAAATGTGTGTGGTTTATGAGATCTTGATTTTTGAATGAGTGAGAATGGGTTTTTCCTAAGTTTGAATGTTTTATAGAGAAGATGAACCACACGAAAATGAAGAAAGCTTGTTTTACTCTCAGAGTGCATATATATGCATGGCTACTAAGGCCAAAGGTAAAAATCTATAAAGGGACAAGGTAGACATGGTGGGGAACAAGTATATCATAAGACGAACTTTTAAATCCTTAGCAAATAATATGTCTAGCAAAGGACAAGAATAATATGTGCAAGGATATTGGGTTGATTTGGTGAGATTTTTATTTTAAAATGTAAATAAATTCTAGTACCCTACCATATAATATCACGTTCACTTACGAGCCACGATCGACAAAAAATAAAATACGATTGTACACAACACTAAGACATGATCACAAAAAAAAAACATATTGGTTATCCATTTCTACTAACTTTTGAAAATACCAACGTTCGACGTAAAATACGTCAAACTAAAATTTAAATATTTACTAAATTAAAAATTATGGAAAATTTATATATATTAAATTAAAAATCATCATTGAAAATTGAGCAATTATTTAAAACTTAGATTTTTATTATATTTTAAAAAAAGAACCCCAAATCGAATATCTAAAACTAATTAAATTTTCAAAAATCAATGTGATAAAAATTCCAAATCGTTACAATATTATTCCACTACGGCCCTCGTAGTACCCAAAATACCCAATGCAGTACTTAACAGTTTGACCCTATATTTTCTTATAGAAAATTCAAAGAAAAATCTCTAAAAATTCCCGAGGCTTTGTCCTTCCATAGTTTACATATATTTGGCTTTTTTTAAGAAAATTTCAGTTGTATTTTTAAGTTTTAACAAATTTAATAATTCGTATAAATTATATAAGCCTAGGAAATTCCACCAACTGAAAACCCACTTAAGAAATCATGATTTGAACATTATATAAAATTTCCATTTAGTTCCAAAATCACTAAAGTTGGGAAAACACCTGCAGGCATCCCATGATCGCTCATCCTTTCCCAATATATTCATTAAACTTTTATATCTTTACATGAAAACTCGTATAAACTCCATCAAACATAAAAACATATAGATCTAAGCTGAACCCACACATAAGGAAAATGGTTTAGGAATGTTAAGTATTACTGACATAGATCTTTAGGATTTATCACTTTAGCCTTCTTTAGTGTGACACCCCACCTCTATGGTCACGCTAGCCAAGAACACTACGGGGTAATGCTGTCGACTAGCACGAAGAATAAGTCTGTTGAGGAGCGACCATCTGTGCAATTGCTTTGTGCGAGTACCGATATGTCGGATAATATAACTTATATTTCATTTCCTGAGGAAATCCGACATATCAAATACAAACTCAAAGCTTCTACACAGTGGCTAAGTGGCCTTCGAAAACAAGTATAGAAATAAACATAACACAAATCAGTCACAGACATTCATATCACAAAGGTGGAATAAGATATGAACATACCACATGAAAGTGTACAACAAAATAGTGGTCATAGAAGATCCACTATATCACAAAAGAATAGATACAAGTGCTAGGCAAAAGAATAATTATACATCAAGGAGTCTCTATCTCAAATGTATAACAACAAAAACTACTAAGCTAAAGTAGTTAGCCAAAAGAATCAGATGACATACCCTAATAAGAAGTCAAGCAGAAGTACCTGAAATACCTCGGTCTGACCCAAGTATTATTTAAGAAGAAAATAATAAACGTATCAGTCTAGCTATAAATATTAGAGAAAATGAGATAGGATAAAAGATATGACCAAAAACGTATGATAACAAAGAAATGCCATACTGTGTCAAGTATACATCAAATAACAATCAAAAATCATACAATATCTCAAGAAATCTCAAAGCAACAAAAAGAATGTCATATTCTTTATTTCATTCACTAAACCACAAATATTGACAAACATATCATTGCCAATCACATAAAGAGGTGAAACACAAATTCTAGAAATCACAACAAGAAATCCAGAAATTACAAAAAGGGGGAGGCCTATCACAAACGGGAGCATGAAAACTCACCAACACGTGTATCACAAATGGGTCATTATCCCATGGTCGCTAACCATAGAGCCGGTGCAACAACGTAGTACAATATCGGTACGCCCGATGAACCTGATACTCAAGTGATTCGTAACAACGACGTAGTACAATAACGGTACGCCCGATAAACCAAAAAGTCAGGACATCAATGTAGTACAATAACGGTACATCCGATGATCCAAAAAGCCGAGACATCGATGTAGTACAATAACGGTACATCGGATGAACCAAAAACCATAAAAGAATGTGGGTCGCTAACCATAAATTTTGAGCCGAAGCTCCACAAACGTCCCGAAGACCACGGGTCGCTACCCCGCCAAATTGAACCGAAGTTCCACAAACGGGGATTGTAATTTCCACACAAACAAATAGACATCGCACATCACTAGTCTAAATCACAAAATGATCATCATCGATCAATAAAAGTGTCGATTACACTAATCTAGTAAATATATGAGTTTAGCTTCATGTCCCATAACCACTAGCTTAACTTAAATATTTACGAACAAATTGTAGATTCCCACTCGAAAATTGTAACAAGAATTTCAATCGAACAAGTCCAAAAATTAACCGACGAAGTAAACGCAAGAGTTTCATACCACTTGTTTTGCTAAGCCGTTTAATTAGATTTTCTCATATGAATGAGGTAAAGGTTTGTGTATACTAATAGATTAGAAAACGGTTTTATAAACGAGCTTTGTATTAAAAATAGAGTTGAAATCATCTTTGTAAAAGAGTTTGAATATTTACTACTAGTATAGAAACCTTTGTATTTTAAAGAGACAAATCATAGAAATGATTGTAGAAACAATCAATCACCAAAATCCACATACGAAGACGTGAATCAAATCCAAAGAAATCGATATTGAATCCATCAAAATGGATATTCTCAAAAATCCCGAAGAAGAAGTCATCAAAGTCAATAATAATTGATAACAATAAATCGGGTAAATCACGAATTGATAAAAATTGGAACCTCAAGCTAAATAGGCAAAATAGACAAAAACAAGCAGGTCAGTCGACTGGCTGCAGAGGCCAGTCGACTGATCCAGAAACCTGAATGTTTCATTTCCTGCAGTCACTCGACTGACTGCAGAGGCCAGTCGACCGAATGCAGAAAACAGAGACTTCCAGTTTTTTGCACAGTCCTAGATACGCTTGGTTTCTACAGCCAGTCGACTGACTTCAGAGGTCAGTCGACTGACTGGCACTGAAACTGTTTTTCAGCCTATCCAAATGAAGAGCAAACTCTTCCAATTTACGATCGGACGAGCAATGGGCGCTAGCCATTCGACAACCCAGCCCTATAGGCTCTTCGATACACCACCAAAAGCATGATCAAACATCAAAGCTAAGATTTTTAAAGTTTTAGACTTCAAAACACCAAAAATTGAAATGTTCACCAAATCAATCCAAATCAAAATCAAATGAACATGTAAAGATGTTAGGAATTCATACCTAACAATCAAAGATAGTTATAGACATAGATGTGAGATAAAAATCTCACCTTTAATCCCAAAAACAAAGAATAAGAAGCTTAATCTCAAAGGAAAGATCAACACTCTTCACTTCAACCCAAGAAGCTTGAATCTAAGATCAAAAGAAGAACATCCCTAAGTTAGGTTTAGGAAATTTCTGAAATTAAAGAGAGAATGAGTTGGAGAAGATGAAGAGGATGCTTACTTAAGCTTCTCTTCGAATTTGGAGCAAGAATTTGAATTTGCTAGAGGAAATAGGGCTTTGAATATTAATTTCCCATTCCTCTCCCCATTTTTCAGTTGCTAGAGTGTTTAAGAAAATAGAAATGAAGTGAAGAGGAGATGAGAGGGGCTGAACTAGGTTATAGAGTGAGTTGGGGTGAAATCCAAACCCAAAGCCCAATAGAAAATAGCAAAATTCAACTTACTCCAAACCTATCGAAGCTTGTACTCAAAAAAGTCGCAAATGTTGTTTTGGACTCAATGGAGGTGGTCTCGAGTCCCAATTCGACTGTTTGTAAAAAGTGACATTTTGGACTTTAATCCGACTAACGATGCTATATTTAAATAAAACATTTAAATATAAAATCGTAAAATATGCGGGTTGTTACATTTAGTTTCTTCTAGCTTGCGTTTTTGTATCTTCTTCCTATTTTCTTTCTTATGCTTCCACCATTAAAGTGTTTCTCTAGTGTTTTATTTTAGTTTGAGTATAATAAAATGAATGAATGGAAACGAGTAACATATATTGTCCCATAATTAGTTGGGCCCGGGCTCTATACCCACTTCTACTCATTCATATCATTTTACTCCTTTTATTAACCCGCCATTTTCCCCTTAATTAACCTATTTAATTAATTATTAATTTCAAGGTTGTTACAATAGTGGACATAGGCATGCTTCTACTGAAACACTTTACATCTTGTGTCATTTACAATATTTTCTTGCTTTACTCCTCGAATTTTATTTTTAAGCCTAGTATTGGTAAGTAACCTTTGATGATACAAATGCATTAGTGTAATTCCGATGTTGGCTAAATTTTTAGTCAACACTATGTTTCTTGGGACTTGATGTATAAGGGCTTCCCTACGTCTTTCCATTTTTATTCACATTGGGATTCTCTCAACTTCTCAACATAACATTCTCTCCTAGATGATTGATCCCCTTTCACCACACCAACTCCACTTGCAATGGAGAACTTCATCTTGAGAAACCATGAGGCTATGGTTGCCGTAAAACTGGATAAGGAATGAAACATTAACGATTCTATTTAAATCAAAATTCAATCTACAACTATGATTGTTTGAAATCTTGTGGTCGTACGAGGAGCCTTTCCCAAATCTAGAGTTAGGTTGATGCATTACATTGGCATTGTTCCCTTACTTGTGAAACCTTGCAAGGAGGATTTGCATAAGGGCGTCTCTTTGGTTAGGAGTCTCATCCCATCAAAAAGACTTTGGAACAATTAATTCATTGAACTTTCATTATCCACAAGTAATCGACTCAGATGTGTTGGTTCTATTACTACAGTAATCCTGGGATTTGTATTAGGATAGTTAATACCATGCTCATCCGTTTTTCTAAACATATATCTTCCTTTGCACGGTGAGGCTACTTGGCATCCTATGCTTCCTCTACAAAATTTACCACCTCATACTTTAGCATTGGCAATGTTCTATACCTTTCCATCATTCCCAACTAGTGTCTTGTAAATATAGCACTACAGATATCATTTGCACCTTTAGTCAGTTAGGAATTATAGGTTGATGGGCAGTTCTTCTTAGGCCTTTTTGCTTCTCCTGGTTAAATGTAATGGAAGAAGTTCGCCAGTTGCATCATATTTTTTTGTTGGATTATTCTTCACATACTGAAGCCTTTTCCTTGATACACTCCTGTATCAAATCCTTTAGGTGATGACACTCATTTTCATTACGCCCTTTTTTTCATGAAACCTACAATATTATTCGGACCCTCTCTCTTGTTCATTTGCTTTCTTAGGGGTGGCACTATATACTGATTAGTACCTTGAGTGATGAGGTAGGTATTCTCAATGAAATCAATGAGGTATGTTTATGAGTTAAAACGGAGTCCATTATTTTTTCCATCCTGGCCATTTCCCTTCCATTTTCCTACAACACCATTATTGCTTCCCTCCCTAGGCTTGACGTTTGATGGCACGCCTACTTCAATGGGGTTTGAAATTCCTAATTCATTGTTTGCAAACTCCAATCAAAGATACAATCGGCTTTGTAATAAATATCTATCTAATTTCTTACTTTCTACTTAGTCTGTTCTCTGGAGAACCCAATTCTTGTTTACTCTAGCAACGATTTTCATATATCCTAGTTCCTAGTCTGATCAATTTACCATTTTTGTGGGAGCATTGAATCTAGTTAAGTTGTTGCATAAAGATTCTCTGCCCCCTTCTTATTATCGGTTAGTGAAACAACATTTCTTGGTTTCTCTATCTGCACATTGAGTTGACTTTTAAACATTTCTATAAGCACATGGCATGAATAGATGGATCTTAGGATCAAGCCAGCATAACCATAGGGTAGTTGCATTAGTGAGGAAGAGTAAAAAACAATGGTACTTCACCGTCTCACATACCCGTACCATGATCGTATGTTTTTTCTATTTGGACAGATGTATTAGTAGATCAGATGTTCCCGCATTAGGCTGTACTGTCGGAAATTATTTTTCTATAGGGTTTCCAGCATGATGTGTGGCAGGTGTGAATAAATGCTACTGACGTAGGTAATCCTTTAGTGAGTTATTGATCTAGCGGTGGCATATTCCTTTCGTTGACTTAGCCACCGGGTGCATCCGGAGCAATCCCTTGCAAGTACGGTCAATTATGATGGGCACCACCTAATGATTAGCAGCATTGTGCCTATGCCTTTTTCATTATGGAGTGCACCCTGGATGACTACTTTTATGTTGGCTTGTGCAGTGATCTCTCCTTTGACCACAATGTCGTCGAGGAGGAGATTCATGATATCATAGGTGTTAGCAATTGAAATGAACTAAAAACGTGGCTTGCATTGGTTAGGTGAAGTTGGTCAAGTGAGGCTAGCTAAAAGAGGCTTGTTACCATGTTTGGCTTAGATAGGGCTGGCCCGACTATGAGAGGCTCGACTATGCCTCTCGGCTCGGCTTGTGGCATGCTTTTCCTTTTATGACCTAATTATCTCATTCTTCTAGTTCTGTTACCTTGGCCAAAACTACATCATCTAACTGATTCAATGAAACTTCATCTCTAAGACCATGAGCTTGTGATCCATCCCTACCACGATTCAATAATATATGGTTTTACTTGACATCATTTTTTGGTTATGCTCATCCATATGAGAACTTTGATGAGCATTAGAAGTTGCATCCTAATTCGTGAATCATCTTGCTTTTTGTTGTTCAGCAATCAAGTTTTGCAACACCACAAGCATTTCAATAACCTCATATACCATCATTACATCAGGAGCTTGATTGATATTTGAACTATTGTCTTAATTTTCTTCTGGAATATTCTATAAGTGTTCTTAATCCACAGCAATAATTGTCTACTTCTTACTTCTTTTCAAAGCCATATATCGATTGGAGCCAAGCAATGGGTCTGCATAACTCTGTAGATATTATTTGTGTGTTGAGTTCAGCTCTCAATGAAAGAACCAAAAATGTTTCTCAATTTCTTGGTAAACGCCTTTAAGATATTAGGAGTGCTAATGGTCTACAATGTATTTGTTAACTTTATTTTTAAGAAAAAATTATCTTTAGAATATAATTTGTATAAAAGAATAGAAGACAATAAAATAATGAAGCAAGAAAGTAAAATAATACGAAAAAAATACATAATTTTTAAACTGGTTCAACTAATCGATGATCTGTGTCCATTTTATCATTTTTTGTTGAGCTTTGTTGATATATGTTAACTCGCTTTTTAGCCAAGTAGATTGCAACTGGACTTAGAATATCAAAACAAGGACGAAATAATTTATGGACTTGGAAACACACTAAGAAGGATTAGAAAGTTGAACTCAAAATGTTTGAGTGGAAATTTGGCTAAGGACAGAATTGGGTGCCAAGTTATTTACGTCGGCACTGACCTTTTTCCTCTCCACTTTTTGCCTCCTAAACACCCTACACCTCTTATACTACTTCAACAACTCGTGGTCAAGTAGTTTTTTCAGATTTTGGATAAACGATTCCAATGATCGATGCAAAGAAAGCAAAGAAAGCAGTTATCAGAAAAATCGCAAGAACTAACTATAAGTTGATGGAAAAGAATCTGGAACAACTCAAAAAGGAGATAAAAAGCAAGGAAATTAAGGTTTTAGCTTTTTCTACAATGAAAATAGGTCAGTGCCGAGTCAAATGACTTGCTACCTAGTTATTCTTTTGGCTCAAGGGCACCCAGGTTCAATTGTACAACATCAATGTACCTCCTAGATATCAGTGCGAGCAGGCTGTTGAACCTATACATATGTTTCCCTATAAATCAACCCCAGTTGCAACCAAAGTGGAATCTTCTTTCTGATCTTTTCCCTTCATTCTAGATCTAGACTCTACTTCTTCTCCACTCCTATTATCTCCCTTAAATACTTTAGAAACTCAATTGTAAATCTGAGATCCACTTGATTGTGGTCAGATCTGATATAGCTAGTTGTAATTCGAGAGAAAACGGCTAATAACAAAACATAATGTGGATGTAGGTCAGAGATTACCAAACCGGTATAAAAATTCTTGTGCCTCCTTTTACTTTCCTACTGATTTTTTCTTTTTTGATTTGGAACTCTACATTTTGGTTCTTTTATATGGTACTTGGATGTTGGTATCATTTTTGGCGTTAATATTTTGGTGCTTTCAGTAAGAAAGAGCTACATTTCACAACCTAAAACTTGGATCTGAAGCTTGGAGAAGATGAAGATACCTAACATAAGATCTAAGACTAGAAGAAATCAATCAGAGCATGGAGGTAGTCAGGAGGTGTCCTTAAATCATCATCAGTCCATCTATGTGATCAGAGAAGAGATGGAAAGAATGATGAAGGAGATGCGGGATAGAAAGATAGCTAGACAATAGCAACTGCTAGAAGGACATTTCCAAAGAATGGGACAATAGGGAATAGCCGGAGCTACTGGAATTCAGAACTAAGGATAAGGAACTAATGCATGAGCATCTGGAGTTGAAGCAGAGTAGATTGGAATGATG
Source organism: Allium fistulosum (assembly GCA_030737815.1). Lineage (NCBI taxonomy): Eukaryota > Viridiplantae > Streptophyta > Magnoliopsida > Asparagales > Amaryllidaceae > Allium > Allium fistulosum. Next base: position 659,496,850 of record CM060908.1, on the reverse strand, counting down.
CCCCCACAACCAAGACCACTTGGTACCAAACAGAATCCTCTTGGGACAGAGAGGATTTTACTCAGGGGAAATGCTAGATTAGAGTTAGGGCAAGCTAGGATGCCGAGAACGGACGATGCTGGAGCTAGAAACGTAAGATGGAACAAAAATGAACAACAACTAAAGGAATATGTGCCAGCGGTTCTCGGTAGGAATGGAGGACAGAATGAAATCGGAGGTGCGGATCAAAATGCAGATGTGCAGCCAGAGGAGTTGTTTAACAACAAATTTCTATCGAGTTAGAAAATTGCCGATAAATTTTGAATTAAATTTTACCGCAAGAGCACAGCGTACTATCGTAGTACGTGGCGAGTACGGATCGATCCGCAGGGAATTGTTAGATTCTAAATTTCTATTCAATCAAATTAAAACAAAGTTGAGATTAATTAAAAAATGTAAGAAAATGACAAAAAGAAAGTGATAAAAATATGAGAGTAGAAAGGCAATTTAGAGATAATTTCCACTCTCTAGATCACATAGTTCAACAAAATATGAAATTATGATCTCTTTTTTTTGGTCATTAGTGAATTTAAATGATGTGTTTATCATAAGTATGGACTATTTGTGCTATTAATTAGCTCAACATAAGCCATCAAACTATAACATACCCCTTAAACCACTTACTAATTCTCATGGAAAATGATAACAAGTGGAAATTAAAATCTATTTTAAGCATGACCTATTAACTATTAATTATAAATATAGACTATCAAATTTTGATTTCAACATTCACTTCATTACCATAATCATATGTAGATGAAGAGGTAATTTGTGTTTAGTGATTGTTTAAGCATAGTCTATTTGGCGTCAACAATATAGGCTATCAAATTCAAAGCAAAACAACAAGTTAAACCACTTCAAGCATTGTCACTAAGCACAAAAAGAGAGCAATAATTATCAAAATGTTGAAGCTACATGATTAGAGAGCTTCATTACCTCTAAATTAAAGGGGTTTAGCCTCTTATTTTTGTTATCATATCAACAATTGTAGCATGCAACATGAAATAAAAAGAAAAGGAAAAAGAGAGCAAAGTAACAGAAGAGATAATTAAAAAGAAATAAAACTATTTTACTTGCATGAATAAATGAAACTACACTACTAGCATGAAAGGAAATGAACATGTAATTAAAAGGAAACAATAATTAACATTGCATAAAAAAAGGAAAACTACATAAGATAAAAATGGCTAAGTAGCCATGAAAAGAGAAAGATAGCTTTCTTTTATTTTTAATCTAAGCTAAAACTAACTAAGAGGGCCTAAAGAAGAGAGCCTAAAAGAAGAGAGAGTAATTACATGAAGATAAGGGGTATTTATACATGTTTGGGAACCCTAATTCATTTTATCGGAACTACCCAAACTACCCTCTTAGGAAGTGTGGTGGCCAAGTAATCATTAGCATCATATAATCATCCATTAAGTGTGCATGAAGCTTTAATGGTCTTTTAGCATGTGCATTAGCTCCTAAGTGTACATTAAGGTAGGTGGGGTCCTCCATGATCATGACTTTGAATTATTTCCATCTTCATTTGTTCTCTTCTTTGTGCATGCATATATCTTCATGAAACCACTTGTATATGAAGCCAAATTTCTACAAAATAATATACAAATTTCTAGTTAAATTTTATCAAAATAATATATGCACAAAAATGACCATTTTGCCCCTATATGAAGATGAATATGTGGCGATTTGAAAATAATTTGAATTTTTGTTTAAACATGTTAAACACCCAATACGATCATTTATTTAATTTAATTAGATTAAATATGATGGTAAAAATATGCGTATTTACGTGTACATCAAGAGTATGTGCTAGAACATTTGTCGGAGTTCCCTAAGAGCATGTGGCAGAATATAGCTAGTGGTTTAAGACTTCTGTTGGATGAAAACAACCGTATGGCTTAGAAGATCAGAAGAATAGTTAGAGGTGGATCCCCAGACCAGAGTTCAGAAGACGTAAATAGGAATCCATTCACCGCTAACATCTGCAATGCGAGGAATCCTCCTGGTTTTAAGCTTCCAACGCTGGAAATGTACAATGGACAATCTGATCCAACAGCTCGTTTAATTAGATACATCCAACACATGGAAGTGTAGGCTGCTTTTAAGGAGGTGATGGGGGAAGTGCTTCCCATTATATCTGATATATTTAATAGTGATGTGGTTTAGACAAGTAGAGAATGGATCCATAAGCACATGGACCGACCTAGTGAATAAGTTCATAAGACAATTCAGAGTTCACATCTCCCGACCAAAGAATGTAATGATGCTATCATGCATAAAGCAGAGGCCTGAAGAGACCTTGAGAAGCATTCTAATGAGGTTTAATGTGGCAGCTGTCATAGTCGATAAGCCAGATCCATTAATAATCCTAATGGTGGCAATGTTTAGAGTCGCAAGCGTAACCGACTTCAAAGCTTCATTGAAGAGGGATCCACCGATGGATCTTGCGGAGTTTTACCATGAAGCTGAGAGATATAAGCATCAAGAGGATGTTGAAGCTGATAATTATGATATTACCATTGTGGATGAAAGAGGACTCTTTTGAATATTATATGGCAAGAACAAAGGAAAGCGAAGAGCTGATGATAATGTTGGAGAACCAAAACTGCTGTAGAGGAAATCGAAGTTCTCTTCCCACACTGATCCAACAATAACCCTGAAGAGGATATACCTAGATACTAGGAGGCAGATCCCTCACCAAAGACGAGCTAGGGGGGAACCTACTAATCGGGAGGGAAGATCTAGAAAGTTTTGCATCTTCCATGCACTGGATAGACATGAAACGAACGAGTGCCGACACCTTCATGATCTGATAGAAGAATTGTTTTGAGCAACCAGCTTCAACAATATATGAGGAACCAAACTGCAATGGAACAACTGGAGTAGCCACCATCTGCAGTGAATGCATTAAGGAACAACCAGGGACCTGGGTCAAGATTCAAAATCCTATGATCGGGGTGGACATGAGGCAGGTTTGCTTCCTGCGCTTTTCCTTTTTCTTTGAATAATTAAGATAATAATATTCTTAGTCTGCTTACATGTGTATGAGGCCTAGATTGGTCTCCAGGCACGCCCCGAGTCGGATGTTTGGGATGACTAGTTAGGACAATAATAACATCGGACAGCTTACACGTATACGAGGCCTAGATTGGTCTCTAGGCATGCCCTAAGTTGGATGTTTAGGATGAAGAATAAGGATTTCCACTTGTTTGCCTTGATTTAAATACTTGATATTTGAAAAATCCACGTGAATATGATGATTGATATTGATCGCATTAACTCCCGGCCAAAGAGTCGGGACCAGAGTGCAGGGTGCAAGTTCCCTTGCCGGAAGAAAGTGGATGCTTGTACAATATTGATCGTGTTAAGTCCCAACTGGAGAGTCGGGACCAGAGTGCAAGGTGTAAGTTCCCTTGTCAGATGCAAGTGGATAGACTTGTACAGTATTGATCATGTTTAGTCCCAACCGAAGAGTCGGGACCGAAGTGTAGGGTGCGAGTTCCCATGCCGGAGAATGAGTGGATAGACTTGTACAAAAAGTAAGACCCCTCACCGAATAGTGAGCGGATGGGCTTGCTTGGTCATTGAGTCCCTTCACCGAAGAGCGAGCGGATTGGGCTCTGAAACCCTGGATTGAGCGATAGATGATCCGGAGATATCAAACCCTAGATTGGAAGATGAACAATCCACCAAGACCAAGCCCAAGAGCAAATGCATATTTGATAAAAGGATTTGAATGCCTTGCAATCGAAGAAAGAAAGATAAATCCTGGGCGAACGCAAGATGGCTCGGATGTGAAATAATACCCCCGGATGAAGACATCTTGTTTATGATTCATGGTGGACACTTAAAGAAAAGGATGGGTCTTAGCTAAAAAGGCTCTGGAATGACCTCTGATTTTTAGAAAAAATCTAAAGTAATTGGACAATTCACCAAGATTGAGATCAATAGATGGCTGGAGAGCCAACGATCAAGGACTGATTATCAGAACTTGTTCTTCAGCAAAGCACACCTCGCATTCACAAGGCGCACTTTACGAAGGCATATGTTAACCCGCTCCTTAGCAGAGTAAATTTCAGCTGGACTTTGAAGATCAAAACAAAGACGAATCGATTCACAGATTTGGAAATGCACTAAAGAAGGACTAAAAAGTTGAACTCAAGAAGTTTGTGTGGAAATTTAGTTAAGGACACAACTCAATGTCGAGTTATTTAAGTCGGCATCGACCTATTTCTCTCCACTTTTTGCCTTCTAAACACCATACACCTCTTATACTACTCCAACAACTCATGGTCAAATAGTTTTTTCTAGAATTTGGATGATGAATTCCAAGGATCGATGAGAAGAAAGTAAAGAAATCAATTACTAGAAAGATCGCTAGAATTAACTACAAGTTGATGGAAAAGAGTCTGGAACAACTCAAGAAGGAGATAGAAAAGAAAGCAAATAAAGGAGTTAGCTTTTTCAACAATGAAAATAGGTCAGTTCCGAGTCAAATGACTTGGTACAGAGTTATTCTTTTGATTTGTGGGCCCCAGTTCACTTGTGCAACCTCGATCTACCACTTGGACCATAGTGCAAGCCGGCTTCTGACCCTTTACCTCCGTTTCCCTATAAATACAAGCCTAGATGTAACCAAAAAGAGGTCTTCTTCCTAATCTTTTCCCTTTATTCTGGATCTGGAATCTGGTTCTTCTTCACTCCTTTCTTCTCCCTCAAATACAATAGAAACTCCATCGCAAGTCTAATCACCGAACTGTGGCTGGATCTGATATAACTAGTTGTAATCTAGAGAGAAAACAATTAATAACAAAGATTAAAGTGAACGTAGGCAAGAGATTACGCCAAACCACAATAAAGATTCTTGCGACTCCTTTTACTTTCCTGTTGTTTTTGGTTGTTTGATTTGGATCTCTACATTTTGGTGCTTTCATCTGATATTTGGATGTTGGTGCCATTTTTGGCGTCAACATTTTAGTGCTTCCACAGAGAAAGAGCTAGATCTGAAGACTTGAAGCTTGAATATGAGATTTAGAGAAGATAAAGTGTCCTAACACCAGACCTAAGGCTGGAGGAAGCCAACGAGCATGTGGGGTGTCCTCCAATTCTAATCAATCCATCTGTGTGACCAGAGAAGAGATGGAAAGAATGATGAAGGAGATGCAGGATGGAGTGATAGCTAGACAATAGGAAATGCTGGAAGGATTCTTCCAAAGAATGGGACAACAAGGAATTGCTGGAGCGGCTAGAATTCAGAACTAAGGATAAGAAACTAATGCAGGAACCTTTATAGTTGGAGCAGAGCTAGCTGGAACGCTGCCTGCATAGCTAATAGCAGTTAGTACCAACCACTTACCTCTTGGTATCGATACAAATCAACTCGGAGGTAATGTTGGATTGAACTTAGGATGGGCTCTAATGCTTGGAATAGGCGATGCTGAAGCCAAAGAGGCATATCGGAATGCGAATGCACTGGATTGTGGTCAGGTCTGATATAACTAGTTGTAATCTGGAGAGAAAGCAGCTAATAACAAAATATAAAATGGACGTAGGCTAGAGATTGCCAAACCACAATAAAAATTGTTGTGTCTCCTTTTACTTTCCTGTTGATTTTTGCTTGTTTGATTTGGATCTCTACAATTTAGTGCTTTCATTTGGTATTTGGGTATTGGTGCCATTTTTTGCATCAACAATATAGACGGATTATAAATATAATAAAACACAAAGAAATTACTTTGTATTCGGTAGAGTTTCCTTGTAGTATCTCTAAAAATTCAACTCCTCCTTTCTTCTATGTGACGAAGGTATTTGTATATGTAGTAGGATAGCTTAGAGTTGAAAAAAAACCTTTATAATTTTTTCTCAAGTTGTTTAGTAATAGGGCAATGTAGATTTGGAATAGAAAGAGGAATGGGTCAAAATAGACTTATTCAAAGCTGCAATAGGAAAGCTCGGTAAATAATAGGTCAGTATGTGATGAGGGTTTGCTATAGGCACTTGCTCAGTAAGAAGCATGGATCAGTAAAAAATGCTAGACCATGCAGTATTCATGGATTGGCTAATTGGCATGCTCCGATGGTATAATATTAGACTGACTTGGTTCTCTAGATCGACTAGTTGTGGCTTGATAACTCGGACAAACTACATAACCAGGCCAATGCACTTGCCCAGCCATCATAGCACATAGTCGAGCCAACACCTTTTACACCGTATCTTCTTCGTTTCTTCGTCTTTTAACATGTCATCTCTCTTTATCTCTTTGCACCTTTGAGTATTAACTTTCGCTACTAAATTTTCAACAATTTCTACTTTTATAACCATGTCAATTCTTCGTTCTTTAATTAGCATATGATAAAGTAGAAATTTACTCATAATATTATGTAATGGCTTTAAAAAAGAAAGTAATTACTTAAATGCCATGTAAAACAATCTTAGAAACCATACGAAGTACTAAACTACAAAAAAAATTCTCGTTTTGATTACCTTTTCCTCAAGGACTTGTTCACCCCTATTGTAAACAAGACCGCTAAGAGAATGATGGTGAAATTTTACCAGGAAACAATAAATAGCATTTCGCGCAGCAGCTATTTTCTATACGAATGAATTTGCAATTTTACAAATGCAAAAAGCAGAGAGCGGAGCAAAGTTTTTGGGAGGAAGACGATTATAATTTTCTGGCCAGACTTGCTGTAACAACCCGCACCCCAGTGGGCTTGAATTTTCGCTAAATCAAAAACCCAAGTCCAACAAAGTATGGATCGCTAAATCGAAAACCAAAATAAATAAGTACCATAGTCCCCATTTGGACCAAGATATTATCCCCGCTGGTATCCGTAATTCGGCACCTTTTCGGGATCCATCATTAATGGCATCACGTCCATATGGAAGTACATCTTGTATTACGACTACCTTTACACTCACAATAGGGAGGGAAACCCGAAATGTGGACTCGTCGGTGTGCCTCATCGTCTTCATTCATGTCCTCGTCTCAATGGTAGTTTATGCCTCATCATGCATCTCATAATGCCTAATAATGGCATCACAAGATTAGCCGTATTCTATCTTGTCTTGGGGATTTACTACTTGTTTGCTTCCTATTATGGACTCAGCTCCATTGACTTTAGAGGACTCAACTTCTCGGACTATCGCATTCGTTTTTGAAAGAACTCTTTTCTGGGTTAACTAGCCATGCCCCTAACAAACAATCTAGCAAACAACTGTGGCAGTGCATTACCTGACGTGACCAACCCTAGTAGGAGGTGTAGCCCGTTAGGTGCAACACTGTCATTCCCATTTTACTGCACAGTACCGATGATGCACTTAACCTATGTTGAGCCGCCCATAATCCTATTTAGATTGCTAAACACAATAAAGGCAATACCCTCCCCTTAATTTATTGAAGCGAACTCTACCGAGGGTATTCCTTCACATATACGCAAGCGTATATGCTTTATTGGTCCCATAGTTGGATATATCACACATAAGTATAATGTACACACAATTGCTAGTGGCTCCATGCGGTGGACATACTTCAATTGTATAACACTACTAACCACGCATTCCAACCTATTCTAATGACTATGTAAGTCTTATCCATTTAATTTGTTTACAAACTTATATAATTCACACCTGTCATAAACACATGCTTGAGGCTACGTGTATGTATGTGTGTGTGTGTGTCAATATATATATATATATATTCATTCATTTTTATTTAATTGCAGTGTCTCTACTGTTCAAAGTTAAAAATATTTCTTTACATTTATATGTGTTTACATTTTATTTAATTTGACGTCATTTAGCGCTTCCCTTTTAATATCTTTTCTCATTTACATTCCCTTACCCTTATTATTTAACTTCCGATTTCTATTCCGTTTTAACTTTTAATTCTACCTTATTTTAGAGGACTATTTATACCCATTTTATTTTAAATTATGACTTGCCTATCTTTTCATTTCGTTTTACTTCACTTTCGTTTTTCTTATATTACGTATACTCTTTTCTTAGACTGGTTTTTCACATTTATAATTCTTTTAATTTATCCTTAGGTATTTTTATAATTGGAATTACATTTCTTCAAATGGAATGGTTAACGTTGTAAATTTCTAAATCTTGTTCGAAAAAGGAATTTGTGTTACGTTTGGAATTATAAGTAGATATTATAAAATATGGTAAATATCCCTATTTCATATATCTCTTTCTTTTTAGGTTTATTCCTTGTTATTTCAACCGCTACACTTTTATTTATAAATCTGAAACTTGATAATGTATAGAAGTTCACATTACGACATGCTATATAATTTAATAAATTAAAATACTTTAATCCCTACATTTTACTATGATAATTCAATTTACGTTTTTTGTTTGCACAAGTTGTATTAAATTTAGGAATTTGGAGCTATCACATTTTCTACAACTTTCAAGGACTACTAATAACTAATGTTCTCCAGATTTTAAATACATACAATATACAATATAAGTTATTAACAACCATATGTAGACATGGTTTATAATTTTATTTCATATATACAATCTTAGCCTACAACTCCAATTTACATTTCAGGCATACAGGAATAGATTTACAACGACATAAATCTAATATTATACAAAAATATATTATTTTCCACTTACCTTTTTTACTTTCCAAATCTCCAGATTTAATCCCTGTTATTCCAATTTGACTTCGTTTTCTTCCCATTTGGATTTACACACCGCAAGCGCATATAGATTTATCAAAGATCTAGATTAGAAAAGAGATTTGGAATTTGATTTATATTTTAGATCCAGATTTACAATTTACTTTGGCTTTGGCGATTTGATTTGACCCTATTCTCTTCCTCAATCTTCTTCTACGATTCTCCAACAGTATATACATATAATTTACAACTATTTCTAAGAATTTAGGATTTGGAGGAGAAGAGAAAATGGAAGAGCTCCGGCGTCACCCCGAAAATATAAGTTTAGAAGTGATGGTCTAAGTCTATATTTTAGGGATTCAAATCAATGTCAGACGTTCAATGAAACTATTTAAATCCGGGCCATTTGGTCACGTCGTACTATCAAATTTACGCAAGCTACGGTCGATCACCCCTTCCCCAGGGTCAACTGCTAACGGTCGACCTAGGTGCATTACGGGTCGACATGTAGCTTATTTTAGCGGTGATTAAATTTGTGTTTGGGGATTTGTTTGGTTTTATTTCTTCTTTAGCTAATCGATATAATTTCTTTATGCTTATATGAATTATGTCGAATTTGACTTAACATTGACATTTCTAAATGTCTAAGTTTCCACTAACTTTATTAGTTAACGTCAATTAACTTTTATTACCATAATCACATATATAATTATTTCCAATTCAAAATCTTCGAACGTTAATAACTTTTACGTTTGAACTCCGATCGGAAAACTTTATATATGAAAATTGATTAAACAATCACCACAAACCGAACAGTGTATTTTTCATAGCCAAATTCTGATGTTTGTAAAAATCCTCTTTTTCGACGTTGTCATTTATTAATTAATTTCTTTTTAATTAATTGTCATAAAATTATGGGGCTTTACATTATTCCCCCTTAAAAGAATTTCATTCCCAAAATTACTCAAGGACCAAACAATGTAACATAATGTATAACCATTCTAAACTAACTAACCAATCAGTGTATAACCAATTTTTCAACCAATCGTGTACATGTGCATGATGTATCACAACATATATGATATGCATACTGAGCAATTCTAAATCGACATCTCCTATATGAATGCATCCTTTTAAAATAATTTTGAAAATATGATACAAACAATCTAAATATACTGACAGTTCTATATGTATGCAAATTTTGAAAACCAAAAACTTATTTTTACATCCAAATTTTCCCACAGTTCTACGTATAAAAGTATAGTTCAATCAATTTTTCGTCCAATCCCTACCATCAAAAATTCTATCACTCCATTACTAACATCGAAATTTTAGAAAAATCCAGTTTTCTAAAATTATATTCCTATGTCGAAAAAGGGTCTAGATGGAAAATTCCATGCTTCTCCTATTGTTGGTGAATTTTTTTCGGCTTCACCACACTCGATAGGATCGTGAGGCAGCCTTATGATTTTTGCGTCCTCACGATTAGGAATCAACAATTTTAAGCTTAGTTAAATTCAGTTTTACGAGATGACTGTGTTGCTAAATGCTTACACAACCGAGTAGTCGCAATTCAACTGTTCGTTAAAATATCAAACTAGATTAATGAACATGAAAGTGATTAAAAGTAAGCAGCATAAAGGTAAAAACACACAAATATTTTTATGTGGTTCGGATTGTTGATAATCCTACGTCCATGAGGTAATCCACTATCTTTTATTATTTTTTGTACAAGTGATTTCAATGGCCTTGAGGCGTATAATATTTTTTCCTTCTCATTTATTCAGAAAGAAGAAGATGTTGAAAAAGAAAATCCTCTTCTTTGGTCTTATGCCTTTCCTTTTTTAGCATGAAAAGTTCATTGTTGATGGTGGTAATCGTCTCTTGCATTTTCCTTCAGTCTCTTCCGTTGGATTTTTCTATGTATCGTTTATTCATGATGCTCATACTTTGTGTTATACTGCTTTTGACCAGGAAGTATATCATAAAAGTTAGCTAAATGGCTTTTGTGATCATTAAGGCAGGAAGCCTAGAGAGACGATTATCAGGCTCGGAAATCGATTATATTAGGAACTGTGGGCAATAGTTGGATGGATTCGGAGCAGGTTCTAATCAAGGTGCAATCAATTCAAAGTGACAAGGAAGGCCCTGTGGGGCCACATTTCAAATTTCAAGTCAATCGGAGTTCGTATGCTCGAGTTATGGGCAAAGGAAGAATTTATATGTATCGATCGGGAACGATCCATAAAACATCGTAAATCGACGAAGATCGATCAATATGTCAAAATATACAAAGTTAATGCACTTGAAAATTTCAAAGCATTACTATATTTAAGAGTGGAGCCCGCAAAAACAATCGCCTGACAAAACTCCCAAATCTTAGAAAAGAGGCCGAGCGTTAATGGAACGATCATACAAATCAGCCATAACGATCCATAGTTTATGGAAAATGCGATATCTCACAAACGGTATATCAGAATTGCATGAAATTTGGGGAGAAATTCTCTTACATCACGGGGCACTCAAATGATTGATCGTAGCAAAAAAATCTTGAAAATTAGGTCGATTGTTATTGGAACGATCGTACAAATCAGCATAACGATCCATAGTTTTACAGAAAACTTGATATCTCATAAACGAAATGTCAAAATTGCATGAAATTTTGAGGGAAAGTCTCTTACATCATGGAGCACCCCTATGATTGATCGCAGTCCAAAAAGATGAAATCTTAGAAATTATGCCGATTGTTATTGGAACGATCGTACAAATCAACATAACGATCCATTGTTTTATGGAAAACGCGATATCTCACAAACGGTATCTCGGAATTGCATGAATTTTAGAAGGCAATTCTCTTATATCATGGAGCACCACCATGATGGATCGTAGCTCAAAAAGATGAAATCTTGGAAATTAGGTCGATCGTTATTGGAACGATCGTACAAATCAGTGAAGATCGATCGATATCTCACAAACGATAAGTCAGAATGGCGTGAAACTTTAGGAGAATGGATTAGAGGGATGGGGGACCCCATAAAAATGATCGCAACCGCATTGGAGTTAGTATGGAATGATCGAATAAATTATTTTTTGGTGTTCGATTTATTCTAAATGTTGTGGGTCGGGTCATATGGACCTGGAGGTTCTTCTACCGAAATTTCAGCCCGATCCATGCACGTCTTCACCTATAAATACAGCGGGCTTGGCTCATTTCAAGGGACTTTTTTAGCTGGCACTCCTTCATCACTTCTTACCTCTTCCTCCACTAATTTTCTAAGGAAAAAACAACTGTACTTGTAATCTTTCAGTATAAATAAAAGATTATTGGAGTGAACATAGGTCGAAGTTTGCCGAACCACTATAAGACTCGTGTGTTCCTTTACTTTTTCTGCTATTTATTCTGTGATCTATGTGCTTATATTTCTATTTGGATATTGTTTTTGAAAATTGGTGCTTTCAAATACAACTGGGTGTTTGTGACCATTTTTGGCACAAACATATTCGTGCTTTCATTGAGAGGGACTTGCACCCGCAGATTTGGAAGCTAGGATCTTGGATTTAGAAGCTTAGATACTTGGATCAAGGAAGAAATGGCTATGTAATCAACAAGAAGACCATTAACAGATAGGAGCCATCATGGAGGAAGTCAGGAGGCTTATTCTAGAGCTGGAGCAAATCAAACATCTAGCTACATTACCAGAGATGAATTGGGAACAATGATGGATGGTATGCAAGAGAGGTTGCTAAAGAGACAGGAGGAGATGATGCAGAGTATACTACGATGGATTGAACAAGATTTAGCGCAAAACCAAGGAAATGGAGTAGCAGGAAATGCTGTAAGTATGTATCACGGAGCTGGAGCAGCAGGAGTTGAGGAGAACCAGAATCAGGACCAGGTAAAAAAGCTAACAGGATGCAGGATGGAGTGGAACAGCCGAGAGCAGCCCCTGACCAACTAAGAACGATCGGAGCCGATCGTTCCAGAACGATCGATGTTAATCGATCCATATTTGGGGGCATGCCCCTTAGTAACATTGGATCGATCTCAGGCAGGGTACCGAGCGGTGCTGTGCAGTTTGGCATTGATCAGAATGCGTATGCTCGTCCAGAAGAGCAGATTTCAGGATTCGCCCATGGACTCGGGGGCAGGTTAGAGATAATGATCGAAGACTACCACTGGATGATAACGACAGGTTAGCAGAAATGATCATATGGGCTATGAGAGAAAGATTGGTAAATAGGGATCTAGAAGGTATAAATAGGAGTCCCTTCACTCCTAATATCAGGCAGGCTAGGAATCCACCGGAGTTTAAACTACCAACTCTTGAGACATATGATGGAAAAACGGATCCATTGTTCATCTAACGAGATACATGAGAGACATGGAAGTACTGGGGGCATCAGAGGAAGTCATGGCACGGTGCTTCGCTTTGTACTTAACGGATATTGCTGCACTATGGTTCAGACAGTTAGAAAGAGGCTCTATTAGCACATGGACGGAATTGATCGAAAGGTTTGTGAAGTAATTTCGGGTCCACATCACGAGACCCAAGAGTGTGATGACTTTAACATCAATGAAGCAGTGGAAAGGAGAATCGCTCAAGGATTTCCTAACCAGGTTCAATGCGGTAATAGCTTCGATGGATCGATCAGATCCGTCCATGGTATTGATGGCAGCAGTGTCAAGGATTGCAGATAACTCGGATTTCAAGATATCGTTGGAACGGAATCCACAGTGGATCTTAGGGAATTTTACCATGAAGTAGTAAGGTTTCTGGGACTGGAAGATGCAAAAGATGATAGAGTGGGAAGAAAGGAAGTGGAAGTTTATGCGTTTAAAGGTGTAGGTACGCTCGGGGAAGTTTTAAACAAGGTTAAAGGAAAACGGAAAGCAGAAGATGGCTCCGATGGATTGAAGCGTGTTAGTCCTTGAGAAGGATGGTTTTGATGACAACAACCTTAGGACTTGTTATAAAATATAAATACTAACATTATAGTTTAGATATATATATGTATGTATGTATGTATGTATGTATGTATGTATGTATGTATGTAAGTATGTATGTATATGCAGGACATAAACATGCAGGTACCAAGAATTAAGACTATACAGTATAGAGATACAAGACTGATGAATTTAAAGATCAAAGATATCAAGTTTGAAGACTCATGAGTATCAAGAAACCAAGTTATCAAGAGTTCAAGATTTTAATAGTACAAGATAAGTATTGAGTCTAAAATTATGTTAAAACTTCATAATAGCACGGAAATCTTCATTCCATATTTCATTTGGGATGGAACCCATTTCTACCTTCTTAGTGGCTTACAAACCCACAGCAAGTAGCTTACAATTCTACAACAAGTGGCTTACAAACCCACGAACATCCTAGTTTTGTACAAGTACTCGAGTCCTGATGTGATGAGATATTCTGTAGGAAGAAGCTTGCAAAACTACTTCAAAATGGTTTTTCAAAATGATTTTCAAAACTACTTTTCAAAATGTTTTAGCCTTAAAATATTATTTATTTTTGTTTTTAAATAAACTCTTGTTTTAAACTTCGTTTGTTTTTAAAACTATCTTCTGATTTTTAAATATTCTTTATAATATATATATACTTGAGATTTAAAATCAAATTTATATATACATTCTAAAAATATATTTTTCTACTCTTCTTTATTTTAAAACATACGGAAATTAGTTTATTTTACTCCAGAATCATTTCATCTTGTTTTCCTTTCAATATCATTTTCAAAACAAGTTTTACATTATTTTTAACTAGGGTATGTCGACTTCCTGGGATACCCCATGTCGATATGGTGTCCGTTAAATTCAAAATTTAAATTTTCAAAAGAAGTGTATATTCATCGTATCCTTTCATGAATAGATATGGCTGTTGATTTCCTTTAAATACCAGTAGTTCTAAATGATTTTTTTCTAGATTTCATTTGTTTTCTCTTCTCTTCATCTTCCACATTTATTCTAAAGAATTCCAAACTATACTCTGTCGAAATAACAAGTGAATCAAACTTGATTATCTCTTGTTTGATTCTCTGCCACTCTCTCTGTAAGATCTCAGTGATATTTAGAGTTATAGGATTATTTGTAAATCAAACTGTTGAGTAAAAGGTGCGGTTGAGCTTTGAAATCAATTGGGTGTGATTGTTGCCCCGGAAATCAATTAGGTGATCTTATGGCTTGGTAAATCAAGAGAGTTTTCCCCGGACATGAATACAGAAGGGTGTACCTCGTGGCCTTGAAATCGAGGGTGTATTCTTGGAGATTATTTTTGATAAGAAAACCGTACGTTTGTGCGGGACTGGATGTAGGGTAACTCCGAACCAGTATAAAATCCTAGTGTGTTCTTTCCTTTACTGCTTTTATTTATTATTTGCATATGTGTCTGATTCTGTGATTATATCTGTGTCTTTGAATTGCATTTGTTAGTGATTAAATTTACATAAGTTTCAAAAATATTTATAAAATCCACAAAACACTATTCACCCCTCTAGTGTTATTCCAGCCTTATGATCCGTAATCCGCATTTCTCACATTTGGTATCATAGCAAGGATTTCAAAGTTTTCATAATCTGAATTTTGAAAAAGTTTTTTTTGAAAAAAAGATCTATTTTTAGGGATTTTGTTAACACTAGTTTAAATCTGTTCAAATCATCATTGTCTCATAAGTCTGCATATAATTATTATAGAAAACCAAGTTATCTACCAATTTTTTATTCCGTGCAGAAAGAAAAATGTTATATGGCTTTCGAAGAATCAACACTCAATGGACAAATTATGCAAATCAAGAAGAATAAGTGTATACATGATAGTGGCTGTTCAAGACACATGACTGGTAATCCAGATATGCTGAATGATATTATCTATAAATAAGGAGGATTGGTTAACTTTGGAGACAAATCAAAAGTGTATGTGATTGGCATCGGCAATGTCGGTTACTTTAAAACTCGTACTATTTCTAATGTTTTATTAGTTAAGAATCTGAAACACAATCTGCTTAGCATTAGTCAACTTTGCGATAAAGAATACAAGATTAAATTTGAAAAAGATAAGTGTCACATCGAAGATAAAATTCAAATATTATATTTCAAGGAATTAGGAAGAAAAAGATTTACATCCTTAGTATGAAAGTTTCAAATGATAACTTATATCTTTTGGCTAATACTAGTGACCCTTGGATTTGGCATAAAAGATTTGGTCATTTAAATTTCAAACTGTTATCTAGATTATCAAAACTTGACTTAGTTAGAGGTCTTCCCAAGTTAAACTTTAAAGTAGATAGTATATGTGATGCTTGCCAATTAGGAAAACTTAAGAAAAGTTCTTTCAAATTAAAAGATATGATTTCAACTTCAATACCTCTTGAGTTACTTCATCTAGATTTATTTGGTCCATCTCAAATTCAATCAATAAATCACAATAAATATGTCTTTGTAATTGTAGATGATTATTCTAGGTTTACATGGACAATTTTTATGAAACATAAAAGTGATACTTTTGATTCATTTAAATTTTTTACAAAAAGACTTCAAAAGCAACTTTCTTTAAAAATTATAACTATTCGTAGTGATCACGATGGGGAATTTGAAAATGAAAATTTTGAGAGATTATGCAATAAAAAGGGAATAACTCATAATTTCTCTTTTCCAAGAACTCCACAACAAAACGGAGTGGTAGAATGTAAGAATAGAACGATTCAAGTGTGTGCTAGTACAATGCTTTCTGATAGTAACTTACCTAAAAACTTTAGGGCTGAAGCAGTCGCTACAGCTTGTTATATATTAAATAGGATTTTAATTAGACCATTAACTAATAAAACACCATATGAATTACTTTATAATAAGAAACCCATAGTAGCTTATTTTAAAGTTTTTGGTAGTAAGTGTTTTATTCTTAATACAAAAGATAATTTAGATAAATTTGAACCTAATTCTGACAAGGGTATCTTCATCGGATATTCTAATAGAAGTAAAGCATTTAGAGTTTATAATTTAAGAACTAGCACTATTGAAGAAACAATGCATGTATCTTTTGATGAAAATTTTAAAGATACTGTACAAATAGAAGATGAAGAAGATTTTGTAACTTCAAATAATGAACCTAATGAAACTAATTGTGAAATCATTCAACCTAATAAAAGAATTAGGCTATTAAAAGATCATCCTATAGAAAATATACTAGGTAATATTGAATCTGTTGTTAGAACTAGAAACCTACTAAATAACATGAGTTATGTAGCTTTTATATCAACTATTGAACCTAATAATCCAAAGGAAGCATCATTTGATGATTCATGGATTCTTGCTATGCAAGAAGAATTGAATCAGTTCACCAGAAATGATATTTGGGAACTTGTTCCTAGACCTAAGGATAAAAGTATAATTGGAACAAAATGGGTTTATAAAAATAAAATTAATGAACTTGGTGAGGTCGTGAGAAATAAAGCTCGATTAGTCGCACAAGGTTATTGTCAAGAAGAAGGAATAGATTTTGATGAAACCTTTGCACCCGTAGCAAGATTAGAATTCATTAGAATTCTACTTGCTTTCGCAAATTATAATAATTTAAAATTATTTCAAATGGATGTTAAAAGTGCTTTTATAAATGGATTTGTTAAAGAGGAAGTTTATGTTGAACAACCTCCACTCTTTGAATGAAAGATTTTCAAACCATATTTTTAAACTTAAGAAAGCTCTATATGGTCTGAAACAAGCTCCTAGAGCACGGTATGATAGACTAAGATCTATTTTATTACAATCAAAATTTGAAATTGGTAAAGTAGATAATACTCTTTTCATTAAAAGAAATAAAAATGATATTCAACTAGTACAAGTTTATGTAGATGATATTATTTTTGGTTCAACTAATCATGAAATGAATAAAGAATTTTCTGAAATAATGACAAAAGAGTTTGAGATGAGTCATATGGGTGAACTTAATTTCTTCTTAGGTTTATAAATAAAACAATTAGATAATGGTATCTTTATTAGTCAAGAAAAATATGCTAGGGATCTAGTGAGTAAATTTGGTATGACTACTGCGAGTGGAAAACCCACTCCCATGGCAACCAATGAAGCTTTATGTAAAGAAGATCTTTCAAAAAATGTAAATCAAAAACTATATAGGGGAATGATTGGATCACTACTCTATATCACTCCAAGTAGACCTGATATCATGCATATTGTTTGTCTCTGTGCAAGATACCAATCTCAACCCAAAGAAACACACTTAAAAGCTGTGAAACGTATCATAAGATATGTTAAACATACTTTTGACTATGGTTTATTTTACCCTGAAAATGATTCATTTGATTTAATTTCTTATTGTGATGCTGACTATGCTGGTTGAAAATCTGACCGAAAAAGTACAAGTGGAACTTGTCACGTTTTGGGGCATTCTCTGGTGTCATGTTTTAGCAAAAAGCAAAATACTGTTTCTTTATCAACAACTGAAGTAGAATATATCTCTGCTGCTTTGGCTTGCTCCCAAGTCATTTATATGCAACAAACTCTAAAAGATTTTGGATTAACAATTTCAAAATCACCAATTTATTGTGATAATTCTAGTGCAATAAATTTGTCTAAAAATACTACTCATCATGCTTGGACTAAACATATTGATATCAGACATCATTTTCTCAGAGATAATATAAGTAAAGAAATTATTTCCCTTGAATATATCAATTCCGAGAATCAAATTGCTGATATTTTCACCAAACCCTTAAATCAACCTATATTTACTAAATTAAGAAGAGAACTAGGCATTTGTTCAATAACTGAGATATAGAATATAGATATAGTAACATATATATATATACACACACACAAGAATATGAAATTTTTCATAAGGATGTCGACATACCCCTACCACCCATGTCGACATAAGATGGCAAAATTTTAAAATTTGATTTTCCCACTAAAATTAGTTTGATAGTTATATAAACCTATGTAATTCGAATTTTTCTATCTACTCACTTTTCTTTCTCTAAAATAAAACTTCTGTAAATTAAAATTAATGGCCTCCTCCACTAAATCAAACCAAATTGACACTATTTCTTTCCCTTCTCCTCATTCTGGTCCTTTCCAACGCACTACACTAGCACGTGTGATAAAGATTGAGGAATCTATGAAGGATACCATGCAAATGTTGACTAAATTTCAAGTTGTGCAACTAAGGATGGCAAAAGAACAGGAAAAGCAAGGCAAAATTCTTCGAAATTTACAAAAATTTCTAATGGATAATCACGGAAATCCTATCGTAATTGAAGAAGATTCTCCCAACATTCACGTGCATAATCCTTTAGAGCACAACAAAGAGGAAGAAGAAGAAGAGGAAAAAGCACCTATGGAAGAAGACGACAACGTGATCTGTGTAGGCGAAGTCTGTTTTGACAAAGATGGGAATTTGGTTGAACAACGTGGAAACCTTTGTTTTCATTATCCAAATTGTTCGATTCATAGATCTCCGATTGTCAAAAACTCTCGTTAGTATTGTTATTCTATAATTTGTGTACTTAAATATATTTGTATGTTTATGTTTCATATATACATGTAAATATAACATCATATATAATAATATATTTGTTCTACTTATTATACTTCCTTATTAGTATTTAATTTAAATAATATTAGATTAAGGGGGAGTTTAGGATTAGTTTTTGTTGATGACAAAGTAGGAGAAATATAAATAGAGTAGTTAGGCTTAGATTAAGGGGGAGTTATTAGTTTTATGGGGAGTTACTGTGAAGGAGAAGTATATTTTATAAACACAGGTTGTCATCATCAAAAAGGGGGAGATTGTTAGTCCTTGAGAAAGATGGTTTTGATGACAACAACCTTAGGACTTGTTATAAAATATAAATACTAACATTATAGTTTATATGTATATATATATATATATGTATATGCAGGATATAAACATGCAGGTACCAAGAATGAAGACTGTACAGTATAAAGATACAAGTGATGAATTTATAAATCAAAGATATCAAGATTGAAGACTCATGAGTATCAAGAAATCAAGTTATCAAGAGTTCAAGATTTTAATAGTACAAGATAAGTATTGAGTCTAGAATTATGTTAAAACTTCATAATAGCACGGACATCTTCATTCCATATTTCATTTGGGATGGAACCCATTTCTACCTTCTTAGTGGCTAACAAATCCACGACAAGTTGCTTACAAACCTACGACAAGTGGCTTACAAACCCACGAACATCCTGGTTTTGTACAAGTTCTCGAGTCCTGATGTGATGAGATATTCTGTAGGAAGAAGCTTGCAAAACTACTTCAAAATGGTTTTTCAGAATGATTTTCAAAACTGCTTTTCAAAATGTTTTAGCCTTAAAATATTCTTTGTTTTTTTTAAATAAACTCTTGTTTTAAACATCGTTTGTTTTTAAAACTATCTTCTGATTTTTAAATATTCTTTATAATATATATATAGTTGAGATTTAAAATCAAATTTATATATACATTCTAAAAATATATTTTTCTACTCTTCTTTATTTTAAAACATAGGGAAATTAGTTTATTTGACTCCAGAATCATTTCATCTTGTTTTCCTTTCAATATCATTTTCAAAACAAATTTAACACTATTTTTAACTAGGGTATGTCGACATCATGGGATACCCCATGTCGATATGGTGTCCGTTAAATTCAAAATTCAAATTTTCAAAAGAAGTGTCTATTCGTCGTATCCTTTCACGAATAGATATGGCTGTTGATTTCCTATAAATACCAGTAGTTCTAAATGAATTTTTAACTAGATTTCATTTGTTTTCTCTTCTCTTCATATTCCACATTTATTCTAAAGAATTCCAAACTATACTTTACCGAAATACCAAGTGAATCAAACTTGATTATCTCTTGTTTGATTCTCTGCCACTCTCTCCGTAAGATCTCAGTGCTATTTAGAGTTATATTATTATTTGTAAATCAAACTGTTGAGTAAAAGGTGCGGTTGAGCCTTGAAATCAATTGGGTGTGATTGTTGCCCTGAAAATCAATTGGGTGATCTTGTGGCCTAGTAAATCAAGAGAGTTTGCCCCGGACTCGAATAAAGGAGGGTGTACCTCGTGGCCTTGAAATCGAGGGTGTAATCTGGGAGATTATTTTTGATAAGAAATCCATACGATTGTGCGGAACTGGATGTAGGGTAACTCCGAACCAGTATAAAATCCTGGTGTGTTCTTTCCTTCACCGCTTTTATTTATTATTTTCATCTGTGTCTGATTCTGTGATTATATCTGTGTCTGTGAATTGCATTTGTTGGTGATTAAATTTACATAAGTTTCAAAAAGATTTAGAAAATCCACAAAATACTATTGACCCTCCCTCTAGGTTATTCCAGCCTTAAGATCCGTAATCCGCATTTCTCACAAAGCGACCACGAAGGAAACCGAGATTTTCCTCTTACATGGAATTGACTGAGATATTGGAATGGACATAACTGGATACTAGGGGGCAGATCCCTTATCGAACGCCAATAAGGAGAGAGCCTACAAATAATGAAAAGAAATCAGAAAAATACTGTCTGTTCCATGAGATGGACAGGCATATTACAAACGACTGCAGACACTTTAAGGATGAGATTGACGAACATATCCGGAACGGCAGGCTATTACAATACATAAAAACTGGGGCAGCGGCAGTGGAATAAGAGCAACCCCCATCCGCATAGAACGAGAACTGCCTTGGATCGAGGCGTCAGCTTGTCATCAATTATCATAATGGCAAAGAACATGTATTAAACTCCACAATAAAATGAATAAGTCACTTACACATGTATAGGATCGAGAACGGTCCCAAGGCATGCTCTGAGATGACGATGAATCGTCACACCCGGAGATGCATGCATTGTAGTGTTTAGTTTTTGTTTTTGTTTTTCTTTTAGTACTTAGACTTAATTTTATTAATTGAATATTTTGATTATAAAACTCACTCGAACATGAAATCTGACATTAATAATTTTGAGTCCCACCATATAATCACATTTCACCTCTAACGATCAGATTTCGCCTCGAACGACATTCGATCTCGAATGATCATATTTTGCCTCGAATGGCACTCGATCTTGAACGATCACATTTTGCCTCAAATGGCTCTCGATCTCGAATGATCACAATTCGCTTCGAATGGCACTCGATCTCAAATGACCACATTACTTCTCGAACAGGCACTCAATCTCGAACGATCACATTTCGCCTCAAACGGCACTAGTTCTCGAACGATCACATTTCGCCTCGAACAGCACTCAATCTTGAATGATCACGTTACGCCACGAATGGGCGCTTGATCTCGAACCATCGCATTTCACCTCGAAAAGACACTCGATCCCGTGCAATTATCATTAGCCTAGGATGGCTAAGAATTTGATTAACGGTCCCGAATGGCAGTTACAAACAATTAGGCAAGATCACAGATTTGTTCACAGGTCATTGACGGGGTTCGAACATTAGACTTAAGGCAATTCAGAACATGCCTTCCTACCGCAAGGCATGTTTTGGGGCACAAATGTTATACCGCCTTATGACTAGGCAGTATATCATAAAATTTGGCTAAATGGCTTTTGTGATCATCAAGACAGGAAGCCCGGAGAGACGGTTATCAGGCTCGAAAATCAATTATATTATGAACTATGGGAAATAGTTGGGCGGATTTGGACCGGGTCCCAATTAAGGTGCAGTCAATATAAATTGACAAGGAAGGTCCCGTGGGGACACATTTCAAATTTCAAGTCAATCGAAGTTCGTCTCTCGAGTTATGGGCAAAGGAAGAATTTATTTGGATCGATCAATATCTCAAAATCTACAAAGTTAATGCACTTGAAACTTTCAAAGTATCACTATATTGAGGAGTGGAGCCGAAAAAAATGATCGCATGACAAAACTCCCAAATCTTGGAAAAGAGGCTGATCGTTAATGGAACAATCGTACAAATCAGCCGTAATAATCCATGGTTTTACAGAAAATGTGATATCTCACACATGGTACATTGGAAATGCATGAAATTTAGAGAGAAAGCCTCTTACATCATAGGGCAGCCCCATGATCGATCGTAGCTCAAAAATATAAAATCATGAAAATTATGCAGATGGTTATTGGAACGATCGTACAAATCAACATAACGATCCATAGTTTTCCGGAAAACGCGATATCTCACAAATGGTACCTTGGAATTGCACAAAATTTGGAGGGAAAGTCTCTTACATCATGGAGCAACCCCATGATCGATCGAAGCTCAAAAAGATTAAATGTTATAAATTAGGCCGATCGTTATTTGAATGATCGTACAAATCAGCAAAACGATCATAGTTTTACAAAAAATGCGATATCTCACAAAATTTATGTTGGAATTGCACGAAATTTGGAGGGAAAGTCTCTTACATCATAGAGCACCACCATAATCAATCGTAGCTCAAAAGGATGAAATCTTGGAAATTAGGCTGATCGTACAAATTAGCATAACGGTTCATAGTTTTACGGAAAATGCGATATTTCACAAACGGTACGTCGGAATTGCACGGAATTTGGAGAACAAGTAGCTAATATCATAGGGAACCCACATGATTGACCGCAGCTCAAAAGGATGAAGCATGAAATGATCTCCTATGATCCAATTTCTAGTCAAAACAGCGAAAATCGATCGATATCTCACAAACGGCAAGCCAGAATGGCACAATATTTTGGAAGCATGGACTAGAGGCATGAGGGACCCCATAAAACAATCGCAACCCCATTGGAGTTAGTATGAAATGATCAGCTAAATTAGTTTTTGTATCCGTTTGATCCTAAATTTTGTGGGTCAGGTCATATGGTTATGTTGGTTCTTCTACCGAAATTTCAGCCCGATCCATGAACGTCTTCACCTATAAATACAACGGACTTGGCTCATTTCAAGGGACTTTTTTCGGTTGGCTCTCCTTCATCACTTCTTACGTCTTCGTCAACTAATTTTCTAAGGTGAAAACAACTATACTTCTAATCTTACAGTATAAATAAAAGATTATTTGAGGGGACGTAGGCCAGAGTTTGTCGAACCACTATAAAACTCGTGTGTTCCTTTACTCCTTCTGCTATTTATTATGTGATCTACATGCTTATCTTTCTATTTGGATATTGTTTTTAAAAATTGGTGCTTTCACATACAACTGGGTGTTTGTGAATAATTTTAGCGCAAACACTTTGTACCTGGATTGATGACGTGTTTCAAGTGAAAATCCTAATACTTGCGGGAGATTGGAATTTTGAAGCAAGATGCCTGAAAATGTGGACTTGAAGCCCAGATCTACATAGGTAGGCCTCCTCTCTCTTAAAATAGCAAGCTTCTCTAAGAGGAACGATAAGGGACCTTCTTGGGGTCTTGAAGTGTTATTAACGCATATGAACGGGTATGGTAGTGAAAGTCATCTGGCGTTCAGACCTCACTACTCCATGGCTGCTCTTACTTTCTTTGCTCAATTTGTCACCATGTCGGGTCAGAATGGGGTTACTCTTCCCATTCTATGTTGAATATTGGTTAGACAAGTTTGAGACTTTGTGCTATTTGAATTTTTTCCTTAACTATTGCTGATGAAAGATTGGGAGAAGGTAAGCTTCACATTTATCGTTTGCTTGTAAAGTCGAGTCTGCATTGAAGCATAGTTTGGTTGATCCTGTATATAGCCCATGTAGAGTGCTTACAACTTTGTATAGCACAGTCTTGGTTGCCCCATGTATATGCTTATACAGAACCCTTCTTGTAGGTGTTTAAAAAAATGTGAATATAGTGAACTCGGAACCTCGTGTGCTAGTATCTTATGCCTTAGTTTTGTATTCTGATTCAGTCACTACCTTTGAATGCAGTCAATGTGTTCTGCTCTTTCTTTTTGATGCACATAGCATTTGTTTTACATAGCTTTGATCTTATTAAAGAAGGTTAGGGTCTGGTTAGAAGCTGTAAACTTAAGCTTGCACTACGCTTAATTCTGCTTCTGTGGAGATGGTTTCTATGTCTTCAATTATTTATCTTATTCTTTTCTCTGTCGTTCATGGTAAGAATGGGTGTAACACTTTCCCCCCAAGTCTGCGGCAACTGTAGGCTAGGGTAGACTTGTCACCATATGCACTTGGTCTGTATCTGTGCTTAGTCCTATGTAATCTATTTTTTCGATGCTGGGAATAATGACTTTTAAACTGCTAGTGCATTTAATATTATAGTACATGTGTCAGTGTCTTGTTTGGACCACCTTGTAATTACTGTTCAATTTGTTCTATGTGGATTTTCACCAGTCATTTATACCCATTATTTTCTGTAGCAAATCCACGTTTCACCTAGCATTTGACATTTCCTATCTTGTGGCTGCAATTCAAACTTTGGTGCGTATTCTTTTTTCTTTACCTTCTCACATGCAAAGAGTTGGATTAATTTTCAAATTTACAGGTAATTTCATAGGTTAAGAATAGGATAAGCCGCATCAACTCTCGCTCGATCTTTCTTTGAAACAGTATCTAGGGCTTTTAGCATAGATCCCTCTACTTCTTCTTCATCATTTCCTCCTTCTAAAATCACTCATCTAGAAGAGGCTATTAGGATCCCTAAGAAATTCATATTCCATGGGTATGCACCTAGGGTTCAACATCTCATGAGCGGATGGATACTTCGTCGGAAGGTTTATCGCCATTACTCTAGAGCATATTTAGTGCGGGTTATTTTTTCACATGCATCGGGTAATCCCTTAATGGCTTGCCACTTTTGGTATTGCTCCAATTCTACTTGCTTCCAATTCTTATACCATCACTTTGACAACTTTTATCGTTTTTGTCGACAATGGCATTAATCTGATTAGAGAGGAACTTTGATTCCTTTTTGAGGTTAAAAGAAGTCCTGGAAAGGAGAATAAGGGCTTCTTCTACATTCAGGCTAAAAATTCGTTTCTGACGGGTGCCCCTAGTAGGACTGAACCATGGCTTATATTCTATTTGTTTATTCTGAATTATGATGGTTCCCTTCCTTTTCCCAAGATAATTTTGTTCATACTATCTCTTCAGAGGTGAATGCACGGTTGTACGAGTCCCATAGGTGTCAGATTAAGGGTTTGCTAGTGGATGTTAGGAAAATATCAAATTTATTTGTTGAGTCAATGCTAAGAGATCATGGTAACCACACATTTTCTAGGAGCAGATTTAAGCTCGCTCCTCCTATACCTACAATTAGGGGTATAAGCAGTTGGTAACTAATGTTGAGAATTGACATACCTACGATTTTTTTCTATCTTTCTTTTAGTAGGTAACATGGATAAAAATGGTGTTGCTAAACTTTGCAAGTCTCTTGAGGCAAAGGAGAAGAAGAAAGTTGCTATAAAGAGGACGCTTGATGGGTCTAATGATCCTTCTATTCCTTTTAAAAAATCAAACACTACAAAAAGCACCCCACCTTGGCCCGATAAGGATATCCTTGCCGCTTAAATTCTCGCATCTTCCGAATTGATTAGTTCTTCACAGGGAGAATATGTTCCTAATGCTGGTGGTTTTGCTGCATCTGAAGTTCCCAATTCTATTTTGATGGAGAAGGTTGGGAGATCTATACAAGGACCACTTGTTCTTCCTCCTTTAGCATCTGAGATTCCCCCTACGGCTACCTTTCTAGAATTTAAGAAGCTATGGTCTTATGTGAGTGATCATGTTCTCCTTTTCTTTTCTTTTTCACTCTGTGTTAGATTGTTACTTATGTTGTTTTATGTTTTTCATTCTCGTAGTCTGCAGCCTTGATGATGAAGGTGTGCGAAGCAAGGAATGCGCAAGGCCTACTTTCGAGTCGGTTACCAAGCTTGAAGCTAATCTTGCATTGACCAACGTTGCATTGGCTGCTGGTAAAGTTAAGGTAGAGGAGGAGGCCAGAATGCTTCGAGAGTAGGTTAAGAAGGCTGAGAAGGAGGCTAAGGCAGTTGAGGAAGCTCGAGCTGTGAAGGAGCATAAGTTGGAGGAAAGGGATGAAGTTCTTGCCATAATTAAAAAAGAGATAGAGAAATCTGAGGAGGATCTTGACACCATCACTTCGAACATCACCTATGGTTTTTATGCTTTGACCAGACGTCAATATAAGGTGGAGATTAGGCCTGACTTTGTGGATGATTAATCTATGGCGGACATAATTTTTGTATTCTTCCAGAATAAGTGGAAGGCGGAGGAGGCTGAGGAAGAGGATGTAGATCCTGGGCGTTTTGAGCACGATTCTCAGGGAGAAAAGGGAGTAGCTGTGGGGGATCAAGGAGACATGCAAACTGAAGAGCAAGACCAACTTGCCGAAAAGGTTAACTCTGCTTCCTTGATAGATTTAGATGAGTAATCATAGATATCCTTTTGTGTTTTTGTATTTGAAGTTATGAAGTTCACCTTGACAGTTTGTAATATGACATGATATTTGTTATGTTTCAAATGATTGTGTTTCCCTTTATTGTTTTGTTTAGTATTCCAGGGAGAATGTGTTTGAAAAACTATTAAAGGGTACTGAGGCTAGACTCAAGAAAAACATATTAGACTGTCTTGGGATAAGTTCAGCAGCCTTGGTTAAACATGAAAAGGAATTAGACTAGACTCGCGCGAATCTTAAGAATAAGATCGTGGAGTTATTTGCCAAATTGATCAGGTGGTTCCAGAGTGGGAGGCCGTTAGTGATTTTATTTTCCTCCGATAGCATTATGCTTTAGAGGGCAATTCTTTTCCACCCGATAGCCCTGATCAAGAGTGGTTTAGGCTTAAGTTTAGAACTTTGATAGATGATAAGTCCTCTCATGTCTTTGCGAATTTATGTAAGTTGGTTAAGTATATATAATGTAACAACGTTGTGATTTTGAGTCTTGTCTGCCGTTAGGAGATTAAATTTTATTTCAATAATGGTCTGAATTGGTTTCCTTCGAAAAATGTTCTATACTAATTATATCTATCGCTAGGATGCCTCTGCCTCCACTATTGTTCCAACCTAGAAGGGCTCTGATGTGGTTGAGGTGGATAACGCTCCTGAAGATGATGTTGCTAAACTTGGATATGATATTGGGAGGCTTGAGACGGAGTTAAAGTTCAATCACGAAGAACTCGCAATGGCCCAGAGTGTGCTCGAGCGTCAGATGATTGCAATTGGAAATTGCGATTCTAGTCTGGAGACGTTGCGTTTAAACTTGAAGAAATTGAACGGACCCTACAAGTAGGCAAAGAACTTTATGATATAGTTTACAATGAAGAAATTACTGAATATAAGAAGCAAGTGGAGGATATGTCTGCTAAGATTGCCAGATTACTTGGCGAGATGGAGAGTGCCAAATATAGGATGTTGATCAAAGTGTCTTAATCAGCTATCACCTCTGTTCCTTTAATGAGTTCCGAGTCCTGTTTTATTCATGGTGATGGTTATAAAGTTATTACTATGAGATTGTTAGGTGATTTCTCATGTGAGAGTAAGAAGATGAGGGCTCAATTAATAAAGATCTTAAACGATACTAGAAGAAGAGTGGCACTAGAAGTGTACAAACTTGATGGTGCACTGCTGTCCCCTGGAGGTAGGGTCACTTCATACTCAAATAAGCTTGAGCAAGAGAAGGCTAGGAGTAAGAAAGCTGAAGCATTTTTGCAATGTTCCCGCGATGTTTTGGAATTTTTCTATCTTTCACCATGTTGATAGGCTATTTAACCCAGCAGAATTCAAAAGGAGTTAGCATTCAAATTAAGCCAGAACAACTCAAAACTTGATTGGAAGGCTTAAAAGGACAAGACAAAGGAACACAATAAGTTTAAGCCAAGAATACGCCAACTCTTTGGATCAGTACTGATCCGATCCAATTGGATCGATACCGATCCAAAAGGTTGGCTTGTTGTTTCTTCTAACCACTTACATCATGACCTTATATCTCTTTTAAGCCTATCTACCAAGTTTAGTGATACTCCAAGCATCCAAGTTCAAGAAGCAAAACTTATCTAATTCAGACTACAATTCAGTTAAGGTCATAGGTGAATGGTCATCAAAACAAGTCAACAAGCTACGAAATTACATGGAGTGCATCACAATCAAGCAAGGAAGACAACTGGATGGAAGTTGTGCAAAAATTGCTCAACTATTTGGGTCGATACCAAATCTGATCCAATTGGATCGGTATCGATCCAAATACTTAAATCAAAAGTGCTCCAAACTTTCTGTGTTGCTTCCTATTCTCGGCTGCAGGCTTCTAGTGCAATGGTTCTAGCCCAAGTGCTCCTTAAGTCCTATAAATACCATCTTACCTCCAACAGAAATGGGGTTCCTAACTTGATCTCTGGTGAAGCTCTACTATTCTTTCTTCACTCCTCTTCTCCCTCACAACAGCCATTAAGAGACAATTGAGATCCTCCTTTTGACTCTAACAATTGTGGCTTTACCTAACTTAAGAAAGAAGAATCATAATGCAATTCAAACTCTCTAGTAACAGAAGTTGATCAAATAAAAGCTATAATGTGGACATTGGCTTCGTTAACCGCCGAACCACTATAAAAATCTCTTGTCTCTTTACTTTTTCTGCAATTTACTACTATTTTCCTATTTTATTTGCCTTGATAAATAGGGCTAGTGCTTTCACACTCAATCCAAGGTGTAGATCCAATTTTTAGATTAATAGTTTGGTTCTTTCATTGAGAGCCGAACTCAGGCTTAGATCTAGCTATCTACTTTGGTTCAGACATGTTCAAAAATTAGATACCTAATATGTGGCTTAGAAAAATTGCTTTTGAGAATCAACGGAACCAAGAAGAAAGAGAACTGCTTCTGGAAGATCCATAGGAGCTGCAATAGTTGGAGAGGAAACCAATCCTCATCAAGTTAAAGACAATGGCGCTTCAACCCATTAGCCAGACCAAATTCTAGCGCAGACACAGGAGATCTTCTATTTAGCATGAAGTTGTCACTAGAGATAAATTAAATAAGATGGTTGAAGAAATTAATCTGAAGATGGAAAATAGCCAAAAAGCTCTTATGGACAAATTAAATGCCATCTTGACCTTACAATCACTTGCTGCTCCAAGAACCATGCCAGAGGCCGCAGCCGTCATGGAACAAGAAAACTCTTCCATTTATGGCCTAAATAGGAGAAACGGAAAGCAGCAGCAAAAGGGAGTTGTAGGTGGAGCTGCAGGAATCACCATAAAAGGAAATGTAAGAACTCCACCAACTGCAAAGCAGCCCACGGTGAACTTGAATCTGGGGACGAAAACCCTGTAGGAAGATATAGCATTGGATCTCTCTTACTCTAAAGATGGAGAACAACTTGACGACAATGAGTTGAAAGAGAACACTAACGTACTAATTACCGACAGAGAGGTCCAAAATGCCCCCATACGACCAACTGCAAGCCAACGAAACTCCGAGGGAGTGGCTCTCCCATAGATAGGAGAGCCTAGGCTTCAACCCACTAACTATGGCCGTTTGCAAAATCAAACACTTGGTACAATCACTGACAGCCAACCCACAGATTACCGGATATATGAGGCGTACATCGCGGACATGGTCACACGCCTAATGGACGAAAGTAAGAATAGGAGAGATGATGAATGGGGATCCACTCCAACCGGACTCCCTTCACTGATGACATTCTAAATGAATGATATCCTAACAAGTTACTATGCCAATCATCCCATCCTATGATGGAACTAGGGACCTGAAACTGCACTTGTATAAGTACAGTTGGTACATGTATGGAGTGAATGCTTCAAATGCTATTCAGTGTAGATGTTTTCCAATCTTTCTAGAGGAATCGCTTCCATATGGTTCATCAGGCTCCCATTTAAATCCATGTCCAATTTCGATGAATTAGCACCGAGGTTCCTTGATCAGTTTAGGCTTTATATGACACAACCAAAATACGTGATGTCCTTATCGGCCTATTGCAGGAATGAAATGAATTTTTGAAATCCTTCATGAGTTGGTTTAACACCATAGTCAATGAAGTAAGTAATCCAAACGAAGCTATGGTCTTCGTGGCTCTGGTCCACGCCATCCATTCCGACACTGAATTCGGGAAATGGATCAAAATGAAGCAACCTACCACTAGGAAGGACTTTAATCAAAAGGCGAGCCATTACTTGAGATTGAAAGAAGTAGAAGAACTAGAAGGAATACCTGCTAACCTGCAACTAACCAGCGTTGGGAAGAATGGTATGGTGGCAAACCAAGATGAAAATACCTCTGGGACCGACGTCGAAAATGTGGAAAAGGACGGGAATCAAAAAAGGAAGAATCAAAATTCCATCAAGCAAAACGGAAGTAGCAAGCGACTTAAAGGCTTAAGGCCCAAAGTCTACACCCTACTCATTGATACTCCAGAGAACATCTACCTTGCGATACACGGGACAGTGGAGTACAAAAAGCCACCTAAAAAGGAAGCGACTGAACTGCAAAAGCGCTCCTGAAAGTACTGTGGTTTCCATGAAACACATGGTCACAACACGAATGAGTGCCATCACTTAAAGAACTTGATTGAAGAACTGATTTGGGAAAATAAGCTTCAGTAGTTTGTGAGGAAGCCGCAAAATCCTGACCAGCCTGTAGCACTCCAAGCTCCTAGTAATCTGGGAAACTAAACTGGAACCAATGAAGAGGGATCCAAACGCACTGACTAGAGACTTATTATCGGCACAAATTCTAGTGGACCTCATCCCGTGCAGAAGAGTTGGGAAGAAATGGAGCGATATGTGAGCTCACTAAGACATGCTGCGAAAGATTCGAGCTTTGTGATTGAAGACGGAACTCTTGCCAAGCAGCAGAAGACCCTGAACGATGACATAGTGTTCTGAAATCGAGACACTAAAGGGATAAAAGCTCCAACCCTTGACCTCATGGTTTTGGCAGTAGGAATCCGACCCTTGACCTCATGGTTGTGGCAGTAGGATCGGAAGTTTTGTGAATATCCTTTTCAAACACACGTTCGACCAGATGAAGATCGGTATGAAAGACATATCCGCTTACCGAACGAAGATTCAAGGAGTCACGGGTAAACCAAAACAGCCCGTCGGAATATTTAGTTTACTTGTAGAACTCGGAAAAGGTGACTGAAGAGTCATCCTCGTCCAAACCTTTATGATTGTAAATGAAATATCTGCCTATAATGCTTTCTTAGGTCGGCCCGCTTCGACAGATTTCAGGATTGCTTTAGCTCAGTGGTGTCTAACCATGAAGTTTCCGACAGAGAATGGAGTTGGGGTGATAAAAGGAGACCAAAGTGCCACTAGAGAGTGCTACATCGCAGAACTACACAAGTCTAGAAAAAAAGAAAAGGGGAAGATGTGGGGAGAACTCAACACATTCGTGAACCTACCGAATATCAACTATAGAGCCATCCCTGGCTTAGGGACCACAACCGATTCGATATGGCTTTGGCCACTAGAAAGAAGAGTTCAGGGGAGGAACGAGCAGCATCAGCAAAATTGATAGTGTATGTCCGATTCGATATGGATGACCAAATACGGGTCTTGAAGATTGGATCACATCTAGGAAACAAAATGTGACTAGAACTCATTAAAGTCCTATGTGCCAACCTGGATGTATTCGTTGGACACATCCCGATATATGTGGAGTTTCATCGGAGTTTGCATGCCACACACTTTATATTGATCCCAAGTATACACCAATGAAGCAGAAGAGATGCAGCTTAGGACCCGAACAATCCAAAGTGTTGAGAGAAGAAGTGGATAAGCTAATGGTGAACGGTTTTATCCACGATGCAACATGCCCAAAATGGTATCTAACCCGGTCTTAGACTAGAAGTCTAATGGAAAATGGAGAACTTGTATCGACTATTCGGACCTAAACAAAGCTTGCCCAAAAGACAACTTTCCTCTGCCTAGAATCGACCAACTTGTGGACGAGACAGCTGGACATGAACTACTATCATTTATGGATGCTTTCTTAGGGTACAACAAAATCTTGATGCATGAACCTGACCGGGAAAATACCAGTTTCATCAATGATCTGGGATTATACTACTACAAAGTAATGCCATTCGTCTTAAAGAATGCCGGTGAACCCTACCAACGACTGGTGAACGCCATGTCCAAATAGCAAATCGGGAAGACTATGGAAGTTTATGTAGACGATATGTTGGTTAATCGCGCATAGCTGCAAATCACTTGAACAACCTCGCCGAGATGTTTGAAATACTCCACAAATATGAAATGAAAGTCAATCCACTTAAATGTCACTTCGGGGTAACTTTTGGAAAGTTCATGGGATTCATTGTAAGCGCCAGAGGCATCAAAGCAAATCCCGACCAAACTACTGCTTTACGGGAAGTCGAAGCCCCAAGGAACAAGAAGGAGTTACAAATCTTGAATGGAAAAGTTGCAGCACTAAGCCGGTTCATCTCAATAGCAACTGACAAATGATATTGTTCTTTGATGCACTAAAGAAGGGAAGGAAGAACTTTGAATGGAATCAAGTTTATCGGACTATGTTCGAAGAGCTGCTATGACATAGAGAAACTCCACCAATCCTATCCAATCTGGTAGATGGAGAAGACTTGTTCAACTACTTAGCAGTTTCACCACATGCATTAAGTGCTGCACTTGTACGAGAAGAAGTTAAGATCCTGCGACCCGTATATTACATCAGTTAACGATTTACTTGAGCTGAGAAGAATTATTTGAAACTGGAAAAAATAGCATATTGCCTCTTAGTCGCATCTAGAAAGTTATGACCTACTTCCTGGCACACCCGATTAAAAGGCTAATAGATCAACCCCTGAAATAAGTGTTGTACCACCCCGAGACCTCTGGGCAGCTTTTCAAATGGAACATCGAGTTGAGTTAATATGAAATTACTTACCATCCACGAAGGGCGATCAATGGGCACGCACTGGCAAACTTCATTGCTGAGTTTACAATATGAGACAACGAAGAAGAAATAGACCCGAAAGTGGAAACACGTTGGAAACTGTTCGTCGATGGTGCATCTAACAATTTCTGCTCGGGGGTTGGATTAGTTCTTAAAACTCCCGAAGGGCGATCAATTTGCTATGCCTTATGCATGGAATTCCCTGCAAAAATAACAAAGCAGAGTATGAAGCATTGCTAGTTGGGCTGAAAGTTGTAAAGGAACTCGGGATAAAGTGTGTACACATCTATAGTGACTCTTAGCTAGTCGTCTGCCAAGTGAAAGGCGAATACCAAGCTCGAGGAGAGAACCTCGCCCCCTATCTTTCTAAATTGTAGGAATTGCTGAATAAAATCGAATATTACACCATAACACATATCCCAAGAGAACAAAACACGAAGGCAGACTATTTAGCCAAACTGGCCAGTTTTGGAGAAGCTCGGTCCTTGGGCCTAGTCCCAGTCGAAACCCTGACCACTCCAAGCATAAGTGAGATAGGTATCGATTGGATTTTTTAGGCAACTAAAGGTCCGAAATCGTGGATGACTCCAATCAAGGACTACCTGCTCAATGGAACACTCCCTGCAGATAAGAATCAACAGAAAAAGCTCTTTCGAAAGGTGTCGCGGTTTGTTGTATAGGATGGGATGCTTTACCGAAAGGGATTCTCTACCCCCTTGCTCAGGTGTGTGACTAAGGATAAAGCCCGAAGAATCCCCAGGGAAGTTCATGAAGGTGACTCTGGAGATCACATTGGGGGGAAAACCCTTACAAAGAAAGTCCTCCAATATGGATATTTTTGGCCAACAATAAACCACGATGCAGTAGATTATACCAGACGGTGCGACCAATGCCAAAGATTCGGCAAGATCAAAGGAACTCCTTCGATAGAGCTGACATGGATGGTCAGCCGGTGGCCATTCGCGATCTGGGAAATTGATTTGATTGGCATATTACTAATGGCCAAAGGAGGAGCTAAATATGCTATAGTTGTTGTTGACTATTTCACCAAATGGGCTGAAGCGGAACCGCTGGCCACTATTACCACAAAGAAAGTTATTAATTTTATCATTAAAAACATTATTTGTAGGTTTGGAGTGCCACAAAAGATCAACTCTAATAATAGGACTCGGTTCGAAAGCGTAGAGTTCAAAGGCTTTTGCAAACGCTTACGAAACGAGAAAAGCTTTCCCGTTATTGCTCACTCACAATCAAATGGGCAACCAGAACCAATGAACAAGATCATCAAGTCCACCATAAAAAAGAAACTAACTAAAGCTAAATGAAATTGGGTTAATTACTTTCCACTCGCACTATGGGCTTACAAGATAATGCACAAATCTACAACCGAGCACACCCCATTCGTCCTGGCATATGGTTCAGAAGCAATGATCCCAATTGAGCTATAGGTCCCCTCTCATCGAAGGCAAAACTTCAATCAAAGGTGATACAAGCAACTCCTACTCGAGTCGCTCAATCTGATCAACGAGGAGAGGGAAGAAGCCGAGTTAAGGACTGCTACTCACCAAAAAAGGGTCGCACGATATTTCAACTCCAAAGTCTATAACTGCACTTTCGAAGTGGGAGAACTTATCCTCAAACCGGTCGAGCCTGTACAAGGAACATTCAGACCAAACTGGGAAGTGCCCTATGTGATCGGTTAGAAGCTAGGGGATAGCGCATTCAAGCTAACAACCGTTGTTGAAACCAAAATTCCCTGAGCATGGAACAGCGAATCGCTGCGTCATTACTTTGTCTAAGACTGTTTTATGTACATCCTATTTCCAGTAAATAAGCCATCCCGAAGTACCATAGGCACTGTAAATAAGCAAAACTTGCCCAACTTTTATTAATAAGATTGCTTTGCTTTCTGAACTAATAAAACTGTGTTCACAAAAGTAACGTGCTAAGTCGACGGGTTCAAATCGACTCAAAACCATCCAATCGCTGCTTGAAATAGTGGATTCGCTCAAGTATGCCACATCCACCCACCGAGTCAATGGAAGTAAATCGACTCAAACTGTTGGATCGACGGAACTCGATACCTACCCTCTAAGAATCAATGTTGCTCCTCCAACACCGGGAAGGCCCCAATCAAAGCCGTAAACCCCCATAAGCCGTGCATTACTTCTTGAGCCATGGAAACACACTCTAGAAACATGAACTCCTAACGTTACCTAAAGATTGGTAACGTTGAGAAATTCAACACCGTTCTGGATCGACGGGTCATATCGATCCCAAAAGACACAAATCCCAATAGTCATGCACACTCTTAAAAGCCATGCATTTCATTAGCCACGCACACTCTTAAAAGCCACGCATTTCATAAGCCGCACAACACCTTAAAAGCTGTGCATTTCATAAGTCGTGCACACTTTTAATTACCGATATTGTCCCGGCGTTCCCGGTCATCTATTGCAGGACTAACAAGAATCAATCCACTCCCATTATCACAAGTAATGGACATGAATCCAACAATGTCCCACAACTATGAATCGACAAAGAATCCCAATCATTGACTAACAAAATCTCTAGAATTGAGACGCTCAAATCACAAGTTCCCGTAGATAGGAACCGCAAAATAGACTCTGTTACAGACATCCGAGGAATCGCACAGATCAACCAGTCATTTGCCAAGTGTTCAAGGCAAACAT
Organism: Allium fistulosum; assembly: GCA_030737815.1. Taxonomy (NCBI): domain Eukaryota; kingdom Viridiplantae; phylum Streptophyta; class Magnoliopsida; order Asparagales; family Amaryllidaceae; genus Allium; species Allium fistulosum. The sequence continues at coordinate 659,460,633 of CM060908.1, read as the reverse complement.
TCACATGAACTAGGGGGCACGCACCGACACTCAACCGAAGTAGCAAATACTTCACAGCTCTATTACTCTAAACAAAGAATTTGGAAGTAGTTATGGGGCTAAATAAAACAGTGATGAATAAACCTAGCATAAGTGCACGAAACATAGATAAGTAGACAAAATAAAGCTACAATTAAAATTTTAACAATTTTATTACTTACAATGTTTCTGATGTACAACGACAAACAGGGGAGGCCTGTTTAACGACGTTTTTCTATCTGTTTAGAAAATCGCCGATAAATTTCAAATTAAAATAACTGCAAGCACACGGCATACTACCATAGTACATAGCGAGTACGGGTCGATCCGTAGGGAATTTTTAAGATTTTAAAATTTTTTAATCAATCAAATTAGACCAAAATGAGAGAAGATTATTAACTACAAGCAAAATAAAGCTAAAACTAGAATTAAAATGATATTAAAAACTATGAGATTAGAGAACAATTTAGAGGCAAATCCACTCTCATATTTTTGTAAATCAATAATCAAAAAATCTATGATCTCTATTTTTGATATTAAGTGAAATAATTGTTGTATTTATCATAAGTATGGTTTATTTATGTTATTAATTAACATAATTTAAACCATCAAACTATAATACAACAAATAAACCACTTATCAATTTTCATGAAAATGAAGCCAAAGCAAAAGCTATTTTAAGTATGATCTATTTACTATTGTAATTAGTAATATAGATCATCAAATTTTGTTTTTACTTCCATTTCAAAATCAAAAATCAATTAGCAAATGATGATGTAAATTGTGTTTATGTTGAATAAGAATAGCTCATTTGCAAAAGCAACATAAGCTATCAAACCCACTTGTATAAACTTACATCAAAATCCACTTTCATGAAGCGCAAATTAAAGAGATCATAAATCATAGAAATGTTGAAATTACATAAAGTTAGAGAGCTTCATTACCCCTAAATCAAAGGGTTTTAGCTACTCATTTTTGTTATCAAATCAACACTTGTAAATTTCAACATCAAAAAGTAATGAAATATAAACTAAGCAAAGGATGAAAAAGAGATTAACTACTAACTATTTGCATAAAAATTAAAGCTACGCTACTTGCATGATTGTAAATCTAAGCTATAAACATGAAATGAAAGAAAGCATAGAAATAAACATTAACATAGAAGCAAATAAAAGCATGAAGAAAAGAAAAGAGAAAGAGGCTTGGAAGCCTTTTTTATTTCATGAAACATTGTGTTGACAACTTGCTTTCTAATTTTCCTAAGTAAAATAAGATAGTAGGAAGATATTTACATGTACATAAGAGGGCTATTTATACATGCATAAAATTCTAATTCAATTTTTAAGGTGCTTCCCAAAATTCCCTTTAGGAAGTGTGGTCTCCAAGTAACCATTAGCCTCGAATTAATCCATCATTAAATATGCATGAAGCTTTAACCTCCACTTAGTTGTCCATTAGCTTCTAATTGTAGATTTAGGTAAGTGAGTGGAGTCCTCTATGATCATGAGATTGAATTATTTCCTCTTCATTCCTTTGTATTCCCTTGTGCATGCATATAACTTCATGAAACCCTCTTCCATATGCATCCAAATTCCTATAAACAATTATGAAAAATGTCCAAGTAAAAAGTCCCAAATTAACACTTGCAAAAAAATGACTATTTTGCCTCTGTATGTAGATGAATATATGATGATTTGAAAATAATTTAATTTTGGTTTTAAACATGTTAAAATAACCAAATATGACATTTATTTAAATAGAAAAAGATAAAATATGGATGTAAATATATGCACATTTACGTGCACATCAAATACCCCCACGCTTATCTTTTTATTCGTCCTCGAATAAAGGAAAACTAAGATAAATCTGTTTTCGTAGGGAGCACAATTGTATTCAGCGTACGCAACAAGCCGTTAAACCTCTGGGTGTCCCCAGTAGGACGAGTGTTATCTCATGAGGGTTTTCAGCGGATACTACCCACAAAATCCAAATGCAAAGTGAAAATATTTACAAAATGCAAGATTTATTTACAATGGGATGAATGCAAGTTTTAGAAAGTATTTACGAATGAAGAATTTACTTTCAAATCGACACTAATAAGTTAAATATAAGTTCTGGTCATTATCAAGAAATTTAAGTCCTTTTACTTGTCAAAATTTCTAACAAAAATTAAGTTGTCATAAAAGACAGACTATAGTTTTGCTAGTTGTTTCGGTTGATAACACAATGTAATTATGAAATGGAACCTTAGTTGATTATCAAAGTTTGTCATAGTGGTATTTTCATTTCTTTTCAATAACAAGTTAAATCAAACAATTCAAAATAGTGTTTGGATTTCAATTGCTTACTCTCTCTTATTTGAAAATTTTATTTATATTAACAATATTTACATATTCCTAACTCAGATAAACTGAGGCCAGATATATCACCCATGCACTGCCTTTCGGACTTACTTGAGGGGAAGACAGAGTGTGGAGAGCGAACACACAAGTGTGAACACTTTTTAACTGTAGGCGTTATTAGTTAAAGAAATTTTATATACTTACACCAAACTCAAATAAACTGAGGCTAGATATAGCGATCGTGCACTGCCTTTCGGGCTTACGTGAGAAGGGTACAGAGCATGGCGAGTGAACATACGAGTGTGAACACATGACTCTAGGTGTTAAAAATATATACATATATACAAATGTTTTTTTACTTATATATTTTTTTGTGTTGTTTTTTCTCTATATTTTTTTAGAAAGAGAGAGTTTTGGAAAATCATCTTAGCACCATTTAACTTAGAAGATATAAATGTTATATCCTTTACTTTAAATTTACCACTTTTTTAAACAAAGATTTTCAATTAGAATATACTTCATAATTAACACATATGAACCTTCCTATATATTAGTTAAACCATTGTTATTTGTAATCAAACTGCATTTTTATTTTTGTAAAAACAAATAAATTTTCAAAAGTGTCAATTTATTAACCAGAACTTATACTTATCCTATAGTGTTTCTTCAAATAAATCAAAATGCTAAAAAGAAAATGTTTTTGAGATTTAGAAATTTTGAGATTTTTTTTTGAGTTAAAAGAAAATGAAAGTTCAAAAATGCCATGAAACTTTAAAAAAATGAAAATTAGACTCCCATCCCCCCACACTTAATATTTAACTGTGTCCCCATAGTCAATGCATGATATAATGAGTGTAACGGAGAAAAATATGTACATATTTACAAAAGAGGGTTAACATTCTCACTAGACGTAGCTTGGCTCATGAAGAATCATGAGCTCCTCCTCTTGGTTACTTGGGAATTCCAAGAAGGTTTCAAACGATGACCGTTGACTTTGAAAATCGATCCATCCCTGGGGTTTCTATTTCTATGACACCATGTGGAAAAACAGTTCGTACCACAAATGGTCTAGTCCATCTCGATTTAAGTTTCCCAGGGAATAAATGAAGTCTTGAGTCATATAAAAAACTTTCTGGTTAGGCAAAAATGTTTTCCTTCTTATTGACTTGTCATGAAAAACTTTTGTTCTTTCTTTGTAAATTTTCTCGTTTTCATATGCGTCATTCCTAAGTTCTTCTAGTTTGTGGAGTTGTAGTTTTCGGTTTTCGCCAGCTTTCTCAAGATCAAAGTTTATGTTTTTTATTGCCCACAACACTTTGTGTTCGATTTTAACGCGTAAATGGCAAGCTTTACCATAAACTAAACGAAATGGGGACATCCCAAGGTTAGTTTTAAAAGCAGTACGGTAAGCTCAAAGCGCGTCGGTCAATTTCTGACACCAATCTTTTCGATTTTTGCTGACAGTTTTCTCCAAGACTTGTTTTATTTGACGATTTGAAACTTCAACTTACCTACTAGTTTGAGCATGATATGGAGTGGATAGCTTGTGGTTTATCGAGTATTTCTTCATTAATATTTCAAAAGATCGATTGCAAAAATGGGTTTCGTTATCACTGATTATTGTGCGAGGTGTGCCGAACCTCGAAAAGATGTTTTCTTTGAGAAATTTCACAACAATTCCATGGTCGTTGGTTTTGCAAGGAACGACTTTAACCCATTTTGAGACGTAATCGACAGCGAGAAGTATATACAAGATTCCAAAAGAATTGGGAAAAGGTCCCATAAAGTCGATACCCCAAACATCAAAGATTTCGATCGTAATAATGGGGTTTAGAGGTATCGTATTTCATCGATAAATTCATCCAAGCATTTGACATCGATCGCAAGTTTTACAAAATTCAAACGAGTCTTTGAAAAGAGAAGGCCAATAGAAACCACACTGAAGCACCTTTCCCGTAGTTTTTCGAGGACCGAAATGTCCACCGCATGCTTGATCGTGGCAAAACGAATGAACACTCCTGATCTCATTATTCGGAATGCAACGTCGGATGATTTGGTCGGGACAATATTTGAACAAGTATGGATCGTCCCAATAGAAATATTTCACTTGGGACATGAATTTGCATTTGTTTTGTTTGGACTGAGATGAGGGAGTTTCTTTAGTGACTAAGTAGTTCACTATATCAGCGTACCATGGATCGATAGAAATTGAAAGAAGTTGTACATCAGGGAAGTTTTCATTGATTGGAAGAGAAGATGGTGCGTTCGGAAGATTAGACATGTGATAGGCTATGACATTATCGGATCCTTTTTTTTCTTTGATTGTAAGGTCAAATTCTTGAAGTAAAAGGATCCAACGAATCAAACAGGATTTAGCATCCTTTTTGGCAAAAAGGTATCGAAGAGCAGTATGGTCAGTGTAGACCATGATGTGTGAACCTATCAAGTAAGGTCGAAACTTTTTGAGCGCAAAAACAACAGCTAGTAGCTCTTTTTCGGTTGTTGTGTAGTTGAGTTGAGCGTCGTTCAAAGTCATACTCGCGTAGTAAATGACATGAAGGATTTTGTTGATGTGTTGTCATAAGACAGCAACAACTGCAAAGTTAGAAGCGTCACACATTATTTCAAATGGGAGATCTCAATTTGGTGCGCAAATGATTGGAGCAGAAATGAGTTCGTTTTTGAGACGCTCGAAAGAAGAGATACAATCAGAGTTAAAATCGAAAGGAAAATATTTTCCAAGAAGAGTTCTCAAAGGATGAGCGATTTTGCTAAAGCCTTTCACAAAGCGTTAGTAAAAGGCAGTGTGTCCTAGAAATGATCGAATGTCCTTAGCAGATTTGGGAATGGGTAGGTTTGCATTGACATCGATTTTCACTTTATCTACCTCAATGCCTTTATTTGAGATGATATGTCCAAGGACTATGCCTTGTTTGACCATAAAGTGGCATTTTTCCCAATTCAAAGTCAAATGTTTTTCTTTGCATTGACTTAGAACCAACTCGAGATGTTGTAAACATTGGGAAAAAGAATCGCCAAAGATAGATAAATCGTCCATAAAACTTCTAGAAAGCGTTCAATCATGTCGGAAAAAATGACAACCATGCATCGTTGGAAAGTAGCAGGAGCATTACAAAGTCTGAATGGCATACGTCGGTAAGCAAAGGTATCAAATGGACATGTGAAAGTTGTTTTCTCTTGATCTTCGGGAGCGATTGGAATTTGGTTATAGCCGGAATAACCATCAAGGAAACAGTAGAATTCATAGCCGGCTAAACGTTCGAGCATTTGGTTAATGAAACGAAGAGGGAAGTGATCTTTACATGTTGCAGCATTTAATTTTTGATAATCAATGCAAACACGCCAACCAGTTTGACTTCGAGTAGGAATGAGTTCGTTGGCGTCGTTTGTTATAATGGTAAGTCCGGATGTTTTAGGCACGACATGAATTGGGCTAACCCATGGGCTATCGGAGATGGGGTATATGATACTGTTATCGAGGAGCTTAAGAATTTTGTCATGAACCACATCTTTCATTTTTGGGTTAAGCCTATGTTGTGCATCACGAGTGGGTTTGGCTTCGTCAATTACGTGAATGCGATGTTGGACAATAGCAGGGCTAATTCCCTTAATATCGGTAATGGACCACCCAATTGCTTCTCTATTTTTCGAAAGAATAGAAAGTAAGGAAAGTAACCGAGGCTCCCCGAATGCTGCACAGAATTAACATATAAGCCCAAAATAGTAGCATCCAAGCCTTCCATCTTCTGTGCGAAGGTCTTTTGAAGCTCTAAGAAGCTGGCTTCTGTGCTAGCCTTCTCCGCCACTAGCTGACTTTTCTCGGCATCCAAAGTCGAAATTTGCTAATAAAGAGAGGTAATTTCTTTGGCCTGTTCGGCAATGGTTTTCTTCTCCGTCTCAACCATCATCTCACTTATCCTTAGTTTTTCTTTCAAAGCCGCCTCATCAGTGTGGCACTTCTTTATTTCGTCTCTGAATATAAGTGCGGTCCAGTCGGTGGACTCCTTCAGCTCCTTAAACAAAGAAGCGCTTTTACTTTCTCTCTTAAGGGCATCATCCGTCTCCTTCTTCAGCCTCTCAATCTCCACGTCACGATCGGCAAGCTGCTTCTCGTACTTATCTTTTTCGGACTCGAATGAGAGAACTTCTTGGTAATTGTTTCGATTAACAGTGGAAAGCTACATGCACAGTTTTTCCCACCCTTTGGCTTGCTCCAAACCTCTCTGGATCGCATGGAGATGGGGTGAATAAGACTCTACACGGACCAATTTCAAATTAGGTTTATTGAAAACAAACCCCCTTAAGAACAAGTTAGGGAATGCAGCCTGCAGGTGCAAGGGACCAATATGGAGAATATAAGGAGCATGCCTAGGAACTGGGATAGAGGCGGTCATAGCAGAGTGGAGTAGGTCATGACCCCGGAATCAGAAATGGTTATTCCAGTAGAAGCAGGAAGTTGTGAAGCGGGTTCCTACACTTATTCTTTTTTAGCTTCTTTGATAAATCTTCCCGCTCAATCATGCTCTTCCTCTTCTCATAGCCACTTCCTCTATCGCGGCCTTGATCTTTCTTAGCAAGGCGACGCTCTTCTGCCTCCCTGTCCTTCCTCTTCTTCATTTCTTCATTAGTCTCCTGGGAAGCGTGATACCCGGAATAATGTCTCTGTGAATGTTGAGACTTCAGCACTCAATTAAGATCATTGTAAAATCCACGTGACATGATTCTTGCAACAAATGATGTAAACGACTTTAGGAAAGAGGCATTTGGTGAACTAAAACAACCTAGAAAATAACAATAATATAAAGTGTGTGACCCTAGTGAAGTGTGTGTTGTAATTGAACTATCCTAGCAAAATACACAAACCAGATCGGTCACCGACTAGTGCCAGGGCCTAGATTCCTGTATGGATGATTTGAATAAGCTGGGAAGGCAACCCTTTCGAGGCATGTCTTTCATCAAATCACCCACATTTACAAAAATGTTGCTCGTATCTCCCAAGTCAATATCGGCACCTTCCGGCAAAGGGCTCGGAACGGTTTTGTTCTTAGTAGGATCTCTTTAGTACATTCTTTCAAAGGAGGAGAGAGAGTATGTTCAGGGCTTAACTCTGAGGCCTCGATGCCTAAATAGACATCACCCCCTTCGGTGTCAGTATCTCAATCTATTTCTTCTGCGTTAAGAGGATGCCACTCGTTGATCTCTCCTTCCTCTTTCCCATCAATCAAGGGAACCTTGGCCGCTAATTGATCATCTCTTCTTCTTTCTCCTTCGGGATTGATGGCATTTTAAGCGGACTGCTGACCCCGACTTAAACGTGGACCTCTTCCGAAGTCTTCTCTGACCCATCGGATGGGTCACTTTCTTCTTCCTCATCATCATCATTATCACCAGGAACATGAGAAGAGGAAACAGAGCGGGTCTGGCTCTGGAGTGGGAGGGAGCGCTAACAAATCCAATAGACCTCCCAGGGTGTAAGAGCCTATATCGGTGGAGATTTTTGTCTGTGAGCAAGAACCTGATTGTGCGCTCCTGAGCATTGATCGCTTTTAGGGAACTAAGAATAGTGCCAAGTGTTGGATCCTTATTAATCTTCGAAAGAACTATAAGGAATATACAATCAATCAGAAGACTTATAGCAATTAGAGGAAGTTCCAAGCATGGTGAAAGAAACTTACCCCTCATGGTTCGTAGACGGGTGATTCCCTCTAGACATTTAGCAAAGAAGAACTGGTTCTTGAATAAGTGAACCTTGCTGAGAATATCAAGTATGAGTTTCCAGCTACGTTGCGCCTCAATATAAATGAGAAACGGGTTAGTCTCTCTCTTTTTGAATAATAAGAGATACTGCAACTCGGCAAAGCTCAGGGCGTCATTAATAAATGATTGAACGGGGCACTTCACCGTACATACACTTATAGCGATGACAAGCCATATATACCGAAGGCTTCCTATGAGCAAATTCCCCTCTTGACGGTAGAAGCACGTCATCCTCTGGAATGCCATACTGTGAGTAGATGCTTCGCAACATCCTGTGTGTAAGGATAGAAGAAGCTTTCTCCGGAGGATCGAGTTGGACTCTAAAGTTAGGGGGAGTGCAATCAATGACATGGCTAACTGGAATCAGACGACCATATTGACCCCAAGTTATGGGAGCTGCAGATCCCACTAGGATCGATGAAGACTCCGCCTCAGAAATAGGTAAGCTTCCTCAACTGAAATGCACCGACAAGACTTACACATCATTCTATATAAGAAAGCTTGTTTTCAAAATAGTTAGGTGCGCCAAATCTATAAACTATAAACCCTAGCATAGTTGATACTCAAAATTCGGAAGATACTAGACGTGTACCAACTACTGATCGGATTCAAAGTATTAATCGTGGGTGTGTGCGATGTGTAATCTATGTGAGAATTGGTCTGGCATCCTGAACATTATGAACGAACCATTCCGTGTAGATGGCTCACTCACACCGGAAAGAGCGATCTATATCACTTGTTAATGTCTTTTCTTCTATACCTACATGGTATCGACTAATGATCGATAAAGGATCCATTGTCCAAAGCGATGCAAAAAGCTCTTCCTATTTTAGGTACACTGACTGTGACATGACAGGACCAATCCAAAGCAAGCAATTATAGATTGGTAGGTCCAAATTGGGAAGAGAATTCTCAACATAAATCAATTTTAATTCTCTGTAAAATGATAACAACCTGAGATGCATTGAAGATGCTACTCTAAGTTATTATCACCTCCCAGAAAAATCAAAATCAATTTGCAAGACGTCGTGCCGGGACCGACTGCGTAACTCGGTGCAAGTTAATTCTAACTCCGTGGATGAAGATAGCAAAGCATATAGAGCACCGGGGCAAACCCTAGCTTCACCGTGAAGAACTTAAGACTCGATTTCTCTCTTTTTCCATAAAGTCACAATCAGCTCGAATCTTCCACTATATCCGTCGCCAACAAAACTTCATCGCCAAGCGCTGATAACATGCCAAAATCTGCATTACCAACCTTCAAAATGGAGAGAAGTGGGCTGATCACTGATGCAAAGCAACACAAATTAGGATATTGATAGATCGGATCAATGGAAACTGGAAATAGAGAAGGGCACGATAGTGGAATGGTGGTGGCGGCTTTAGTAGGCGGTGGCTAGTGGCGCTATAAGCAAAGATCAATGGCGGCGGCTCTCTAGTGATGGCAGGCCTTGGATCGGCGGCAACTCAGGATGCTTGGATCTGTTCGGCTCGAAAAGGTAAAGTAAGAGGATGGGAGATGTGATCCCATATATATATATATAATGAAAGGCGAAATATCAGAAAATTTGCAAATTACTTGGATTGACACCGATCCGATTGGATCGGTACCGATCCAAATTTTCTCCTCCAAATGATCTCAAATTTTCCCTATTCAACCTATCGATGTTCGTACTCACCCTGGGATTTATAAAGTTAGGGTTATTCCATAACTGTGAATAATGAAGATTCATAACTAAGGACTAGAGAGTTAGCTGCTATGTCATAATGAACTATTCAACATGGCTAGATACGACCAATGAGACTCCATAAAATAGAAACCGAAAGATGAACAATTCTGGAGCACACCTTGTTTCCAATGAAAGCATGCTCTGGAGGGCAAATGTTAACCGAGTTTTTAACCGAGTAGAATTCAAAACGAGTTAAAGAATTCAGATTAAGCCAGAACGACTCGAAACTTGACTAGAAGGCCTAAATGATAAGACAAAGGAACACAAGAAGTTTGAGCCAAGAATACACCAACTCTTTGGATCAGTATTGATCCAAAAGGTTGGCTTGTGGTTTTCTCTAATCACTTGCATCATGATCTTATATCTCTTCTAAGCCTATCTACCAAGTTTGGTGATATTCCAAGCATCCGAGTTCAACAAGCAAAGATTTATCTAATTCAGACTACAATTCAGTCAAGTCCATAGGTGAACGGTCATCAAAACAAGTCAACAAGCTACAAAATTACATGGACGACATCACAATCAAGCAAGGAAGCCAACTGGATGGAAGTTGTGCAAAAATTGCACAACTATTTGGGTCGATACCAAATCCGATCCAATTGGATCGGTACCGATCCAAATACTTAGCTCAAAATTGCTCCAAACTTTCTGTGTTGCTTCCTATTCTCGGCTAAAGGCTTCTAGTGCAATGGTTCTGGCCCAAGTGCTCCTTAAGCCCTATAAATACCATCGCGGTTTGGCAAATAAATGCTCTAGAAAATAAGATATATTGTTTGGAGTGTGAGGCCTGATTAGATTCCATCGCGGTTTCTCATTGTGGAATGGACGGGGTGTACCTTTTGGATGAACTTCATAAAGAGAAGGTAAAGACCAAAATAATAGAAATCGGTCAACAACATGCATTAACTTTTTTAAATGTTTCTAGCTTGGACTTGACTTGTCCTTTATGTACAATCGGGCTGACTATTAATGTAGATCTGTAGATTACAGAAATGTTTGCGTCGGTGCTAATTATGATCCACGTGTGGCATATCACAGATCGGCTCGTGGCAGGGTCTCTCATTCTCGATCATTAGTGGTGATTACAGAGCTGGAGGGCTAATTTTTATCTCAACTCACCGTGAGTTACTTTCGCAGATCAGAACGATGTGTTGTGGTCACACTTTGATTAAATTTGTAATTTAACTTTTGTAAAAGTAGCATTTTCTTCGTAATATGACTTGAGTGGTAATTTTTTGTAAATTACACATACGTGTAAAACAAGTAATATTGTTGTAAGATCCATAGCTAAGTATTGACATCTCATTTTTTTGATGTATACCCGGTGAGACTTGAGTAGTGTTCGGGCTTATACCTGATTGGCTATATGTACCCTACATTGTACTCGTTTGCATACGCCTTTGATATATTTTGGGGAGTAATGTATGTGTCCCTGATATGACTTGATAGGTTGTGACTTCCTAGTATTTATAGATGCAATCTGATCCTTTACCAAGTTAGATGTAGGTTGGGTACAAATGGAACCCTGCTCTGATGATGCGCGCGTCATGATCTGATACTTGTTCTAGGAACAAAGTGTCTGGTGCTGGATGCTGGGAAGATCTGCCCCCTTTGTTCTTACCAGCCATCCTATTTTGAGGGCAAAATGTTTTTAGCCATATGCTTGGCTGAGTATTTGACCTACCCCTATTTTGGGGCAAAAATGTCATTTTGGACCCACCTCCTGTTATGGGGGCGAAATGTCTATTTTGACCTACACCCTATTCTGGAGGGAAAAATGTCCTTAGCCACATGCATGGTCGAATATCAGACCTACCCCTATCTTGAGGTGAAACGAATGTTTTGACCTACCCCAGGTTTTGGGTCGAAAATCTCCTTTAGCCGCGAACTTCATACGACCTACCCTTTATTCAGGCGTAAAATGTCATACGTATTCTTGGTCAAATTCTTCTTCAGTGTCACCGTTCTCATTGTAGAGATTGACTTTATTGCTCTTAGGTGAAATAATGCCTTTGGAACAATGGCAGAGAGCTAGAAAGAGCGACTCGTTATGCTCTGGGCATGGTCATTCCCATTGCGAGAGTAGATTTGAATGAGAAGTCAGGTCGTGATACAACCTACGCTCCCATTCGCATGGTTTTTCTGAACTGGTTCGGGCAGTCTAATATCCATAAATCCAGTGTGGTATGTCGAATTAAATGACGTAAGTGTTTTTATATTGGTTTAGATAGTCTAATATCCCTACGACTAGTCTTTATGATGTGTCATCATAGAAAATTTCATACCAGACCAGGAAAATTTGTCATCCTATCCAGTGAAATGTTTTGGCTGAAGAGCTAGACTTGTGTTGATGCAGATCCAAGTGTGTAGTGCTAATATCACCATTCTCAGCGTTGGAAGTGTCATTTTTGCTTACCGATCTAGCGTTTTGCTGAGTCAGTAACTACTGACGGTGAACTGTGAAGGTGTTTATGCGTATATATATTCTTTTTTTTTATAGAAAAATAATACAAAAAATTTTCATTGGTTCGGGTTGGCTGATATCCCTACGCCTAGTTTATTACATTCATATGTATACTTTTTTTGCACAGAGTTGGTCTGCAGCTCAGTACATTTTACTCTTGGCTTGGGCCCTTCGGTGAAGTACTGGGTGCTTGTCTTTGCAATTGCTGCTCCAATGCTAGCTCCTCTCCTGGAATTTGAATTCAGCCCATGCCAGACCACGGTTGTCCGCTCAGCTCTGCTTCCACCTCGGCATAGGTGAGGAAGCATAATAAACCCATGCACGAGCATCTAGATCCAGCTCCCATGGGGAGGGAGTAGCAACCAATCTTTCTCCATGTGCATCTCAATCACTTCGGCTTGCTGCTGGCCGAGGTCATTGAGATATGTGTTATAGGTTATGGCAACGGAATACCCATTATATATGACTAGTGTTTGTTCCAAAATTGGGCACAACACTCTTCGGATGTGTTTGAAGAGATAAAATGAAGAAAATAAATGTAAAATGAGGTAGATCTAACAAACACACCAATCAACAGATAAGAAAATGCACATAAACACAAGAATTTAGAGTGGTTCGGCGTATTGCCTACGTCCACTATGAAATCATTGATGTTTATTGAATTTCACTCGCTGATTACAAGGGATTACAATAGTACAACTGAAGTGTAGTTATAATTTTGGCAGAATATCAGCGTAGAGAATCAAAAAAGTCCATTTTCTATACGTCAGGGTCGCTATTTATAGGCGTAGGCAGCAAATATCTCGCCCAAAGCTCGGAGGACTTCTTCTCTCACGTGGCTGGGCCTACGGGATCGAGTTCAGGTGGGTTCGACTCGATCTGGGAGCGATACGAATGGAATTCGTATCGATCAAGAATTGATCCTTTTTGGTTGAAATTTATTTGGTATATTCTTGATGTTGTAGGCAAGCTCCTTTGAAAATTTGGTGGCATTTGGAATTGTAGATCTCGAGTTATGATCGATGCAAGTTTGGATTTGTATGACATTGTCGTCTTCGTATCGATACTATTTCACATCTGTCATGTGTGGCTCTGTTCGTATCGATGCTTGCATGCCACTTCGTATCGATGGTTAAAGGTCGCCTTCGTATCGATGCTACATGTTGCTTTCTTCGTATCGATCAGTGGTTGTTGCTGTTCGTATCGATAAAGGGAGATCGGTACGAGATGGATGGAGGGAGACCGATACGAAATGGACATTTGTTGATTGATACAAACTGTTGTTAACATGATGGATACGAAGTAGCTTCATTTTGATGGATATGAAGAAAGTAAGTAGGCGATGGATACGAACTGAATCTCTCTTGGGGAATGGATACGAATTGGATGGATACGAATAGAGTTGGATTTCTCAACCTTGATCGATCAATATCTTGAGCGTACGAAATCTGATTGACTTGAAGTTTAGAACATTGGCTTTCATAGCTATGCTTGTCATGTCATATCAACTGTAGCTCGATCCGGACTCGGACAAAATTTACCAGTATCCATAGTGAACCTATGTATAACTGATCTCCAAGACGAACTGTCCTTGGTTTCTAGTCAAGTTCCTAGTGTCACAGCCTTGCCAAAAGGTGGGATAACATTTTCCCCTCCCAAAGTACGTCTTGTGTGAACATAACGTCCTTTGAAAAGCTGCATCCTTCATTCTAAAAAGTTCTATCCGACCCGCTAAGTAGTTGCTATCTTTTCGTCAAAAGATGTAACCTTTGATTGATCTTCAGTAATGTAGATCTCGAACTATTGATTGTCAATGATCATGCAGTGTTTTGTTATAACTAAGTGTCGAGCGCTAGTGATTTGTTGTTCATCGTTCTGGTTGTCACCAGGTAAGCATTCAACTCCTGTTAACTTCGAAAATGGAATGTTAGTTAAGCATACATGCATATATGTTAACCCGACTCCTGTTCATGTTTTCACATTTGCGGGTCATTATCAAGTTCTTTTGATCGAGTTTCGTTCTCCTTGAACGATGTGAAATTCGAGTTGCAACAACGGTTGATAGTTGTTTTTGATCCATTTCTTTGTATCGATCCTCTCTCCTGGATTGATCTGGGACGCATTAAGATAGACTTCGTATCGATGGTTATCGATACGAGATGAGCTTACATAAGGCATGCTTTGTATCAATAAATACAAAATTTACAAGTGTTAACTCATGGGACAGCTTCGCGAAGGATATGCCATTTCTCATTCCTCTATTCAAGAAGAATTCCCCACTGTAGATAGTCATTGATATAGTCATCCATGACCCATTTTCTAGATCCATCTCTAAGATCTAGTTGATCTTCATATGTCAATGCTTGGAATAATAAGTATTTCAACTGGGACAAAGACTTTTTGCCGCGCATCCCCATAATTGGCTAGCTTTGCTAGTGACTTGGCTTTTTCATTTTGTTCTCTGAGGATGTGTGTAGTGGTGTAATTCTCGAGGTCGGCTAGTAGCTTTTGGGTCCAACTAAGATAAGAAGCAAGACGTTGCCCCCTAGTCCGATAATCCTCCCTGACTTGGCATACCACGAACTAGAAATCACATAAGATATGTAAATTTTCCACTCTTAGTTTGCTTGTAAGTTTGAGCATGGTGACCAAGGCTTCATACTTAGCTTCGTTATTTGTTGCAGTGAAATTGAGTTTCAGGGTGTAGCAGATCGATCGCCCATCGGGAGTTATTAACGCAACTTTGATGCTAGAAAATCGATTATTGAAGGTTCCATTTGTGTACATTCTCCACCGGTTGAACAGTTCTCCACTGCTTATCGTATAGTCATCTAAAGCAATGAATTCAGATATGAAGTATGCTAATTGTTAGGCCAAGGACAGCTCTTCGAAGGAGATAAGTAATATCAAATTGGCTTAGATCGATATTCCATTCGAGCAACCTTCCGAACATCTAAGGTTGCCATAGGACCTATCATAACGGCTGGTCGATACAGACGTTAACGGGGAGAGCTTGTCAATAGCTAGTTTTCATCATATACTGGTCTTTGGATTCGTTTCTCTTCACATAGCAATGCGATGCTTATGCCTTGTGTTGACACGGCTCAATTGATGTATAAAACTTCACGAACCAAAGGGTTAGGTAAAATGGGAGGTCTCTTTAAGTGATCTATCAGAGCTGGAATTGCATCAACGCAGTTGTTAATTCATTCAAACGTTCTCTTCCCTCTTTTGGTCAGGTGGAAGAAGAGAATACACCTGTAGATGGCCCTAGAGTTGAATCAGCTCAGGATGGTAATCTTCCTACTTAGGCCCTGTACCTGCTTGGTTATCCTTGGTATATGGATGTCTCTAATTATTGGAATTTTCTGGAAATTAGCCTCAATTCACAAGAATTGATGATGAAACCCAAGAATTTTTCTGATGCAACGCTGAAAGAGCATTTCAAAGGATCATGTTTCATTCTGCAGTTGTTGGAGAGCACTGAATATCTTTGCCAAGTCATCGATGTGGTCGTTTGATGGTCGTGATCTCACAAGCATATTAACCACATATACTTTCATCGGTCGACTGATCTGATTTTTGAATGATCTGTTAATCGTCCTTTGGTAAGTAGCATAAGCATTCTCAAGTTTGAATCCGGGGATTGCAGCATAGCGTAATAGGCCCAGGTCAGTAACGAAACTATTGTATTCTTGGTTTGGGACATGCTTCAGTATCTAATTGTATCTGGAGTTTTGTATCCATGGAAGTGAGTAATCCATGTCCGATGGTCGAGTCTACAGGTCGGTTGATCCTTGGAAATGGAAAACTGTGCTTTGTCATGCCTTGTGCAAATCTGAGTAGTCGACGTACGTCTGCCACTCTCCGTTTGTTTTTCCTATAAGTAAAGGATTGGACACTCATATTGGTTAGAGGGCATCGTGGATAAACCCACTGGTTTTGAGCAGATTCACCACCTCTTTAAGTGCAACAGATCTCTCCGGATCCACATCGCATCGTTTTTGTTCACCGAGAAATGCCTCGGGTTGACATTTAATGCAGGGTTCTTCATGGCTGGCGCTAGTCCACATATATACATGAGATTGAGTCCAAGCGAACATATCAAATTCACCTGGAGTAAAGTAGTTAACTTTTTCATCATCATTGCGTTGAGTTATGGTCTAATCTACAATACTCGTGATGGCTTGTAGGCCCTTCATGTGCTTATTTGCAATGGTAAATGATCAGGCTTGTAGGGACGCTGAATCAAAGGATTAGTAGAACTTAGCCTTGTACTGCATGCTCCTACATAGCTGGCTCCAGCTTTGAGATTGAATCTACTTTTGTTTCTAAATGATGCGCTTTTAATTCAATGTACTCGCGATCCATTGCTCGTTGTAAGGGTCGGAATAATGATCAGCTGCCATAAGTCTGGGCATCGATCCGATGATTCTATCCTAAGGCATCCTTTTGGCTGTAACCTTGAGTTGTTATGAATATAAGGCATGGGTCAAATGATCGAGTTTTCATAGTCAACTATTGGATAATCACTCTTTTGCCCCCAGTCTTAGGTTGATGGATGTATTGTACGAATGGTCGAGCCTAGCCCTTGCTGTGTTTATATTGTAGTCCAAGTTGTAAGAGACAGGGTTGTTTGATGAATGATAAAACCATATTCATCTTATCTCTTGCACGTGCCCACAAGTCTAACCGATATGTGGCAAGGTAGATCATGTCTACTTCAATTTTGTACTCTATCCTGTTGAACCATGGGATCGAGTTAACTGATGGAAGGCTGAGTCGTGCCTTATCCTAAATTGTGTCCTAGTTCTTTCCTCTAGGAATAATACTTCATTGCCTCACCGACATTCAAACATGAGCTAAGTTCTACACGGTCAGTGACAGTCAGTTCGCTGCTTATGTCGCCATACTCTGGGCAGAAACTTAAGAGTGAATCGTCCAGTCAGATCTAATGCAGGATTGATGCTTCCCTTGTTGAATCCAGGACGAGAATCGGTGTGCAAACATTTGGGTTGCACTTGTTTTGAATTGCTCTTTTAGTCGGATCATGGTAAGAGTCAAAGAATGAATGGTTGCATTGCATTCTTTTGGATTTGTGCGATCAACCACGTCCATTTCGATTTACGTTCTCTAGTTAGATCTAGGGATAAAGTCAGCTCAAATGCAGTCATGTCATGCTAATCTGGTCTCATGTCCTTCCAGATGGATCGAAGGAAGGCGATGGAGGACGAATGGTCAAGTCACACTCATTTGTGGTATATTCTTCTATCCATGCTTTGTTGGTCAAAGGTATTTGATGGACGTTCGGATCACATCGATTTGCAGTCAAAGAGGATCGATATTGACCATCGGTTCAACGGGATGATGTAGAATGCTCGGACCTCATTTCCTGTCGATCCAATGGAATGATATGAAATGTGTAGATCGATATTACCTGTCAATCCGGCGGTATGATATAATTGGTTGCCCGTAACTTCGAGCGTCATTCTAATTGGTTGGAATTACGACCTCCTTGTAGTCGTTGCCTTAAGTTGTAAAGGACGCTAAGCTGGAGATGTAGCGAGTCACCATTCTCTTCTTTGGGTGATTTGTACTTCTGTCCCCAGTCTTGGGTTAGCAGAGTTATTTCATGGATGGTATAATTGCATCTGTAGTGAGTTTATACTCCTCATGTCGAGTTTAGGTCAGAGTTGGTGAATGAATGGTCGAGTCACATTCATTCGTTTGTCTATGCTTGTAGCCGCACTTTGGGGATCTGAGTCAGTTGAAGGGCCATTAATCACACCTATTTGATGTTTATACCCATTTCCGCATTCTGGGGACTAAGAGATTTAGTAGAAAATGGTCGGACCACATTTTCCTCGATTAATTTCTCTAGCACCAATCAAGGGCAAAAGTCGAAGTGTGGTCGGTCACATTACAAAAACTTTAATTTGATGCTTCTCCCACTAAACTGTAGGAAGGAATTGATTGGTTGATGGTTGGGTCACATCCGTCCATGTTGCACGCACAGCCCGTTGGATCATAGGCGAGAGTTAGCGAATGAACGGTCGTGTCATGTTCATTTGCGGTAGGATAGGTCGTCACATCCATTTAGAATAGGACGTTCAGCCAGGTCCGTTTTGCGAATCTGCGTCTCCCTGTCGAATCAAAAAAGAAATTTTGTCTTGTAGGGTTGGAGTGCATCCCTATAAAATTATGTTATGGGTTCCGTGCCGGGGACAAGAGTTGATGCACAGACGGTCGTGTCGTGCACGCT
Source organism: Allium fistulosum (assembly GCA_030737815.1). NCBI lineage: Eukaryota > Viridiplantae > Streptophyta > Magnoliopsida > Asparagales > Amaryllidaceae > Allium > Allium fistulosum. Next base: position 659,442,039 of record CM060908.1, on the reverse strand, counting down.
TAGTGCTAGATGGTCGGATCGCATCCGATTTTTTGTGATAAGTGTGGCCCCATGTCAGGGGAAGAGTTGGAAAGCAGACGGTCGAACCACATCCCACTACTACAAAACAGGCCATTTGCATCGGTTGTTTACCCCCCCTTTTGCATCAGTTCAACAACCGATGAATATGCAACCGATGCAACAGGCTTAACACTTTTGCATCAGTTCTGAAACCGATGCAAAAAGGTCGTTTTTGCATCGGTTGTTACTAACAACGGATGCAAAATATCATAATTGGTTGCTTGAAAACAGCCTCCATATTGCATCGGTTTTTTATAACAACCGATGCAAACTAATCCCTCAAAAACCATTATTACAGTACTCAAATAGAACATATATATTATTGATAATATTTATATATAAAAAAACATACACAAAAAATAGAACATTGCATTCATCTTCAATTTTGTTACAGATTTTCAATTACATTTCAATTCATTGGCACTTTCATCACTATACATTCTCGATTTCTATAAAAAAAAACTACACTTCACTGTGCACTGTCCTCTCTACCATCAACATTACAACTTACTCAGTCATAGTCCAACCACCTTCACCAGTTGCACACTACTTCAAACAACCTAAAGTCCTGCCACCAACCTGAAGTCTACCCACCAACCTCTAACCATCCTTCACTACACAGTTCAAACTTCACTATACAAACTCTCCAACATCCATACCACAGTCTTACTCCTACCTGAACCAAACTTCTTATTGCACCATAAACAAGACCACACTGTCTAACTTCCCAAACCATCACAACCATAATTCAAACCATCCCCCATCACCTCTACATTGTCCATCAGCACCCACTGCACTTCACAATAAGCCTTCATCTGACCACTAACTTACATTTCACAACAGACATATCTGCTTACTGCTGTACTGCCCTCCCCTTCTCCATTCATCTACAGTACCACTTCATTATACCACTGCAAATATACCATCAACACTCTACCACTCCGACAACATTTCATAACAATAAAAGTTTCTTCAATCCAGACCATCATTTGCCTCTACATTTTTGTAATTTCACCACCTGACCATAACAACTCACATCCAACAATACTATCCACTAATGAAAGTGAGTATCATGCGATCAGGTACAAATTATGCCACCATGTTTCTAGATTAAGAAAATTTAACAATTTACCTCATGATGACGCCGACTCAGTCAAAGAAACAAACTATAATAGGTTTTTCCGCTTAAGTAATGGACGATCTTGCTTTTCTTTATACCTTGTACTCTCATGTTCTGCATTGTGCATTACCTACACAAAATTTAAAATATTTGATGAAGTGTTTTGATGTAATAAGTCTTTTAGTAACTCAAAGAGTTAACACACTACATACTAAGAACAATCAATAGAATCCTTAAACAGAATTAAAATTAAATCACAACCGCTATATTAAAATCACATATTATATAACATTAAAACCAAACCATAGCAAAATTTAGCAAAACTGGAAAGTTAGCTAAAGGTGAACAAAAAATGAGACATGAAGGAACTCACAGTATTATATTTTGAAACCTGTAGCTGGCTACAGGTGAACACAAATGGGAAAGCTAGCTACATGTGAATACAAAATGCTATAATGGTTAAGCTTATAATGCTTATGAGGTTCTAGCATTGGCTGGAATATACGTTTATAAGAACAATTACAGTCTTCATAATGTATAAGCAGGCTGTAATTAGTAATTACTAGTAGTTATATAATTTTGCTAGAACCCCTAGTTACACAACAATCAGGTCTGTAAATTGGTTGTTGAATTAATATAAGCATCAGTTATTATAAGCATTTGTAAATAGGCTGTAATCAGTAGCATAGGTTGTTCCGATAATTATCAGGCTGTACATAGTAGGTTGTTCTATAGTTATAAAGTTACCTTAGCAGTTATAAATTCTTGTACTTCTATTATTTTTCACAATACGTTTTACTTGATAGTAATGAACAGATGATGGCTCGAGTCAGTAGCATGAGCTGCTAAATGAAATATTAAAAAAAGTGTCTGAAAGTTTTTGTGTAATACATCAAGCATGTTTTCTTATTTAGATCACATATTCAAACTAAATTCCATTCTAATTTATATGTCACTTATATATTTTATTTTACCATTTTTGAAGACAAAACCATTTCAAAATCAAAAAGCTTCATGAACACAAAGCAATCAAATGCACCCACTTAAAGAAATTCATTGAGATCATTCATAAAATTAGTGGATGATTTATATCTCATGAATGAATGTTAAAGGATTTACCATTCTTGATTTTATTCGTTTAGTACTTGATAAAAAATCGTTGCCATAGATGTGTGGAAAATACTACCTTTGTAGATGAAATTACAAGTGCATTGAGAAAGAAAAGAATGTCTTCATTATCAAAGAAATACAGGTTGTTCCAAAATATTTATTCAAGGAAATTGCTTAGATGGTAAAGAAGGTTTAAATATGTAGTATCCAGACATACTCTTAGCAGAAAACTTTAAATTCTTCATATAATACTAAAGAGAAAATAATAATGTAGATCAACATTTCATAGTTTGAACCTAGGATCAGAACAGGCTAGTGCTAATTAGCTGTGACCAAAATCCTTCCTGGCATAAACTAATAAAGCATTTATATTGATAGTTTGTGATTTTAAACAAAAAGTACCTGGTAAATAGTATTCACATTAGGTGTTCCAGCCACTTTGAAGAACAAATTCCCCAAGCTTGTATTCCTAAAAACAACGCAAATCCTCTCATTATCACTACCAATAGAATAATTAAGTAAGGTGAACAATTAGAATAAGACAAATACATGTCTGTCGTACATGGAAGAGAAGAACATCAGAATAATCTGTATCCATATTTTTAAACACTCTGGAGGCAACAGTTAAATCAACAAAAGTTGAATAAACTTATAACAAAAAACAAGATGTTACAAGGCTACATAGAATCACCTGATGTGTATTCACTGGAACTGCATTAACAGCAACGTTCTCATCAACTAAATCAGTTTCACTATCAATACTAGAGCTTGCATCCTGCCTCTACCAAACCACATCAACCACATCAACTAAGTGCAACAGAAGAAAAAGAAAAAAAGGATTAAATCTAACAAGTAGTAAAAATACTGACCAAATTTGTTGGAAAGGGTGCTAAGAAAGGCCATTCTAGAGAGCAGATATAGCATCGTGAAGCAGATCCATTAAGAAGCATTCTGTAATTCTGTAATGTAAAAGGTAGAGTTAGAATACAAACACCTGTAGAACGTTATATGCAGAGTACCTTTTTATACATTGGAGTGTGTGAGTTATATTTAAGTGGAAATTAGGGAGGCATCCCTATCATACTTTCATATTGTAAAGTGGGTCCCTGTCAAAGTTTCATTGTAATGCGGGTCCCTGTTTTCTGGAAATGAAGAAAAATTATTGCTGAAATGTCAGCAACTTTTATAAATAAGTGCTGATATTTCAGCAACTATCTGTGTCAAAGTTTTATTGTAAAAACAAAAAAAAAATTATTGTTGAAATGTCAGCAACTTTTATAAATAAGTGCTGATATTTTAGCAACTTTCATAAACTGTGTTCACAGTGTACATAAATGTTGCTGAAATATCAGCAACTTTTATAAATAAGTGTTGATATTTCAGCAACTTTCATACACTATGTTCACAGTGTACAGAAATGTTGCGGAAATGTCAGCAACTTTTATGAAATGTTGCATCATGCTCTGCAATAATCGTGAATAAAAAACAGGGACCTAATTTACACTGAAATTTAGTAAAGGACTTTTCGTGAATTTTGAAACTTAATAAGGACCTGTGCCAAAAGTACCCTATATTTAATATGGCCGTTGTGGTCATGTTGTTTTAGCGTATGATGTAGGGTGTGTGGGTTCTAGCATGCATATAAAAGAAAGAAGTGGGTACATAAATGTACATATACATGAGTGTGTTTTAATAATCTAAGTTTGTCTGCATTTCAGTCATATATTATAAGCAAGAGTTTATAAATCAATATATCTAGAGAGCATGTCATGTATTACAAAGGAAAGCAAGCTATTTAGTTATATATATTATGTACAAAGTGGTACAGGTCATGTTTTTAAATGAAAAGCAAAGTTATAAAGCAAAGAGCAAGTTTATTTATACTAAACACATATCTCCGTTTGTTTTATGGAGCTAGAGTTGGCACTTATATATAATTTGTACTTCCTGTTTTGTGACATATATACGTATACATTATGTGTTCAAACAAAGTTGGCATTTATATATTTTGTTTTGCATGTGATTTGAATGTAGGTAATATTTATACTTTTGACAAACATGCGTGCATTCATTTTCATGTGTATTGAATCTTTTCCATGTTTTGATTTATAAGTTATATGATTTTGCAAAATAGGTTTGTTGTTATTTTATCTTTCATTCAAAATATAACAGTTCGTACTTCATGTTTTATTGAGCTAGAGTTGGCAATTATACGCCTTTCATATGGGAGGTTTGAGGTTCATTTCCCGCCTCCTGCACCAGGTCAACCGAAAGGTCTAGCTAGCTTTGGTACTTTGAAGTAATCTTTATATATATAGAAAAGTTAAAAATAAATTTTAGGAGCTGGAACAAAAACTATTTTTCATTCTTTCATTCATTTATTTGCAGGTGGGGTTGTTCTATTTACTCGATCATGCAGTACATTAAGTCATGAAGGGATCCGTGTTAATGTCCTTTCTCCTGAGGTATAATTTGATAAAATTTAGGATTTTTTCTTTTTCTTTTCAGACCTAAATAACCTTATGCTTAATAAATATGTGTATGTACTTGACACAATATATAACATGCTGATTTTATGCAGTTCGTCGATACCGGCATAATATCAGAGAACAATTTGGCAGATGTTAAAATGGTCGGTGGATATTTGACAATGAAGACAGTTGTAGAAGGTATAAATCACAGCTAAATTAACAATTTAATGACAAGAAGATAATAAAAACCAAAAGGACAAATATTTTGTTTATCTATGGCTTTCCTTAATACCTTACATGCTACATCTATATATCTCAGGTGCATTTGAACTTATAAAAGATGAGAGCAATGCTGGAGCATGTTTATGGATCACTAACCGTAGAGGCGCAGAATACTGGCCTACTTTTGAAGAAGAGAACAAAATATGGGGCAATTTAGTGACAAAATGGCAAGGGAAAGTATACAAAGAGCTTCCAACAACAAAATCCGATCAAACATACATACATATCCGTTGTAATTCAACCGCTATTGGATCCTCATTCCTAGACTATCTCAGATCCCCAGGATAGATGTTTGGAAATGGAAGAAAAGGGTTGTAGTAGTTCCCTTTGCTGCCCACTTTCCCAAATGAATGTTAACTGATAAGTTCGCTTGTGACACAAATATGCCAAAACTTTCAAGCGCTTGTTGCCTACACGATCATTTTACTAACTGAATTCCAGTAGCCTATGCCATGCGAAAAAAACATTCACTTCTGCAATCAGTTTTTTACATTTCTGTTCTACACACAAGTGCTTCAGAGTTCACAACACGTTGCATTGTGCTCACTCAACAACAGTAACTTACTGGAGTACTTCATATTTCATTAGTATTTCATTCCCGAAATGCCTGCATCAGCCCTATTCCTACTCAGCAATAGTAGTGTGCTACCAGCTTGTAGCACGATGCATTGTTCTCATTGGTCCAGCTTTATCCCGGTCTTTGTTCTTGCTTAACCAACTTCACTTCAGCCTCATCTGCATCGCTTGTTATGCCAACATCCTCCACCATATGTATACGCTTTACCCACATGTTCGTGCTCAATTCTTAGCAACGATATAAGTATTTGTTCTAGGGTATTTGAGTAATTAAGCTACATATTTTTTAATAATATTATTATCTAGATAAGTGCACATATGTATGTACTTGCCTGCTTTCTATAAGGTGCTTCTTTCAACTTTAGTGCGCCATGGTAGAAACGTGTGAAATGATGGGTATGTAACCAGTGAATCCTACTAAATTTGCGCAAGCATTCTGAAATGTTCTCAGTTATTCAGGCACATTAATTCACAAACATCGTTTTTCACTCCGGCCTGCAGGTGATATTCTACTCGGTTATAGCAAGATAGATTTTCATGATATAAAACTTATTCTTCCATTTGTTTATAGGTAAAACACTTTCATTCGAATTTCAACTATGATAAAGTGTAATTCAAATTTTTTACTAGAAAATGCATATGCAGTTTATACAAAACTTGAAGTTTGCTTATATTTGCTTCTTAATTTTCTATTAAATTGTTATTTAAATCAAACAGAGAGAGTGACAGTCTATTTGTGTTCAAATAGATGCGTTTTCCTCATATGCGTGTACATATGCATTTTTCTTTTCAAGTCGATTTAAACTTTCCATCCTATTACCGCTGCTCTACCTAATTTAAAACGACTATCTTAATCATTCCCTTTGGAATTGTTAAATGCAACAATCATCAGCCGAACAAATTTTTAACACTTAATGCACAATTTGTAGTTAAACTCTGTTCACTTTTTCAAATGTCAGGCATCCACACAACAACAATCTCAACAAGCTCCACAACGTAAGCACTCTAGTGTAACACTATAGCAATTGATCTAACTTTGACTTGCAAAAACAAACTTCTCCATCATATCTAAAGCATGGTTCCACAAGAAAATATATAACCAGAAATTTACTGTCAAAATAATTACAAATTACATCATTATGAAAAACCACTATGAACATTTCATCATTCACCAAAGTAAAATTTCCTATAATAAAAGGTGTATTCATTTTGAAGAACATTACACTTCAAAATAATTTGTTAGCTTCACTTGCTTCCATTTTAAGCTTCAACAATAACGCATACTGATGTGATAAGTCTTTGCAGGTGCATATTTAATAAGATTGTTAATGTATATAAACTAATAAACAAAACTGCCAACCATCAATACCCATCATCCATTCAAAAAAAAGAAAAAAATACATACCAAAGCATCTCTGTTCGAATTCACTTGACCACTACCATCAGTTCACTTCCCTGCTCGAATCCCACACTGCAGCACCATACCAAATCCTCTCCAACCAGAGCAGCAACTCGAGAAACCCAAGCGCAGCATCACCGCAATCCCCGATCGAACCCACGTACAAACCACGGCAACCCAATCTCCTCCAAACTGCAATCGCCAACATCTCGAACCCAATACCCAAGCCTTCCTTGCCAAGTTGTCGCGAACCACCTCGTAAACCCAAATCACCCAAAGCGACTACCATCGTGGAATCGCTCTCGAATACGAACTGTGGAATCTATAGAAATTGATCGCTTAACTGTGGAATCTCGAATACGAACCGTGGAATCTATAGCAACTCGAGAAACCATTTTAGGGTTTTTTTATTTTGAAGCAAGCGAATTATTTGGGGAAAAGAACGGGAGCGGCGAAAAAAAATTGGAAAGGCAGGATGTAACACGGGAGCAATGAATAACCTAAATAATATTGCATCGCCTCTGCTAGGGAACCGATGCAAAAATTATTATTTTGGACGTAGTTGCATCGGTTGACTTTAAAACTGATGCAACAAACTATTTGCATCGACGTATTTGCATCGGTTGTTGGTGACAACTGATGCAAATTTGATTTATTATTACTTATTGCTTTCCACGTAACAATTGCATCGGTTGTTAAGACAGAACTGATGCAAATAGTTCTATTTGCATCAGTTTTTACTTCAACCGATTCAAATGAGGCGATGCAAATGGCCTGTTTTGTAGTAGTGTCCGCTTTTTGTACTATAGAGCTTGCTGAGGAATCAGAGTTGATAGATGGACAGTCGAATCGCATCCCTTCTGATATTTATATTCCAATCCTAGCTTTGAGGACTAGAGTTGGTTGATGGGTGGTCTGTCACACCCATTTGGTCTTTATACTCCAGTCTACGCTCTCGGGACCAGAGTTAGTTGATGTTTATACTCCAGTTCGCACTCTAGGAATCTGGAGTTAGTTGATGTTTATACTCCAGTTCGCACTCTGGGAATCTGGAGTTAGTTGATGTTTATACTCCAGTTCGCACTCTAGGAATCTGGAGTTAGTTGATGGATGGTCAGTCACACCCATTGGGCATTTGTGCTCCAGTCCGCGCTCTCGGGACTAGAGTGAGTCGGTGTTTTGTACTCCAGTTAACGCTCTGCGAATCTAGAGTTAGTTGATGGATGGACAGTCACACCCAATTGGTGTTTATACTCCAGTCCGCGCTCTCAGGACCAGAGTTAGTTAATGTTTATACTCCAATTCGCGCTCTGGGAATCTGGAGTTGGCCGAAAGATGGTCAGTCACATATGTTTAGGCTTTAGCATTTCGTTCACAATCTGGGAACAAGAAGTTGATCAGGTACGTGGACGGTCGTATAACATCCACCCTAAGTAGGCAAGCGAAGTCATTAGGTGGACGGATCCACCCTCCTCGAGCTTGTAAATACGAAGGGCGAGGTCATTAGATCAAAAGATCCATCCTCCTTTGGTTTAGGTTGAACATAGGCGAAGTCGTTAGGTGGACGGATCCATCCTCCTCGGGTTTAGGTTGAACATGGGCGAAGTCGTTAGGTGGATGGATCCACCCTCCTCGAGCCCACGTCCATAAGTTTATGCTCCAGCTTGCACTCTAGGAGCCGGAGCTAGTTAGAGGATTGTCATGTATCAATCCCTTTTGGCTTCAGTCTGATAGCTTGTCCCTAAGCTCGGGGTTTCACTTAGCGAGTGATCGGTGGGATCCCAATTACTATCCACTTATCTACCCTCAACGAAGGATGGGATTTAGTTTATGGACGGTTGAATCGCGTCCATGTTCATTTGGATTCCGCTTCTGCCAAGCCTAAGGAGTAAGATTAGTGTTCTGGCAAGCTTTGAGCTCGAGCAGAGGAGAGGATGGTCGAACTACATCCACTTTGAGTTGTGTATTTTCCCTTAAGTTAGGTGCAAGAATTAGAGAGCAGACGGTCGAGTCACGTCCACTTTATACTTTGCGTTCTTCCGATCGAGCTGAGGAAGAGAGTTGAAATGATAGCTCGTGATGGTTAGCGAGTAGGCAGCCATTCGTTGATGACTTTAAATTTAGGGTTGGTCCCTGATGAAGTCGGTTCAAGGCATGATTGTTTTGTCAAATCACAGACGCAAACTGGAGACTGAATGGTCAAATCATATCCACTTTAAACATGTGTTCTCAAATAATTTCAAGTGTCTAATGTTGGACTGGATGCATGGACGGTCACATCACGTCCACCCTTGGTGTGATTTCGATTTTTCTGGGCATCAGAAGAAGCATAAGTATTTTGGCGAGCTTCAAGTACGAGATGGAGAGTGCATTGTTGGGACATATAACTCCAAGTCTTTCTCAGATCTCCTAATTAAATTACATTGGTGGACGAGTGGATGGTCGGTTGCATCCACTTTGTACTAGAGTCCTGACCTTATCGGTCTCTTCTGCTTTGATGCCCTGCCCCCAAGTCAGGGGCATATAGTAGCCGATCAGTGGTTAAATCATGCTCGTCATAATGATACCTCAATGACTTGATCATAGTCCGCGGAGGTTGTTTGGCACTGAACCTCGAGTACTCAGTTACCTGCACCATTTGCAAGTAATTTAATTCAAGTCGGTCATACTTCGCAACATAAATGAAATTGAAATAGTAATAATTCAAAAGAGATCAGACCAAATCTCATTGTTAAGTTAAGCAGCGTTGTATGCTCGCTTTTGCACTTCGGTCCAGCCCTTCTTAGTTGGAAGTCTAACGCAAGTGGTTCTATTTAATCAAAGTTCTTGATCGATAGGGGTCGAGGGTTCCCTACCCATCGTTTTATGAGTCTTGCACATATTTTCGTAGCTTTCCTATCTGGAGCAGCCTTATGGCGTTGGCGTCCACGGTAGCCATCTAAGGAAGAGGAGCTTCCCGATTTAGAGTATGGAGTAGGTTTCCTCCTTATCTTGCGCCATTGATCCTTCATTTGGTTCATCAACTCAATATTGGCCTGGATATACTGGTGTAGTTGTTGGCGGCTATCCACTAGTTCTCTTGTCAAAGTTGGGAATAAGCTCTTATGATGATTTCATTTATGAATGTTGGCAGCAACGGGCTGTGGATTTTGATTAATTCGTTGGCTGCCAGCTTCTTTATTCCCTTCAGCAATATGAGAAGTAGAACTGGTATGTCTAACCACGATTGACAGTCTTCTTTGAGGAATGGGGGAAGACATCTGCATTTGATGGCATTCATCACTCTTGGTGGAATCCATGCGCCATTCTCACTTCATGAGGTAGTGTCGGAGGTTGTATTTCCATAGTACACCGACATGGTCAGCATGTTGAATTTTCACTGGAAATTTTGTATGTATAACAGTTTCAATGAATGGGTCTCAACTAGTAACGATACTCCAATCGTCGTTGTCAGGTCCATTTTCTAGTTATATGGTCTTGTAACACTGGTGATCGATGTATGCACGATTACCCAACGTTCGAGTGGTTGGTGATGCCGATTGGATGGCGTTGGTTGAGATGGGCTCATAGATTGGTGATTATTTCAAATTTTCACCCAGGTAGGAGGCCTATATAAGGTAGTGAGGAAGTCATTTTAAGGTTGTATGCAATGCTTCTAGTCATATGGACACGGTATGATTAAGACGCGGGCATTTGAGGTTCGGTGGTGACCAGCTATGCTTTGAGTTGGCAGAGTAGACAGTGTAGGGCAGTCGCCATATTAGCCATCATACCATAGTTATCAATTCATGATTTTATAAACTAGCCAATTGGGGGAAGTTGCAGTTCACCTTTGAAGCATGATATATTAACCAACTCTAGTTCTTGGCGTATTAGCTAGGTTCTCCAGCCTCTGGGAGCACCGGTTGAGTAGTATTTCTTTACCCATTCCTTGATTGCAATTCAGCATTTGTTGTTGTAATCCCCTATGTCCCGTTCAGTCATGGAACGATCAAGAGCATAGATGGGATGTTCCTTCATTAAGTTGAGCTTTGAATTCACTATGCGGGTGCTCTACGCTATTTGAAATTTCGTATCATTCTCAGCAATGTTTGAAAGATACAAATGTTGCTGAAATTAAACGATATGAAAAATGGACACTTGGATCGATACGAAAGGCACACAGCTGGATCGATACAAAGTGGTATCTGAGGATCGATACGAATTGGACACAACTGGACCGATAGGAAATGTATCTGAGTATCGATACGAATTGGACACGATTGGATCGATATGAAGTGTATCTAAGTATTGATACGAGTTGGACACAGGTGGATCGATACGAAGTGTATCTGAGTATCGATATGAATTGGACATAGTTGGATCGATACGAAGTATATCTGAGTATCGATACGAATTGGACATAGGTGGATCGATACGAAGCGTATCTGAGTATCGATACGAATTGGACACAGCTAGATCGATACGAAGTGTATCTGAGTATCGAAATGAATTGGACACAGTTGGATCGATGTGAAGTGTATCTGAGTATCGATGCGAATTGGACAAAGTTGGATCGATACGAAGTGTATCTGAATAACGATACGAATTGGACACAACTGGATCGATACGAAGTTATGGATACGAAAATCATGACACTTTCATGGATACTAAAATCATCATATTTTCTGGATACGAAGATATGGATACGAAAATCATCATATTTTCATGGATACGAAAATATGGATACGAAAATCATTATATTTTTTGGATACGAAAATCATCATATTTTCATGGATACAAAAATCATGATGAATGTAGTTCCTCTTAGATCTGGAGCAATCTGAATAGAATAGAAGGAACCACTGGGCGACAGATCTGGATCTTCTCCTTAGAGTTTTGCAATCCAACTTTAGTGGTAGATCCACAAAGCGGGAGAAAAGCAAGGTTTTCTCAGTGAAAGCACCAAAGAGTTTGTACCAAAATTGGGTACAACACCCTTCGGATGTGTTTGAAGAGATAAAATGAAGAAAATAAATGTAAAAGGAGGTAGATTTAACAAACACACCAATCAACAGACAAGAAAATACACAGAAACACACGAATTTAAAGTGGTTCGGCATATTAACTACGTCCACTATGAAATGATTGATGTTTATTGAATTTACTCACTGATTACAAGGGATTACAACAGTACAACTGAAGTGTAGTTATGATTTTGGCAGAGTATCAGCGTAGAGAAGCAAAAAAGTCCATTTTCTGTAGGTCCAGAGTCGCTATTTATAGGCGTAGGCAGCAAATATCTCGCCCAGATCTCGGAGGACTTCTTCTCTCACGTGGGTGGGCCTACGAGATCGAGTTCAGTTTTTTTTGACTCGATCTCGGAGCGATACGAATGGAATTTGTATCGATCAAGAATTGATCCTTTTTGGCTGAAATTTATCTGGTATATTCTTGACATCGTAGGCAAGCTCCTGTGAAAATTTGGTGGAATTTGGACTTGTAGATCTTGAGTTATGATCGATGCATGTTCGGATTTGTATGACATTATCGTCTTCGTATCAATACTATTTCACATCCGCCATGCGTGGCTCTGTTCGTATCGATGCTTGCATGCTACTTCGTATCGATGGTTGGAGGCCGCCTTCGTATCGATGCTTCATGTTGCTTTCTTCATATCGATCAATGGTTGTTGCTGTTCGTATAGATGGCGGGAGATCGATACGATATGGATGGAGGGAGACCGATAGGAAATGGACATTTGTTGATGGATACGAAATCTTGTTAACATGATGGATACGAAGTAGCTTCATTTTGATGGATACGAAGGAAGTTAGTAGGCGATCGATACGAACTGAATCTCTCTTTGGGAATGGATACGAAATTGGATGGATACGAATAGAGTTGGATTTCTCAACCTTGATCGATTAATATCTTGAGCATACGAACTCCGATTGACTTGAAATTTGGAACGTTGGCTTTCATAGCTTTCCTTGTCGTGTCATATCAAATGTAGCTCTATCCGGACTCAGGAAAAATTTACCAGTATCCATAGTGAACCTATGTATAACCGATCTCCAGGACGAGCTGTCCTTGGTTTCTAGTCAAGTTCTTGGCGTCACGGCCTTGCCAAAAGGCGGGATAACAACTAGATTTTCTCTATTCCAGTTTTTGGGTTCCGTGCCCTAACCTGAACCATAATCCAAATCAATAGATACCTGTGCAACTACATTCCCCCAGTAATCCTTGATTGACATGGGAGAGCGACGGACGGCTGGTAAGTGCCATTGATTGGGATTCCATACACCACGGATTATAGAACCATTCTATCATGTAGCTTGTGGCTAGTCTCACCGCTCCTATTTTAGAGTCTGCCATGACTGTTTATCTGTTGCATGACACATGCAACAGACAAGCAAGGGCAGTAAGCCGTGGGCGATGATGAAATGGAAAACGGAATTGGAGGGTTGCTGGAATTCGATGAGTGGAGGAATGAAGAGAAGGAGGGATGGAGGAATGGACAACAGAGGGACAAAGGGATGGTGGTTCAGGTCCTCCTAGTGCCAAAAATGTTGTGTGAATTTTTTTTTATTCACCATACTCGACAAGATCATGGCGTAGCCTTATGATTTGGGCGTACCTACGGTTAGGAATCAGCGAATTTAAACTTAGTTAAATTCACCATTAGGAGGCAACTATGTTGTTGAATTCTTAACGGCCAAGTAGTAGCACTTCAATTGTTCATTGAAATATCGAAACCCTTCTATCTTGCCATGTGATTAAAAGTAAGTAGCAGAAAGTATAAACAGACAAATAATTTTGCATGGTTCAGGTTGTTGGTAATCCTACGTCTACGGGGTAATCCACTATTTTTTATTATCTTTTGTACAAGTGATTTCAATGGTCGTGAGGCGTATAATATTTTTTTTGTTTTCTTATTCAGGAAGAAGAAGAAGAAGTTGAAAAAGAAGATCCTCTTCTTTGGCCTTATACCTTTCCTTTTATAGCATGAAAAGTGCATTGTTGATGGTGGTAATCGTCTTCTGCACTTTCCTTCAATCTCTGCCGTTGCATTTTGCCATGTGTCATTTATACATGACACTCGTACTTTATACCCAGATTGATGACGTGTTTTAGGAGGGAAACCCTAATACTAGTGGGAGATTGGAATTTTGAATCGGGATGCCTGAAAAAGGGCGGGAAGCCTAGGCCTACATAGGTTGGCCACCTCTCTCTTGAAACAGCAAGTTGCTCTAAGAGGAATGATAAGAGACCATCCTGGATCCTTGTTGTGTTGTCGATGCAAAAGAACAGTTGTGGTAGTAAAGGTCGTCTAGCATTCAAACCTCACTACCCCATGGTTGCTCTTACTTTCTTTGCTTAATTTTTCACCGTGTCGGGTCAGAATGGAGGAACTCTTACCATTCTGTGCTGAATGTTAGTTAGAAAAGTTTGAGACTTTTGTGTTATTTGAATTGTTACCTTAGTTATTGCCGACGAGAGATTGAGAGAAGTAGAGCTTCACATTTTTTGTTTGCCTATAAGGTCGAGTCTGTGTCGAAGCATAGTTTAGGTGATCATGTATATAGCCCATTTAGAGTGCTTTCGGCTCTGTATAGCATTGTCTAGGTTTCCCCGTGAATATTCTTGTACAGACTCGTTTCTGTAGGCGTTTGACAAAATGTGACTATAATTAACTCGAAACCTCATGTGCTAGCCTCTTATGCCTTGGTTTTGTATTCTGGTTCGGCCTCTGCCTCCGAATGCAGTCAATGCATTATGCTCTATCTTTTTGATGCACACGGACTCTGTTTAATGTGGATTTGATCTTATTGAAAAAGGTTTGGGTCCGGTTAGAAGCTGTGACCTTAAGCCTGCTTTGTGCTTAGTTCAGCTGTCATGGGGATGGTTTCTCTATCTTCAATTATTTATCTTATTTTTTTCTCTGTCGTTTATGGTAAAAATGGGTGTAACACATATGTAGCCTTTTTTCACTATATCTTGGAACCTTCTCTTTTGCCTCCAGTTTTTTTCGACTTTTCCAAATATAGTCCTCATAAGTAAATTTTATTTTAAATCTTTAGAATTTTAAAATAGAATTATTTGAAAACTAGTTTAGTTCGCCTACCAACAAAGCATGGAGGAAGTGACTCCCCAGTTAAAACAACTTTTTCCCTTGTCTCTAACCATATTTTATTTTACTCTCACTTCTACTACGTAGTAAAGTCCATAGTAGCTAACCCATCAACCATTGCCTCATGCTAAGTACGTGCCATTTTAAAAATTAGAATGTTCCTCCCTTTTTCTAGTCAAAAATCTTTTTATAGCTTTTTGAAATATCGATAAAAAATTTAAACTTTGAAATTTTTCATCACAAAAATTTTCAAAAACTTTTCACAAAGATATTTTATTATCCAAAATCAAGATTTTTGAACAAAATTTTTCAAAAGTACACATATATACATATATTTATTTATTTATTAAAAATAAATTATTCCACACCACATGAAATTAGGATTTAGTCAATAGTTTATCGTTCATAGTGGACAATTTCTAACTATGCGGCAAATTTCAACTATTAAAAACTTTTCTTTTATTTATAACAACCAGCACACAAGTTCATTTATAATTTCAGCTTTTAAGATATAGGGACCTTGACCTATGGCTTCTCAATAAACTTCCCCTTTTCTTCACTCAGAAAAATTTATCTTCCCAAAACTTTAGTGCTTTTGGGACTTAACTTTAATTTTCCTTTAGTAGTTAATTTAATAAATTCCCAAATTTATTTTATAACCTTCCAGCCTTTCATTTATTATTTTACATTACTTAAGTGTCTACATGGAATTTCCGTACTTATATAGTTTTCCAATCAATATCGCGGTCCACCCTAAAAACTAATTTTCAAAAGGAACATTTCTCATGATATCGTATGCATTTTACGGAAACAACTAACGCTTACAACCCAAATTTAAAAGGATCACTTGTTGGAAGTTTCCCTTCAACATTAATTGACATTTATGATGTTATGGCCCTATCTTCTTCTTGCTGGTAATTAAATCAACCTTTACAACGTGCCATTATTCTCTAACCAACATATTTTAACTTCCCTTTATGGCTCCTGGTGAATAAGGTCTATCCATTCCTACTATTACCGCACCCAATTATAGGAAAAATTATGCATCCCCACACTATAGTGGGAGAAATATTCAAACTATGTACATTTTGAATAACTCATTGGTAACTCGCTAGGTGGAATAATTTTTTCCCCACTCTCTATCTTACCTTCCTTAACTTTGAGTCTACCAATGTCCTTTATATGTGTTTTCCATCTCATTAACCTCTATTACCATCTTCTTTTAGTCTAAATCTCTTGATGGTATTCTTAATTCTTGGTATTTACTTCCTTTACCCCTGATTTTTCATACGAGCATGCCCTAGTACTCATAGAAATTTAATTTAATACCATTTATCATTCCTTTGTAGGTTCTTCTTTTGGCTTGCATAAATGTCTAACTAATTATTCCTAGGTTCTCACCAATATTCCTTAAACATTATGAGTATTTTTTATTACTACTCTAGAAGTAGTCATCACTATCTTCTTCATAGCCTTACATTTTACAAGTCTTACCTATGCAGTCATTTCTATCTACTCCATATTAAAATTTTGGTTTGGACTTCGTATTTTTTCTTCAAAAATTAAACTTCAAAATTTTGAAGTATTTAATTCCAAAACTTTTATCCTTAATAGTACAACTTAGAAACTATTTAGAAAATTTAAAAATAACTCAGTGTCTTAACTTTTAAAACAACAATTAAATTTTTAAAAGTTCTTTTCCTTTTAAAGACCTTTTTCAACCTTTACTCCTTAAAAGTTGGGATTTTCAACTCAAATCATTCATTAAGATTTTCTTTTAAAAACTCAATTATTATATCAAACCATTTTATTTTTAAAAATGTACTTTACAGTACTTCTAAACTTCCTTTATAATATTTTTTTAAAATAATAAAATCCGAAGTAGATAAAAACAACTCCCACTCTATCATTTTCTAATCACTTGTGCTATCTCCACTTCCAATCCTTGGTGGAGTCTCTAATATCGTGTGAGTGAGACTTTTAAATGATATTTGCAATAATACGCATACTAATGGGAAATTTCAATTTTCCTTTGTTTTGCCTTTAATTTTCTATATTGCTTCTAATTAGATTACTAGCAATATTAAATTCCTACCATTATTTCTTATTGTTACTACAATTTAACTTTCTTCCATATAAACTATTCTTATTTGAATGGCTTATATTTATATAGATCTACTCTTAATTGATTATCTCCTTAATTCAAATATTGTAGTGCGTCCACCTAATACATTATTCTTGGGTTCTAATCTTCTTTTCCATTATTTTTATCCCATTTCAAACTTGTACCACTTTTTATTGTCCTCCCAAAAATGAATTTTTTCTAACTTAAATTTTTTCATCCTAAAAATATCAACGAGCATATGCTCTACTATTTTTTAAAAACAATCAACCTTTTTATTAAAACCTATTTATTATTATCTTCGGTCTAACAAATTTTAAATTTTCGACCAAAACTTTTTTTCTGCCTCCAAATAATTACCTTGAAAATCATTTCAAATATATTATATATAAACACTCAAACTTATATATTAAAATCATTTCAACTTTTAAAACTATTTTTTATTGGGTCAAACTCATAATTCTTCTATTCGTCCCTTCTTTTGGACTTTTCTCCTCTTCAACTTACTGATTTACCTTCTTCCAAAGGTTAAGAATCTGGCTATTATCTTGAAGTGACTACTTCACACCATTCTTTGGGAACTCAATTGCTTCAGGATATTTACAACATTTGGATTCTTACCGTCCCTTTATCTAGACCAATTGAACATCATAACCTGGAAATCTTGCGTGGATCTATACTCATTAGGCTATCGAGGCCTAACTAGAGAGTTACGTACTATCCAGTTTCACGGAACTTCCCTATGCTACACTCATGCTCTTTTTAAGTCAACGCCTTTCCATATAACCTACTACCCATTGGGTTATCTGGGGTAGGTGTACCTCTTCAACTTCTTACATTATTCTGGCTCATAATTAACTTATTCATATTTCAATGTATAGTTGCAACTACTCTATAGTCAAAATTTATAGGATTTGGTGTATAATATATTTATATTTATAGACAAAATACAAATACGTTCACTCAACGTTCCCTAATTTAAAGATCAACCACCTGAGCTTAGATAACAAATGTAACAACCCGCACCCTAGAGGGTCTGAATTTTTGCTAAATCAAAAACCCATTTCCACCAAAGTATAGATCATTGATTTGGTATCCTACAAATAAAAAAATAAATGCATATTAGAGTACTATGGATATTACTTATAGGGGGATAGTAAAGTATAATATAACATATAAATACTGACTAAGGTTGACACTTCCAATGTCTAGTGTCCTTGTTAGTGCCAAGCGTGTATTAGGGAACCTGTCGTTTCATAGCTCCTGGCTTGCACCAGTACCTATCCATCTAAAGTTATCATGTGGGTTGTAATGAGGAGGGGGTCAAAGCAACGTTCTGGTGACCGGTGAGTTATACATTTTACACATAACACTGGTTGATGTTGATTGTCTTCCATTACATGTTATGTCTATTAATTTTACTTAGTCGTCTCAACTCTATGTGCACGTACGATAAACCCCATCTACCCACTGTTTAAACAATAACTACATACTTATATATAAATATATAAGTACCACGGTCCCCCTTTGGAACAAGATATATCCCCACTAGTATCCGAAATCCAGCCCTCGTTGGAATCCATCATCAACGTGGCATATCACACCCGTATGGAACTACATATCGAATTACAACTACCCATAAACTACACATTGGGATGGGAACCCGAAATCCAGCCCTCGTCGAAATCCATCTTAAAAAAATCATCGTCTTCATCCATGTCCACCTCTCAATGATAGTTTACACCTTCTCCTCTATCCCATAGTGCCTAACAACGATGTCACAATAGATTAGCTGTATTCTATTTTGCCTTAGGGATTTACTACTTGTCTACTTTCTAATGTGGACTCAACTCCACTGACTATAGAGGACTCGGCTCCTTGGACCACCCTATTCCTTTTTGAAAGGACTCTTTTATAGGTTAAGCCATGCCCCTAATAAACAATCTAGCAAACAACTACGACGGTGCATTACCTAACGTGGCTACCCTAGAAGGAGGTGTAGCCCGTTAGGTGTAACCATGTCTTTCCCGTTTGACCACGCAGGACCGATGACACACTCAACCTATGTACAGCTCCTACTCCTAATTTGGTACCAACACATACTAATATAAAGTCGAGCCACATACCATCCTATTTAGATTGCCTAATGCAATCAAGGAAATTCTCTCCCCTTAATTTATTGAAGTAGACTTTATTAAGGGTATTCCTTCTCCTATACGCAAGCATATTTACTCAACGGGTCCAACAGTTGGATATTTCCCACATCGGTACAATGTATACACAACTGTTGGTGGCTCTTCGCGGTGAGCAGGCTTCTATTATGTAACACTACTGACCTTGCATTACAACCCATTCTAATGACTATATCATTCTTATCCACTTAAGTTATTTACATACTTATATAATTCACACCCATCATAAATGCATACTGGAGGCAACGTGTGTGTACCTCTTCATTCATTCTTATTTAATTATCGTGTCTCTACTGTTCACCGTTGATAATATTTCTTTACTTTTCTATGCATTTACATCTTAATTAATTAAAGATTTACCACTTCATATTAAATATCTTTTCTCATTTACTTTCCCTTACCGTTGTTATTTAACATCCTTTTCCTATTCCTATATAACCTTTAATTCCCTAACTTGTTTTAGAGGACTATTTATACCCATTTTATTTTAAATGATGACTTGCCTATCTTTCCATTTCTAGTTATTTCACTTTTGTTTTACTAATATTGCATATATATTCTTTTTTACACTATTTTGTCACATTTATAATTCTTTTAATTTATCCTTAGAGATTTTCTATATTATAATGCATTGAAATTATATTCCTTCCCAATGGAATGGTTAACACTATAAATTTCTATATCGTATCTAAAAAGGGAATTTATGTTACGTTTGGAATTACAAGGAATTATCTTTTCAAAGTTATTGAAATGGACAATATAAAATATGGTAAATATCCCTTTTCATACATCTCTTTCTTTTTAGGCGTATTCCTTGTTATTTCAACATCTACACTTTTATTTACAAATCTGTAACTTGATAATGTATAGAAGTTCACATTGCAACACGTTATATAATTTGATAAATTAAAATACTACTTAAATCCCTATGTCTTACTTTGATAATTCAATTTACGTTTTTTATTTGCACAAGTTGTATTAAATTCAGATATCTGGAACTACCACTTATTTTATAAATTTGAAGGACTATTAATACCAAATGATCTCTAGATTTACATACATGCAATGTACAATACAAGTTATTAATAACATAATATGTAGACAAGGTTTATAATTTTATTTCTCATATAAAATTTTAGCCTACAAGTCCAATTTACATTTCAAGCATATAGGAATAGACTTACAACTACATAATCTAATATTATATAAAAATATATAATTTCCTACCCACCTTCTTATCTTTCCAAATCTCCAAATCTAATCTCAGTTATTCCAGTTCGACTCTCTTTTCTTCCCATTTGGATTCATACAATGCAATTATACATAGATTTATTAGAGATCCAGATTAGAAAAGAGATTTGGAATTTGATTTATATTTTAGATCCGTATTTACAATTTACCTTGGCTTTGGCGATTTGAATTGCCCATATCCTCTTCCTTAATCATCTTCTATGAATCTCCAATTGTATATACGTATAATTTATAACTATTGTAACGACCCGCCATTTTGACCATCGAAAGTCGACACCGAACACTACCACTGTGTTACAATGTCGCACATCCAATTGACAAAAGGGAAGATCGTTAGGTTAAATAAAAAGAAAATAACAGAGAATAGAGAAAAATAGAATCTCACAACGGAATCGATAATATAATATATAATAAAGACAGTAGAAACTGTCTCTTAAAAAATACAAAGTATATAAGAGTTAAAACAAACCTTATCAGTTGGACAGTTATAAAATCCTGACCTTACAAATGCCAATGGGTATACTATATAATACAGCGGAAAATAAAACACCACGATAGGTGAATCTTCAGCTCCCCTTCATGATTTCCATAACACCAAAGGCAACTTGGTAAAATACTCTATTTGACCCGAGCATTATAAATAAATAACACCCGGATTAGTCTGGAAATACTACGATATGAGACCACGTCGCTAACGCGGAACGGGTTTTTACCTCACAAGAATAACATCGATATAGGCAAGAGCAGAAATGAATATCAGGAAACAAAACCAAGTATGATTAAGCATAAATAATATCAACCAGACTTGAAAAAATGGAAATAAACTGAGTAAAATCCAAACTGGACAGAATGGATAGAACAAGGAAAACAGTCCAACTTGATAGAATGGACTAAATAAGGTAACAATCCAAACTCGATAGAATGGGCTAAATAAAGTGACAGTCCAAACTCGATAGAATGGGCAAAATAAAGTAATATTCCAAACTCGATAGAATAGGCTAAATAAAGTAACAGTCCAAACTCGATAGAATGGACTAAATAAACACCAAAATGTCGTGGTAAGGTGTTGGCTCTACTCGTGGCAATTTAAAACTAAAACAGAATCAGGGTTTTCGAATCAAATTAGGAAAGGAAATTTTCCAACAAATGACTAGGCGGGTGCTCCTCCCTTACCGAAAGTATACCTCTAGAAATATACTTGAGAACTCCGATGGCTCTCGGAAACCTCTAAGCCGGACCCCGCCAATTGTTACCGAGTATCCGAGTACTTCACATCTTAATGTGCAACACCGAATCCAATCTAGAGTAGATGTGAAGATACCCTAATAGGAGCAACCCCATAAAGCTTGACCCCCACTCGCTCTTTGGGTTTAGTCATTTCCGACAAAGGATAACAAGGCACAAATGAGCAACACATCGTCCTAGAGTAACGAAATAAAGTGGCTAAAGAAATCGCTAGCTGAGATACCAACTATCGAGGAAATAAAACGATCGTATATGAAAATTAAGTTTTGTATACTTATCACCACTCATTGAATTCAAACTTGTACTATTTCTGGGTTTCAATAATACCGGACAAGTCAAGGCAGTGTTACCTCAAAGTCATGTCACACGATTATTCATAACTTTCGAAATAGCGACAAATCTACTTCTTCGATATTAGTGCTAATTATACAAATAAATCGCTTCTTTATAAGTGATTTGCTTTACATAAATAATTCATTTCCATAAACGAATCAAACCTTTTCTTTTTAAAAATGAACAAACATTTTGGCTTGATTTCTGTATTGGTAAAACACTTTTAGAATTAGTTCCAGATTGTTAAAACGTTAAGAGGATAATTTTTCCAAGTGCGCGACCCTGAAGGCCTAAACCAACATCAGCCCGAATAGCCAGAAGTTTTTCCAACTTAACATCCCAATAATCGAGTTCCAATTCCATTTTAACTTTAAAAACAATACTAAATATCCCGAAAGATAATTAATCCCACTTAAAATCCCTTTAAATAAACAATTCATTATCTATAATAAAATAGATAATTATTTCCAAACACTTTTATAACATTGGTAAATTAACTTTAAAACTTTTATTAAATCAGTCTATTAACTTTAAATCAGTTTATTAAAGAAATTTTTATTATATTAGTTAACTTACTTTAATCACCTTTATTAAATCAATTAATTAAAAAGATTTATCAAATTCAAATAGTCATTAATTAAATGAATAATTAATCTCAAACATCATTAATTAAAATGATAAGTAATTCTAAATTCCGTTGATTAAATCAATTAATTAAGTTCAAAATAATCATAAATTAATCGGATTAATTAAATTCAAACTTCATTAAACAAACCGATTAATTAAAACATCATTTGTTAAAATGATTTATTTAATTACAAAACATCAATAATTAAAATGATTTAACTAAATTCCAAAAATCGTTAGTTGAAACAATTAATTAAATTTAAAACAATCATTAATTAAATGATTAATAAAATTCAATTATCATTATTTAAAATTATTAATTACTTTTAAATATCACTAAATAGTTATTAATTTTAATTATCCTTAATCGAAATAATTAGTTTAAGCCCATCAACATTAATTAAAATAATTAATCGAGTTCAACAAATTGATTAAACTCCATTATCCTTAGTTAAATTTTTTTATTAAACTCAAATAATCATTAGTTAAAATGATTAATTAAGTATAAAACATAATTAGCAAAAATGATGAATAAAATCTATAGAAAAACCAATTTTTAATCATCATTTATTAAATTGGTTAATTAATCTCAAATTAATTAATTTAAAAGATTAATTAATTTTAACTACCATTAACCAAATGATTAATAAATTTTAAATATTCTTTCTAGCAGAAATATAAGCTCAAGTTCATATGATAGGGTTCTTGGGTTGAAATTTAATAAATGACGATGTAGCGAAAATCGCTATAACGACATTTAAACTATAAAAGGGAATATCAGTAATTAATTTCAATAAACCATCAATATTACAACATAATGATGTAAATAAATAACTTATGGTCGAGAAACCCCCATTGGATCTCTCTATAGAATTTCCATGTAAAACAATGGTTACCGATAATATATAGATAATCATATGGGTTTATAACGATCAAATCAATATGTCATCCATTTTCCAAACTGAATTCAACCAAACAAGCAATCAAACAATTTTAACTAACATCCAAACAATCAATGAATGATTTTAAAATTATTAATATGATATAATAAAATTAAATGTGAGTTAAACTCACCAAACATTTTGAAAACTTGAAATACTTTAGCGCTCGGAATGCTTGGGAAACCACAAATTCTTCTCGAAAATGGGTCATTTTGTACTCGACTTTTGGACCCTTCCCTCTCGAATTTTGGAAAAGTTGTCTAAAGGGAAGTTTTAGATTATTATTTTCTCTATCATATAAAAAAAATTACTCAAAAAAGTTAAATTTTGAGGAAGTTATAGCCAAAACAGTGAGGGGTATTTTTGGACATCAAAATCTAGGTTCAAAAACAATCTTGCAAAAAAATGAATATTTGGAGCATCTAGGCTCGAAATAAGAAAAAGAGGTAAGCTACAAAGTTGTAGCCACTGGAAATTTACATGGTTAGAAAGAAAGAAAATCTGGTTTTGGATTTTTTGTAAGAAGTTATTACCGAAACAATTTAGGGTAAAATGGAAGAAATTTAAATGGAAAAGAAGGAACCTTTAAACAAGTTTTTAAAATATTTAAAAGTTAATTTTTGAAATCTTAAAACATGAAAAGTTACTTTGGAAGCCATTAAAAGGTTTCATGAAGCTTTGAGGAAGATAAGAGAAGAGAAGATTTATATGAAATAGAAATAGCAAATTACCTTTTACCCTAATGTACTCTACCCACCACACATGCATGCCATGTCACACCCTCTCCTCTACCTCACCCATTTCAGCCCACACCTACCACCCTCCAATCAAATCAAAGTCAACATGCATAAGTACTCTAATATACTTATATCTCCTAATGATGTGACATTTTCTTTTTCTTTTTTTATTATAGTTGCCAAAGTGTCACATCATCATTTTCTTAACTTAATTAATTACACTTAACCCTAATTAAATTATTAATCTATGTTTATAACATTTCATATATTTGAATATATATATACACACAATTGCGTACACAACATTTCAAACAACTTTTATAAGATGAAACGTCGAAAATTTGGAAAACGGTTTCCGGTCACATTTTTTGTTTTTCATCGAACTATATATTTTTGTAAAAAAAAATTTAAAAATTATTTCTCCATATTATTTCTTATTAAATGAGTTTTATTTTCATTATAAAACCATTTATTTGAATATTTAAAATTAGTTAAATATTTGCAAATAAAAGTAGTGAAATTCAAGGTCGTTTTATTACAATTTGATTTTTCTTATTATTTATTATATTTGAACCATTTGTTATTGTAATAATTTTGAAAAATGATTCACCATTATCATTTATTAATTTAAAGAAGTTAAATGACACTATTAAATCTATTTAATTCATATTTGGTTCACCATTCAAATATTTAATTCTTAATTCAAATATTTAATCGATCACTACTATTGAATTCCAAGTATTAAATTCCAAAATAGAAATATCTAAATATCTAAAATTAATTAAATATTTAAAATCAAATGACCAAAATTTTGGTTTGTTACAACTATTTCTAAGAATTTATGATTTAGAGAAGAAGAGAGAATGGAAAAGCTCCAACATCACCCCGAAAATATAAGTTTAGAAGTGAGGGTCTCGGTCGTTATTTATAGGGGTTCAGATCAATGCAAGCCAATCGATGAAACTATTTTAAATCTGGTCTGTTTGGCCACATTGTATTGTCGAATTTGCGCAAGCTATGGCCGATCGCCCTTCCCTAGGGTCGAGCGCTACTGGTCGACCTAGGTGCATCAGGGGTCGACCTATAGCTTGTTTTAGCGATGATTAAATTAGCCTGTGGTGATTTGTTTGGTTATATTCCTTCTTTAGCTAACCGATATAATTTCTTCCCGCTTATACATATTCTACCATATTTGATTTAATGTTAGCATTTCTTAACATCTAAGTTTCCATTAACGTTATTGATTACCATCAATTAACTTTTATTACTAGAATTACATATATAATTATTTTTGATTCAAAATCTTCAAACGTTAATGACTTTTTAATTTTAACTCCGATTGAAAAACTTTATATATGAAATTTATTAGAAAATCACCACGAACCCAACAGTGTAAGTTTCATAGCTAAATTCTGATGTTTGTAAAAACCTTATTTTTTTTACGTTGTTATTTATTAATTTATTTATTTTTAATTCATTGTCGTAAAATTATGGGGTGTTACACTTGCTGTGCTTATATAGTGCATGAAATGGCACTAGGAAGGGATATGACTATTGTATTATGTGAGTTTTTGAACAGATCTATTTCTTTATTTAAATCTTAAAAAATATGACTGTTTGGCAATGGTCGAATCGATTATATTTCATTCATGTGCATACGCACATGTCCCTAAGTGCCCACGTGCCCATCTTTGACACACTAGTATTTATTTATATACCCAAGCCTATATGCACCCATTCCTCAAGCCCAATTCTTTTCATTTCACATTAACTCTATTAAAAACCTATTATGTATTGGAATAGTTGTGAATGTTTTAGGGACGTGGGAAAAATTAACATTTCAGTCTTACCAATAATCACTTACTATATTGTAATGTTATTCATTTGTACATACAAGAAAGTACCTTTCGGTTTAAACTTCCTTCATAGTTCATATATTTAATTTCTAACTGAATGTTTGGTGGTGAGTACTTAAACCAAAATCTTATGCGACGGAATGAAATATATAAACACATAAATGTTATCATGCTATAGTAAAATGCCATAACTGTAGACTGGTTATTAATTTCCTTCTGGTTTTCATGAAGATTTATAAAGTTAAATCTAAACTTGACCGAAATATTATTTCTTTTGTCAATATAGTGTCCATTCTTTTCTGTTCTCGTTAGTATGAACAAAAGGACATCACAAAATGGAACAATATAAACATTAACACTTAACGTTTAACAATCACTTTTCTACAACTCGTTCTTACCTTTTAGAATTTAAACAATGGATTTTTAGGTTTGATTTCCATTATAGGTGATTAGAATAGCATTAGACCCATTATACTACTAGTAGCTATCAATATTTCTCCTGGTGATCTTTTGGTGAGTGGTTTAGCCAAATTCTTTAATCATACAAATATAATGGTAATGTACTATCAACAATTAATTCTTCGATATATGCATATCTAAACTTATGCTTCTGGACTTTCCATTATAAATCCTATTATAAGATCTAGAAAATGCAGCTTCACTATCACAATACAAAAAAATGGCTGACACTAGTTTTGGCCACAACTCTATTTCTAATATCAAATTTCTTTGCCATTCTGCATCCTTACTTGATGCATCTAAGGCAATAAATTAAGCTTCCATTGTGGAATATATTATAATCATTTGTTTCTTGGAGGACCAAGATACAACACCACTTCCACGAGTAAAAATAATCTAATACTTCCTTTATTTTCTTTTTAGGTGTTGCACCACTTGCATCTGAATATCCTTCTAGAACTGTTGGAAAATTTCCATAATATAGTCTTAATTTGATGGTTCTTTTAAGGTAACCAAGGATTGTAAAAATTACTTTCCAATATGTAATGCCTGGCTTATGCACATACCTAGATAACTTATAAACAAAAGTAATACATGGACAAGTACAATGTATTATATACATGAGATTTCCAATAATGCTTACATATTCTAGTTGAGAAATTGCCTTATTAGAATTTCAAAATAATTTAATAGAAGAATCAAAGGGATAACTTGCTTCTCTAACATTTAAGTATTTGTATTTAAGAAGAAATTTATCAATGTAATGAGATTGACATAATGCATATCCTCTATTATGTTTACTCAATTCAATTCCTAATATAGTGTCAACTTTATTTAGATCTTTCATCTTAAAACATGAAGTTAGAAATTTCGTTGTCTCATTAACACCTTCCATATTTGTGCTAAATATGAGTATATCATCCACATACGGATATATTATAATACCATAACAATCAGTGAATTAAGAATAGACACTTTTATCTACATTATTATGCTTGAAACCATTTGAAAAAAATCACAAAGTCAAACTTCTCATGCCACTATTCTAGTGCTTATTTTAATCCATATAAGGAATTAAGAGGTTTGCATACTTTGTGTTCATTTCCAAGCATAATGAAACCTTTTGGTTATTCCGTGTATACTTCTTCTTCTTGACTACCATTTAGGAAAGCGGTATTACCATCCATTTGATGTACATGCAATCCATGAATGGATGTAAGAGCAAAGAGAACACTAATGGATGTTAATCTTGCAATAGCAGGATATGTATCAAAAAATCAATATCTACTTTTTGCTAGAACCATTTTGCAACTATCCTTTCTTTGAAAGTTTGTATCGATCCATCTATACTGCATTCTCTATGAAATACCCATTTACATCAAATTGGTCTTGAACGAATCAGCAAATCGGTCAATTCCCAAGTATTCTTAGATATAATTAAATCCATCTCATCTTGTATTGCTTCTTTCTAGAAAGCAGCATCCCTAAAGGCTATTGCTTCTTTAAAAGTTTCAGGATCCGCTTGTCATTTCTATTACCCACGATGAGATGAACTACATCATCAGGTGAAATGGAATCTGGTATCAACTCTTTAGCTTTCTTGCACTTTGGCTTCTTCTATTGGATATACTTTAAGACTTTCTTTTTATTAGAAGAAGTTTGTTCAGATATATCATTATCTTTGTCATAGACAATTTGAGTAGGATCCGAGACTTGATTGGAATCGCATATGAACTTATTTTCCATAAATTCAACATCTCTTAACTCTATAATGACAATATATTCAAAGTCAAGGATTCTTTAAGCTTTGGAATTCTCAACGTATGCTACGAATACGCTTTTCAAAGCTCTTAGTCTTAATTTATTTCTTTTTGGAACGGTTATTAGATAAAATGCTAGACAACCCTAAACTTCAAGTATTTCAAACTTAGTTTTCTGCCTTTCCATAATTCGTAAGTAGATACTTTCATATTTTTTGATGGAATTCTAGTACGCAAATGACATGCTATAAGAAGTGCCTCCCCTCACAGATTTACATGTTGTATGGCATTAAAAATCATAGCATGAGTCATTTCTACTAAATATTTTATTTTTCGTTCTGCTAGACCATTCCATTGTGGGTTATATAGTGTGCTAGATTGATGTATAACTCCATTTTCTTCAGAAAATGAAGAAAACTCTATAGAGAAATATTCTCCGCCACTATCACTGCATAGTACTTTAATTTTCCTGTCCTTTTGACTGTGGTTTTGAAGAGTTTAAACATATCAAAAGCTTCGAATTTAGTTTTCAATAAGTAAACATGTGTATGTCTAGAGTAATCATCTATAAAAGTAATAAAATATCTACTCCCTCCTCTAGCTAATATATCATTTAATTCACAAACATAAGACTGAATTAGCTCATGTAACTTTGTATTTCTGTCATATTTGGGAAATGGCATTTTGCATAACTTGGGTTTAATGCATGTTTCACATTTAAATAGAGTTCTATCTTCGTTAAGGTTAAACCTTCTTTGGACATAAAATTTAATGATTTAAAATTTAAGTATGCTAATCTACTATGCCATAAATAAAATGAATCAAGAACATAAGCAAAGTAATTCATTTTATTGATACTCAAATTAAACATCCCATTCCAGACATATCCCTTTCCAACAAATTCCTCCTTTTGACAATATGAGACTGTTGCCATCAAGGATACATTTTACATCTTTACTATAAAGAAGACTTGTTGAGACATGGTTCTTTCTAATTTATGGAACATGTAAAACGTTCACAAGAACTACTTTCTATCCTGATGTAAATTCCAAATCGATACTAGATAGATTGCCCATAAGTACTTTGTTAGCGTTGAAAACTTTCTCATAGAACATGAAATGGATTGGTTGTTGCAAACTATATAGTAGCACAAGGGTCATACCACTAGTCGGTATCCTTGGCGTTATCAGCCATGTTTAATTCTATCACAATATCAGTGTTTAACTTTGATACCATTGCAACAATTTAGACTCATCAAGTTTAACCATATTTGTTTTGTATGTAGAGTATGGGTTCTTCTTTCCATGGTTGGATGTCTGTCAATGTTCCATTTTTTTCTTCTAAAAGAATCTACAGTCTCTCTTGAAATTTCCTATCTTCCCATAGAAATAACAGTTTTTTCCTTTCTTGTTGGTTTTGTTTGGGTTGTTGTCTCTCTTTCGCTTTCCAAATTCCTTATGCATTTTGTGGCCATTAACAACTGTGTTTATTTAAGAATCAGATTCGAAAATCTTTTCATGGATTCTTATTTCTTCTTCAATACGAAGATGCTTTTGAATCCTTTCCATAGAGAAACCCTCCGTTGAGTGCATAAGTTTCTTTCTGTAATTACTTCACATTTGAGGGAGTTTAGCCATATAATCCATAACTTGTAATGCTTCAGGAATGATGATCTTGACATCTTTTAGTTATTAAAGATAACCTGTAAGTCATGAACTTGATCCAGTACTAAAGTGTTGCCAAGCATCCTAAATTCAAAAAATTCGTAAATTAAGATATTATCTATGCCTTTCTTTTCGTTATTGTACTTGGCCTATAAAGCATTCTATGTTTCGGTTGATGACTTGATGGATGTTAAGAGATCGTATAATTGGTCAAATAGAGTGTAAAGGATGTGGCCCCTGCGCACAACTTCATCTTCTTCACGTTTCTTTATTTTTGCTGTAATTTTATTGATGTCTTTTTCAAAAGGTGGTGATATCGATTCCAGGTTATCGTTGAGCACTTATGCAATTTTAATGTAGTCAATAGGAACATGATTTTATCTTACCAACTGATGTTGTTTGTGCCATCAAATCGATCAAGCTTGATGATTTCTTAATTCATTATCATGTAGGTTGATTCCGACATAGCCATAATAATTCCTTAAAATTGTTGAAAATTGATTTGGAATGAAGACCTAGGAATTACTATTATTGAGGCACATTGTGATTATGTTTTCCTTAAGGAGTTATTAACCCTACTACAAACAAGACTACTTAGAGAATAATGGCAAAATTCCTCCAAATACAAAAAAATAGTAGTTCGCACAACAGGTGTTTTCTTTACGAACGAATTTGCAATATTACAAAAGCGAAAATAAAGAACAGAATAGCTTATTTAGGAAGACAATTATACTTTTATGCCTAAACTTACTGTGCTTAAAGCATGAAATGGCACATAGGAGGGATGTGACTGAAGATGTGATTGTCGTATAACTGTCACCTTATGAAAGGATGCATATGTTCATTTAAAACTAAAAAAAATGACTGTTTGGCAACTGTCAAATCCATTCAATCTCATCCACGTACGCGCCTAGGTGCCGCAAGTACCCTAGTGCCCATCTTTGGCCTATTGATTTTTATTTTATGGGCCCATGCCTACAAGAACTCATTGCTTAAGCCTAATTCTTTTCATTCCACATTAACTCTATTAACTAGACCCATTATATATCAGAATAGTTGTGAATGTTTTGGTGATGTGGGACAAATTAATATTTCAATCTTCCTAATAATCCACTACTAGATTGTAATATTATTCATTTATACATACAAGAAAATACCTTTTGGTTAAACTTTATTCTTATTTTAAATATTTAGGCCCCAACAGAATGTTTAGCAGTGAATACTTCAACCAAAAATCCTGTGTGATGGAATGAAATATATGAACACATAAAGGTTATCATGCTTCAATAAAATACCGTAACCGTAGACTGGTTATTAATTTCCCCCTGATTTTCATGAACATTTATAAACTTATATCTAAACTTTTTTGAAACATTGTTTCTTATGTTCATATAGGTATCCATTTTTTCAGTCCTTGCCATAATGAACAAACGGCCACCACAAAACGTAACAATATAAACATTAACACTTAATGTTTATCTGTAATAACCCACATCTTAGTGGGCCAATTTTTTTAAATAAATCGAAAACCGCAGTCCTTTGGGCTACGGTCATTAGTGCTGGTATAGAAAATAAACATCGGTATATCAGCGAGCTATCTATTCGAACTCATAATGGAATAGTAAAATATAATAAGACATATATACCGACTAAGGTAGCTACCTTGGAACCAATATTATTTCTTGAACATCTAGTTACCTTGTCAGTGCAGGGCATGAATGAGAGGACTTGTCCAACTACCGTTCCCGTCCTGTACCAGTATCATCTCTCTTTAAGTCTATCCTATAGGTTTCAGTAAGGAGGGGATCAGAGCCGTCATAGTGAATGGTAAATTATATATTTTATCCATAACACTAATTTTTGTTGATTGATCTCTATTAAAGTGTTATGCCTGTTTGCCACGAATTAGTCATATAATTCCATATATGCGTACGATATATCTAACCTACTACAAGGTATGAGTATCTGTATGCATAACCCACTCCAAGGAATAAGTACCTATATATGTAACCTACTATGAGGTATAAGTATCTATATGTTAGAACCTCCTAGTTTGATATTTTGATAGTGACAACTACACAAGAAAATTTCTATATATTCTAACTTTGTAGGGAAATATATCTACCAATTAAGAGATACAATAAAGAAGCCAAGACAATGATGACAAACAAAGTAGTATTAGTGATAGTGGTTTGTGTCTAAAAGTATATGATTGTTAAAATCGCTTGAAAGTGGTATACACACAAGTACACAAATCATCAAAGTTGCATTTCTATTTTAAAAAATAGGATTACAAGGTTTCAGTCAAGTAAAACTCTTAAACCAATCGACTAAAACAATATCGGCCGACTGGTCATAACTGCTGAGTCAACTAATATTATATGTACTATATTTTTTATTAAATTAGATAACCAGTTGACTAAAAAACACAAACGGCCGACTACAGACCCAACTAGTTGACTAGTTGGATAGTTTCAGTCGACTAAATGAAGGCAAAAATGAATAGTTTCTTTTTTGTTTAAAAATTCATGTTTTCGACTGGTCGATTGACCAGCACTCCACCAGTCGGCTGGTTACACGCAACTGCTATATTTTTAATTTTTTAAGGAGTTCTTCTTCTTCAATGAAGAGGCACTTCCTTCCATGAAGAGTTGCAATAGTATCTAATAGTTGCTTCTTCTCATGGATGCATATAACTCTTCAAACATTGTAAATAGCACTTTAATTCAAGGTTATAATAACTAATTTATTGACTTTACTCTCTAATTCCCTTCGAAATTTGATCTTACATTCAAAGGCTTACATTGCAATTTTCGATCACTTGAACATTCAACTTATGTCATTAAAGTGATCATCCACTTCCATTCTTCCACATATACACGATATCCTACTTTTAAAGAAGAGTATAGGAAGGTTGTACTATATCGACTCCTCCGTGTTATTTAGAGCACATGAAGTCAATTGTTTACTACTTTTTTAGTTGAAGTCATGTTGGAGATCTTTAGGAACAAAGTCATGTTTGACTTCTTAGGCGGTTTTGATACATATTCCTCCAGCTTAAGTGAGGGCTATTGTTTAAATCTAGAAGGAACCCGTGACTAGATGTAGGATGGAAAGTTAGGTCCATTATAAAAATCTCTATTGTACTTTACTTTAGAGAACTTTATATTTCCACTACTAATATACGCAAGTTTTAATTTAGTATAATAATTCGTGTTACTGGATCTTAGTGATTTTCACTATAGTGTGTGTATAGCAGTGTCACTGTACTTCCTAAAAGAAAACCCCTTCGCAACGTAATCAACGGTCAACCGACCCGAGGGCCTGACTCCTAGAAATGGCTTTATAATTTTACTAGCTATATTACTACCGCATCTTAAATACTTATCTAAGGGTTAACTAGCTCGGGTACCAAATTATAAACTTTGTCACGGTTGTATAAACTTTGTTACTCCTTTTTTAAACGTTTGTTGACAATATTATATTCAGTTCTACAGATGAAAAACTATGTAATGAATTTGCAAAAATTATGAAAATGAATTTGAGATATTTCATATAGGAGAACTTTCATATTTTCATGGTTTACAAATCAAATAATTAAAAAATAGAATTTTCATTAATCAAGAAAATTATTGTAACAATCAACTTTTAGTAAACCGACACCAATGAGTACTACAGTTCATCTAAATAAAGATGAAAACGGTAAGAATATGGGTCAAAAATTATGTAGAACTATGATCGTTTCATTGTTATATCTAACTGCAAGTTATCCCGACATTTTGACTATGATCTGTTTGGTGTGCACATTTTCAAGCAAATCCCAGATAATCACACTTACGAGCAGTAAAACGAATTTTGCACTACTTAACCAACACTAGAGACTATTGAAACTTTTACCTGAAAGAATGTTCTTTCGGGTTTGTACCATATAGTGATGTTGACTTCGAAGGATGTCGCAGATGTCGCAGGGACAAAAAGAGTATGAGTGGTACCTGTCATTTCATCGTATAATTTCTAGTATCGTAGTTTTATAAGAAATAAAATCGTGTTTCACTTTCAACGTGTGAAGCAGAATGTATATCTGCTGTTTTGGCATGTGCCCAAGTAATATACATGCAACAAACACTTCGTGGTTTCAGAATATTTTAAAAAAATCATCAATATTTTATGGTAGCATAAGTGTTATATGCTTATCTAAAAATCTGATAAACCATTCTCATACAAAAAATATAGGCATTCGTCATTACTTTTTATGAGACAATGTAGAAAAGGAAATTATTTCACTAGAATTCACAACTTTCGAAAATCAAATTGCTGACATCTTTACAAAACCGTTAAGTGAAAATACATTCATTAAACTACATAGAGAGCTTGGAATTTGTTCATATAGAAAATAATTATATATATATATATGAGTTACTTTACTAAAATAATATGATAGAACATTTTTCTGTATGAAAATATGAGGAAAAAATATAATTATCTATTTTTCTATTGTTAAATTCCGTTTTTAACTTAAAACTAAAAATAGCATGTAAAACTCTTGGTAAAAGGAATTTCAACCATATACACACAATTCTATTTCTTTATCTAAATATATATATAAACCTATAACCTTGACAACTGAAAACATAAGAAACAAATAGTTTTCAATTATCATTTATTCAATGTTGTTAAAGGCCTCATCAAACAAAACATCTTCTTCTTTGTCTAAATTCACATCTCCTTCAAATGATAGTTCATCTTCGCTAAAAATTACTACAACACTAGTCAACCACACCGGCTATTCTATTAGTGGAAAGAATGTGAAACGGTTGACTAAATTTAATGGCGTATTAACAACTACCGATGAATATCGCATTGATGTTCTTAACCACCGTCAACAAGAAATGCTCGGACTTCAGAAACAAATGTGCTGGGAACATCGTAGATATGGAGAGCATCTTACTCTTATTGCGAGATCTCTAGTGGCATTCTGTGGTAGATCACCAATAGAGAATAGTGTTCGTAAAAACTCTTGTAGACTTACAGAAACCACAAAAATAATATACGAGTCTAAGCCAGCAAACGCATGGGAAATGGAGCCATCCGAAGAAGAATCTGAATCTTCCGAAAACAAATAATATATCTTTGACGTATCAATTTTGTTATATTTATATTGTATTTGTATCTTTTCTTTATGACGATATTAGTAAGTTGAATAAACATTGATTATACGAAAACATCTACAATAAAAATCATTATTGAAGTTCCTAAAAAGGTAGATAAAAAACAAGTTGGTCTACCGAACTTAAGAATATATCTTCAAACAGACTTCAAAAATTAAATATCGAAATTTACAAAGTTTCAAAAATAAAAATTCACAGTACGAGTCGATTGAATCATCACTGTCAGTTGACATATACAAGTAACATAGACTTTTTCACATTTTGACAGAAATTAATTGACTAAAAGTTCATAATCAGTTAATTAATGATAATCAGTCGACTGATACCCTCATTAATCGACTGATTATCAACTTTTAGTCGACCGATAACCCCAATTTTACGCTTGTTACTCTCGGGTTCAAAACCTTGTAAATTCCAACTCACTAGTCTATCGGTACCTCATTTTCAATCGACTGGCTCTGAATAGAATTTTATAAAATAAAACCATGGCCAAAAAAGCATTCATAGGTTAACGTTGCAATTTCTAATCACTTGAACATTCAACTTATATCATTTAAGTGATAATCCACTTCCATTCTTTTACATATACGCGATATATCACTGATGAAGAAGAGTATTGGAAGGTTTTACAATATCGACTCATCCGTGTTATTTAGAGCACACAAAGTCAATTGTTTACTGCTTTTGCAACAAATGTCCCTTTAGAGATCTTCAGGCACGAAGTCCTGTTTGGCTGCTTAGGAGGTTTTTGTAAGATATCTTTTCCTCTAGGTTAAGTGAGGGATATAGTTCAAATCTAAAAGGAGTCTGGGACTGGACGTAGGATGGGAAGCCCGAACAAGAATAAAAATCTCTGGTGCACTTTACTTCAGAGCATTTTTTATTTCCGTTGCTATTATATACAAGTTTTAATTTAGTAGAACACTTCATATTACTCGATCCTTAGCTATTTCCACTATATACGTGTGTGTAGGTGTGTCACTATACTTCCTAAAAGAAAACCCCTTTGCAACATAATCGATGTTCAACCGGCCCTAGGGCCGATGACTCCTAGACATGGGTTTATAATTTGACTAGCCATATTACTACCTCATCTAAAAGACTTATCTAAGCATTAACTTGCCAACCTCCAACCAAACAAACAAACAACTAACTTTGAAATCAGTGTATATCTCTTACGAACTCTACACTAGCAGGAACAGTAATCCATACTAGCTTAACCCAAGTCTTTGCTAAATACCGCTCAGGACCAGTGGTGACCTTGACCTATTCCATCCCTACTACACGAATCAAATTTATTAAATAATGCTCATATAGCATACCACCATCCAAAAATCCAATTTAGATTTTTCCAATGCAAATCAAGGAAAATTCCCACTGCCTATTACTTAATACATGTGCTTTGGAGATGAAGCGGACCCTTCCTTCTCTATTAGGATTTGTCGTAGGTTATTTAAAACTTCTTAAATAGAGCAGAGGCAGACCCAATAGCCATTAAATACCTCCCCCCGAAGTAAGTCCCTTGACCACCTAAAGGTATATAGCCATATAATACTTCAAATCTGAGGTGAACCCCTTAGTATATTTTTCCAAATCTATACACGAACATATATCCCACCCACGAGTCGTATAATTGAAGATGTCTCACATCAATAGTACGTATATACAACTGCTGGTTGGCCCTTGAGAAAGGTAGACTTCCATTACATAACTCTACCGACCACCCATCCCATCTCATGCCGACCAAGTCATTTATAATTAATCTAAATATTGGGCTTGACCCAATAATTCACACCATCGCAAACATATTATTGAGGCCATATAGTTTCACTAGGAAAATTATTACGCTTGTTGGGTTCATTTATTAATATTCATTTACTTACTTTCTATGAACTTCCATATTTTATACGCTTGCTATCTTTAACTTCGTATTTCATTAATGGTATTAAATACCATTTACCGCTTCATTTTCCTCAAAATTAATGCCTTTACAAATGACCTTTTATATTCAAATTGAACAAGTGTTAATGACATTTATTTGTACGTTTCAAAATTAATTTACCATGCTTATTTAATTTCCTTCATCAATGTAATAATCGGTCTCGGTAATTAAATTCATTAAATGGTTTACTACCTGAATTGACTTGATTACAGCAACTACCTTTTTTTCATTAATTTATTACCTTATTTGCATTTAGCATTTAATTTATACTTAATATGATAACATGCAATTAATTTCACTTTACCATACCTATATGTATTTATGATGTAATTGACGTTTGTTTATTTAATTCTTAAACTTATACTTTACTTTATGTACACGCACGCATGCATGCACACAGATATATATATATATATATATAAAGGTTAATATAAGGCTCAGGTCCCTAATAAGTTTCAAAATACTCAAAAACCCCTGTGAAAAAAAGTATGTAAATTAGGTCCCTAGAATTAAGTTACTAAGTAATTGCATATAGTTATGCAATTATTCACTGAATAATTGCAGACATTTATGCAATTATATCCAAAAGTTGCATAAATTTATGTAATTTTTTCGGTGAATAATTACGGAAATTTCCGCAATTTTTTTGGTGAATAATTGCGGAAATTTCCGCAATTTTTTGGTGAATATTATGGAAATGTCTGCAATTTTTTGATATAATTGCATAAATGTCTGCAATTATTCACTGAATAATTGCATAAATGTATGCCATTATTCGGTAACTTAATTCTAGGGACCTAATTTACAAACTTTTTTTTACTGGGGTTTTTGTGTATTTTGAAACTTATTAGGGACTTGTGCCAAACTCTCCCTATATAAAATTGGTAAACGGGATTATATTTCTATTTATAAATTTTTAGTTTCTACATTTAGGGATTTCTAGATATACACTTATGTGTAACCATAACAAAAATATTTATTTTCATATTTTAATGCATTGGAACCGCACCTTTTCTAAGAAGAAATTGTTACCATTGCAATTTTTCACAAAGAACCAAAAAGTGGGATTGTACTGCAATTGAAATTTCAAGGAATTATCCTTTTTTCTATTTTAAATTGAAATAGACAGTTCAAACTACAGAAACACAACCCTACTTTGCACATCTCTTTCATTTTGAGCATATTCCTTAGCATTTCAAACGACCCACTTTTCATATATAATTGTGAGGTTGGACAATTTATGGAAATTTCCATGGCGGTCCTATAATTCCATTGAATTAAAATATAGAAATTTAAATTCCAAATCAAATTAAAGCATCTCCAATTAATGATTATCAAGTTTATTAATTTACAACCCAAGTAAGAAATATCGAGAAATAACTACACAATTTTATCAATATTGTATTTTATAAATTTGAGGGACTATTCTCCTTAACTTCTAGATCTAGGTATATATACTATTTCATCAAAGTTACGCAAGGAATTCAAGTTAGATTTATTTATTTAAGCCTACAATCTAATGGTTTTCGCATAGACATAATAACCAAAAATAGAATTTCAATGATATAAATTTAGTATTAGGTAAATTACATATTTTGCACTCGACTTGTGGCTTTCAAATCTCCCGGTCTAAATCCATTCTTCTTACTTTGACTACTTTTCTTTTCAACCAAAAATATGTATCTAACAATGTACATATAAATGTTAGAATTTAACATTGAAGAGGAGATTTGAGTTAAGTGGAGTCTAAATTTATAAATCTTGAATTTACAACTCTACACAATTGATTCACTCCTTCTCTGGTTCTCGTTTTATTTTCTACCATTCTCCTACACACACATATAAATTTATTTATTTATTTATAATTTCTAGAAGTAGTGGAGAAGGAGAAATAGCAGAGCTCTGCTGCTCGGTTCAGAAAATATGAGAAGAATAGTGAAAGGTTGGGCCTGTATTTATATGCACTCGAATAAATTGTGTTCGTTAGATTATAATTTATTGTATATGGCCGTTAGGTCGAGTTTTAGATTTTCGTCGGACCTAGCCAACTGGTCGACGGCCTATAGCAACCAATCTACTGCTAGCGTTCGATCGGCTATATCGAGCGGTCGATCGATCGGGTCTAGTGATTAATTCCTCTACATTATTAACATTAACTTATTATCAAAATATAGTACCTTATTTCCCTTTGAATTTTTTCGATCTAAAATCCTCAAATATTGATGACTTCTCCATTTGAACTCCAATTGCAAAACTTTAAATATGAAAGTTGCTTAGAAAATCGCCATGAACACAATGGTTTAAGTTTCGTAGCCAGATTCAGACATTTGCTCAAATTCTATTTTTGAGCTTTATAAATTATTTATTAATTGTTTTAAATTAATAACTGATCATTTTATGGGGTGTTACATTATCAATCACTTGCCTGAAACTTGTCCTTACCTTTTAAACCTTAGATAATGGAGTTTAAGGTTTGGTTTCCATTGTAGGTGAGTAGGATTGCTTTAGATCCATTATACTACTAGTAGCTTTCACCATTTACCTTGGCAATCCTTTAGTTAGTGTGTCTACAAAATTTTCTTTGAACTTACAAATATAATAGTAATGATATCATCTATAATTAATTCTCTGACATTTGCATGTCTTAAACTTATATGTCTAGACTTTCCATTATAAATATTTTTATAAGCTCTAAACAATGTAGCTTCACTATCACAATATGCGAAAAATGGATGACAATGGCTGGGTTTGTAACTCTACTTCTAATAATATATATTTTTAGCCATTATGCCTCCTTACCCAATGCATCTAAGCTAATAAATTCAACTTCCATTGTATAATGTGTTATAACTGTCGGTTTCTTAGAGGCCAAAGATACAGCACCACTTCCAAGAGTAAAAATCCATCCAGTAGTCCCTCTATTTTAATTTTCAGGTATTGCACCACTTACATCTGAATATACCTCTAGAACTATTGGAATATTTCCACAATAAAGTACTAATCTAATGGTTCTTTTAATGTAACCAAGTATTCTACAAATTGCTTTCCAATGTGCAATGCTTGGCTCATGCGTATACCTTGATAACTTGCACACAGCAAAATTGATATCTGGATGATTACACTGCATTGTATGCAAGAGACTTCCAATAATACTTGCATATTCTAGTTGAGCTATTGCCTTATTGTAATTTTTAAATAATTTAATAGAAGAATCATAGGGACTACTTGCTTCTTTAACATTTAAATGTTTGTATTTAAGAAATAATTTTTCAATGTAATGCGAATGACATAATGCATATCCTCCACTATGTTTCTTTACTGTATTCCTAATATAGTGTCAAATTCATTTAGATATTTCATCTTAAAACACAAAGTTAGATATTTCTTCGTCTCATTAATGCCTTACATATTTGTGCAAAATATGAGTAGATCATCCATATACATACAAATTTTAATACGAATAGGTAAATTTGTTTGCATTATTATGCTTGAAACCATTAAAAAAATCACAGAGTCAAATTTATCATGTCATTGTTTTGATGCTTGTTTTAATCAATATAAGCACTTAACATGTTTGTAAACATTGTGTTCATTTCTGAGCACGATGAATATTTCAAATTGTTCCATGTATACTTCTTCGTCTAGTTAATCATCTAGAAGAGCAATCTTAACATACGTTTAATGTACATGCAATCCATTAATGGAAGCAAGAGCAAATAGAACTCTAATGGATGTTAATCTTGTAGCATGAACATATATATCGAAAAAATCAATACCTTCCTTTCTTTTAACCCTTTAGTAACTATTCTTGCTTTGAAAATTTGTATGGATCCTTCTTTACTGTAATTTCTACGAAACACCCATTTACATCTAATTGGTTTTGATCCATTAGGTAAGTTGGTCAATTCCTAAGTATTATCAGATAGAATTGAATATATTTTGTCGTGTATTGCTT
This sequence comes from Allium fistulosum, assembly GCA_030737815.1. Classification (NCBI taxonomy): domain Eukaryota; kingdom Viridiplantae; phylum Streptophyta; class Magnoliopsida; order Asparagales; family Amaryllidaceae; genus Allium; species Allium fistulosum. Next base: position 659,400,656 of record CM060908.1, on the reverse strand, counting down.
CTTTCTAAAAAGTAGTATCCCTATAAGCCATTGCTTCTTTAAAAGTTTTAGAAACCCCTTCTGTACTTTGGACATAAGTTATATCATACATAATATCCTTTCTATTATCCATGATAAGATAAACTACATCATCAGGTGAAATAAAATCTAATCTCAACTCTTTAGCTTTTCTTGCTCTTTGACTTCTTCGAGGCTCTTTTGATATACTTGAATACTTTCAATATTATAAGAAGTTTGTTTGGATATTTCATTATCGTTGTCATGGACAATTTGAGTATGATCTGAGACTTGATTGGAATAACATACGAACTTATTCTCAATAAATTCTACATCGCTTGGCTCTATATGAAATTAGAGTCTAAGTCTAACACCCGATAAGCTTTGTAATTCTTAGCGTATTCTATGAATACACTTTTTAAAGATCTTGGTCCTAATTTATTTCTTTATTGACCTATATTTGATAAAATGCTAAACAACCCTAAACCTACAAGTATTTCAAAGTTGGTTTTCCGCCTTTCCATAATTTGTATAGAGATACTTTGGTTTTTTTAAGGAATTCTACTATGCAAATGACTTGCTATTAGAAGTTCCTCCTTCATATATTTACAAGTTGTTTGGCATTCAAAATCATAGCATTACTTATTTCTACTAATATTCTATTTTTCCGTTCAACCATATCATTCTATTGTTGAGGATATGGTGTGCTTGATTGATGGTAATTAAATTTTCTTCAAAAAATGAAGAAAACTATATACAGAAATATTCTTCGTCGCTATCACTATGCAATACTTTAATTTTCTTTTCCTTTTGATTTTAATATAATTTTGAAGCATTTAGACATGTCAAAAGCCTGATCTTTGGTTTTCATTAAGTAAACATATGTGTGTGTATAATAATCATCCATAAACCTGATAAATATACATTCCCTTCTTTAGTTTATATATTATTTAATACTCTAATATCACAATAAACTAACAAAGATAACTTTGTATTTCTTTTAAATTTGCAAGATGGCTTTTTGCAAATTTTCGCCTCATGCATGTCTCACTAGATAAAGTTGTTTCTTCATACGTGTAACGACTCTAATTTCGATTGACATTATTTAGGACATTTAATTAGCTAAATTAAATGAAATAATGTATATGGTTAAGAGATTGAGATTTATGAAAGCATAAGGTAGCCAAGCCTCTATGAGTAAACACATGAAATAAGAAAGAAGTAAGAAGATAAGGGCAAAATAGGAATATGTCATATTCTTATACCCTAAACCCTTAACCTATTTTCATTTACCACATTCACAAAATAAAACTTAATACCAAGCTTGGCCGGCCACCATTAGAGGATAACAATTGGAAGATAAGCAAGATTTCAAGAGGGAAGCTTAATCAAATTAATTATAGAGCAAATCTCAACTTCCTTAACACACAAGCTAAGGTGAATAATAGGTTACATCTCATATTTTCTTATTTTCGATTCTAGATCAGATTTGTATATGTTTTGCAAAGTATAATACCATGTTTTGAATGATAAAGAGATATATATATATATATGCTTGTTGATGAATTTTGTTTGTTCATATAGATTTTATGACAAGTTTTGATAAGAAAAACCTATCAAATGACATCCAAATGCCTTGCGATTTTAAAATAAGGTCAGAAATAATATTTTATGGATGGGTTTCAAGTTTCATAATTTTTTGAATTAATGTGGATATATTATGAATTTTCTAGTGAAGAAAATTACTAAATTGGGTTTAAAATTAATTATGGCTATTATATATTAGCTTTGGGTCAGAAATTTATATATGTTAGAAAACATATTAAAAGTCATTTATGGGAATTTTTGGTGAATTTTCCAAAGTGTTTTAATAAGTATATAAAATTATTTAAGATATGGGACTTAAATGTTTTATATGTCTATAAAAGGAGAAGGGGCAATTTATAAATGTTGTAAATTAATAAATACTGGATTCGGTAGCACTTTTAGGAAAGATTTAGAAAAGAAATGGCAACCGATAGTATTTTGAAAAATATGGGAAGTTAGATGAAAAGCAATTACTTTAGATAGCAATAAAAATAGTTTTGTTAAAAATTACTACTTCGTCACTTCCCAAGGAGCTTTCGATCTCATACTCCCACCTTCGACCAAATCGAAACCAATACACATGGTATCAATGCTTTGGTACGTAGTGGATTGGATATAGGCGAAAGGTATAGAGTCGAAACGTACTTTTGAAGGGGTAGGAGTAGCCTTTGAACTATTTTTGCTTATAAAGGATGTTTTCAAAGGGATCAAACTAGCTTTCGACTTAGTTGCTTTCGTTTATATAAAAAGGACTTTCGAAGGAGATTGTCGCCTTTTGTTTTAAATAAGCTTTCGATAGGGTCGAAACACTCACTGCCGCATTCTACCTTTCGACCCAGTTTAAGCATTTGTTTCGAAAGGGTGCTTTCGCTTTTAATTAAAGACTCGCTTCTCCTTGCTTTCGAAGGGGATGGTTTCGAAGCCATCTACTTTCTTTTATTTAGGAAATTTCTTTTGAAAGAGTTGCTTTCGACCTAGTTCTTTAAAGACCCTTCTTATATTTTGAAAGCTAAAGCTAAAGGTTTCAAAAGGAATGGTTTTAAAGGTTTAGAAACTATGTTCCACAAACTTTTACTTGAACCCGATGCTGTCAAAAGGTTTGTATTAAGTAAAGGGCTTTGATGCTTTCGAAAGGTATCTAATGAAGGTTTCGAAGGGGATGTTCCCCGGTGTTTTCAAAAGGTATATGATAAAGGTTTCGAAGGGGTGATTCCCTAATGTTTTCGAAAGGTTTACCTTTAGTAAATGAATGGAAGGTTTCCAATGTTTTCGAAAGGCAAGTTTGTAGTATTTTAAACGAGGATGTCTAAGGTTTTTTAAAGATTTCGAAATGAACTCTCTTAATGTTTTAGAAATGTCTTTTGTAAATGCTTTCGAAAGGTATGTTTTAACCTATCGGCCTAATGTTACTAAGTAAAGTAGTTAACTTGTTTCGAAAGGGGTACTTTCAAAGGTTTCGAAAGGGGTACTTTCAAAGGTTTCGAAAGAGATTGTTTAAAGCTTTTAAATAAAGGTTTCGAATGTTTTCATCAACAATGTTTTGAGTAAAGCATATATCATGGAAAAGAGATTTCAGTAAAGCAAATAGTATGTTTTCCTTGTTTATGTATGATTTAAAGGGTTAAATCAATTTGAAAGGTTTTCAAGGAAAATTTGAAGGGTAGTGTAACATCCCTTATCTAGAGGCCCAAATCTAAGCGCTACAAATGCTACAGCCATCTATAGTATTAACTTCCGGCGACTAAATACGGCTTTGCTAATGGTATCTATAATATCAGAAGCACTTGAATATGAAACAAAGCACAGATTTCAAAACAACATTTTTCCATTACATTTCAAAACAGACGTTCCATATTCAGATTACATAATCCATAAACATTTCCCAAGCAATGATAAAATATACTTATTACAAAATACGCCACATGTGAAGATGCCCTCTTGAATGATCAGAGTTATATATTCATAGTTAACTTAATACATACACAGCGGAAATAAACACAAAACAAAGAACTACAACTACTAAATAGCTATCTGTTAGCCTCCTGCTTTCCTCTGGTAGCTTTATTCATCATCCTACTAAAACCCGAAAGAACCTCGACCATCAGCCTACTCAAATCAATTTTGAGCACCCGGGAGTTTAAGGGGAAAACATAAACTTCAAGTCAGACATAAAGCCTGGTGTGAATAATATTATACATCCCGGTTATTAATGTTGAGTGAGACCATGCCGCTTAGCGGAACGGATTTCCCCTCACTAACATCCTTTTAAAACATATCTTTTGCAAACCTTTGTCGTGCAACCAAAACTGGTTAAAATAATAAAGCATTATTACGTAAACATACATATCAGGTAACAAATGGACTATCTGTCCGAACACTTTAGTTTTGTTTGGCTAACCATTAACCTTTTGCTGACTCAGGCCTAGCAGAAAAAATAACAAAATTTATCTTACATATGTTAGACATACCTCTTCTGGATGATTTGTCCTTAACTATCTGTTAAACCCTTCTCTTCTGGATGGTCTGTCCCTAACTTAACATCTCCCAGGGTCACCTGATCCTAATGGTTTTGCATGCTCACTAATAACCTATCTGTAGACAAACATATATTCCCTTCTGTGTGTAATCCTAATTTTAGTCTTACCTGTGACAAAGCCTTACACACTGGAATTTTGGACTAAATTAGCTGGGGCCAAAAGCCAATGTATAGGGCGTGACCCTATACCAGTCTCATCTGGTATTCTAATATCTAAGTCATTTTCACTTAAGGATATCTTCCCAAAATTTTCCTTGAAAACCTTTTCATCTAAAATTGATTTAAAACCTTTTAAACCAAACTTAAACAAGGAAAACATTTATACTCTATGCTTTACTCAAAATCACCTTGCCATGTTATATATACTTTACTCAAATTTTTGTTGATGAAAATCTATAAACATTTTAAAGTACCCATTTTGATTCAATTGAAAGTATCTCTTTCGAAACCAAGTAAAATCCTTTATTTATCTAGGCCGAAAGGCCAAAACCTTACCTTTCATACTTAAAACCTTTTAAAACCTTTGAAACCTTCCTTTCGAAAGCTTTAAAACATTAGACATCATATCTTAAGATACTATAAAACGTTGCCTTTAAAAACCTCGGAAAAACCTTCCATTTCAACCCTTTCGAAACCATCAGAAAATAACACCTTTCGTCTCCTTCGAAACCCTTTGGGAAACCACCCCTTCGAAACCATTCTAAACACCTTTCAAAAGCATAAAACTCTTAGAAATTCAAACCTTTCGAAAGCTCTTGGGTTCAATTCTAAAACATGTTGAAAAACACATTTCGAAACCATTTAATCCAACACTTTCGAAACCTTTGGGTTATACCTCAATTAGAACAAAATGAATCATTTAAAACATCTAAGTCGAAAGATTTCCTTTCGAAACCTGTTCCTAAGTAAAGAAGTGATGGTGTGGAAACAATCCCTTCGAAAGCATTGGAGAAGTGGTTAATTTAAAAACAAAGTATACCTTTCGAAACCACTGACTTTGAAAGGTAGAGTGGCGGTAGCTAGGGGTTTCGACCCCTTCGAAAGCATCATTTAAAATAAAAGAATGCAACCCATTCAAAACCTTTATTTTAAAACACTTGACACGGTCGGAAGCAAACCGAGTCGAAAGTTATCCTTTCGAAAGCAAAGCAGGCGCTACTTTAATTTTTAAAACAAAAGGCACTTGGACCCTTTCGGAACCCCTTGGTTTCAACTCTTACCTTCCGCCTTTGTCCACTTCACTATGTACCAATGTGATGATACTATGTGCATTGGTTTGTGGAAGGAGGTGGAGGGTCTTAGTCGGAAGCAAGTTGGGCGAAACCAAAATAGGCGAAACATGCTTTTAGCATGAATTTCTAATTTAAACCCTTTTTAAGTAAAACTTTTTAACTAACCTGCCTTATTTGTAAAAATCTTATTGGTTGCTAATTTTTCTTTTCTAAAAGTACTACCATAATTTCATAATAATTAATTTAAATCATTTGTAAAATACCCCTTCTCCTTAATTAAATATATAAAACATTTAAGTCCTATACCGTAAATAATTTTATATATTCATCAAAACACTTAGGAAAATTCTATAAAAATTTAAAAAAATCCTTTTCAATATGTTTTCTAACATATATAAATTTCAGACCCAAATAATTATTTATTTTGCCATAAATAATTTATAACCCAGTAAATCATTTTTTTCACTAGAAAATTAATATAAAATCCACATTAATTCAAAAAATTATGAAAATCGAAACCCATCTCTAAAATATCATTTCTGATCTACATTAAAATTCGTAAGGCATTTAGATGTCATTTAATAGGGTTTTCATATCAAACATATCATAAAAACTAATATGAACATGTGTAAATCATCAACAAGTATATATGAACTTTCAACCATCCAAAACATGGCATTATCATGCAAAATCATTTCGGGTTACCCTTGAAACCGAAAACTATAAGAAAAATGGGATGTGGCAATCATTCACCTTAACATTTTGATTAAAGATGTGAGATTTGATGTTGAACAAGTTGATTTACTTCTTCCTCTTGAAATCCTAGCTTTATCATCCCTTGAGATAAAAAAAAGTGGCCGGCCTCTCTTTTAAATTCTATTTTTTTTGCAAATGAATTCAAGTGAGCACTCATGGCTAGGGTTTTGAGTATTAGAATGTTCATTTTCCTATTTTACCTTTACTTATTTCCTAACACTTTTATTTATGTTATCTCATCTTGATTTACATATTAACATGGCACGGCTTACCTTGATTATAATCAAATCTCAATCTATTAATCATCAAATTATTTTATTTAATTTAGCTAATTAAATATCCTAAATAATGTTATAAGAATATGGGGTTTTACAGGTAGTTAATCCTAAGTAAAGGACTTAGATATTTGAATACCAGATGGGACTGGTATAGGGTCGCGCCCTATACATTAGCTATAGCCCATAGCTAGTTTAGTCCAAAATTCCAGTGTGCAGGGCTTAGTCAAAGGTAAGACTTAAATGATGTTACATACAGAAAGGAATATATACAAAGAAGGAGGATAGGTAATTGGTATACCCGTAAAACCATTAGGATCAGATGACCCTGGGAGAAGTAAGTTAGGGACAGACCGTCCAGAAGTGTGTCTAACAGATGTTAGATTATTTATTTTGTCTAGTAGGGCCGAGTCAGCCAATGGTTAGTAGTTAGCTAAACAAAACTATATTGTTCGAATAGATAGTCCATTTATTACCTGATTTATGATCATATATGATATTCTATTATTGTTTTATTCAATTTGATTGCAGGATTCTGATTTGTAAAAAGATATGTTTTAAAGGGATATTAGTGAGGGGAAACCTGTTCCACTAAGTGGCATAGTCTCACTTAATATCAAATAACCAAGATGTATAGTATTATTCACAATGGGCTTTATGTCTGACTCGAAGTTTATGTTTTCCCCTTAAACTCTCAAGTACTCAAAATTAATTTTAGTAGATTGAGAGTTGAGGTTTTTTGGGTTTAGTAGGTTGGATGAATAAAGCTTCTGAAGATATGCAGGAGGCAAAGCTAGCTATATAAGAGCTATTTGGTTTTATTTCCGCTGTGATGTATTAAGACTGATATGTCTAATTAGTACTCTGATCATCCCATGGGGCATCTTCATATGTGGCTCCTGGCGTATTTTGCAATAATTATATTTGATCAAAACCCAAGAATCGTTTATGGGTTTTTGTAATTTGAATATGAAATATTATTTTGAAATGTAATCAGAAAAGTTATTTTAATCTGTGGTGATTTTATTTCATATTCATGTGCTTCTGATATTACGGATATCATTAACATTACCGTATTTTGTCACCGAAAGTTAATACTATGGATGACTGCACCAACTATAGCGCTTAGCTTCGGGCCTCAAGATATGGGATGTTACAATATGAGTTTAAACCTTATTTAAACAAAATTTAAATATCTAACATTTAAGTATGCTAATCTATTATGCCATTAATCAAGAACATAAGCAAGTTCATTCATTTTATTGATACTTAATTTGAACATGCCACAAGCAAAACCCTTTCCAACAAATATTCCTCCTTATGACAATATGAAAGCTTTAGTATCGAGGACACATTTTGCACCTTCACAACAAAGAACACTTTTCGAGGCAAGGTTCTTCCTAATTTCTATAACATGTAAATCATTCGCAAGACAAGCTTCTTCCCAGATGTAAATTCTAATTATATGGTCCTCTTTCTAACGAATGTTGACATATTATGGTTGCCCATAAGTACTTGATATCGTTGGAAGGTTTGCAATAGAACTTGAACATGGATTGGTTGTTGAAGACATGTAAAGTAGCACCAGATTCATACCACTTATCATTATATCTTGGCATTATCAGCCATGTTTAATTATTTCACCATATATACCAATGTTTAACTTTGGCATCATTGCAACAATCTCAGACTCATCTTATTGAAGCATGTTTGATTTGTAGTATAGTACGGGTTCCCCTTTCCATGTTTGAAGGTCTATCCATGTTTTTCTTTCGCTTCTTAAAATCTGCAATCTGCCATGAAATTCCCAATCTTTCCATAGAAATAACAGTCATTTCCTTTCTTAATGGTTTAGTTCAGGTTGTTTTCTCTCTTTAGCTTTCTTGTTTTCTTATGCCCATTATGGTCATTAATCACTATGTTTTTATTAGAATCAAACTCAAAAATCTTCTTCTCATGGATTTTTTATTTTGGTTTCTTCTTTAATATGAATATGCTTTTGAATCTGTTCCACGGTGAAATCCTTCACCGAGTGCATAAGTTTCTTTATGCAATCACTCCATGTTTGAGGGAGTTTAGCCATAACAACCCTAACTTATAATGCTTCAGGAATGAAGATATTGACATCATTTAGTTTATCAAAGATAACTTGTAACACATGAACTTGATCTAGAACTGAAGTGTTGTCAAGCATCGTAAATTCAAAAAAAAATACAATAGAAATTTCTCTGTGCCTTGCTTTTCGTTATTGTATTTGGCCTCAAAATTTTTCTATATTCCTCTTGGCAACTTGACAGAAGTGAATAGATCGTATAATCTATCAGATAGAGTGTTAAGGATATGACCCCTGCATACAACTTCATCTTCTTTGCGTTTCTTTCATTTTGCTACAATTTTATCAATGTCTTTTTTAGAATGCAGGGGTATTAGTTCCAGGTTATCGTCGAGCACATATGCAATTTTCGGCGTATTTAACAAGAACATGATTTTGTCTTTCCAACGTGTGTAGTTTGTACCATCAAATCGAGCAAGCTTGATGAGTTCTTGATTCATTATCTTATAGGTTGATTCCGACATAGCCATAATAATTCCTTAAGATTGTTGCAAATAAATTGGAATAAAGACCCAGGAATAACTATCTTTGAGGCGCATTATTATTATGTTTTCCTTAAGGAGTTATTCTCCCCTGCTGCAAAAAAGATTGCTCTGGAAATGATGGCAAAATTTCTTCGGGATACAACAAATAGCAGTTCACACAATAGCAGTTTTCTACACAAATAAATTTGCAATTTTACAGAAGCGAAAAACAAAGAAAGAAGCAGTTCTTTTAAGAGGAAGATGTTTATATTTACTGGCCAAATATGTTGTTCTTATATAGTGCACGAAATGGCGCCCAGAAGATATGTGACATTTGTAGTCTTTTCATTTAAAATTGAAAAAATATAATTGTTTGGAAAATGTTATATCCACTAAATTTCATTCACGTTTGCGCCCATGTGCTCCGTGGGCCCAAGTGCCCATCTTTGACATACTAATATTTATTTTATAGGCATAAGACCACATGGACCCATTTCTTAAGCCTAATTCTTTTCATTTCACATTAACTCTATTAAAAAGGCCTATTATATATAGGAATAACTGTGAATGTTTTGGAGATGTGGAACAAATTAATATTTCTATTTTCCCAATAATCCCGCAATGGATTGGAAATATTAAATAAAGTACCTTTCATTTTAAACTTCCTTCTTAGTTCATATTTTTAAGTTCCAACAGAATATTTGGTAGTGAATACTCAAACCAAAATTCTATGCAATGGAATGAAATATATGAATACATAAATTTTATCACGCTTTAGTAAAATGCCATTACCGTAGACTGGTAATTAATTTCCTTCTTGTTTTCATGAATAGTTATAAAGTTATATGTAAACTTTGTTGAAACGTTGTTTCTCATGTTCATATTGGTGTCCATTCTTTTTTGTCCTTATTACTATGAACAAACAGTCACCATGAAACGTAACAATGTAAACATTAACACTTAGTGTTTATCAATCACTTGTTTGCAACTTGTCCTTACCTTTTGAACCTTGGACAATGGACTTTAAGGTTTGGTACCCATTGAAGGATATTAGAATGGCTTTAAACCCATTGTACTACTGGTGGCTTAAGCCATTTCTCTAGTGGGTCTGTAGGTCTGTCAAATTTTCTTTAATCTTACCAATGTAATTGTAATGATACCATCTGCAATTAATTTGCCTACATATGCATGTCCTAAATTTATATGTCTAGACATTTCATTATAAAACTTATTATAAGCTCTAGACGATGTAGCTTCACTATCACAATACATGGAAATGGCTGACATTTGTTGTGGCCACAACTCTATTTCTAATAATAAATTTTTTATCCATTCTGCCTCCTTACCTGATGCATCTAAGGAAATCGCTTTAGCTTCCATTACAGAGTGTGTTATAACTCTTTGTTTTTTGGAGGCCTAAAATACAACACCACCTCCAAGAGTAAAAATCCTTCCAGTGATTCCTCTATTTTCAATTTCGGGTGTTGCACCACTTCCATTGGAGTATCATTCTCGAATTGTTGGAAATATTTCATAATAAAGTCCTATTATGATGGTTATTTAAGGTAACCAATGATTCAACAAATTGCTTTGCAATGTGCAATGCATGCCTTATGCATATATCTAGATAACTTGCGCACAACAAAAGTGATATATGGACATAAAGTGCATTGGATACATGATATTTCCAATAATGCTTGCATATTCTAGTTAAGCAATTACCCTATCAGAATTTGCAAATAATTTAATAGAAGAATCGTAGGGACTACTTGCTTCTTTGACATTTAAGTGTTTATGTTTAATAGAAGAATCCTCTACTATATATCTTTACTTTGATTCTTGTCATACGGTTAACCTCATTTAGATCTTTCATCTTAATACACAAAGTTGGATTTTTCTTTGTCTCATTAATGTCTTCCATATTTTTCCCAAATATGTATTGATCATCCATATACAAACATATTATAATACCACAACTATCAAACTAGAATAGATTCATTAGTATGCATTATTATGCTTGAAACCATTAGACAAAATTACTACATCAGATTTCTCATGCCACTGTTTTGGCGCTTGTTCTAATCCATTTAAGGACTTAACAAGTTAGAAAAAAATGTTTTCATTTCCAAGCATATAGAAACCTTCAAGTTGTTCCATGTGTACTTCTTCGTCTAGATTACCATATAGAAAAGCAGTCTTAACATCTACTTGATGTACATGCAAACCAAGTATGGAAGCAAGAGCAACCAGAACTCTAATGGATGTTAATATTGAATAGGAGCATATGTATTGAAAAAATATATACCTTCCTTTTGTCTGAAACCTTTGGCAATTAGTCTTGCTTTGAAAGTTTGTATCGATCCATATATATTGTATTTTATACGAAATACCCATTTACATCGGTTTTGATATATCGTGTAAGTCGGTCAGTTCCCAAGTATTATTAGATAGAATTAAATCTATATCATCTTATATTGCTTCTTTCAAGAAAGCAGCATCCCTAGAAGCCACCTCTTCTATAAAAGTTTTAGGATCGCCTTTTGTACTTAGGGTATAAGTTAGCTCATTGATAATATCATTTCCATCACCCACGACGAGATGAACTAGATCATCAGGTTAAACGAAATATGGTCCTAACTCTTTAGCTATCCTTGCTCTTTGACTTTATGTAAACTTAAAGACTATCTTTTATTAGAAAAAGTTTGTTCAGATATTTCATTATCTTTGTCGTACATATTTTGACTATGTTTTCAAATTTGATTGAAATCACAAATGAACTTGTTTTCAGTAAATACTACATCTATTGGCTCTATAATGACATTAGAGTCTAAGTCTAGCATCCGATAAGCTTGGAACTCGCAGTGTATCCTACGAATAAACTTTTCAAAGCCCTTGGTCCAAATTTATTTCTTTATGGATATGTTATTCGATAAAATACTAGACAACCCCATACCTTCAAGTATTTCAAACTAGGTTTTCATCCTTTCCATAATTATTATGGAAATACATTTATTTTTGTTAATGGAATTCAATTATGCAAATGACATGCGATTTGAAGTCCCTCTCCCAATAGATTTACATGTTTGGCATTCAAAACCATTGCATTAGTCATTTACTAATGTTTTATTTTTTTTCGTTCAGCCAAGCCATTTTATTATGAGGTATATGTATGCTTGATTGATGTATAATTCCATTTTCTTCATAAAATAAAGAAACCTCTGTAAAGAAATATTCTCCACCCTTATCACTGTGCAATACTTTAATTTTCCTTATGACCTTCAATTGTGATTTTGAAGCGTTTAAACATATCAAAGCCAGATATATTGTTTTCATTAAGTAAATATCTTGAATAATCATCTATTAGAATAATAAAATATCTATTCTCTCATCTAGTTAATATACCATTTAATTCACAATATCAGAATGAATTAACTCAAGTAACTTTGTATTTCTTACTAATTTGGGAAATGGCGTTTTGAACATTTTGCCTCAATGCATGTTTCGCATTTAGATAGAATTTTTCATTTGTGATTAAACTTTCTTTAGACATAAACATTAAAGATTTAAATTTTAAGCATGTTATTCTACTATGCCATAAATACAAAGAATCAAGAAAATAAGCAAATTCGTTCATTTTATGATACTTAATTTAAACATCCCATTGCAAGCATATCCTTTTCCAACAAATTTTCCTCCTTTTGAAAATATGAGACCGCTACCATCAAGGACACAATTTACTTCTTTACTACAAAGAAGACTGCTAAGAGAAGGTTTTTCTAATTTCTGGAAATGTAAAACATTCACAAGAGCTAGTTTCTTTCAGGATGTAAATTCTTATTCGCTGGTTGACGTATTATGGTTGCCCGGAAGTACTTTGTTATCATAGGAAACTTTCTCATAGAACTTGAATATGCATTGGTTGTTGTAGACGTGTATAGTAGAGCCAGATCCACACCACTAGTCATTGTCCTTGATTTATTGCTATGTTAAATTCTGCCACCATATCAATGATTAACTTTGATATCATTGCAATAATCTTTGACTCATCTTATGGAACCATTTTTGACTTGTATGTAAAGTATATGTTCTTCTTTCCATGGTTGGGGGTCTGTCCATATTTCTTCTTCTACTTCTTAAAGAATCTACAGTTCTCTTGAAATTCCTAGTCTTAACATAGAAATAGCAGTCTCTTCCTTTCTTGGTGGTTTTGTTTGGGTTGTTGTCTCTCTTTCTCTTTCCAGTTTTCTTATGCCCTTTATGGACATTAACCATTTTGTTTATACTAAAATCAGACTCAAAAATCTTCTTTTCATGGATTCTGGTTTCTTCTTCAATACGAAGATAATATTGAATATGTTCAATTGTAAAATCCTCCGTTGAGTGCATTAGTAACATTCTGTAATCACTTCATGTTTGAGGGGGTTTATCCTTAACAGCACCAACTTGTATAGTGCCTTGCATATAAGAGACTTCCCATAATGCTTGCATATTCTAGTTAAGCTATTACCCTATGAAAATTTGCAAAAAATTAAATTGAAGAATCATAGGGACTACTTACTTTTTTAACATTTAATTTTTATATATAAGAAATAATACTTCAATGTAATGAGGTTGACATAATGCATATCCTCTACTATGTTTCTTTACTTTGATTCCTAATATAATTTCATCTTCATTTAGATCTTTCATTTTAAAATATGAAGTTAGATAATTCTTTGTCTCGTTGATGCCAACTATATTTGTGCTAAATATGAGTAAATCATCCACATATAGACATATTATAATATCTTAACGATCGTTGAATTTAGAATAGATACAACGGTCCTCATTATTATGCTTGAAACCATTAGAAAAAATTACTGAGTCAAAATCTCATGACACTGTTTTGGTGCTTGTTTATTCCATATACATAATTAACAAGTTTGTAAACTTTGTGTCCATTTAAAAGCATATTGAAACCTTCTGGTTGTTTCATGTATACTTCTTCAACTAGATTAACATTTAGAAAGGCTGTCTTAACATACATTTGATATGCATGCAGTCCATGAATGGAAGCAAGAGCAAACAGAACGCTGATGGATGTTAATCTTGCAACAGGAGCATGTGTATCGAAAAAATCAATACCTTTCTTTTGCCAGAACCCATTGGCAACTAGTCTTTCTTCCGAAGTTTTTATCAATCCATCTATATTGTATTTTCCATGAAATGCCTATTTACATTAAATTGGTTTTGATCTATTAGGTAAATCCGTCAATTGCCGACTATTATTGGACAGAATTGAATCTATCTTATCATGTATTGCTTCTTTCCACAAAGCAGAATGCCTAGAGGTCTTTGCTTCTTTAAACATTTTAGGATCCCTTTCTGTACTTGTGACAGAGTTAGGAGTATGCCCCTGGGGCAATCATGTAATATGTTACATATATCTATACACTATGCCATAGATGACCTTCTGCAACATTTTTGCAAGGTGTTGCCAGCTAAAATGTTGCGACAGCTATAAAATTTTGGTCCTACTGCAACGTTGTATTTTTGGTGTTACCTTAGCCATAAAAATGTATTGCTCTAGCTAAACAAGTATAACACGATGCAACATTTTTATATAGTGTTGCTATAGACATATTCTAATTAAAACAATTAAATAAAATTTACACCTCAGCGATCCACACCATTAGTTAAAACAAAATCTCAACCATTCATCCACTATCTACTACGTTTCCTTTATTTCCCACTAACATTTTCATTCACGCGCTTCCTTTTCATTTCGTTCTCCCCAAATCGCAGAAATAAAAAATTAGGGTTTCTCCCCTAAACTAGTACGAATATTTGGTTTGTGCCCTAATTTTTGTTCTTGAATCCACAGGAATATTCAAAATCGGGAGACTCGGCATACGCTGCCTTGAAATCCGTTCTTGAAAAGCTCGAAAATCCTTCGACCAGATCCGATGCTCGAATCTTTCTCGCCAATGTTCAGAAGAAGTTCGATTCTGATGAAGCTTCGCTCGATTGCTTCAAAAAGTACCATTTTCGGATTCATGACGTCGTTTTCACAAAGGCGAGAGCAGAGAATGTTTTTCAATTTGTATACAAATGTATGCGTTGAAGCGTATACTGCTACAAGGGTTATGGCTTAACAAAGAGGCGGGGATTGGATTCCTGGAAGATTTGTCTCTACACTTCAGGTCTCTATTGGTCTAAAAATGAGGCAGATAAGACGGTGAAAATTACTTCATCAACGACGCACTTGGTTATACTTCAATCTACACATGAAAAATTGGATTCAAGGAAGATGTCAAACGCAGATTTCTTATTTGAGAGAATGCCGCTTAAAGTTTTAGCCTTAATTTGTCCACTACATTAAGCATCTAATATCCTATTTTTTATATTCTAGATATGAGAAGAGACATTCAAACAAACCTGCGCATGTTTCTCCCTGTTTCTGTGTCAAGGAAGGTGACCATGTGATCATTGGCCAGTGCAGGTGATGTGTTTATTTTGTGCTTATTGCACTTGCTGTCTTTAACTTTTTGTTCTTACTTGAGTAATAATAAATTAATAAATTTGGGTGAATTGTTCTCTAGAGCATGTTTGGCAACTCTTTGTAAGTGTAGTTTGTCCACTGCCAAACTTTGTGATTAGGTGATTAGGCGATTTGGCAACCTGAAGTCGAATTTGGCAACTGAAATAGTTTGTTAGTGAGGCAATTAGAGGATGGAGGCTGGTGGTTTAGAAGTATGTGTGGGTTTGGGTGAAGATTTGGAACTGTCATATTTTAGTTGGCAGTGGCAGCGGGTTGGTAATGAGGTTTGGTGAGTGTTTTGGCATAGGTTAAGGGCTGTATGGGATGTAAGTTGCAGCAGTTTGGGGAGTGGATGGTGGCAGTGTAGAGGTTGAAGTTTGGTAGTGTTCAAGTAGAAGGAGTTGTTGTCTAGTAGGAAGTTTGGATGAGTGAACTGTGGTTTGGATGAGGCGGTGATTGTCGGTGATGGAGGATGGTATGCCGATGCTGCTTCCAGGTGGTGTTGTTGATGATGTAATTTGATGAGGCAGTGAGTGGATGTTTTGTGAAAGAGGTTGGGAGTGTGGTCAGTGTTTGGTAGATGGTCAGTGTTTCAGGCATTCGTGTTTCAAATAAGTGGTAGATGGGTAGTAGTTCCGATGGGTGACGAAGTTGCTGAGGATGGGGTTTGCGGGTTTGCTAAGTTCAGTCTTCATTTGTGCATCATTTTACGTCGTTTCAAAGAAGGCTCGATTTTCCGAACCCCGCCGGCGCTGCGCCCGGACCCCCGCCGGCGCTGCGCGCGGGGCCCCGGACCCCCGCCGACACTGCGCCCGGACCCGCTACTCGGGGCGCCTTCGGCTCGGCACTCGACTCGTCATATATTTGTCAGTGTCGGTGTCTGTATAAATTGAAACTGCATATGTAATAAGTGAACTGAGTGATGTAGTGAGGAATATCTGTATATGTGAATATCAGTGTTATATATCATTGAATTGTAAAATAGTGGAGTGAGGAATTTGTACTATTTTAAATGTTGAAATAAAATATTTATTTAAATAAATTACTATTTGAATATCAAATTCTGTGCAATAGCATTTTATTAAATAAATATTTATTTCTATTAAAAAATCAAATATGCTCTACATTGTGGGCCCAACAAATTCAGAAAGTTAATATCTATAGCAACATTTTTGGAATGTTGCGACAAATACCTATGGGTGTTGCTATAGACCAAATAGGGTTCTATTGCAACAATATTACTTATGTTGCCTTAGATAGTCAAAATGTTGCCTTTAAGGTCAAAGGCAACGGCAAAAATTGCATCACCCGAAAAGTGTTGCCATAGACCTATGGCAACATTTTTTTGGCCCGACCCAACATTTTTTTTGTGTTGCAAAAGGCCATTTATGGCGTAGTGATAACTCGATAACCAATCTTTTTTAAAATAAAAGGTATTTTCTTTCTATTATATACTTGATATAATATTTTATATTAATTAATTAATTTAAATAAAAATATATTTAATAGAAAATCCATCAATGGTATGTTCTTTGATAGTAGTTACAAAGAGTTGTAATCGTGAGTTATTTAACACAATGAAAGTAAATATACCATTTTAAGTACTCCTAGTCAAGATTTATCGAGACTGGATATTGATATATCTATTGAGAATAGAGTATGTATTGC
Organism: Allium fistulosum; assembly: GCA_030737815.1. Lineage (NCBI taxonomy): Eukaryota > Viridiplantae > Streptophyta > Magnoliopsida > Asparagales > Amaryllidaceae > Allium > Allium fistulosum. The sequence continues at coordinate 659,383,508 of CM060908.1, read as the reverse complement.
TCTGGAAATGTTGGGTAGTGTATTACTCATGGCTGCTAGGGACATCAAGGGGTGATGTATTGATAGTTATTGGATAGCTATGGAATGAATCACTCGATAGATTTATGTTGGTAATATAACTAAGATCAAACAGAAAATACGAAAGTGAATGATTTATACAGTTCTCTCGACTAGAGAATATTATCGATCTTCAATATGAAAGCTCTGCTTTGATTATAGTCAAATCATGGTACAACATCCATCGAGTGACTATAGTTGGGTCGAGTAGAAGTATTGAAAGTGAAGCACTATTTAAGAGAGGATTCATCTCCTCGGGTATTTGGAGTTGGTATCACGGTCAACTTAAGTCAATTAAAAGTCAAAGTCTCTATTCAGAGCATTTTGGTTAATAATAATTGTTATTATTGGACCATGGACTTTGTGTTTGAACTATAGAGTTGAATGTGGACGATATTATAGTTTTGACCATTACCAAATTCCAAAAGTCCAAAGTGATATAGTTTTGATGAAGAGAGTTTTTGTAAATAAAAGCCACAGCCGGGTAATGCTTAACAAAGTAAAATTAGATTTTACCAAAACCAAGCAAGCGACAAGTTTGGCCAAAATGTCATAGCACCTTCTAAGTGATGTGTGAATGTTAATATTCGAATAGTTAGATATTAATCGTTGACCAAATTTACACCTAACGAGTCACACAATCGAAAACTATGAATTCTCCTTTGACCAAATGATTTAATTATTTTACAATTGTTATAAATTAGTTAAATTAAATAAAATTTATGAAATATTAGTTATAAATTTGATTCTAATTTGACGAATGGATATTAAACGTATTTATAAAACTTATAAATACATTAACCGATATACGATATCGATAAGCATATTAAATTATATTTAAAATGCAAAATATTCATTTGGGCTCTAAATAGGTTTATGGCCCATCATGGGGCTGATAAGATCAACTGAATCATTAGGCTAAGGGCTGTTACTAGATGGGCTAAATAGCAATAAAGATGGATGGATGAGATGGAAGAAGATTAAGTAAAAGATATAATCCTAAAATCTCTCATTTCCTTCCTCTATTTAAACATATGTTCCTCCATTTGATAGGGATCTTTTGGAGCCTCCATCTCATTCCTTTGCTAGTCGAGTTTCATCCTCCGTCTACCTATTCTGCCAAGTTTAAATCAAATCAATATAGCTGCCATATGTTAGTTGGTGGTCAACGATTCAAAAACTAGCATTCCGTTAAATTAAAAATTGTTTCTAGCAGTATGTAACATCATTTCAAGATGTGCTCAAGGGCTTTAGCTACAAGGTACATTCCTAATTTAATTACAAACATCAATCTATAATGTTCATCTATTTGTATATAATATTGTTTGTTAGGTGACAATTCGAATATGTAGATACATTGTCATAAATTTAGTTGGTTGTATGTATATGTGTATATGCGATAAAAAAAATTATGTAATTATTCATTTATGTATAGCATAACTTCGATTAAAAAAAATTATAAATAAACCTTAACTTATATATACGCACACACACACACATTTAAATGTTTAATTGTAAAATAAAAGGTGTATATATATACATAAATATTTACATTTGGATAATACATTTACATTATAGATAAGCTAACTTGTCCGTTGCGACGTAAATCCTAACAACTATACACGGGCAAGTTATACTTTGCATGAAATGATATGTTACACATGCATACACTTATATATGTGTATATGGTACGCATTTCTATTTAATATAATATAAATTAAATTATAAAATATCATTTTATAAATGTAAATAAAATAAAAGATTTTATTTTAATAAAATTTAGAAATGTTCTAAATAAATTAGACTTTATAGGCCCAATAAAGATCCAATATGGTAAAAAAATTGAAATTCACCAATAACTTCTGTTGCGGGTTGGCCCAGTTCTAAAAATGGTATAAGAGCCTAATAACATATGCAGTCGAATTAGGCATGTTAGGGTTAAATATTAAACTCACAGCCTAAAGGTTATTCCTAATAGAAAGGGCAGAATTTGAATTGGACCTTCGGCTAATTTTCAAAATTATCTTAAAATTAAAAATATAAGATTTTAAATTTAAAAGTTAAATTTAAAGTAAGATATAAATATATTATAAAAGTTATAATATAATAAAAAAATTTAAAATGTGTAAAAATATATATTAATATTGAAATTTTAAATTTATTAATGAAATATATAAATTAATTAAATAAGTTAATTAATAAATAAATAAATACATGTATTATATATGTTTCATATATGTAATGATATTTTAAATATTTAAGATATCATAAGTATACATGCGTGAATACAATAGGATTTTTCTATTGATGGAATTGATGGAATTAACGTTATTTCACCAGTTGTTCTTCGGGAGGAGGAGAGTCATTGGTCTGACCACTTAGTTGGTTTTTTCCTAGATGCTATTTCATCTTACTCGGTTGTTCGTGAGCACTATAGGCGTGCGTGGAAGCTGAAAGGTTCGCTTCATGTCCAATTCATAAATTCCTTTTTCTTTTTTAAATTTGCTTCTAGGGAAGACAGACTTATAGCGCTAGATACTAGTCCTCTCATTATTGAGGGGAAACCCTTTATTATGACTCCTTGGAGCGTTCGTATAAACAGTGTTAGTGAGCAGATTCTTTCTATTCCGGTTTGGGCCACGTTCTCCAATATACCTTATGTCCTTCAACCTCTGATTCGGCTGAATTGGCTAGCGAGCCTTATTGAGGATTTCAAATGCTTTGATGCAAATACTGTTGCGCGCAAGAATTTATTATACGCTAGGGCATTGACTGAAATTACCCGAGAAAATTTGTTACCAACGATATTGAAAGTAAGAATCATGGTAGGTCACGAGGTGGAAATAAAATTTAACTACAGCTGGAAGCCTGACATATGTACTATCTGTCATTCATTTGGACATTCTGTGGAAAAATGTTATAGGAATGCTCCTCTTTCTCCTACCGATAAAATCCCCCTCCCTATGATGGAAATGAAATGGATTCCCAAGGTTACTGCTCTGCCTCCATATGATCCTGTTGTTTCTGCTTCCCCTGCTATGGAGACAAAATTGATGTAGTTCGTGATTCCGATGATGAGGTTATAGTAAGGGAACATGAAGAGTGTTCTTGGATTTACGAGGCATCGTAAATAAGGTGTGACCTGTAGATGCATAGTTATCACATGTTCTTAGGTGGTTCTGATGAGACTAGGAGGTTAGTGTATCACGTTGAGGGTGATGGTCTCTCTCTGACGACCACTGGGATTTTTGGTGCTAGGAATTGGTGGAAATTCTTAGATCCGACATGCAACCGGATTTATCTCTACTCTCCTCTCTCAAGGTCTTTTGATCTAAATCTGGCTTCGTATTTTTCTGCTATTCAGCATGTTATAGGTCCTGGTACTATGGTTGTTATCAGTCATGACAGGGGGGCATGTGCTCGTCCGAGTAGTCTAGTTTATAGGTCTAGCTCCTGTGTTTTCTCTATATTCTTGTACTTAGTAGTATGGCCACTATAAAACCAGATTATAGTTGTTTTGTGCATGTACAGAATGCATGTTCTTTATTTATATACATAGTGGCACGACCCACTCTAAAACCGGCTTGGCTTTGCCAAAAAAATAGGATTTTCTAAAGGGACAGTTTGGCAAAGGTCCCTAATAAGTTTCAAAATACACAAACAGCCTAGTAAAAAAAGTTTGTAAATTAGGTCCCTAGAATTAAGTTACCAAATAATGGCATACACTTATGCGATTATTCAGTAAATAATTTCAGACATTTATGCAATTATATCAAAAAATTGTAGACATTTCCACAATTATTCACTGAAAAATTGCGGAAATTTCCGCAATTTTTTCAAAAATTTGCGGAAAATTCCGCAATTATTCACCAAAAAAATGATGGAGATTTCCGCAATTATTCACCGAAAAAATTACATAAATTTATGCAACTTTTGGATATAATTGCATAAATGTCTGTAATTATTCAGTGAATAATTGCATAACTATATGCAATTACTTGGTAACTTACTTTTTAGGGACCTAATTTACATACTTTTTTTACTGGGGTTTTTGTATATTTTGAAACATATTAGGGACCTGAGCCTAATATTCACTTTTCTAAATTAATATAATTTAATTAAAATAGTTTAATTAAATAAATTAATTAAATGATACACACATATATATGATATATATTTTATACTATACAGGTTATATTATAACCTTTACACCCCACACCCCTTAATATACCCAAAAAGGGCACACTAAAGAATATGGTGCGTTTTAGGTATAGCTAAGAACTTACAGAGACTAAGATTCACAAGACAAAATAAATAAAATAGCGGAAACATTTAAAAACAATAACTAATTAAAAATCAAACTTCATAAAATAAGTCATAACCAAAATAAGTCTCAAAATACCAAATACATATGTCTTATGGAAAACATCATCTCAGTCACAATATAAGAGGACACACATAAAACCAACCCTCTTAACAAGTGCCAGTACATGAAAATAAAACTGTAAAGAAGAAGAAGAAGAATACATGAAGAAAAACTCCGCAGCTGCGAAATCTATTATCCCTGCCTCTGTTGGCATATGGGGGAAAAGGAGAAAGGGAGGAGTGGGACAGACTAAAAGTTTGGTGAATGAAAGTAATTACTAATATTCTTAAGCAAGGTAAAGATAATAGGCTTTGCAACAGTTCTAGTATAAAAGGAAATAAAGGAAAAGATAAAGTTGTAATAAAATACGGTTTAACTATTTGCTTTGCTTAGATAGTTCGATTGGATTGTTTGCACTTTTCTAAAACTGCTTTGATTAGGCTAAAATCATAATCCTAGTTTAATTAGGTTGTAGTCCAAATTCTACCCTTTGATTGGCCTTCTATCTCTGTTGTGCCTACTGCGGGCTAGTCCCATCATGTGGGTCCAACAGCGAAAGACACCTGTTTAGCGCTTGGAACTCAATAGCGACTTATCTCCATGCACCGAGGCCGCACGCTCGACCACCGTTAGGCTTGCTCTACCTATTGCTCCCTCTTTGGACCTCTTATTTACCCTAAATAGCATAAGCATGCCAAGCCTCACCTCCATGTGTTGTGAGACCACCAGTTCCTGACTAAAGGGTAATGCTGCCGACACGGGTCATAATAAACAAAATCTAGTTGCGCCCTTTGTCCAAATCCCCTGATTTGAACTTCTAATTATTGACCACTTATTTACCCTAAACAGCATAAGCGTGTTCCAAGGGAAATGCTGCCGGTATGGGTCCTACTTATATCTTTGCTTATTAACTCAGTATACGTCTTTAAAATAAGCCATTTCTGTTTTGTCTCTAATTATAACCTAACTTTGCTTATTTACTTAACCCAAGGCCTAAGTTTAAAAACAAGCTACTTTTGCTATTTCCTCTATTTCCGCTTTTTAGTTACAATTACATGTTATAACTATGCTTGCAAATGTCTTAAATTTCCTATTTCATTCTAAGTCCAATTTATTACAGTTCTCCTAATTTTACATCCCATTTTCTATAAATTCAGTGTTCTTATATTTTAATCTATATTAACGAATTATTTTCTTCTATTTATTCCATTCACGTAAAAAGGGAATTAAAAAGAAACTGACATTTACAGAATAAATCCCAACGTAGAATAGATGTAAATAAAACGTAAATAACTGTAAATACCATAGATAACTGTAAATATTTGGGAAAGATATAATTAACAGTAAACAATTGCAAATAACTGAAATAGAATAGCTAAAAGAAAATAGACTAGAAAACAAGTCTAAAATTTACTTAAAAATAAACTGTAAATAAACTTGCATAAAGGCTATCCCAAAATTGTAGAAAAACTACAACTATTGGAAACCCTACTATTTTAAATTACTTAAAAATCTAAAATAATTACTTAAACACTCACCTGTGGTCCTTAGCTCTTTCCTTTGGCCTTCCCGGATCCACTTGAGAGGTATAAAATATTTTAATTAAAAAGATCTTCTCCTCGGAAAAATATTTCTTTTAGGGTCCAGCCTCAGGCAATGAACCCAGATAGAGAAAATCTGAATGAGAAAAATAGCTAGGCCTGAGTCTTATTTATAGTGCCACTTATGGATCTCAAACCGTTGGATTTGGAGATTAAATCTGGTGCAACCACGTCATAGGCTCGATGGGAACCGTCGGATGGAAGCACGGACGCACGAGATGGAGTAAAAATAGCAAAATGACGTGTTGAAATCGAACTGGACGAAGGCAGCAAAAGAATGCACGCGGGCCGACCTGGATGTCGACCTACCACTTGCTAGGGTCGACCTAGCCATGGTGAGGGTCGACCTTGCCTATAAATATATATATATATATATATATATATATATATATATTCTTTTGTTTTCTCATTTCTTGTTTATTCTGTAGCTTCTTCGTTCTAGCTCCGATTTTGACAATCTATATATGAAAATTGACCAGAAAATTACCACGGACACAATGGTGCAACTCCCATGGTCCAATTCTGATAATTTCACAAATTTATTTTATTATTTAATCAATTCGTTAATTAATTACTATAGCTTAAATTTCGGGTTGTTACATTCTCCCCTCCTTAAGGGATTTCGTCCCTAAAATCTCTAAGGACAGAAGAATGAAATAAATGTTTTAATCCAAGTTCTACAACCAACTACTCAACTATCATCCATTACATCCATTGTCCTTATGTTTTTCTAATGCGATTTATGATACATATGCAATTAGTGTAGTGTCAATGTCCCTAACTAATGCAAAAGATTAGGCGATCTACTGATTCAGTTGACCTCCTTTTATGCAATCATGTCCGTGTCATGTATCCAAATGAATGCAAATTCCCTAATGAAAACTGATAGTTCTATATGCGTGCTACAATCATCATCCAAATGCAACAATCATGTGATAATCATCCATTTATAGAAACCATAAAATAAAAATGCAAATGCGCACACATCCATATGCATATGCCCTAGTGTCCTAGTTAGGCCAGTTCCTAACAAAATAATAGTGCCTAGTGTAAGTATATGCGTCCATTAGCATCCACTAGCAACCACTTGCAACCACTAGTATCCATCATGCATAACATATTCTAATAACATGTTTACACCAAATCCTACCATCCATAGGTTAAATCCTAAGTTCTACCCTCCCAAAGGATAATAAAGGAAAGAACCTATTCGAAACTAAAGATGGAAATAGGAAATTCTAAAACTTACTATCAAAGAGATGTGGATAAGAGGTACAATTCATCTCTTTAGCTTCCCACGTAGCATCTTCAACATCATCTCCCCACTACACCATCACTAACGGGACTTCTTTATTCCTAAGCTTCTTGATGTCATGTCCAATGATCTTGGTAGGAATACGACGAACCGATGCTTCTCTCTCCACTTCAACCTCCACCAGTTGACTAGGCTCCACAATATCAGCTGAGTCATGTAAGCACTTTCTCAAGTGCGAAACATGAAAAACATCGTGTACTCCCGTGAGCCTCTCCGGTAGGTTTACTCGATATGCCATCTCCCCTACTCTCTCTACAATGGGGAACGATCCTACGAATCTAGGAGCTAGTTTCCCACTCGATCCAAACCTCACCACCTTCCTTAGCGGGGATACTTTAATGAAAACTAAGTCTCCAATCTCAAACTCAATGTCCCTTCTCCGCTTGTCTGCATAAGATTTCTGTCCATCTTGGGCTATTTTCATCCTCCTTCTAATTAAATCAACCATCTCTGAAGTCTCCCTAAACATGTCAAGACCAAGTAGCAATCTCTCCACAAACTCCACCCAACATGAAGGTGGCTTGAAAGGTCTCCCATAAAGAGCTTCGAAAGGTGCCATACCAATGCTAGCTTGAAAACTGTTATTATATGCGAACTCCACCAAAGGAAGATGCTCCTCCCAAGTTCCTCCAAAATCAAGAATGCACATCCTCAAAAAATCATCAAGCACTCTATTAACTCTCTCCGTTTGGCCATCTGTCTGAGGGTAATAGACCGTACTCAATCTAAGCTGCGTCCCTAAAGCCTCTTGTAAGCTTCTCTAAAATTCGCCAGTAAAAATAGGGTATCTATCACTCACTACGCTAGAGGAAACTCCATGAAGTCAGACTATCTCACGAACATATAAGGATGCCAAATAAGATGCCGTCCTCTTACTTTTGACCGGAATGAAGTCGGTGCTCTTAGTCAATCGATCTACAATCACCCAAATGCTAGTATTCCCCTTCCTAGGCCAGGGTAAACCATCTATGAAGTCCATCGAAACACTATACCACTTCCATTCGGGTACATCCAATGGCTGAAGTAACCCATCGGGCATCTGCTGCTCTGCCTTAACTCTTTGGCACACAAGACACTTAGCTACAAACTCTACCATATCCTTTTTCATGCCACTCCAATAAAACATTCTCTTCATGTCCCTATACATCTTATCACCACCCGGATGAATAGTCATTCGAGAATGATGTGCTTCCTCTAGAACTGCTCTCAACAAATCACTAGTGCGGGGGACATAAAATCTTCCATCTCTCCTGAGCTACCCTTTGCTATCTATGGAATAGCGTTGGAGATATCTAGAGACCTCTCCTCTGCTAATCCTCTCTAAAATATCCATAAGCTCTGAATCCTCTCGCTGCCTCGAGCCAATATAATCTATGAGGGTAGGCTTAACCTCAAGTGCTGCCAACAATCCCGGGGTAATGTCCGTAGAGGGCTTTAATCAAAGGTGGAAATAAACTCTAGGCTCTTCTACTCCACGAACATAGGACTAAGGGTTGCTTTCTTCCTACTCAACGCATCCGCAACCACGCTTCCCTTGCCAGAGGTATAAGCTATCGCAAAGTCGTAAGATGCCAAAAACTCCATCAATCGTTGTTGCCTTAAGTTCAAATCCTTCAGTAAGAATAGGTACTTCAACGACTTATAGTCGGTGAAAAGCTCAAACCTCTCTCCTAGTAAGTAATGCCTCCAAGACTTAAGTGCGAAAACTATAGAAGCTAACTCTAAATCATGGGTAGGGTATTTCTCTCATGTGTCCTTAATTGTCTACTCCCATAACATACCACCCACCCTTCTTGCATCAACACTGCTCCTAGACCCATCCCATATGCATCAATGTATACTGTAAAAGGCTAAGCTCCATCGGGAAAAACTAACACTGGTGCACTAGTATGGGCTCTCTTTAGCGTCGTGAAGGAATCCTCACAATCCACGTCCAACAAGAATTCTTTATTCTTCTTAGTGAGGTGAGTAAGCGGTGCTGAAATCTTGGCAAAATTTCTGATGAACTTCCTATAATAGCTAGCCAATCCTAGGAAGGTTCTAACTTCGGTAACGTTCTTAGTGGTCTTCCAATCTTGCACTACAATTACTTTAGCGGGATCAACAGCAAAACCCTCTCTTAAGACTACATGCACCAAGAAACGTACCTTCCCTCGCCAAAAGTGACACTTCGAGAACTTTGCCCTCAACCGATGAACACAAAGTGTACGAAGAACCTCCTCTAGATGAACAACATGCTCCTCCATACTCTTGGAAAACACCACAATGTCGTCCACAAACACTACTACGAACTTATTTAGGACATCTCTAAAAATACGGCTCATCAAATCCATAAAATAGACCAGGGTATTAGTTAGCCCAAAAGGCATAACCAACCACTCAAAGAATCCGTCGGGTGTCCTAAATGTCGTCTTATCAATGCTATCATTAGCGACCCTAAGCTGATGAAATCCAGTGGCTAAATCAAGCTGAGAAAATACTTAAGAGCCAAATAACTGGTCAAAAAGATCATCTATCCTAGAAAGAGGATAATGGTTCTTCTTCGTGAGCTTATTCAACTCGCTATAGTCTATGCAAAGTCAAAGGGAACCATCCGCCTTAGTAGCGAAGACGACTGGCGCTCCCCAATCAGATATGCTCCTTCTGATGAAGCCTTTCTCCAATAGCTAACGAACCTGCTTGCTGAACTCCTTCCTCTCCCTAGGTGCCATGTGTCTCACGGGCAATGCCATTGGCTTAGCATTGTCATTCAAATAAGTTCTGAAGTTGATCTCTCTCTTAGGGGGTAGTCCCATGACCTCCTCAAAGATGTTCGGGAAATCTCTGACGACCGGAACTGAATCTAACTATGCTGATGACAAATCGAGGGAATAAAGGAAGCTCAACATGACTGATCCCTGTGGGTCGCAAGAAACCTCGAGAGTCTTACCGCTGCATGTCTCTAGTCTAACGACTCTCCTCTCACAGTCCAATATCGCTCCATATTTTGATAGCCAATCCAACCTCAAAATCATCCCATACTCCGAAAATCGCAGTATATAGGCGTCACAATCAAACTCTACGCCTAGGATAAAAAATTTCAAACCCCTAAAAGTCATAGATAAATGTGCCGATCTTCATATGGGGTTTGAAACAACTATGGGGAACCACTACTAAAGAGATATCTAAGTGCAAACAATCAACCAAAGAACTAGAGATTCAAGAGTGTGATGCTACAGAATCGAAAAGGGTCTGAATGGGAAAATTAGAAATAGAAATCAAACCTTCCACAGTGACTTTCCTACCTCTATCCGGTCCGCTGTTGGAAGGTGCTACATCCAATGCCTGAATTTGTGCTTTCGGTGCACCCGCTCCCTGCCTCGTCTTCTAAGGACAAAATCTACTAATGTGACCGAGCTGTCCACAATTATAACACTTTCCCTTCATCCCTGCCTTCTTACAGTCTTTTGCGTAATGACCAACTATCACATAACTATTGCACTTCCCTCCTTTCTTAATCTGCTTCTGAGGGCCTTCTCCTTTCTTCTTATCTTTTTTGTTCTTCCAACATTTCTTCTTAGAACCATCCGTCTTAGGGACCTCCTTAAACTCTCCTTCTTTAGTTGCCTCAAACATAAGCGCCATCTCCATCAGTGACTCATAGGTAGCTCCCATCGGTGCGTGAGTCAATACCAAACCTTGAAGGGGCTGATTCAATCCCTTCGCGAACTTCATGGCCTTCTTGTGCGGTGCATTCACTAACTCCATCCCAAACCACGACAACTCATTAAATTGGTTGACATACTCCTTTATTGAAAGACTTACTTGCTTCAAGCTAATAAACCTTTCCAACTGCATACTCTCTTATGCTTGTGGCAAAAACTTCCTCTCAAACCTCTCTCGGAATCCAAACCATCCAACGCCTCTTCCTTCCAACTCAACAACCTCCCACCAATAAGAAGCCTCTCCTTTCAGCTACCCAGATGCAAGCTAAACTCTCTGCTGATCCTCTAGTCCTAATAGCCCAAATATCCTCACCGTACTCCTTAACCAAGCTCTCGCCTCCATAAAATCCTCTGTACCGGAAAATGTCTTGCCTCCTAAATTGGCGAAGTCCTTGCATAAATTAGAGAAATTGGCTGTTGCGGGTGGATTGATGGGATTTCCACCCTGTGGTGCTAGATTGAGCGCTTGCCTTTGCACCTCTGGAGTCGTAGCTTTTAGGTATCTACAAAAACAACCTGGGACTTCGACACCCTCAGGAAGATTAAGGGCATCTGCCATTCTATCCAAAGAAAAAGGGAATTTAGGCTCGAAAGAATCGAAGGAAGATTAAACTAGACTTTGAGGGAATTTTTATAAAAACTCTCTTTTATACTTGAAAACTTTATCTAAGAGTTTCTTTTTAAAAATTTCTTTTAAAACAAGTTATTTTTGAAAAATACTTTACTTCTTAAAACAAATTTAATAGGAATCCTGTAACCGTAGGCTCTGATACCAAGTGAAAACCCCACACCCCTTAATATACCCAAAAAAGGCACACTAAAGAATATGGTGCATTTTAGGTATAGTTGAAAACTTACAGAGACTAAGATTCACAAGAAAAAATAAATAAAACAGCGGAAACATTTAAAAACAATAACTTATTAAAAATCAAACTTAATAAAATAAGTCATAACCAAAATAAGTTTCAAAATGCCAAATACATGTCTTATGGAAAACATCATCTTAGTCACAATGTCAGAGTACATACATAAAACCATCCCTCTCAACAAATGCCAATATATGAAAATAAAACTGAAAATAAGAAGAAGAAGAAGAATACATGAAGAAAAACTCCACAGCTGAATCTCCAAGAAAATCCAAAATCTATTGTCCCTGCCTCTACTGGCCTAGGAGGAAAATGGGAAATGGAGGAGTGGGTCAGATTAAAAGTTTGGTGAATGAAAGTAATTACTAGTATTCTTAAGCAAGGAAAGATAATAGGCTTTGCAACAGTTCTAGTATAAAAGGAAAAAAGGAAAAAATAAAGCTGGAATAAAATATGATTTAACTGTTTGCTTTACTTAGATAGTTCGATTGGATTATTTGCACTTTTCTAAAACTGCTTTGATTAGGTAGAAATCTCAATCCTAGTTTAATTAGGCTAAAGTCCTAATTCTACCCATTGATCGACCTTCTATCTCTGTTGTGCCTACTGCGGGCTAGTCCCATCATGTGGGTCCCACAGCAAAAGACACATGTTTAGCGCTTGGAACTCAATAGTGACTTATCTCCATGAACCGAGGCCACACACTCGACCACCGTTAGGCTCGCTCTACCTATTGCTCCCTCTTTAGACCTCTTATTTACCCTAAACAGCATAAGCATGCCCAGCCTCACCTCCGTGTGTTGTGAGGCCACCAGTTCCTGACTGAAGGGGAATGCTGCCGGTACGGGTCCTAACAAAAAAATCTAGTTGCGCCCTTTGTCCAAATACCCTGATTAGAACTTCTAATTATTGACCACTTATCTACCCTAAACAGCATAAGCGTGTCCTAAGCGAAATGCTGCCGGTACGGGTCCTACTACTATCTTTGCTTATTAACTTAGTATAAGTCTTTAAAATAAGCCTTTTTTGTTTTGCCTCTAATTATAACTTGTGTTATAACTTTTCTTATTTACTTAACCCAAGGCCTAAGTTTAAAAATAAGCTACTTTTGCTATTTCCTCTATTTCCGCTTTTTAGTTACGATTACATGTTATAACTATGCTTGCAAATGTCTTAAATTTTCCTATTTCATTCTAAGTCCAGTTTATTACAGTTCTCCTTATTTTACATCTCATTTTCTGTAAATTCAGTGTTCTTATATTTTAGTCTATATTAACGAATTATTTTCTTCTATTTATTCCATTCGCGTAAAAAGGGAATTAAAAAGAAACTGACATTTACAGAATAAATCCCAACGTAAAATAGATGTAAATAAAATGTAAGTAATTGTAAATATGTAGGAAAGCTATAATTAACAGTAAATAATTGCAAATAACTTAAATAGAATAGCTAAAAAAATAGACTGGAAAATAAGTCTAAAATTTACTTAAAAATAAACTGTAAATAAACTTGCATAAAGGTTATCCCAAAATTGTAAAAAAAACTACAACTATTGGAAACCCTATTATTTTAAATTACTTAAAAATCTAAAATAATTACTTAAACACTCACCTGTGGTCCTTAGTTCTTTCCTTTGGCCTTCCCGAATCCACTTGAGGGGTATGAAATATTTTAATTAAATAGATCTTCTCCTCGGAAAAATATTCCTTTTAGGGGCCAACCTCAAGCAATGAACCCAGATGGAGAAAATCTGAATGAGAAAAATAGCTAGGCCTAGGGTCTTATTTATAGTGCCACTTGTGGATCTCAAACCGTTGGATTTGGAGATTAAATCTGGTGCGACCACGTCATAGGCTCGATGGGAACCGTCGATGGAAGCATGGACGCATGAGCTGGAGTAAAAATAGCAAAATGACATGTTGAAATCGAATTGGACGAAGCCAGCAAAAGAATGCATGTGGGTCGACTCTGGTGTCGACCTACCACTTGCTAGGGTCGACCTAGCCATAGTGAGGGTCGGACTTGCCTATATATATATATATATATATATATATTCTTTTATTTTCACGTTTCTTGTTTATTTCATAACATCTTCGTTCTAGCTTCGATTGACAATCTATGTATGGACAGTAATATTACTATAGCTTAAATTTTGGGTTGTTACAATAATAAATGTTCAATATAAATGTTTTATTAAGATAATATAAAATTAATTAAAATGTTAATTGATTAAAAAAGATTTAATTAATATAATATTATACATAGGACTATTATATAAGTAATATAAAATATGAAGTTGTATAATAATCAAACTTATATAATATGAAGGTATAAACTAAAGGTAAAACATCAAAGAAACCCAAATAGATTTTAAAAATAAATACGTATATAAATGTACATATACTGTGATTTTTGATGTGTCAGACACTTGAATCCCGATGGTATTTCATAAGAAATATATTATTCCGTAAGTCGATATTACACTATATAATCTAATGAAGATTATTAATTTTTAATATAATGTGGTCCTCTATCATTTATATATTAATCGATTACTAGCATGCCCTTTATTTATTTAGCTTTCCTCAAGCTAGGGATGTTATGTGTAGTACTATTTATTTATTTATTTATTTAATAGACAGGGTAATATAACTGCATGTATTTATTGAGCTTTTCTCAAGGTATGTGTAATATACTTAGTTCATCGCAAAATGATAGGTCTGAGTGAATAATCCAACTTTACTTGTTGAGCTTTCCTTAAGGTAAAGGTGGGATTAGGACAAGGTATCATGGGTTAGGAGTTGTATGTGATACAACCAATAATGAGTTATCCATCATATGTAGGCGTATGATTCGTTGAGCTTTCCTCAAGGTCAGAATCCCATGGTATACGAATCCTAACACCCAGTAGTGAAGTCGAAACACTTCTATGTTTCGCTTAAGGTTTGGTGAAACATAGAAGACTAGTGGGAGCCTTATTAGAAAAATGATATGATAATATTTAACCTTTCTAATATTGTACAAACATATGCTATATATTGTTGTAATAATATACATTGATAAATTTGTGCATTTAATATGATTGATAAAAGGTTTATTAATTAAGATATATAATTGAACTGAATTGAAGATTAACAAACAGAAATATAACATATACTTACAAATAAATACTTATTGCATGTAAACGTTTCAACACTCATGTAAGCGCCTGATTCAACAACTACTAAATACGTTTGTAATTTGGTCACTTACGTGTTTATTTGGTCGAGATTGTGTATTGCACTCTATGAGTTCTGAAATCAACGATACAAAACTATGGATAACTGATCCATATAAAATTGCATATAAAATTTATACAGCGAATGGTCACCGTTCGTAATGTATGATACATCAATGTAATTAGGTTATTTGAAACAAACAAATAAACCATACCACGAGATCAATTATTCAATTTGATCAATTACAATAAAGATTGTATTGTGCTAAATGTAACGCCAAAGCAAAGCTAAAAGATAAATCTAAGAACTCGATCGCTGAAATGTTAGTTTGATCAGTTTACGCAAGGTGCAACACAGTTGATGTCCTTAATTGTTAAAGATGATCGAGTGTGCTTTTATAAAGAGTTTGTTATGATGTTGTAGCAAGGGATTTCTTTTGAATGGTTTGACCACTTAGAAAGAAAAATGAATTTACAAGGGTATATGTGATTTAAGATATAGTTTGGATAAAGGGAGTGAATAGTCACTTCTGCTTCATAAAGGAACATCGGAAACGAGAATTGTAATAATAATAATAATTGATACTTAACCTTGGAATGAGCAATAAAATTTCTGTTCCGAAATGTATTTTCATATAGAAAATTGTTTTCTATGAGATTTATTTCTTATAGTTCAAGGGATTTGATTAAAGAACTCTCCGCTGTAAACTAGTTGTAGTATATGAAATAAATAATCTATATTAAGTGAATGATGGACCTTCAAATTAAATATGCTATTATTATAATGGCGGAAATAGTAGGAGCATGCCATATAGCACTTATTGATTGCACCAAATTACAAAAATTATTTTCATAAAACATACCGAACATTATTTAAGAAATAATGACTATTTTCGGTGTCGACTGAAAATAGACATAGTTATATTTCAATGTGAATATTATGAATATTTGTTATGAAATAAAACTATAATGTGGTATTTCTTTTCACAATAGAAATGATGCATTAGAAAATATTGAAGTATCTAAAATTATTCACAATTATTTTGGAATTATAGATTAAGCCGTAGTTTTGAGAAATAATTTTTGTTATATGATTATGAATCATATGATACTAGTTAATTATATCTCAAACAATGTAGTAGGAGCGTCATAAAAATTGATGAACTCTTCGGATTGATAGATATAGATGCATGCAAGAATAAGTCTATTATACCTAAATGGTTCCATGTACATCATTATATTCGCTGATGAGTTACCACAAACATGGACATATGTATTTGATACCTATTTATCAGTCTATGATAAGCTCATAGAATAAAAATGAAAGTAAATAAAATAACATGCGACGGAAATGATTAGATTTGATTAAATGGGTGAGTATATTGAAAAGAGTTATATACGTACCTAATATAAGTAAAGATTGATCCTCAAAGGTCAGTCCTCCCTATAATACATAATGGTGTATTGATAAGGGGTAATTGAACTTTGTTTGACAAAACACAGTTAATGATGAGTGAAGTTGAGTTAAATCTTTCTATAAGGTGTGTACTTAAGGGTAGAACACAAGGTTAAAATTAATATCATCCCAAGAATAGTTTACAAAGCCATACGAGATAAGAATTTAAAAGAAACCCTTACATATCCTAGGCTAAGAAGTTGGCAGGTTGTGCGAGTCGAAAGACTGCATGTAATAGTTGTATGTAAGGGATCTTTTATGAATCATTCCAAGAGAATTTTGGGAACGATAGTTATTAGATGACTAATTTATGTTGTGAACATAAATATATTGTGAACTAATGCAAAATCAATTTTATAAAGCAATTCATAAAATGTTTATGAATGACCATTCAATTGCACTAAGAAACAAATGTTGTTTTAAGAAACACCAACTTCGAAGTGAAGGAACATCTTTAATAAATTATTTGTATAAAATGAATTTGTATACAATCCAATTATAAAATAGCTTACAAGGGATGAAATAAAATTGACCAAACCTAAATTAACACAATACATTAGAACGTCTAATGAGTATTCTTGTATATTAAAGAGAAAATGTGAGTTTCTTATCAATGTCAAGAATAAATAATTCTCGGTTGTTTAATTGAACCATTAAGAGTGTTGACTCTATGATATGGTACGATGCCCTAATCCAAAAAAGATTCCAAGTACATTATCAAAATAAGATTTTTATAGTTGTACCCAAAGGGATATGATCCCTTGGCTACAAATACGTCTTTAAGAGAAAGAAAAATGTAGTCGGAATATAATGAGCCACATTGATAAGAATAATACCATGAATTTCAATTGTTGAAATTAACGTAACAGATTCACCATTCGATGTGCTCAGGTTGATTAGGATTTTACTCCCAAAGTTATCGCATAGTACGACTTTATGTTTTGGTACGTATGTATTCAAACATAAAATTCTAAATCATGATTTAGAGTAAACTATTTACACATAATAACCAGAGTGTCTCGAAGTCAATTGAAGTAATATTGAGTTTGCAAGATTGTGGACATGATCCAAGAACAAATATGAAAGTGTCATTCGAAAAGCATCAACAAATATTTTGAAAAGAATATCAAATTGTTTGATTGTCAATTAAAATTCAGTGGAAGCGTATGCTCGTAAGAAAGAAAGTTAAAAAGGTACATAGTTATTTCTAAACCAGAAATAAACAACACACTGCTGATTGTTAACAATGTACTTATGTTAAAATCAGTTTTAGTTGTTTTAATACTCAACGTTGGCTTTTAAATAATGTGTTTTATACTAAGTATGAAAGATATTGGGAATGTCCTAACCGATATGAAAGAACACCTTATTAAAATGTTTAATACGGAGCAAGTATGTTGAATTCCTAATGCATTGGAAATAAGAATTATCATACATGTTATGTTGCCTATGATATCATGGTTTTTTTATGTATTTGATACGTGAAGCAAATATCAAATCCAAACTGATATCAGTAAACGTTGTTTAAGCTGTTCTCGTGTATTTATGAGATATTAGAGAATCGTTTATAGAAACAACAAACTCCTTATGAAGGAGTGTTCGAACTCAAACTTTGATAGGTATCGAGTATAATATGTCAAGAATAAATTCAAGTTAAGAATTTTTAAGTTGGAAAAGTTCAAGATGAAAGACTGTGGCGGATTTAATGAAAAAGGCTAAGTACATAATCCTGAATAGAGCCGCAATAAAAGCAATGCATACAAATATAAATGCAGAAATTTATAACTCAGATAAGGGTGATTCCAAATGTTGTGAATCCCATAACATTATTATATGATAACAATGTCACGATATAGTTCATAACAGAACTTAGAGCTCATTGGAAGCAGAGAGATGTAATCTGAATTGTTCCACATGATAAAGGCAGTCTATCAACATCGAAGAGAGTTAACTGATAGAGTAGATAATTGAAACATAATAGAATACCCGTTCACTAAGGGACTTACACAATTGGTTTTAAGGAAATCGACTAGAAAAGTTGGAATAAGATTCCATAGTTGAACCCAAGTGAAAGTGGGAGATTGATAGAGTTAGGGGTATGCGCTAAGGACAATTATGTAAATATGTTACATATATCTAACTCGATAACCAATCTTGTTTGAAATAAAAGATGTTTTCTTTCTATCATATACTTGATACAATGTTATATTAATTAATTCATTTAATTGAAAGTATATTTAATAGAAAATCCATAAATGATATGTATTGTGATAGTAGTTACAAAGTGTTGTAACTATGAGCAATTTATCACAATGAAAATAAATACCATTTTGAATATTCCTAATCAAGATGTATCGAGACTGGATATCGATATATCCATTGAGACCAGAGTACATGACACTCTCCAAATGTTAGGCAGTTTATTACTCATGGCTGTTAGGGACACCAAGGGATTACATACTGATAGTTATTGGATAACTATGGAATGGCTCACTCGATATTTTTTTGTTGTTTAATATAACTAAGGTCAAACAAAAAATATGGATGGGACTAATTTACACAGTTCTCCCGACTTAAGAATATAGTCGATCTTTAATATGAAAGCTGTGTTTTGATTATAGTCAAATCATGCCACGGCGTTCGTTGAGTGACTATAGTTGGGTCGAGTGGAAGTATTGAAAGTGAAGCACTATTCAAGAGAGGATTCATCTCCTTAATTATTTGGGGTTGGTATCACGGTCAACTCAAGTCAACTGAAATTCAAAGTTTCTAGTTAGAGCATTTTGGTTAATAATAATTGTTATTATTGAACCACAGAATTTTTGTTTGGACTATAGAGTTGAATGTGGACGATATTGGAATTTTGACCGTTACCACATTCCAAAAGTCCAAAGTGATATAATTTTGACGAAGAGAATTGGTGTAAATAAAAGTCACAGTTGGGTAATGCTTTACAAAGTAAAATTGGATTTTACCGAAACCAAGCAAGCAATAAATTAGGCCAAAATGTCACATCACCTGCTAAGTGATATGTGAACGTTAATATTCGAATAGTTAATTGCTGACCAAATTTATACCTAACAAGTCACACAACCGAAAACAATGAATTCTCCTTTGACCAAATGATTTAATTGATTTATATTTATTATAAGTCAGTTAACTTAATATTTATGAAACATAATTTATAAATTTGATTTTGCTTTGATAAATGAATATTAGACATATTTATAAAAATTGTAAATACATTATTCGATATACGATATCGGTAAGCATTGTAAATTAGATTTAAAATGCAAAACATTCATTCGAGCTCTAAATGGGTATGTGGTCCATCATGGGTATGATTGGATCGGCAGAATCATGAGGCTAGGGGTGGCTACTGGGGGCTAAAGAGGAATAAAGATGGAACGAGATTGAGTAAAAGATATGATCTAAACTAATTCCTTTTCTTCCTCTATTTAAACATCTTTTCCTCCATTTGATAAGGGTCTTTTGGAGCCTCCATCTTATTTCTTTGTTGGTCGACTTTCATCCTCCATCAATCTAGTCTCCTAAGTTCAAGTCAAGTTAATTTACCTATTATTCAATAGTTGGCGGTCAACGGTTCAGGGAGTAGGACTCTATCGGAAATTGTTTCTAAGAGATATAGCATCTTTTTAAGGTGTGCTTAAGAGATTTTGCTCCAAGGTACACTTCTAATTTAATTACAAACATTAGTTTATAATTATAATGTTCATTTATTTGTATATAATATTGTTAATTAGGTGACGATTCAAATATGTGGGTATATTATCACAAATTTAGTTGGTTGTATGCATATGAATGTATGATTAAAAAAATTTATGATTATTCATCTGTGTATAGCATCGCTCAGATTTAAAAAAATAAAAATTTAAAAGGTTATTTTGTTAAGTCAATATATAATATATACATATTTGTATAGTTTTTAATTTACGTACTATATTATACATGTGTAAAATATGAGAATAAAATTTCATATACAATGCTTAATAAATATAAAAATTTGATAGAAATAATTTTTTACTTATTTATACATTAATTTTAAATAATATTTCAGATTATCAAATAAATTATTCTATAAATTCATATACTTATTTTATTGATGCATATTATTGTCACGGTAGAAAGTAAAAAAAATATTTTTAAATATGTAAATTGAAAATTGATTGACAAGCACCATTGTCCAAATGGTTAAGTGATTCGACTTTGGTACGAGAGGTCACAAGTTCGAAACTTGTGTAGCGTGATTCGAACATATATTGACATGTGATTTGTGTTAAGTTGTCCTAGTGACATGTTGTATCTAAGTACCATTCCAAAAAAAATTATAATTTAAAGTTGAATTTTGAATTTGTTTAAATTATATATTAAAATTTCAAATTATAAAATTCTATGTAAAAATTGCTATAAATTTTAAATATTAAAATTAGTTTCAAAAAATAATATTTTTATATGTTAAATAAGTTTATACGGTTTTATTAAAATGTGTGTAAATATATATAATTTAAAAATGAAAGAAAAACCTGGTCTACGTGCAAGACTAGTTCAATAAAATATTTAAATAATTTTTTTTTATAATTGTATTTATATTAATATGTATATATATATATATATATTATTATACAAATTTATATATAAGTATTTAACATATTCATTTATATGTATATGTGTATATATTAATTTTTTTATATGTATTTGTATAAATATTATTTTCGACCTTACAGTAAAAAAATTATTTTTTATAATTTAAATAATATAAACATATTTATATAGTAATTAATATATATACACATTTTGTTAATATTATATATTTATATTCATATATAAATATTTGTATGTTTATACAAAATTCTAAATAAATAAATTTTAATTTATATACATACATATATATATATATTTAAATATTTTATTATAAAAGCAAAAGTATATATACACACATTTGGATAATACATTTACATATTGGATGAGCTAACGTGTCAGTTGCGATGTAAACCCCAACATCTACCCATGGGCATGTTATACCTTGCACAGATTGATATATTACACATGCACACACTTATATATATGTATATGATACAGATATATATTTAATATAATATAAATTAAGTAATAGAATATCATTTTAAGAATTCATACAAAATAAAAGATTTTATTTAAATAAAATTCAGAAATGTTCCAAATAAATTAGAGATCATAGGCCCAATAAAAATCCAACATGGTAAAAAAAATTACCCATAACTTCCACTGTTGGCTAGCATAATTCCAACACTTTGGAAATAAGTTATCTCATTGACGGTATCATTTTTACCACACATGACGAGATGAACTACACTATCACGTGAAACAAAATCTGGTCCTAACTCTCTAGCTTTACTTGCTCTTTGACTTATTCTATTATCTTCTAGTATACTTGACAACTTTATTTTATTAGAAGAGGTTTTTTCGGTATTTCATTATCCTTATCATGGACAATTTGAGTAGGATATGAGACTTGATTGGAATCATATATGAAATTATTTTCAATAAATTCTACATCTCTTGACTCTATAATGATAATAGATTTAAAGCCCAATAGCCGATAAGCTTTGGAATTCTCAGCACATGCTATGAATACGCTTTTCAAAGCTCTTTGCCATAATTTATTTCTTTTTGTATCTATTATTAGACAGAATGCTAGACAACCCCAAACTTTCAAGTATTGCAAACTTATTTTTTTGCCTTTCCATTATTTGTAAGCAGATACTTTCATTATTCTTGGGGGAATTCTAGTACGAAAAAGACATAGTGTAAGAAGTGTCTCTCCCCCCCACCCCACAAATTTACATGTTGTTTGGCATTAAAAATCACAGCATTAGTCATTTCTACTAATGTTTTATTTTTTGTTCAGCCAAACCATTTTACAGTGGGTTATATAGTGCGCTTGACTAATGTATAACTCCATTTTCTTCAGAAAATGAAGAAAAATACGTAGAGAAATATTCTCCACCTCTATCACTACATAGTACATTAGTTCTCCTTTCCTTTTGATTTTCAACTATGATTCTGAAGCATTTAAATATATCAAAAGCCTGCTCTTTAGTTTTCTTTACGTGAACATGTGTATGTCTAGAATAATCATCTCTAAATTAATAGAATATCTATTCCCTCCTCTAGTTGATACATCTTTAAATTCACAGATATCATAATGAATTAACTCAAGTAACTTTGTATTTCTTTCAGATTTGGAAAATGGCATTTTGCACATTTTGGCTTCAATGCATGTTTCACATTTGGATGGAATTTTATCTTCATACAAGATTAAATCTTCTTTGGACATAAACTTATGTTGGAACGAGGCCAGCCTGCACATATACTTAGAACAAGATTAAATCTTCACATTTTGGATCTTTAATAGACCTATGAAGTCTACATATACTTAGAACATTCCTAAGTTTCTTTTAAATAAAATCAATAATCTATTCTATTTCATAATTAAAGGAGTTTTAAATTTAACTCAAATAAATATTAAATATGATGAATGTATCAAATACATTCATGTGTTTCAATGCTAAGGACAACATATAAGCAGTGCATAAAAGTATGTAAATAAACATGGGAAATATTAAAGGGAAAAACCTTTTATTTCTTTCTCTTAAGACAAATAATTAATTAGGGAAAAATGGACCATAAATGCAGAGAGAGAAACCTTTCATTTCTCTCTCTCTCTTTAGTTAGGTTAATTGAAAAATTAACATTTACTACAGAATTAGTACTATGTAAATAAATATGCAAAGGTTGGAGAAAGAAACCTTTTATTTCTTTCTCTTAACGTAAACAATTAATTATTGAAAGATGTGGCCAAAATATACTTTTCATTTCTCTCTCTTTAATTAGGTTAATTGACAAACTAACATTTACTACAGAATTAACATTTACCTTTGATGTTCAAAATTTATTTTTAAACATGTAAGTAATAGTAACGTATGTGTATATAAGTTCAGCTTACACTTATACATAATATATTAAAAGGAATTTTACTAATAGACAAAAGTTGTCTTATATTAACAAAAGGCAATTAATGAATAGAGGTAACCATTTATAAAGAAGGAAAGATAGAGGACTTTCATCCATCCTTTACTCATTCAATCTATGTCATTTCAAATTAGTAATTAAACTCTAAAACATATATATGCATATAAAACTAACTTGGCCATTCTCATATTTTGAAATCTAGAATTAACAAAATATAAATCAAGTTTCAATTTAGGAAGAATTTTAAAATTAAAATTATGATTTTACATAAAAGTAAAAATATTTTAAACATTGAATTAAAACAACACATTCACACATATATGTAATTAATTGCAAGCTACTTCTAAAATTAAAGTAACAAACAAATATGAAAAGTTTGCGATTTAGCATGTGTTAGAATTAGATTTTAATAAATTTACACAAAACTCCGATTATGTTTTTATTCTACTTTCAAACAAAGGAATACATTAACAAAAAGATTCAAACAAAACATATAAACACTATGGTCCATTTACAGATGATTTCAAAAGGACAACATATGTAATTTATATTAATTGAAATAAAATAAAATCATATAAATGAATGGTTTCAAACAGGAACAAAGGGAACAACTTAGGTACATATAAATTCATAGTAAAATTTCAAATCTAAAGTATAAGAATATCATGAACAACTAATTAAATAAGATATAATATGCCATAGCTCTAATGTTAAGAATATGTCACATTCTAATATTAAGAATATGAACATGTAATCAAAATGGAATGGCACAAATGGATCAAGATCAAATTGATATTATAAACATATATGATTAAAAAAGATGTGACAAAAGGAATGAGATCAACATAAATATAAAAACTTATATATGGATATGATATGAAAGAGATCTAATCATATGAATAAGAATTTTATATGAATAAATAAAATGAAAACTTAAGATGTAGTAGAAAGAACGCATCTTGAATAATGACATTTCGTCATATCTTCAAGATCCTCATCCTTTCCTTGCAAGAGATGGATGAACCACTTTTATTTTATTTTATTTGATATTTTTTTATTTAAAGTTGAAAGATTTTTGGAAATTTAACTTTTTTTTGTTTTCTGCCATGAAAAGTTAGGAGGAGAGAAAGAATGAATTGTAAGTATATAATGAATTAGAGAATCTATCTATTTGAAAGAATAAAACATTTCTCATTCTCTAATTAAAACTTCCCTAATTAATTCCCTTGATTGTTTTTCTCCCTCCAATTCTTTCTTTCACATGATATGTCATCAAATGACATAAAATTTCCATAAATTATGTGATCAAATGAGATAAAATTTTCATAAATCATTTCATACAATCATCTTTAAATTATATCAATATCGTATATCAATGCGTGCAAATATAACTTTTATAAAGGCATTAAAATAATTACAAACAACCTCCAAATATCAAATAAATAATTATTAATATTTCTCAAATATCAATTAATTTATTCAATTTACAACATTTTATAAATTAATTAAATTATGAGATTTTTCCATAGAATTCATTTTACGGTCGTGCGACTTAAAGATGTATATTCAGTCAGCGATTATGTAACCACCCGTAAATTTTAACTGTTTTAATAACGTAATTAGTTGAAATTTTATAAATTTTAAACGATAAAATTTTGAAATAAAAATTTGATATTTGGAATGCGTCTAATTAATCATAGCAACTAGTAAATTTTCATCAGATAATTTTGAAGTTTATTTTCTAGTGTAATTTTATTCCAATTTATATCAGTTAAAATTGATGATAATAAAATGTTTTCCAAACCTTAATATTTTTACACTGAAAAATTCTAATTCATCTTCTGACTAAGACGCCATTTTTTGTTTTTTCAAATTCAGACTTCATTAGCTCCGTCAATCTTATTTTTCTGCGTTTTTGCTGCATTTTCCATTGGTAGAAAATTCGAATTTTTATAATTCAATCATACCACTAATATCTGTATAGCGTTTTGACCATCTCATTGTGCTGATCTTCGCAGTCTCTGCGATTTGAAGTCTGGTACATAGCGGAATCCATGAAAACGGTAACTGTATCGGTACCGCAACTTGCCTTTTGTTTTGTCTGTGACCATTCATTATCCATCGGTTTAACTGTAGACCTATTTGCAATTCTTTTCCCTGAATTCAAACTAGTGGCTATCACTATTCCCACTGGTTCCAATATAATATGGTGGTCCGTTCATTCTTCTGGGATCTCTTCATTTTCCGCTATTAAAAACTTAACGGTTGCTTACCTTTATTACACCCTGGATTCGCGTGCTGGCTCCCACTATTCCACCCTTTCACTGTATATCCACTGGTTCATTTCCATTTTTAATTTGCTTCTTTGCCTACGTGTTTTGAAACGAAGAAAATTTATAATATAATTTAAAGTTATACACAGAACTCTCAAACCTTGTTCATCTTCCATTGTCTATAGATCTCATTTTGTCTCCCTATTCCATATCACTCTATCATTTGTATCTTATCCAAAGCTTGCAGTTCAGCAATGGGAAATCTGCACCTTCATTCATCGAGCCTCTCTACCGCATCTAACCCCTCCGCCTTCCCTCTTCATCTCATCTTTCCTCCACAGCCCACGTTTGCAGCCTCTTCCCCCTCACCGACCAACCTCCTCTACCTCACACGAGTACTCACTGCCGAGCCTAAGCCTCCATGCAAGCTTCCCTGCCACTTCAATTCTTTTCTTTTGCCACGAGCGAGTTATCAGCCGCATCCTCCCAACGCTTCATCCCCTCTGCCTTCCACCATTCACCTTCCATATAGTGAGTTATAAAATTTGTGTTTTTCTTAAAAAAAAATTTCTTGCATAACATGTTTGCTGTTGCTTTTAATTTATAAGCCGTGTAGTATATACACTTTGATTTTATTTATAAATATATGTATATAGCATCTAACTTATATAGTATAAATAGTGTAAAGTTTAGTCAGTGTTCTATTCAGAGAAAAATATATTGGTATTTATACGGGTGTATATAAAAGTTTCCATAATATAGTTTATTAACTGTCTCATATAATATATACAATTCTGTTATATCTTTATTTGTAGTATACACAATTACTGTTAAGTAAGCTACATTTGTGTTCTAGTTTATGATTAAAGTATATATATGCTACAGTTACTTTAGGAAAACTATAATATATATAGATATTTTATAATTTGATTTGCTTTATATTTCATGTATTGTATTTATATTTCAGTATACGTGTGTTTTGGGAATGTTGATGTAAGGATCGGTTTTAAACTATAAGGTATAGTATTATATATATTTTATTTTAAAAGTTATATGAGTTATGATCTTTTATATATATATATATATATATATATATAAACACACACACGGTGAATTTACATAGTAGGAATTGCTGTAAAGTAAGATTTTATGAAATGTCAGTTATCTTGTTTAATGAAGAAGAAATTATATATATTTATATTATATATATACTCACCTTTGAGACTGCATAGTAACCCGTGTGTATATTTCATTAATATATTTGAGTCTGCATATTACTTTATTTGTAGTGCATACATATAAAATCTGTTGGAATTTAAAAGGTATATTATAATAAACTAAGTTTATGTTGATTTTTCATAAGAAATATTGATTCGAGGTATATGTTTGAATTTATATAAAAATATGTTGATTTACAGTTTGGAATGTGTATATTTACATTTTATGTTAGGTCTACATTTATATTAATACTTTGGGAAAGTGTATATGTATATTAAATATATGTTTGATTTTAATATATGTGGCTAAAAAAATGATTTTTGAAATATATAACCTTATTTGCGTTTGAATTTGATATCAATTTGAATTATATGTTTTAAATGGATTTTTGAAAATTTATATATATGTAACATATATCTCGATTCATCGATTTTGTGCCATCTTGACTTACATTTTTCCCAATCTCGAATTTGTCGCAGCAATTCTTTGCTTGTCGCTGCCCCGTGTACGTACCTATGTCCGTGTCATTTTCTTGTCTCTCTAGCCTCGGAAGGTGAGCAATCACTCACGATTAACATTCTTTTATTTATTAAATTTAATTCCAATTGAAACGACAATTGAAATATGCTGCTGCTAGTTATTTACATTGCTATATATATGCCATCATCTGTATCTGTTCACTGTGACATCTGACACCATTATCTGTATCTATTAACCTTTGACATCTAACACCATTATCTGTTATTTATATTGATGATATATGCCTGTTATATTATTATCATATCTGTTATCACTCTGCAAGTTCCCTGTTAGTATAGAATCACTATGGGTTGAAATGATACATACCCGAACGATCTGTAGAATAGGAGAAAATCATTATGGGTTGAAATGATAAACCCAAGCGATTTTCATTTGAATTGAATTTGGAGTTACGGGTTGAAAAGATATATACCCATATATATATTTAAATTACGGATTGAAATGATAAATATCTGTATCACTTGACCATAGGGTAGAAAATTTTATACAGACACCGTTGGTCTATATATAAATATTTGAAAAATGATTTCTATAGTTTTGAAGGAAATATATGGTTGTAATAAATATTGATTTTTAAGATCTAATGAAGTTGATTTAATAAAGTCGATTTAATAAATATAAAATAATGTTTAAGTATTTATGTAAATTTATATTTTCAAATATAAAGTTTATAATGATTCAGGTTGGAAAGATAAATTGAAATTGATTTGAAATTATATTTATATAAGAATTTTACTTAAATAAGGTTGATTTGAAATTTATAAAATTTGAAAATTGAAAGATATGTTTTATAACTTGAATTTGATTAAAAGTGACTTAAATGAATATTTCAAACTTATATAAATTTAAATGGGATATTTTGTTTATTTAAATTTTTAAATTGATGTCGCATTTAGATGTATTGGAATGATTAAAGAAATATCTCAGAAACAAAATGTAATGAAATTAAACTGAGAAATAAATGGAATTATCAAATTTAGTTTTGAAATGTGAATATTTAAAGCTTTGAAATATATTGAAACTGAAATGGCTTATTTTGTGGTTCAAATATGTATTTGAAATTGATAATTTGAAATGGTTTATTGAGAAGCTAAATCGAGTTGAAATTGATGATTTGAGATTTGATTAAATTTTAATTTTGGAATTCGAGTTTATGTGAATTGATTTGTGAAATTTGAGGAAGCTATTTTTATATAAAGTATTTAAACTATATCTAAACTATTTATATTTTACTTTATAAATTTTAATATAAATCATTTTAATATAAATCATTTTCAATATAAATTATTTCATTATAAACTATTTAAACTTATAACTATTTTATATAAACTATTTTATTGTATAAACTATTTTTCTATATATACAAATTTTAATATCTAAATTGTTTAAGAGGAAAGTGTTAGGATTCCAAAATGTTATGATTTCAAGCTATGATTTCAAGGTGTTATGAATTTCAAGGTTTTGATTCCAAAGTGTTTTGATTTAAAAGACTATGATTTCGAAAGCGTTATAACTTTGGAAAAGTACTATGATTTTGGAAATGGATTTATTTGAAGTGAAAGTGATATCGTATTGATATGGTTTTGAAATGGCAATGATATGTCGGTTTTGAAATATAACTATTTTGAAAGTTTATAAAATAACCATCGGTGTAATAATACGTAGTTATTAAAGAGATCGGGATCGGATATGGACATACTCTCTGTCAATACCGAAACCACTTTAATAACTAATATACGCGGAGTGTTGATCCAGAACAAAGTGGATGGTTTTGATGAACGCGTTGACTGAAGAAAGAGAACGATTTTGGATGACCCCTGATATGACTAAAACAGGAGCCGCGCCGGGCCATTGAGGTTCGCCACCTCTAGAGGACACACTTCTTCGTTACCATATCTATTACTTTTGTGATTCGATTTGGGTGCACCCCTTGATTTGGGAGTGTTATTTCGCGGTGTTGGGGTAGTAGCTGCTATGCCCAACATTAGTCCGGATCAGGCAACTACTAGTATCATAGTTGGTATCGCCTCATGTACTTTGTCATACTGATTATCCTATTCATGACCACTACGATTTGTTTTGTGTTATACCTATGGAGTACCCTCTGATAACCACTAGTTTACGGTGGGGCTTACAGTGCTCTATAGACTATGACATTATAAAAATGTGTTAAGGGGGATTATGGTAACGCCTTAACGCTATTTTGATACCTTATATTACTGATAGGCATTATCTACTTAGCGTACACTATTACATAGTAGATAGTTTAATGGATCCTTAAGGGATGGTTATCCCAAACATCCTTTGAGTTATTTGTATTTCAGTCGTTATTTCACTTGAGTTGGATTTATTGATATAAGAATGTTAATCCTGACTCGAGTGTTTTGTGTTTTCTTTACGCTCGGTTCAGACTGAGTGATACAGTATTCGAGACTCACCTTTGGAGTTGGAGCTTCGCTTGGAGATCCAGCTATCTATCCAGCTTTCAGTTATTCAGTTGATTCCAGTGATGTATTCAGATCTTGTATTTGACTATTGTATTGAGATATCTATGTATTCGAGACCTCTGTTGTATCTTGTTTAACTCTGTTATATATATAGTAGCTTCATGAACTACTATTCTTTTGTTTCCGCTGCATTATTGTTTATTACTCTATGTTTGTGATTCTGAGATTTATTTATTTACTTTATATGCTGAGTTTTGCCAAATTTAAATTAACAATCTATTATTTTGAATTATTCAAGTCGGACATGTGTAGATTTATTGTCGATTTGAATGGTCCAAAATTGTGGGTCGTTACAGATTAATATCGAACTATTTGAATATTAACAATTTACACATCACTTAGCAGCTGGTGGGGCATATTAGCTGAATTTATCGCATATATATCTTTTGGTAAAATCCAATTTTACTTATTATAAGCGGCACTCGATAGTGATAATTAATTGCCCCTAAGGCATACCCCTAACTCTATTAATCTCCCACTTGCACTTGGGGTCAATTATGGAATCTTATTCCAACTTCTCCTATCGGTTTCCTCAAAACCAATCGGGTCAGTCCCTTTGTGAACGGGTATGCTATTATGTTTCATTTTTCTATCTTGTTAATCAACTCTCTCCAACGATGATAAACTGTTTATCATGTGGAACAATTCGGTGTATGTCTCTTGACTTCAAGTGAGCTCAAAGTTCTGTTATGAACTATATCGTGACATTGTTATTATATAACAATATTATTGGATTCTCAACATGTCACGACCCGCCCTTCTCGACCCTCGAAAATCGACACAAAATACTCAACAGTATAATATGCCGACGATCGAACGCCGGAAAAGACAGATTGTAGGAAAAGAAAGAAGGTAGAAGAAGAAGAAGAAGAATGAACTAAACAACATCAAAACCTCACAATCGCAGCGGAATAAAATATAATATATAGAACAGAACTTTACACAAATCAAAACTATATCTGTTTATATACAATACATCATCATCAGAGTATATCAATACAACCAACCATAATGAGATACATGACTAACAACAATCATAGCAGCGGAATATAAACAAGTACGAATAATACGCCTCGACTCCAGCTCCTCTTCTGCTCCATAGCAACCTATCCTGTAATATACTCGGTCTGACCCGAGCATTATAATAAAATAACACCCGAGTCAGTCTGGAATACCAGCGCATCATAAATACACCCAATTGATTATTAAAGTTTCAAAAATCCTTTGAAAACAAAAGCATCTCGTAAGACCACGCCACAAATAAACATGTCGGGTTTTTACCTTACGATAGCTAAAACACTTTTTATAAAAATCCTCTGATATTATAATAGTGTCTATTTACAAATACTTATAAAATAGCCGAAATTGTTACATCTATTAAATTCCGGCATACTAGCCACAACGTGGGTAATACAAACAAAACTCGTACAAGGCACGTAGGGAAAATGGATTTCCAACGAATGACTAGGCACTGGGGTACCACCTGTCACAGTACGTGGCCTAGATCACAGTACCGAGGAGTACGCCCGCTCCCCTGCAACACAAGGCCGGAATCATCCCTTACTGGATAATTCCAAGTAAAATCACCCCACGGTTGGGATCAGCAACCGCACCACTAAGCCGAAATAAAAAGGGACATCTAGACAGGGATGACCTTACTCTCAAGTGGGGGCTACCCACGAAGCCTTGCTGCATATCCCCTGATTTTCAGTCATTCCCGGTTGATGAGGCTTGAGGCTAAACGATACCTTTACAGAACATTTCACTTTGAATGCCCATCGTCCACCTGACGATGTCACGAAAGCATTCGTCCATATAAGTCCGTCCCGGGTCCGAACGGAACCGAAGGCACTACCCCTACTACATCCATTTTGGAAATATCCTCAGGATTAGTAGCGACTAGCCCTTGCACTTCACTGCTCCATCTTCGACTCCGAACACGTTACACGAAACGTACAAACCGGATCGAAGTGGTATTCGAGTCTCCAGACCTAGAATCCCGGTATACGGAAACTCGATCCCGGTCTCTTCGAAACGATCAGCGCATTTGGCCAATATTGATAGTCGGTGATTTAACTATCAATTAATATTCACAAACATCCATAAACATCCATCACACAATAAATAATCTCCATATTATTTATTTTCTTCTAATATCTTTCAAAGATATATTTTCACATTTTCAAAACTCATTTGAAAACAATTTTCCACTCTTCCTTTACAAGGTAAATCTTTTACCCTTTATTCCCATCGGGAATAACCAAGTATAAAACAATTTGCATTTAAAACAGTTAAAATACTTTATACTGAAATATACTTTAATTATGAAAATTACTTCTATTTATTTACTCAAAGTATAAATTTAAAATATGTGAAGAAAACTAGTTATTAACACATAAACTTTGATTTAAAGATAAGGGTTTTAGTTTAACTAAATTCAAAATAGCGTTATAAGAAGAAAAATGCTAATTTTAACAACTTAAGCTAAAACCAACTTTTAAATAAATCCATTTGTAAAAAAAAATAATTGCTAATATACTCCCAAATCATTACGGTAATAAAAATTATTAATTTATTTCTTACAAATAACGACTTCTTAAAAATACTTTTTAAAACGATTTAAAACTTAACCTTAGTTAAATAAAATCATTTATAAAACATTTACTTGGTTTTCCCAGGGAAACACTTCCCCGTTTCTAAACATTCCAAAGTACTCTTTCATATAAATCCACTGATTTATTTCAAGTCAATTTATGATTTCAACATAAATTTCCAATTCCATACTTAACTATAACTTCCTCCGAAGTTAAATCACAATTTTTCCCATTTTCGGAAATTCATTTTTTTTTTAAATTAGTTTAAACATTTTTAAATAAACATCTTGGTGAATTTTCAATGGAAGCCAAATTTCCAATTCACTTAGTTAAATTCCAATGAAATACGGCATTTCAAACATTCTGTTTTTCTTTTTAACTTGTTTATTTATAGTTGGAAACTCCATTCAACATATTTTAAATTTTCGGATAACATTAGTCATTATTAAAATAAACACCGTTATTTTAAACAATTTATAATTTCATAAATTTAATTTCCAGAAAATTATACTTTCCATTTATCTATTTCATAAACTTCCCATTATATTCAAAATCCCAATTTGGCCCAATTTACATTTTCCCTTCAAATCCGATTTCAAATTTCATTCTTTGAAATTCTAAATTTAACAATTCATTTTATTTCGTAAAGACACAATTTATCCATTTATAATTAAATCCTGTGATTACAATTTATACCACAATGTCACAGAACAACTGAATTTCCAGATTTATCAATCACATCATATAAACAGGTATCACTATCAATTATAAAATAATTGCTACATTGTGAGGAATCCAGTTGGATCCCTCCAACCTGTTTCTCCCTGCATCACAGATATTAGCACATCGCAATATAAATATCAATCCAGTCTGATAATCACAGATATAATCAACCATTCACACAGATATTTAAATATCAATTATTTAAAATGTCTAGCATCCAGATGTGAGTGAGGAAAACTCACCTTGAGTTTCGGCGAGCGTTCGAAATTTAAATTAAACTGGACGGTGTCCGATTTAACCCAAATTTCTGCTTGCCCGAAATGACTCCGGATCTGCACCATCGCGTAGCACGCATTCCTGCGATTCCAATGCTTCGAAAATCGTTGAATTCTGATATCATATGACATAGATATGAATTTTTATAGTTTATAAAATTTTCAAACAAATTTCTTTTTGATTTTATTTGCAATTACCCAACAACAACAGGCCCTCATCACGAAACCAAGCCCCCCTACTTTATCTTCCTCGCGCGTTCGCAGGAACGAACCCATCGTTCCAAAACTTTGACCAACGAAGACCGTCCCACCGAGTATCGATACAATGATCAGTGACCTCCACCGTGAAGCCCCTCGCGACACGCAGCCTACGCCAGAGCAACGCCCAACTCGGCCTCCTCCTTACATTAGAAATCGGGCATGAAAAACTCACGAACACGGGCCTCTAACTCCTCCAAACGACGACAACACTCGCGATCTACCGTTGGATCTGTTCGCCTCGACGAGCTCGCCATCTTCCTAGTTAGAGACTCGGCCTAAAAATGTTTGGATGAAGAGGATTCGAGGGGGAAAGGGCACGAGATGCCGGCCATTGAACGTATAAGGTGGCGGCTGATGTCTTAGCTAGGGTTTTGATTTTTAATTATATATATAAAAACTTTAATATTATTAAATTAATAAAATATCTCAATTTTATCGTCCAAGCAAACGAACTCCAATTCTCACGTTCCGACAGGCTATCCTGGGGTTTTTCAGCGTTCCGGACACAATGGAACAGGTTTCGTAAGCTAATTTGATCGTATGTGCGAGATACGGAATAAAACGATCAATTTAAAATTGAATCGGTTAAATCGATTTCGATGCGTTTCGAGCTGCCACGGTCAAACGACAATTCCGATTGCTACGAAAATTGAAATCCGATAATAATTAACTATTACGGATCCAATGGAACTAGTTTCGTCGAATTCCGAGACTGCGCCTCGGAAGGCTATTTTAACTCGTCTATTAAATCGATTGATTTTTCAAATTTGACAAAAACGCTTAAAATTCCACTTTTAAAATTTTAACGACTTAACAATAAATCATATAAAATTTATAAACACATTAAAAATCATTCTGGCTCAATCCAGACCAAAATCTGATTATTTGCATTTTAATAATATTAAATTCATTTTTAAATTAATATAAAATCCCAAATATTAATTTATCAACTTTAAAATTCATCTAAAATTACCACCATGCTATTCCCACTCAAATAACTCAAAATAACTTTCAAAAACCATTTTTATCACTATTTACATCCAGATTTACCTTTATCTCAAATTTCGAATATTTAAGTATTATTTTCCCGTTATTAAAACCCACCGGAATTACTATAATTAAAAATTATAGCTTATTTTATTGATTGCATCTGATTCCTTCCATTTCAAAATCAATTAAATATCCACGTTAAACATTTAAAACGAATTAAATGTTCAAATTCAATAGCTTAAAAATACGGGATGTTACATTCCTCCCCCCTTATAAAAATTTCGTCCCCGAAATTTGCTAAGGTAGAAAATACTCTCCAACTCAACTCACTTATCCCATTTGCTTAGTTAAAAGCTTATATTCACTTTCCCAAAAGGTTTCAACTCCATTTCAAAACCATTTGCTTTATCTACTCTAAAGCCTGTATTTTAACATTTGCTTTCAAAATAACTTTACTAGTTATTAAAATTTTCCCAAAACCCCAAAAATTTCTAACTCCCAAAATTTTCAAAAAATTTTGGCAGAGTCTCCTTTGCACGGAGGAGCTTCTGCGATATCGCAGGATACACAAATATATATACATCGGCTCACATGGCCGGAAACCAAAATATATCACAATATATATCATTTTTCCAATTATATTTGCGTAGGCGTACCTTTTTAAGCAAATTTTAATAGCGAGCGGCTAATATATCGCATATACACGCTCCAACTCTCTCGAACGCCTCCCATACCTGTACTTACTCAACAAACTCATCAGTTTTCAAAGATATGAGCATTTTAATAACATTTCCAATACAATGCAAGCCAAACATATCAATTGCATAACCAATCCAAGCAAACTTCATCATTAACAATGTTAACCATAATTATTTCAACAATTCAAGGATTTCAACCACCTTTTTAAATTACTTGTTCAAGTCCAACTTCATTTTATTTCACTTAAATGATTTACATTCAAGTTTACTATATACCATTCATATTTATTACAACCAATCCATTTCTATTCATATGCAAAATCACTTAATAGAATGTCAATTCATTCCAATTGATTCAAAATCAATTCCATTTGCCATTTAAACCAATTCACTTGCATTCATTTACAAACTCTCTGAATTGGATTCCAATTCATATAAATTTATTCAAAAATAAATTTCAATTGTTCGTTAAACAACTTAATTCCGAATACATGTGAATTTCATGTCATTCAAACAAAAATAATTGCCACTTAAGCTTTTCACCATTCAAAATTAATTTCAACTTAGATTTATATTAATTTTATTCCATCCGGAATCATCCATTTCAATTTTAAATTTACATTTTTATTCCCATTCCAAATTTATCATTTCACTTAAATTTATACTTATTTTACTCCATTGCAATTGTTAAATTAAATTTTCCTTACATCTTTATTTCCATTAACCAAATTCAAGTTTATATTAATATCATTCGATCCTGGGTTATATTCAACTCATACATTCTTAATTTACCACAATAATTAATGAATATCATTTCACTTTCAATTTGCTTAAGTAGTTTCACAATATTACCAATATCTATTTAATTTTATTTCCATCTGATTCTCATTCAACCAATTTCAATTCATTTACAAAGTTTAATGCCCTTCGTTTATTTATCCAATCCATTTTAGATTTATTTTATCAACAAAGAGACCATTTAAATTATTTCTCTCATTTGAATTTACTTACAATTCAAACCATCACTATTATAATTTAATCCCATTATACATTCTCACTTCCAACATTTATTACCAAACTTAAATTTCATTCAACCACTGGATTTTTCCTTACTTTCTAAATTTTGACCAAACTATCAAAATTCTATTTATTGCAATACAAATTCCATTTAATTTAGCTTACACAAGATTTATTTCCAAACAATCATTCTAGATTTTTACTGAGTAAGCATTTACTTCATTCATCATCACTTCGACTAAATTAAATTTCCATTTAATTCAATGCTTATCCCATTTTAATTCAAGGTTAACTAAATTATATATGCATTTCAATTTAATTCCTTTCCAGAATTAATTCAAGTTCATCTAAATTTTATTTAGCCCACCTGAATTTAA
Organism: Allium fistulosum; assembly: GCA_030737815.1. Lineage (NCBI taxonomy): Eukaryota > Viridiplantae > Streptophyta > Magnoliopsida > Asparagales > Amaryllidaceae > Allium > Allium fistulosum. Next base: position 659,346,421 of record CM060908.1, on the reverse strand, counting down.
ACCATTTCCTTTACTACCTTAAATAAGAATTTAATTACATTCATTCTTATTCATAACACAACAGAAATTTTAATATTCAGCTTAATTCCATCTTAGTCGAACTTAAACCAAATTCAATTTTATAGAATTCCTTTATTCTATTTAAATTTTATTCCAAGACTTATTTGCTAACTCAAGTCCATTCATCCTTTATATTTTATAATTGCTTCATCTTACTTTGCATTCCATTTAAAATTAAGTTCGAATTCACCATTCCATTTATTATTTCCATTTGTGATTATAATCCCATTTTACTTGAGTTAAAATCAAATCTTCCATTCTCAAGTCCTCCAACTTATTTACTTGTAAGTTTATATTGCTCATTTCAAACCAATCCACATTTTTATAATCACCATGTCAAATTTTACCGCTTAATAACTTAAGAATATGAATTCATTTGCACAATCATAAGCATTTACATTTCACCGTTATCTCCACTTCCATTTAATTCCAATTCATTTAGATTTAATTCAATTTCAAATTCTTAATTTTATTTAACTTATCATAAGTTAAATCTAGATATATTCCATTCACCTTCATTTATTCAAAGTAAATTTACATTTCATATATACTCAATTCTTCTTTAAATCAACTTTCCTTTATAAGTTATATAGTTGAATCATTTCAACTTTCACATTTTTATTTTAAAATAGAATTCCCAGAATTCAATTTACCCAGATTTATTTCAAAACCAATTTGAAATAAAAATCAACACATTTCTCTTTGATATTCAAATCAAATACCAAATTCCAAAACAAACTGCTTTTACCAAACAATTTTCCTTTTGAAAATTCCAAAATCACTTGTTTCCCAAACAAGTCCAAACAAATACCATAACCAACTATTTTGGTAGCAATCCATCACTTTAGAAACTCGAAAATGAATTCTAATGATGTGGCCAGCATCATCAGGATTATTTTCCAGCGACTGAAGTGAGTTCAATGCTTTCCACTTCCAAAATCTACCTCAAAACAATTTCTATTCAAAAATATTTCCCCATAATATACTCCATTCTTACAAATGCTTTTGAAAACATTTCTAACATTTCCACAAAGTCAAACTCCCAAAACTTTGTTTAATTCCATTTGAAATCCCTTTCAAAATTTCCGGGGTCAAAATTCTAGTTTAAATCAAATTTTAATTTTTACTTTTCTTATTTAAAACATATTCAATCAATTCCATTTGGTTATAAACCATTTTAATATTTTAACTTCTTATTTTCTTATATATATCATTTCAAATTTTAGATCATGTTTTAATTTATTATTTGATTATAGAAGAAACAACCAAACAAGCATCCAATACATATAATAATTTAGAAAACCATTTCTTTATATATCAAAATAAAATTTTGGGTAAAATTATTTCATTTACCCACTTTAAAAACAATACTATGTCGGTTAATCTTGTTTAAGAGTTTAGAAACCCCTATCGATACGGTTGTACTTCCCGCACCGACCAGAATTCATAAACACTCAACCGATAAGTCAACACAGTACAAAAACAATTTTATATCCACTAACAAGTACGCTCTCATAGCTATTATTACACTCAACTCATTATAGAGTCCTTCTGACTCTATTTAAAAATGAGTAATTTTCCCACCAAAGCCTAGGTTGTCGCCAACCTAAGCTCTGATACCAACAGTCACGACCCGCCCTTCTCGACCCTCGAAAATCGACACAAAATACTCAACAGTATAATATGCCGACGATCGAACGCCGGAAAAGACAGATTGTAGGAAAAGAAAGAAGGTAGAAGAAGAAGAAGAAGAATGAACTAAACAACATCAAAACCTCACAATCGCAGCGGAATAAAATATAATATATAGAACAGAACTTTACACAAATCAAAACTATATCTGTTTATATACAATACATCATCATCAGAGTATATCAATACAACCAACCATAATGAGATACATGACTAACAACAATCATAGCAGCGGAATATAAACAAGTACGAATAATACGCCTCGACTCCAGCTCCTCTTCTGCTCCATAGCAACCTATCCTGTAATATACTCGGTCTGACCCGAGCATTATAATAAAATAACACCCGAGTCAGTCTGGAATACCAGCGCATCATAAATACACCCAATTGATTATTAAAGTTTCAAAAATCCTTTGAAAACAAAAGCATCTCGTAAGACCACGCCACAAATAAACATGTCGGGTTTTTACCTTACGATAGCTAAAACACTTTTTATAAAAATCCTCTGATATTATAATAGTGTCTATTTACAAATACTTATAAAATAGCCGAAATTGTTACATCTATTAAATTCCGGCATACTAGCCACAACGTGGGTAATACAAACAAAACTCGTACAAGGCACGTAGGGAAAATGGATTTCCAACGAATGACTAGGCACTGGGGTACCACCTGTCACAGTACGTGGCCTAGATCACAGTACCGAGGAGTACGCCCGCTCCCCTGCAACACAAGGCCGGAATCATCCCTTACTGGATAATTCCAAGTAAAATCACCCCACGGTTGGGATCAGCAACCGCACCACTAAGCCGAAATAAAAAGGGACATCTAGACAGGGATGACCTTACTCTCAAGTGGGGGCTACCCACGAAGCCTTGCTGCATATCCCCTGATTTTCAGTCATTCCCGGTTGATGAGGCTTGAGGCTAAACGATACCTTTACAGAACATTTCACTTTGAATGCCCATCGTCCACCTGACGATGTCACGAAAGCATTCGTCCATATAAGTCCGTCCCGGGTCCGAACGGAACCGAAGGCACTACCCCTACTACATCCATTTTGGAAATATCCTCAGGATTAGTAGCGACTAGCCCTTGCACTTCACTGCTCCATCTTCGACTCCGAACACGTTACACGAAACGTACAAACCGGATCGAAGTGGTATTCGAGTCTCCAGACCTAGAATCCCGGTATACGGAAACTCGATCCCGGTCTCTTCGAAACGATCAGCGCATTTGGCCAATATTGATAGTCGGTGATTTAACTATCAATTAATATTCACAAACATCCATAAACATCCATCACACAATAAATAATCTCCATATTATTTATTTTCTTCTAATATCTTTCAAAGATATATTTTCACATTTTCAAAACTCATTTGAAAACAATTTTCCACTCTTCCTTTACAAGGTAAATCTTTTACCCTTTATTCCCATCGGGAATAACCAAGTATAAAACAATTTGCATTTAAAACAGTTAAAATACTTTATACTGAAATATACTTTAATTATGAAAATTACTTCTATTTATTTACTCAAAGTATAAATTTAAAATATGTGAAGAAAACTAGTTATTAACACATAAACTTTGATTTAAAGATAAGGGTTTTAGTTTAACTAAATTCAAAATAGCGTTATAAGAAGAAAAATGCTAATTTTAACAACTTAAGCTAAAACCAACTTTTAAATAAATCCATTTGTAAAAAAAAATAATTGCTAATATACTCCCAAATCATTACGGTAATAAAAATTATTAATTTATTTCTTACAAATAACGACTTCTTAAAAATACTTTTTAAAACGATTTAAAACTTAACCTTAGTTAAATAAAATCATTTATAAAACATTTACTTGGTTTTCCCAGGGAAACACTTCCCCGTTTCTAAACATTCCAAAGTACTCTTTCATATAAATCCACTGATTTATTTCAAGTCAATTTATGATTTCAACATAAATTTCCAATTCCATACTTAACTATAACTTCCTCCGAAGTTAAATCACAATTTTTCCCATTTTCGGAAATTCATTTTTTTTTTAAATTAGTTTAAACATTTTTAAATAAACATCTTGGTGAATTTTCAATGGAAGCCAAATTTCCAATTCACTTAGTTAAATTCCAATGAAATACGGCATTTCAAACATTCTGTTTTTCTTTTTAACTTGTTTATTTATAGTTGGAAACTCCATTCAACATATTTTAAATTTTCGGATAACATTAGTCATTATTAAAATAAACACCGTTATTTTAAACAATTTATAATTTCATAAATTTAATTTCTAGAAAATTATACTTTCCATTTATCTATTTCATAAACTTCCCATTATATTCAAAATCCCAATTTGGCCCAATTTACATTTTCCCTTCAAATCCGATTTCAAATTTCATTCTTTGAAATTCTAAATTTAACAATTCATTTTATTTCGTAAAGACACAATTTATCCATTTATAATTAAATCCTGTGATTACAATTTATACCACAATGTCACAGAACAACTGAATTTCCAGATTTATCAATCACATCATATAAACAGGTATCACTATCAATTATAAAATAATTGCTACATTGTGAGGAATCCAGTTGGATCCCTCCAACCTGTTTCTCCCTGCATCACAGATATTAGCACATCGCAATATAAATATCAATCCAGTCTGATAATCACAGATATAATCAACCATTCACACAGATATTTAAATATCAATTATTTAAAATGTCTAGCATCCAGATGTGAGTGAGGAAAACTCACCTTGAGTTTCGGCGAGCGTTCGAAATTTAAATTAAACTGGACGGTGTCCGATTTAACCCAAATTTCTGCTTGCCCGAAATGACTCCGGATCTGCACCATCGCGTAGCACGCATTCCTGCGATTCCAACGCTTCGAAAATCGTTGAATTCTGATATCATATGACATAGATATGAATTTTTATAGTTTATAAAATTTTCAAACAAATTTCTTTTTGATTTTATTTGCAATTACCCAACAACAACAGGCCCTCATCACGAAACCAAGCCCCCCCCTACTTCATCTTCCTCGCGCGTTCGCAGGAACGAACCCATCGTTCCAAAACTTTGACCAACGAAGACCGTCCCACCGAGTATCGATACAATGATCAGTGACCTCCACCGTGAAGCCCCTCGCGACACGCAGCCTACGCCAGAGCAACGCCCAACTCGGCCTCCTCCTTACATTAGAAATCGGGCATGAAAAACTCACGAACACGGGCCTCTAACTCCTCCAAACGACGACAACACTCGCGATCTACCGTTGGATCTGTTCGCCTCGACGAGCTCGCCATCTTCCTAGTTAGAGACTCGGCCTAAAAATGTTTGGATGAAGAGGATTCGAGGGGGAAAGGGCACGAGATGCCGGCCATTGAACGTATAAGGTTGCGGCTGATGTCTTAGCTAGGGTTTTGATTTTTAATTATATATATAAAAACATTAATATTATTAAATTAATAAAATATCTCAATTTTATCGTCCAAGCAAACGAACTCCAATTCTCACGTTCCGACAGGCTATCCTGGGGTTTTTCAGCGTTCCGGACACAATGGAACAGGTTTCGTAAGCTAATTTGATCGTATGCGCGAGATACGGAATAAAACGATCAATTTAAAATTGAATCGGTTAAATCGATTTCGATGCGTTTCGAGCTGCCACGGTCAAACGACAATTCCGATTGCTACGAAAATTGAAATCCGATAATAATTAACTATTACGGATCCAATGGAACTAGTTTCGTCGAATTCCGAGACTGCGCCTCGGAAGGCTATTTTAACTCGTCTATTAAATCGATTGATTTTTCAAATTTGACAAAAACGCTTAAAATTCCACTTTTAAAATTTTAACGACTTAACAATAAATCATATAAAATTTATAAACACATTAAAAATCATTCTGGCTCAATCCAGACCAAAATCTGATCATTTGCATTTTAATAATATTAAATTCATTTTTAAATTAATATAAAATCCCAAATATTAATTTATCAACTTTAAAATTCATCTAAAATTACCACCATGCTATTCCCACTCAAATAACTCAAAATAACTTTCAAAAACCATTTTTATCACTATTTACATCCAGATTTACCTTTATCTCAAATTTCGAATATTTAAGTATTATTTTCCCGTTATTAAAACCCACCGGAATTACTATAATTAAAAATTATAGCTTATTTTATTGATTGCATCTGATTCCTTCCATTTCAAAATCAATTAAATATCCACGTTAAACATTTAAAACGAATTAAATGTTCAAATTCAATAGCTTAAAAATACGGGATGTTACACAACATTTGGAATCACCCTTGACTCAGTTATAAATTTGTTTATTTATACATTTATAACATTGATTTTATTGTGATGCTATTCCAGGCGATGTACATAGCCTTTTTCATTGAATCAACCATAATCTTTCATTTGGAACTTTTCCAACTTAAGGATTCTTAGCTTGAATTTATTATTGTCATATTATACTCAATATCACTTATGAAGTTTGAGTCTGAACACTCATTCATACGGAGTTTTTTGTTTCTGAACAATTCTCTAGTATTTCGTAAATACACGAGAAAACCTCAAGTAACCATTTAGTAATATCAATTTGGATTTGATATTTGCTTCATGTATCAAATACATAAATAAATCACAATATTATAGATAATAGAACATGTATGATAATTCTTATTGCCAATACATAAGGAATCCTTCTTGTTAACCAAATTTATGGTTAAAACCCCAAAAAGATTCATGTAAATGAAGTTATTGTAAATTGATAGGAAGCAAGATCTTTAAAAAGACCTTGAAATGTTCGACTGAAAATTCAGTGTGTACCTCAAGTGATGAAGGTAGGCCGGACTATTCCAAATGAATGATATCCAATAAAATTTCTAATATATCTCCACTTGGAACTAAACTGTAAACCCGACATTCCAAGGACGTCATGGTGGCTTAGGTACTAATTTCAAAGAGACCTTCCGTCCTCACTGAATTTGTATGAATTGATCCTTGATTTAATTTAACCTTTATAAGACTTCTCCGGGGAACTACTTTCTAGACCAAGATAAAATTTCCCTGTTTGGGCTTTTATAGGCAGTTGATCTGGGTTTCCACTGAAAGGTTTGGAAGGTAATTATTCAGGGTCCATAAGGTTGGTAAGGTTCTCAGATGTGACAGATTATAACTCTCGTCGAAAGGTTCAACCTTCAGATTTTATGATTCCGGAAGGTTTTATGCAATATGATTCAAGAAAACTTTCCTTGTCACCAAAGGGTTTGAGAAGATGATTTGAGATCTCCGAAGGGTTACAAATATTATTCGAGAGGTAAAATCATTATCCTTGTTGCTAAGGATCTTTCGGAGAGGCTGTTCCTGCAAAATAGATTTTAACCAACAGAAATTAAGGTAAACTAAAGAGTAAATATAAAATACTAAAGACTTCCCTCAGATCCTTGAATAAACTTCTATTTTTATTAGATTTCCCAAATCAGTACTCAATTAGGGTTACAGAGCTACAATTAAGAGATTACAAGGTGAGAATGAGGAAAAATCCACCACCAAAACAGGACCCCTTGGGTCTTATTTATAGATATAGGTGGCACTCCCTCCGACCTTATGCCTTCGTTGGGAATGAAAGGTTTCCTCTTATATGCAGTTGCAAACCTTTCGGTCTTACTGGAAGACTGCTCCTTGTACATGGTTGTAGGCCTCTCGCTATTGGCGGAAGGTTAGTTTATTGTGTATCATCATGGACTGCTGAATGCTGCCGAAGGGTCTTTTCCTTCATTTGTTATTTAGGAACCGGTTGCCCTTGCTGGAAGATTTGTCATATGTACAGCATATGAACCTTCCGAAGGTACCGAAGGTACCAAAGGGTTTCTAGCTTTTGTGAACCCTTTGGTTTTGTCGGAAGGTTGCTTTTCCTACTTGATTACTGCCGAGAGTTTCATTTTTCCTGGATGATGGCGGAAGGATGTTTTTTGTTGAATTATGGATGTTGCTTTTACCCAAACCTTTCGGTACCATCGAAAGGTATCATGCAGGTGTATTATCTGGCCCGAAAGGCTTATTGTGCTTTCGGAAAGGTTATCGAAGGGTCATATGTCCTTGCTTCCACTTGTTTGCTTCCTCCGGAGGGTAAGAACTTCTTAGACATTGCAGGATAATACCCTCTGTCTTCTCAAAAGACCGTGAGCCGTCTCATTTTGCTAGCTGCATCCCTTTGATCCTTCAGAAAGACTGCTCTGAATTCTTTTTCTACCATCTTTTGTTTAAGACTCTCTGGCTTAGGAGGAAGGTGAATTTATTGAGTAACACTTCTTACATGTTCCTTATTAAACATTTTAATAAGGTGTCCTCGCATATTATTTGGGACATTCCAAATACCTTTTATACTTTCTATAAAAGAAATCATTTACAAAAACTGATTTAACACAAGTACATCGTTAACAATCAGTAGTGTGTTGTTTACTTATGATTTAGAAATATCTATGTACCTTTTAACTTTCTTTCTTATGAGCACATACTTCCTCTATGCTTTGATTGACAATCGAACTATTTGATATTTCTATCAAAACATTTGTTAAATTTTAATGCTTATAAAATTATACATTCTATCATTTCCAAAAACTCACAAACTCAATATCGCTCCTACAGACTTCGAGACGGTTTGGTTGTTTATATGCAAACACTCTAATCTAAATCTATATTTAGAACGTCTGTTTTAATATATATATATATATATATATATATATATATATATCAAAATCCAAAGTCATATTAAGCGATAATTTTGTGAGTAAACCTGAATTAACTTTGGTACATTGAATAACGAAACTATTACGCTAATTTAAACAATCGAAATTTGCGAGGTTATTCTTATCAACGTTTCTCATTAAATTCCAACTGCATTACTCTCTTAAAGATAAAATCACGGTCGACGGATCACATCCCTTCGGATACGACTACCAAATAATATTTTGAGAACGTACTTGGAATCCTTTCGGATTTGCGCATCATACCATATCATACAGTCAATACTATTAATTGTAACAACCGAGGATTATATACTTTCGTCGTCGTTAAGAAACTCATAGTTTTTATTCAATATGTGAGAATACTTATTAGACACTCTAATGCAATATTTTCATTTGGGTAAGTTAATTTTATTCCATATCATGTAATCAATTTTATCTTTGGATCATATCCAATTCCTTTTTACTACCAATAATTTCTCAAAAAAATTCCATCATTATAAAGTTGGTATTTCTTAAAATAACAATTGCTCCTTAGTGCAACGGAAAAGGTATTCATAAACTTTTATGAATTTCCTTATTTATAAAACTGATTTGTTTCTTGTTTATAAAACTTACGTTCAAAACATAAATATGTCATCTAATGATAGTTTTTCCCAAAATCATTTTGGGGAGATTCATACAAGATCCCTCACGAACAATAATTATGTGTAGACTTTCGATTCGAACAACCTACCAACTCCTTGGCCTAGGATATATAGAGGTTTCTTATAAACCCTTATCTTGTATGATTTTGTAAACTATTATTTAGATTAAATAATATTAACCTTGTGTACTACTCCTAAGTACATGACCTTACAGAAAGAAATTAACTCAACTTCACTCATCATTAATCGTGCTTTGTCCAACAAAGTTCGATTACTCCTTATCAATACATCATTATGTATTACAGGGATGAGTTACCTTTGAGATTGAATCTTTATTCATTTTTAGGTACATTGGAAACTCTTTTCGGAATACTCACATATTTGTTCAAATCGAATCATTTTATTTTATTGCACGTTATTTTATTTACTTTTGTTTTATATTCTATGATCTTATCATAGACATACTACATGCGTTTCAAGTACACATGTCCATGCTGGTGATAAATCATCAATGAATATAACAAAAGTATGTGGAACTGATTTGGTATTAATAGACTTACGATTGCATACATCTATATATATCAATTCGAAGATTTCATCAGCTCTTATGATGCTTCCATTAATTGGGTGCATAGATGTTTAATTGTTTGAAATATAATTAACCAGTGTTATATGATTCATAATCATATAATAAAATTATTTCACAAAACTACAACTTAGACTATAATTCCAAATAATTGTAAATAATTTTAGGTACTTCTGTATTTTCAATGCATTACTATGTTGCAAAAAAATACCACATTGCAGTTTTATTTCATAACGAATATTGATAATATTCACATTGAAATATAACAATGTCTATTTTTCAGTCGGCAACAAAATAGTCATTATTTCATAAATAATGTTTAGTGTGTATTACGAAAACAATTTTCGTAATTTGATGCAATCATTAGGTGTTATATGGAATGCTTCCACTATTTTCTCCATTCCTATAATAGTGTATTGAATTCGGAGGTCCATTATTCACTTAATATAGATTATTTATTTCATATACTATTGCAAGTTTATAGTGGAGAGTTCTTTTATCAAATATCTTGAACTTAAAGAAATAAATCTCATATAAAACAATTTTCTTTATGAAAATACATTTTGAAATAGAAATTGTATTTCTTATTCTAACGTATCAATCATCATTATCATAATTCTCATTTTCGATGTTTCTTTATGAAGCAGAACTGACCATTCACTCTCTTAATCCCAAAAGTTCCTTAAATCGCATTTAATCTTATACATTCATTTTCCTTTCTACATATTCAAACTATTCAAAGCGAAAACGCTTACTATAATATCATAATGAACTCTTTACAAAAGCGCAATCGATTATCCTTGTCATTTAAGGAAATCTGATGTGTTGCACTTTACGTAACCGATCGAACCGACATTTCAGCAATTGGGTTCTTAGATTTATATTGTAGTTTTGGCCTTATGTTACATTTAACAAAATATGATATTTTATGTAATCAATCAAATTGAATGCTCGATCTCATAGTACTATTTATTGGCTTATTTCGAATGAACTAAATTGATCGAAGTATCGTACATTACGAACTATGATTGTTCTTCATATAACACTTCTATGTGATAGTATATGGATCAAATACCTATAGTCTTGTATTTCTTTTAGAGTTTGAAACTCATAAATGCAATAAAGGGTCTTGACCAAATAAATACGCAAGTGACCATATTACGAACGTATTAAGTAGTTGTAAAATAGGCATTTGCATGGGCATAGAAAACATTAACATGCATTAGCATTAAAAGTGAGTATATGTTATATTTCTATTAGTCAATTTTCAATTTAGTTCATTTATATATATATATATATTAAATTTTTAAACGTTTTATCAATTATATTAAATGCACAAATTTATCATTGTAGATAATTATAACATTATTTAGCATGTGTTCTTACAATTTTAGAAAGGTTAAATATTACCATTTCATTTTTCTAATAAGGCTCCCACTAGTCTTTTGTGTTTCACCAAATGCCAAGATGAAACATAAAAAAAATTCTTTTTCACTAGTAGGTGTTAGGACTCATTTGTCTTAGGATTCCGATTTTGAAGTTTGCTCAACAAATCGTAGCCCCACAAACGATGGATAACTCATTATCGGTTGTATCACATACAACTCCTAACCCATGGCACCTTGTCCTAATCTCATTTTGACCTTGAGTCTGCTCAACAAATTGAAACAAAATTATTCACTCGCACATATCATATCGCGATGGACGTTTATAGTATATGTACCTCGAGTCTGCTCAACAAATACATATAGTTATCTTATCTCGTCTATTCAATATATTAATAATATAACACATAACATCCCCAACTTAAGTCTACTCAACAACTAATGAGTATGCAAGCAGTTTATTAGTATATATATGGTAGAGGATAACATTATATTGAAGATTCATAATCTTCTACATATTACATTTAGTGATATCGACTTATGGAATAATGTATTTCTTATGAAATACCCTCATGATTCAAGTGTCGAACACATCAGAAATCATGGTATATGTATATTTACGTATGTATTTATCCCTTTAATCTATTTAGGTTTCTTTAATGTTCAACCTTTAGTTTATACATTCATATCACATAAGTTTTATTATTATATACTTTTATATTTCATATCACTTATACAATAGTTTTATGTATAATATTATATTAATTAAATCTTATTTAACTAATTTTAATTCATTAACTCTTTACTTAATTTTATATTAGTATTCCAATACAACTTTTATATTGGACATATCTACTATAACCTTTATAGCGTATGCTATAATCTTTGTAGTATAATACATATATCTTATATATATGTATTTTTATCTAATTAATTAACCTTTAATTAATTTATTTAATTAAACAATTTTAATTAAATTATTTCAATTTTAAAATTTATCTTGCATACATATATGTATACTTACTGTTTGCACCCAAAATAAGCACAAACACTCAAGAATAGAATAGTAGAGAAATGAATGAAGAATAATCAAAATTAAAAGAGAGGATAAGCAAATAAGCAATAAGAACAAAGCAGTAATAGAAACACAAGGGTTTATAGTGGTTTGGCGTTGCGTGCCTACGTCCACTTTGAAGAGTAAACTTTATTGATCATTTATAAAATCCGATGACAAAGAATTATTGATAATTGTCCATGATTACAATGTAGTCCAGAGCAACAAGCAGCGTAAAAATCCCCAAAATGAATAAATAATCCTATATTTATAAAGCAAGACGATGAAATATCTTGCTAGAAATTCAGAAGAAGACTCTCCAGATCCGTAGGGGCCCACAAAAACAATCGTAGGTGCAAATCCGATCGTTGGAACGATCGATACCGATAATACGTGATTGCTCCAATGAGGGTGCAAACATTCCTACAAGCTCCCTCATACCTCTAATCCATGTTCCCAAAGTTTGGTGTCATTCTAGCTTGCCGTTAGGGGGATATTGATTAAACTTTATTGAGTTGAATCGTTGAAGCTGAAACGATATGATTGTTCATGAACGATGTATACCGATCATTCTTAGTAGCTCATCTTGTCATGCAATCATTTCTAGGTTTTCCTCTCTTCAGTATATTGATGTTCACAAAGATTCATGTGTAATGGATTTGTAGATTTTGAGGTATCGATCGATCATCATTGAATTGAGCTGTGGAATCAATACGATACAACCCATACTGTTGCATATGGATCATACCTGATCCATCTTCAAGGAGTAGTGAGCTTTCATGCTTCTGCTTTGCTACTACTTCAGGTCATTATACTTGTCTAATCTTTGGACTTCATAAACGTTAACCTGATGCATTGATTTTGATGATAATTGAGTGTCCCGCTTGATCGGTCCAGATATAGCCGGGCTAAAAGGTCGGATAACACTTGCCTCCCAAAGTATGTCTTATTTGAACCTGACCATCTTTTAATCATTGCAACCTTGAGTCATCGAAAAGGATTCCAATCAATTTACTGAACAGTCGCTATCCTCCCATTGAGTCCTTTTTTTATGGAGAATCACATCTCATTCTGTTTGGCATGACTATTGGCCGATCTCCAATAGTATAAATACTAGTTTACGGTTTGTTGATGATTATCTTGTATCGTCTTTAGGAATTATTAGGCTCTAGCAATCTGGTTTAAACCTTCTCCAATTGATTTCATGTGAGAATTCAATTTCTATTGATTTCAAAAACTGAATTTTTGGAACATATACTAGCACATATACGTGTTTATACCTGACCTCCTATCACGATTGCACATTCTCAGGTCGTTGTCAAGTTTTTTTTGAAACGATCGCATCCGATTGTACACTACTGAGGCAAATTATCAGATCGTTTTGTACCGATCGTTTTAAAACAATCATAATAGAATGATCGTAACATTGTCTTAATGGAACGATCGGTCTTGCTCATGTGCTATAAAGGATCGGCCCATTCTCTTATATAAATACTTCTACTTCACCTCATCCACCTTCTTCACTTCACTTTGCATCGTCCCTACTTGAACTGAAAAGAAAATAAATCGCTCACCCCTTCTTCTTCATCATTCCAACAACGATTCAAATCCTGAATCGAAGACCGCTCCTCCACCATTGAACTTCCAATCGAGTATCCTTTTTACTGAACCCCTTATTATTATTTTCATCTCCCCAAATCTTGTGAGCAATTGATTTCAAATCGACTCCATCCTTCGAATTTTAGTATAGGTAAGTCAAAATTTACTGTTGACGGTAAGACTTTTGGTTTATATCCACTGATGTATGAGTGGAATGGTGGAACCATTAGATTCGATGAAGGTTGGAGGAGATGAATCTTTCCAACGATTGTTTTCCTTATACCGGTCATTTTGGAGATGGATAAGTGGATGTGTTGTAGAAAGGAAATAGTTGGTCGATCATTGTTGAGTGGAGTAGCAGTTTTAATGTGGAACAATGCTTCTAATACTTAACCGATCATTATTCAAACGATCGTATAATGATGGCATGCTTTGGTGATGAGAATCGAAGCTAAGTGTAGATCTTGGTTGATGGTTGGAACGATCATATATGAACGATTGGTGGAATTAGGTATGAATGATCCGATGGAGGGTTGGTTCAAACGATCGGTGAAGGACTGGTTCGAATGATCGGATGGAGGATGAGGAACTATCATATTTGACGCGACATCTGATTTGGTTTTGGACGATCGTTGTGGAACGATCGGCTATACTTCAATGAAACGATCGTTTGCCAGCAACGAACTTTAAAATGAAATTTGATCACATGAACTTGGACTTTGAGACGAGCTTTGGCCTTGAACACTTGAGTGAACATACATGACTTGCACATGACTTGGACTTCATACTTGGAAATACCTGACATTCGAACTATGACATAGACAAATTCCTTGAACAATTCTCTTCAACCTCGTATATTTCTAAGTATAAAAATCAAAATTAAGACTACTGACAATTGATCCTTAGGTTCAAGCTGAATCATTCCCTATCGATGTAGAGAACTGGTTGAGTCAAATCCTGAAGTCTTGTCATAATTTCCATCTTTAATTATTTATTATTTTTCACTACTTTGCATGGCACTTCGCTTCACAACATTAGCACTCACTTTGCACGGGGGGTACATATTACTTTTTCTAATGATGATTATTTACTGAGTTTAGTAATCATGGGTTCTAGATGCTCGGGGAGTTTAGCTTCCATGTCTTCTGAACAAATTTTACATCACAACAATGCGAGTTATAAATCGAGCTACTCAAGTGCTTCCGATAAATTTTTCCCTGATCATCAAGAAAAACAACAAAAAAGTTCATGTCCATCATTTGACCTCTTCTCTATCATTCCTGTTCTTCCAACAGAAGTGATAGACCCTACTCCTGACACACTAGAAGACGCTATAATTTTGGAAGATCTGAAGGATTCTATGGCTTCGAAGATTAATGAAGCCTCTCTTTGTAGAACCTATGCCAGACATGGGATTCCATTCGATGACGTGAGAGTCCCAACCCGGGATGATAGAGCTCATATCCCCCCTAAAGGGTTCACTACATGCAACAAGTTCATCTGTTGGCCAAGATGTGTCCCACCCTTTAACTCGTTCATTCGAGAAATGTTACATCGTATGAGGCTAGCACCGGCACAACTTCATCCAAACGGCTATGCCCTACTCAACTGTACTTATATAGCATTCATGGTGTTTCTATTCTATCCTCCAACTCCCAAAGATATTCGATTCCTTTTCACCTTCAAGCATCGAAAGGAAAGCCATTCATTTACATTCCTCGAATCAATCAAGAAGTGCCAAATCCTGACTAGAACTTGGAAAAGGCTAGTGCCTTCAAAAGCGAATGGTTCTATATCTGCTACCCACCCAGTTTTGCCAAACAATGGTTGAAAGGACTTAAGTGTTACTCCTTACTTAAACTCTTGAGTGCTTGTATCCAGGTTGTATCCTGAACTAAGCAATTTCTCTAGTTTGTGCAGGTTCTTAT
This sequence comes from Allium fistulosum, assembly GCA_030737815.1. Classification (NCBI taxonomy): domain Eukaryota; kingdom Viridiplantae; phylum Streptophyta; class Magnoliopsida; order Asparagales; family Amaryllidaceae; genus Allium; species Allium fistulosum. Next base: position 659,330,717 of record CM060908.1, on the reverse strand, counting down.
CCACGACCTGATGGGAACAATATTTAGATGTAGTCTTGGCGCTAAAAAGGATTCCATCAGAAGTTAGAGATATTGAGAATCTCCTTACTGACGAATGACTCGTTACCTACGGCTTGGTGGAAGAGGGACGTAGCATAGGTCTACTGGTCACCGCTGGAGTTACAGTGGCTGAATAGCGGGATGTAGATGGTGATGATGAACATCAAGCCAATCCTATCGTGCCCCCAGTTGAGGAAGCTCAGGAAGCTACTGATAAAGACGCGGTGGGAGATAAGGGTGACGATCTCAGCAGTAACGAAGTGGGTTCTAGTTTTGGGGTTGTGGCCGGATCTTCACAAACTTCACACCCACTGCTCTCGAGAAAGGAAGAAGGAAGAAGCTTGTGTGCAGGTTCCCCAAGAGTCGTCTCTTTAAATAGTACAAGATGTCCATCGATCCCTAGGTTATTCCGGATCAGTCTGCTTCTCAACTGTCAGAACACTTAGATGAAACATTTGAGGCACCATTTGATCTTTCGATACCAAATGACGTTGCTGCCTTTCATTTTACTGATATGAGCATTGGCGGTTCAGAATCACCCTTCAGAGCTAAGGTCGGAATCCCTCCAACCACTGGTGGAGAGGTTACTGTGGTTAGTAAAGCTTTGATAACTGGTCCACTGAGAGGACACAAGGACACGGATGTTCGCACGCACTTCATAATATTACATTGCACCTATTCCAGGCCCTTTAATACTTAGAACCGATTCATTCTTTGTTTTTCTTTGCAGAAACAATGATGAGGAAGAAGCACATGTTTTAGTCTCTGTAGGAAATATCACATCAGAATCATGGTTCTTGCTCGGGCTTGTATCATCAAGGCAGTGGTCATTAATATGACCTTAGCTATCGCTCCAGCAGGGACTATGATTATGAGAATAAAGGTGACATAGACAGGCCCTCCCATGACAAATATCGGTCTAGATCTAGATTTCCTTCCCCTAAAGATTCTGAAAAGCAACAAGATCATCACAACGATGTTCCTGCTATTGACACCTCTCATGGTCCTCTTTTACTTCAGTTTCTTCACAGTCTGTTGTTCCATCCTATCCTCGATAACCAAATGATCGTCGACATCATGATGTTCACCAATAAAGGTCAGACAAAGAAAGCACTGGCACCCAAGTTGTCACCAAAGCTCAACAGGCCGATGTCGCCGCTCGCATGGCGCAATTTAAGTCAGATTTTCCAAATGTATGTCTTGATGGATTTTTTGTACCTAATCTTAAGAAAGTTCCTGAAAAAGTTCAGCAAATGACATTTGATTGTGTGACTGATATCCACAAGCAGTATAATGAGTGGATGAAAGCGGCAGAGAGGATTTCCAAAGTGTCTTGGGAGAGGGCAGCATAAATTGAGAAACTGAAATGTTAAGAGGCCCAGGGCGGATCATTGAAACTCTAAGTAATGAGTTAGAATCTTTAAGGAACTCATAGCAGAAGCTGAGAGAAAAGCAGAGACTGCCATCAAGGCAATTGAAGATGAGAAAGCCAGCACTTGGCAGAAGTCGAAGCACTTCATCATCGAAATCGTAAACTGGACCTAGGAAGGGACACGGGTCAAAGAAGTGCATCTGAGTATAAAACTAAAATTGAGCATGAATCCAAAGACAAAGAAGAAGCATAGAAAATCAGTTAGGACTCTTGTGAGGAATTGATGACTGTCAGGCTTGAAAGGGACACGGCTGTCGAAAAGGAAAAAGAGGTTGATGCTTTTGTTAAACGAGAAGTGGAGGCCATGAAAGAAAAGGTCTAGGAGGAGGTTATGGAGGAATTGGAACCACTACTCATTCTTTATAATGCCAATGTCTTGAAGTATAGAAACTTGGAATGGCTCCGGGGTGACTAACCTTACCATCTTGTATGTGCTTAGGAGCTTCTTGTTCAAGAGGAGAAGGAGGCTCTTGGCACTGAACAGATCGATTTGGTGAGGCTAGAAGGAAAAATTCTATTAGATGACGAACCCAAAATTCTTCACGAAACCAAATTTATACTTCAAAAAGAACATACCGCAACTTCTCAACATGAGGCTGGTGCAGGTTCTGGGTCCATATCACAGTGTCGGAGATGACCAAAATCCGGTGGCCCAAGCTATTCCTAGAACCACTATGGGTCCTTCTGTCGTGCCCAATTACAATCCAAAGAAGCTGCTTATTGCTACATCTAGTGGGCTCTCCCCGATTATGGAAGGAGGATCCGGTGGCACTTCGGCTAACGTTGGAGATTAATTTGGAGTAGGTATTGCCTTAAACTCACCTGTCCTCCAAAAAGCTGGAGTGTCACCGATCGATATATCTAATCTTTTTAGTCATGTTTCCTCAGCTTCAGATCCGCTAGCTATGGTTCCACCTTTTCCCGAAGAATCTCAACCAGGACCGCAGGTGCCAACGATGGAGTCCGTTTCTATCACGGCTTCAATGATAACCCAAAATGCCCCAGAAGAGGATACTTCTATGATCGACGAGCACCTAGTCGACGCTTTATTGAGGGAAGAAAGTGATCTGTGTCAAGAGATTCCTATTGATGATTACTTTGTGATTATTGGCGCTTCTCAATCATTGTCAAGTCCCTCTATGTAGGAAGTGGCACAGAAACTTGAAGAAGACATTGCTCTCGAAGCAAAAGTCAAGCAGGAGAAAATGTAGATCATCCCTCGTCCCATCTCCATTGTTTTGCCTAGAGAAACTGTGCAGGCCTCCGCTCCTCAGTTGGAACCTGCTCAAGATGCACCTTCCGGGTCAACCCAGTCTACTCTGGCTAAAGGCCGTGGAAACGGGAAGAGAGGGGAAAAGAGGAGGGAGAAAGCTCAAGCGAAATCTCTCCTGATTCCAACAAGATGAAAAGGAAGCCAAGGAGGAAGTGATTCTTCACATGCACTCATGCTCCCAAATCTTTTGGGTTTTTTGTTGGTCGAATTTGTACGAGATCGACCCTCATTTTTTGATACCTTTACTGTAAATACTTGTACTTGACTTTCCAAGCTTACATAAATAAAATTCTTTTACTTTTGTCGAACGCTTGTGTGAACTTTATTTAAGTTGAGCTATTACTTTTTCATACAATGTACTTGTAATTCGTCGATCGTTAATTTGGACATTTATCTATTAAATTTTTACTTAAGGCCCCATGTGGTCGTGGCTTTTAGTTATATCAAACACTAGGGTTCGAGCCCAGTGTTTGGCCATCGGATTCTGCAGTTTGAGTTATTGTACTCCTAGCCCCAGTCTTGGGTTAGCGGAGTTAGATAGTGGATGGTCAAACTCCATCCTTAGCGAGTTTATACCCCTCCGGTTGGTTTCGGGTTAGAGTTTATGGAATAGTGAGTGGTCGAACCACACTCATCTTATTTGTTCATACTCATATCCGCACTCTGGGGATAGGAGTTAGTTGGTGGGTGCTTAAGTTGTACCCAACTCGTGTTTATACTCTAGCCCACACTTTGGGGACTTAGAGTTATTTCGAAAAATAGTCGGATCGTACTTTCCTTAATTTATTGATTTACCCCAAGTCCGGTGTATGACTTAGCGAGTGATCAGTCGTGTCACGATCACTTTTGATTATTGTTCGTCCCATTGCTTGGTGGGATTAATTTGTTTATCGGATGGTCGAGTCACATCCATTCCTCGTTATGTATTACGTACATCGGATTGTGAATGAGAATCATCAAATGAACGGTCGGCCAACGTTCATATTTTTAGTTCAATCGTGAACTAATGTAATTGGCTAGATCCAAATTCTGGGAACCTGCTCGGACATGTCAATATTAGTTAGTCGGGTATCGTAACTAATATGTAAGCTACAACAATCACAGATATGAAGGAAATTTAAAACATTATTAGCCAAATGGAAAGAAATAACATAATTTGTCTTATTACATATCTGGAAAATGAAATGTTAAAGCAAATTCTGAAATTGAATATAACTAAATGAAGAAGAATAAACTAAGTGAAATAGCATTGTAAATGCTCGCGATTTCACGCTCTTGGGAGTGTGAAGCCATCAACAGTCGCTATCTTGAAAGTTCCCTCTCCAAGCCTCTATTTAATGACTTATGGTCCTTCCCAGGTAGGATTCATATGTGACGGGGCAGGAAAAACCCATTTCAACACAAGATCGCTGATTTCAAAGGTTCTAGGTCGGACTTTAGTATTGTAGTATCCGGCTACTCGGTGTCGATGTGCAGCTTCCCTTAGATTAGCTTCCTCGTGCTTCTCATCAACAAAGTCTAGAGATTTCAAGAGGAGATCTCTATTCATTTTGGGATAATAATAAAAAGTCACTCGATGAGAAGGGACTTCGAGTTCAATAGGAATAATGGCTTCGGAGCCGTAAGCAAGGACGAATGGAGTATGACTAGTCGTGGACTTGGAGTTGTTCTATAAGCCCATAGTTTTGTCAAGAGTTCATCTACCCACTTGCCTCTAGTCTTTTCCAAACTCTTATTCAGGATGGACTTTATGATTTTGTTTACAGCTTTGACTTGTCCATTTGTTTGAGGATGCGCAACTACGATAAATCTCTTTTCAATATGATGCCGATGGTAGAAGTCTTTGAATTCAGTGATGTCGAATTGAGTCACATTATCAGTTACAATGGTTCGCAAAAGACCAAAATGATATATGATGTTTCGAATAATGAAGCTGATTACTTTCTATGTTGTGATTGTGGCTAAAGGTTCCACTTCGGTCCATTTGGTAAAGTAATCAAGTGCGACGATGGCGTACTTTGCACCACCTTTGGAGATCAAAAAGGAACTGAAAATATATATGCCCCATATGGCAAATGGCCATGGGCTGACCATTTGGGTGGTTCTCGTTGGTGGGCTCTTAGAACTTTGCATATATTTGGCACTTGTCACATCACCTAGCGTAATTAGTAGCATCCTAATTGATTGTCGGCCAATAATACTCATAATGGAGTATTTTCTTTGCTAGGGTTCGCCCTCCAGTATGATCGCCACATTCCCCTTTATGAACTTCCTTTAGGACTCGTTTTATTTCATCATGAGCAATACACCAGAGCAGGCGGATGGAAAAACTCTTTATATACATGACTCCTTCCTGAATGGTATATCGTGAATCTTTGCGAAGGACTTGTCGTTTTTCATTCATCTGCTCGGGAAGAACTCCCTATAGCAAATAGTCTTTAATCGAAGTCATCCACGACCCCATTTAGGTTTTGTCTCTAATATCATGTTGATTTCCATCAGGTTTATACTTGGAGCATCTAGTACTTCGAATGGAACCAAGCCCATCTGTAGTGCATCCCCGGTGCTAGAATGCTTTGCCAATGAGCCAGTCTCCTTATTCTGATCTCGAGGAATGTGTGTGATGCCGTAATACTTAAAGTCAGTCAACATCTCTTGGACTTAGGAAAGGTATGGAGCGAGTCATTGTCCTTTAGCTTGGTAATCTTTCCTGACTAGGTATAAACCAACTGTGAGTTGCAAAAAAATTCAAGAGACTTTATCCCTAGTTCTTTTGCAAGTTTAAGTCCGGCAATCAGAGCTTCATACTCAGCTTCATTGTTCGTTATAGGGAAATCAAGCTTTAAAGCATAGCAAATTGACCGATCTTCTGGAGTTACAAGCACAATTCCAGCTCCAGAACATTGATCGTTGGATGCTTTATCTATATACATCTTCCACCATATGGTAGGGGTTCCACCGCTCTCTAGGAGATCATCCTGTGCAGTGAATTCTACTATAAAGTCCGTCAATGCCTGTCCCTAGATAGTCCTATGAGGAAGAAAAGTGATGTCGAATTGGCTTACCTTGATATTTCACTTGAGTAACCTCCCAGATGTCTCAGGTCACTATAGGACCTGTAGTAATGGCTGGTCGGTGTAAATATTGATAGGATGAGCCTGAAAATAAAGGCGGAGCTTTCGTGAAAAAAAAAAGCAGTACGCCAATTTCTCAATCTTCGGGTAATTCCGATCAGCTCATGTTAATCGCTTGCTAACATAATAAACTAGTCCCTGGATTCGATTCTCTTCGTGAATTAGTGCAGTACTTGTAGCGTGTATTGATACAGCGAAGTAGATATAAGTCTTAGTGATCCACTGGCTTAGGCAAGATGGGAAGTCTCTCTAAGTGGTTCACCAAAGCTTGGAATGCATCTTTACAATCCTATGTTTCAAAATTCATTTTCCCTCTTCTAATCAAGTCAAAGAAAGGAATGCATTTATCAGTAGCTGTGGAACTAAATCGACTTAAGGCAGCAACCTTCCCATTTAGGCTCTATACTTGTTTGATGGTCTTTGCCACTTGGATGCTGCAAATTGCTAGAATCTTCTCGGGATTAGCTTCGATTCTGCGGGCATGGATGATGAAACCCTAGAAATTTCCTGATGTTACGCCAAAAGAACATTTCAAAAGAGTGATCTTTATTTTGTAATATCGGAGGATATTGAACATTTCTGCTAAGTCTCTAATGTGGTCGCTAAATCGTTGTGACTTCACAAGCATATCATCCACATATACCTGCATCGTCTTTGCAATCTGATCTTTAAACATTCTGTTGACTAGACGGTGATAGGTCGCTCCAGTAGTATTTAGTCAAAATTGCATCACTACATAGCAATACAATCCAACGTCGGTAATGAAGCTGTTGTGCTCTTGATCGAGAATGTGCATCGGGATTTGGTTATATCAAGAGTACGCTTCCATGATAGATAGAAATTCGTGTCATGTGGTTGAGTCTACCGGCTGGTCGGTACTTGGAAGGGGAAACTGTCTTTTGGGCACACCTTGTTAAGTTCGATTAGTCAACGCATGTCCGCCATTTCCTATTTGCCTTTCTCACAAGTACAGGATTAGATACCCATTTTGGGTAGAGTGCATCATGAATAAACCCATTGCTTTTGATCTATCCACCTCCCCTTTAAGAGCGGTAAATCTCTCTGGATCCATGCCATGCCTTTTCTATTTCACCGGGACATGCCTCGGGTGGATATTCAATGCATGGCTCGCGATGGTAGGTGAGATCCCGCATATGTCAGAATGAGTCCAAGCAAACACATCAAGATTCACCAGGATAAAACCAGCAAGTTCTTTCATCATTGGGAGGCTGAGCTGTGATACGATCTTTTAGACCCGTGATGGGTCGTCTTGGCTGGCCGTGATGTCAATTATCATCTCAGTCAGTGTAGCCTTGGTTTCTTCGGGCTCCTCCTCGTCATTCCTTAGATCTGTGTTTCTATAGAACCGACTGTGGTGCACAAGCCAAAGCTCAAGCCCTAGTAGTCAATCTTCAGTGGCTTGGATGTAGAGAGACTTGTCCACATCCTTACCTTTCTCCTTCCGTTGAGCATCCCTCAACTCAGCCATATAACAGGCACGTCCGGTCGCCTGATCACCATGCACAACTCCAACACCATTATCAGTCAGGAATTTCAAAGTTAAACACCATGGGGCAAGGGCTACCTGGAATTCAGCTAGGGCCGGTCGGCCCAGAAAAGCATTATATGGAGAATTAACATCCAAGACAGCAAATGGCAACATCTGCACTCTCATGTGGCCGCCTTCTCCCAATTCCATGGGCAATTCAATATAACTAATGGCTTCAATTGCAGCACTGTTAAAGCCATGAGTGCGGGCTCTAGACGGTTTTAAGTCTTTGGCTTCCATCCTCATCTGATCGTAAGCCTTTTTGAAAATTATATTTACGAAACTTACGCGGTTCACCAAGATCCTTGTCACCAAGGCAGGGCCGATCATGGCCAAAATGACCATTGGGTCGATCATCGTTGCCTCTACCTTCTTTGCATCTCTACTTTTAAATACAATGTCGTCGGCCATTTGTACGCTGCTGTTTTGCCGGAGCTCCATCTTCTGTACTCAAATAATATATTCACATGCTTGATCGCACTAGCATAGTGCTCCATCTCATGCCAACTCTTATCAACTAGATGTGGTCCACGGACTATTGTATTGATCACTAATCTTCCACCAGTTCATGTAGGTTCCTCGGACCTATGTGGCACTTGTCCCTTGCACACCATCCTACGGGGCTTTAACAAACTGTTGTAACTTTCTTTCCCGAATCAATTTCTCCATAATATCCTGGAGATGCCTACACTCATTTGTGTTATGACCATAGCATTCATGGAACCAGCAATATTTTCCAGTATGTTTCTGCTTCTTTGTTGATTTTTTCGGAGGTGACTTCCTGTACTACATGGTATTGCATGTAGACAAATAGACGTTCTCTAGAGATGTATTCGGTGTTGTGTAGGTAAGTACATTGGAATACTAGTACTTCCTCTTCTAGAATCCCTTTTTCGTTCACAGTTCCTATCACCGCCATTCTTTTGCTAATTCGGTTTATTTTGGACATTCACTTGAACTTTTCCAAAAGTATCACCAGATTGCTTTACTGAAATATTACTCTGCACTCCCTCTCTACTTGGTCCCACAATATTCTTCTTCCTAGAGTATCTAGCTTCCTCTTTCCTCAAATACTGAGCTGGTTTTGCATAGAAATGCTCCAATGTTGCGGGTGGCTGTCAGCTTAACAATCGCCAAAATTAGATTCTAGATCAATCCCTCTTGTTACCGCCATTAATATTGAATGGTTATTCGGATTACTAACTTCCGTAACGGCTGTATGAAATCTCTCCAAATACTCTTTTAGCGATTCTCCCAGAGCTTGGATCACACTGGATTGGTACAGTACATCTTTGGGGCGTGTTGCATGCATACGGAACTGCTCCACAAACTTCATTGTTAAATCGTCAAATCTAGAGATTGATCATGGGGGTAATCTCGTAAACCACATTGTTGCTATACCAGAGAGAGTAATAGGAAAACATCTGTATTTTGTTGCATCATTAGCTCATGCAGAATCCATCGGCCATTAATATCTCATGATGTGCTGCCCGGGGTTGGTTTTTCCCTCATAGGCAGGCATCGATGGCATACTGATTTTCCTTGGATACTCGACATGTAAGATATTATCAGTGAACGGGGTATGGCTTCTCAAGATCCTCCAATCATCATTATTTAAGCCTTGTCTATCCCTTACTAGATGTCTAACCATAGCCGATAAGTCTGACGTTTGGATAGTTGGAGCCAAGCGGTAGTCGTGCTCCACCTCGCGGGAATGGTCAGGTCGATGCCCACAGGATGATCTATGCCTTCTTGGCTCAACATCCTCTCAATGTACATCACGTGCGTTCACTTCATCGTCATTTTGGAGAGGTAACTAGTATGCATTCACCTGAACTTCAGCATCTAAATCAATGGCAGCATCTCCAGTGTGCGCTCTTCTCACTACGTGATGTCACCTGCCTCCGGGAGTTGGACCGTTATCGACCATTCCTGATGGATCGGTACCGATCATTACCGGTCGGTTTGGATCAGTCGATCATGGCGGGTCAATGGTTCAGCATAGTATCCGTCGGTTCTACGACGTCTTCATTCATGATAGTCCTTTGATGAAGTTGACTCTCCGATGCAGAATAGGGAGTTGACTCCCTCCTAGCTTTCCCACATTGTTGCTGACTGAGTTGGCTCATTAAATTGATATTGGCTTGAATCTGCTGATTCAACTGTCGGTGGCTATCCCCTAACTCTCTCATCATATTTTGAAATTTTCCTCTTGTAATGGAATCAGCTAGATTATGGACATCAACAGGATTGGTAGCATTTACGTCTACTGGTAGATTGCTCGGGGCTCCTTGCTGGATGTTAGCGGCCTTGTTTCCTTCTACATTCTGGAAGTAGATTTGGTGTTCCTAAACATTGTTGATAATTTTCATTAGACTTCAGCAAATCTAAATAAAACAAACAAGCTTCTCAAAGACAATTATGGATCTCTTTCGGGGGATATATGCAATCCAGTAACAACAAAGGGATCTGAATAAACATAGAATCAAGTGTTCTCAGTGGCACCAAAATGTTTGTACCAAATATAGGAACAAACACTCAAGAATAGAATAGTAGAGAAATAAGAATAATCAAAATTAAACAGAGAGGATAAGTAAATAAGAAATAAGAACTAGGTAGAAACAGAAACACAAGGATTTATAATGGTTTGACGTTGCATGCCTACATCCACTTTGAAGAGTAAACTTTATTGATCACTTGTCAATCTAATTACAATGAATTATTGATAATTGCACTTGATTACAATGGAGTCCAGAGCAACAAGCAGCATAAAGATCACCCAAATGAACAAAGAAGTGGGTACTTATAGGGGAAGATGACAAAATACCTCGTTGGAAATTCGGCAGAAGACTCTCTAGATCCATAAAGGCCTATATAAATGATCGTAAATGCAAATCTGATCATTGGAACGATCGGTACCGATTGTTCGTGATTGCTTCAATAAGGGTACGATCGTCTCAACAAGCTCCATCATGCATCTAATCCATGTTCCCAAAATTTGGTGTCATTCTGCAACGACCCTAATTTTGATTAACATTATTTATGACATTTAATTAAGTAAATTAAATGAAATAATTGAAATTGTTAATGGATTGAGATTTGTATAATAAAGGGAAGCCGTGCCTAGTTGAACTAAATGGAATTTAAAATGAAATATGTTAGGGAATTAGATAAGGGGCAAAATAGGAAAAAATATCTTATTCTTATACCCTAAACCCTTACTCACTCTCATTTTATACGTTCATTTCTACAAACTAAAACTAAACAAGAGGCCGGCCACCATTAAAGAAGAAAAAGTGGAAGATGAGCACGAATTAAGAGGAAAAGCATAATTAAATACAATTCAAGATCAAATCTCAACTCCTTAACAATAAAGCTAAGGTGAATAATATTTACATCTCATATTTTTGATGTTTCGATTTCTAGAATCAGATCTGAATGTTTTTGCAATTATATTGCCATGTTTTGAATGATGTTTAGATATATACATGCTTGTTGATGAATTATGTTTATTCATATTGATTTTATGACATGTTTTGAATTGAAAAACCTAACACATGACATCCAAATGCCTTGCGATATTAGTATATGGTCAGAAATAATATTTTACAGATGGGTGTCAAGTTTTATAATTTTTTAAATTAATGTGGATTTATTATTAATTTTCTAATGAAGAAAATGGTTATTTGGGTTTAAAAATTAATTACGGTGATTATAAATATGTTTTGGGTCAGAAATTTAAATATGTTAGAAAACATATTAAAAGTGATTTATATGAATTTTTTTAGAATTTTCCTAAGTGTTATAATACATATATAAAATTATTTATGGTATGGGACTTAAATGTTTTATATGTTTATAAAAGAAGAAGGGGCTATTTGCTAATGTTTTAAAATGATAATTTCCGAAATTCAGCAACACCTTTTAGAAAAGATTTTGAAAAGGTAAAGGCAACCAATTATACGATGACAAATAAGCAGCTTAGTTGAAAAGAATTACTTTTTAAAGTTAAAAATCAGATTTTTAAGGTTCTGTTGTCTTACCATCTTCGGCAGCCACCTTTCGACTTGGTACCTCCACCTCCAACCAAATCGAAACCAATACACATGGTATCAAAGACTTGGTACGTAGTGAATTGAACATAGACGAAAGGTATAGGGTCAAAACAAGGGGTTTCGAAGGGGTTGAAGCTTTTTTTTGTTTTCTAAAGGAAAAGCGCCTGCTTTGCTTTCGAATAAGATAGCCTTTGACTTGGTCAGCTTTCGAATGGGTCAAATTGTTTTAAACAAAAGAGCTTTCAAAATAGGTTGTGCCATTGTTTTAAGTAATTGGTTTCAAAGGGGTCGAAACCCCTACCTCCCGCATGTATGCCTTTCGAAGCGATGTCTTCGAAAGGGTCCTTTTGTTTTAAAATTAGACCCGCTTCTCCGATGCTTTCGAAGGGTTGGGTTTCTACACCATCCACTTCTTTACTTAGGAAATTGCTTTCGAAAGAGTTGCTTTCGACTTAGCAGTTTTAATACCCTTTTTGATATTTCGAAAGGTATCAGGTAAAGGTTTTGAAGGGGAGGTTCCCCAGTATTTTCGAAAGGTACGTATGTATAAGGTTTCAAAGGAGTGATTCCCCAGTGTTTTCAAAAGGTTTGCCTTAATGTTTAAATGGAAGGTTTCTAATGGTTTCGAAAGGCATATTTAAAATGTTTTAAAAGAGGATGTCTAAGGTTTTATAAAGTTTTTGAAAGAGATGTTTTCAATGTTTTTGAACGGACTATGGTCAATGGTTTCGAAAGAAATGTTTTGGCCTTTAGGCCTAAGGTTATAAAGTAAAGTAGTTTACTTTTGTCAAAAGTGGTACTTTCAATGGTTACGAAAGAGATTGTTTAAATGTTTAAACAAAGGTTTCGAATACTTTCATCAACAATATTTTGAGTAAAGCATATATCATAGCAAAGAGATTTGAGTTAAGAAAATAGTATATTTTCCTTATATAAGTATGATTAAAAGGGTTAAATCATTTTGAAAAGGTTTTCAAGGAAAATTTAAAGGGTAGTTAACCCTAAGTATAATGACTCAGAAATTTGTATACCAGATGGGATTGGTATAGGGTTGCGCCCTATACATTAGCTTTAGCCCCAAGATAATTTAGTCCAAAATTCCATTGTATAGGGCTTAGTCACAGGTAAGACGTAAATGATGGTTACACACAGAAAGAAATATATATGTACACAAAAGAAGGATAGGTTATTGGTAAGCTCGAAAAATCATTAGGATCAGGTGACTCTTGGAGAAGTTAGTTAAGGATAGACCATCCAGAAGTATGTCTAACAGTTGTTAGATAATTTATTTAGTTTGTCTAGTAGGCCCGAGTCAGCCAAAGGTTACTAGTTAACCAAACAAAACTACATTGTTTCGGACAGATGGTCCATTTATTAACTGTTTTTGAGCATATATGATATTTACTATCGTTGATTTAATCAGTTTGATTAAATAGTTTGGTTGTTGGGTTTTGATTTGCAAAAAGATATGTTTTAATGGGATATTAGTGAGGGGAAACCCGTTCCACTAAGCGGCATGGTCTTACTTAATATCAGTAAACCGAGATGTAATAGTGTTATTCACACCAGGCTTTACGTTCGATTCGAAGTTTATGTTTTTCCCTTAAACTCTTGGGTGCTCAAAATTAATTTGAGTAGATTAAGATTTTGGGTTTATAGGTTTAGTAGGTGGACGAATAAAGCTTCCGGAGACGAGCAGGATGATGATGCTAGCTATATTTAGGAGTTGTTTCGTTTTATTTCCATTGTGTTGTATTAAGTTTGATATGACTACTTAATACGCTGATCAACCAAGTGGGCGTCTTCATATGTCGCTCTTGGCGTATTTATGTAATAATTATATTTGATTTGGACCAGGGAAAACGATTGGGATTATGTAATAGAATATGAAACATGTTTTGTGAAATGTAATCAGAAAAATTGTCCCTGAAATCTATGATTTTGTTTCATATTCTTGTGCTTCTGATCTTCCATCAACATTACCGTATTTGTCACCTGAAGTTAATACTATAGATGACTGCAGCATCTGTAGCGCTTAGCTTTGGGCCTCAAGATAGAGGATGTTACAACTTGGTATCAGAGCATAGGTTTATGAAGAAAAAACTCTAAACTAGAATGATTTTTGAAAACAAAATTCTAAGGTAATAGAGAAAAGATCGGGGTATGGGATAACGCTATAGTAACATACTTGTATTTGCTATATATAAGTATACATTATGTCTCTATTCTCCCATCTCTGTTAGGATATTCTTTTGTATCTTACGAAGACTCGAATGCAGATATGGATGCTAGAGATGGAAGAGTTAACCTTGGTTGGGAAGTACCACAAACAATGGGAATGCCAGACCTAATACTAGGAGAAATCACGTCAGGCAGAAGCTGCAAATGTGCATGTTGGAGTCCCGCGAGTAGACATGGGAGCAATGTATCAGTTCTTTGTCTACATGATGCAGGCTAGAATTGATGCTAGAGTAGTTGCTGGAGGAGGGAACCAAGAAGCTCCAGTGGTGAATAATTATGCTATTATAAGTAGAGACTTTGCTTGGTTGTGAGGAAAGCCATTTACTGGTACTGAAGACGTAATCGAAGTAGAGAATTGGTTACTTCATTGCAGAAGGATTTTTGCTGACTTAGGGCTCAACGATAAGCAGAAAAGGAGACTCGCTTCTAGACAACTTCAAGGGGCAGCACTGTTTTGGTGGAATAGTGTGACAGTTGGAGTCAATGAGGAGAATATGATTTGGGCTGAGTTCAGGAGGAGGTTCGAGGAAAGGTTTATGTCATAAATTGCTAAGTCTACTCTACTTAGGAAATTTGTCGAGTTGGAGCAGAGCGATATGACTGTACTCGAGTATGCGACGAGGTTTGAGGAGATATCTAGAAATGACTATGCGACGATTGATAATGTGAATAAGAGAAAAGAGAAGTTCATTAGGGGGTTGAAACCTGAGCTTGCTAAGGCCATGTTACCACATGTTAGGGATCCAAGTGATGTTGTTGTTGAGATGGCCTGGAGAAATGAAGAGATGCAAGCTTTTCTTGAAAGAAATAAGGCAAAAGAAGCTCAAGGAGGGCAGAGTCAGAAGAGAAATTTTTTCCACAAGAAAGGAGCTCATAAGGGTGGAGCTACTAAGAAGGGAATGGCAGAAGTGGTGTATTACAAGTGTGACAAGAAAGGACACCATTCCCATGAGTGCCGGACAGGCAAGGAAAAGAAAGCTGCTAAGAAGAAAGGAATAAATTGTTTCAACTGTGATCAGATTGGGCACTATAAGAACCAGTGCAAGGAGCCAGCCAAGGATGGGAAGGGCAAGATGTTTGCATTGGAACCAGCTACCTCGAGACCAACAGTAGGGGAGAGGGGAAAAGCTGTGTTAGGAGGTATGCTTTTGATTTATGGTGTATCAGTTAGAGTTCTATTTGATACCGGTGCATCGCATTCTTTTATATCTCATTGTTTGGTAGATAAGCTTAACCTAGAACCCTCATACCTAGTTACTTCCTTAAGGGGTGCAAATCCGATAGAAGGGTATGCGACACTTGGGATAAAGTGTGACCACTGACTTGTTAGGTCATACCTTTGTTTGCAGTTTGCCCGTGTTTGATTTTGTAGGATTTGGAATTATTTTGGGTATGGGTTGGTTAAGTAAATACGATGCTAGGATATTTTGTCATGATATAAAGATATCGCTTAGGCACCCTGACTGTAGTGATCAGATTATATACTCCGTAGAAAACCCTAGTTTTGAGGTTAATGCTTTGTTGGGTGTTATGGAGGTAGAAGACGAGTTAAATCACGTTTTCGTTGTTATAAAATTCGCAGATGTCTTTGAGCCTACAGCAGGGCTGCCATCGAAATGAGTCATTGAGTTTGGGATAGATTTAGTACCTGGAGCAGAACCAGTAAGTATACCCCAGAGCAGAATGACACCTACCGCAATGAGGGAGCTGAAGGTGCAATTGGTGGATTTGGAAGGTAAGAAATTTATTAGGCTAAGTAGTTCTCCTTGGGGAGCAGCCGTAATGTTTGCTACGAAGCCAGACGGATCGTTAAGGTAATGTATCGATTATCGTAAGTTGAATGAGAAGACGATAAAGAATCGGTATCTGTTGCCTAGAATTGATGATTTGTTCGATCAGTTGAGTGGAGTCAAGGCTTTTCTCAGTTGGATTTAGCAACAGGTTTCCATCAGCTTAGAGTAGCAGAGGACGGTATTCCTTTGACGGCGTTTAGAACTAGATATGGATAGTATGAATGGTTAGTAATGTCATTCGGTCTAACTAATGTGCCAGTATTCTTTGTCAATTTGATGAACCGGGTTTTCCGAGACCACTTGAACAGGTTCATGTTAGTTTTCATAGATGATATTTTGATATACTCAAAGAATGAAAGAGAGCATGAGGTTCATCTTAGAGTGGTCCTTGAGACGCTGAGACAGCATCAACTAAAAGCGAAATTTTTGAAGTGTCATTTCTGGAAGAAGGAAGTGAAGTTTCTTGGTCATGTAGTTTCAGAGAAAGAGTTGTCGGTAGATCTGACTAAGATCGAGGTAGTGAATAATTAGAAGAGACCCGAAACAGTGACTGAGATAAAGAGTTTTCTTGGATTAGCTGGGTATTATCGAAGATTCATTAAGGATGTGAAGTTCGTTTGGACCGATAAGTGTGAGGAGGCATTCCAGAAACTGAAACACTTATTGACTAATGCACCTGTGTTAGTTGTTACAGAAGGGAATCGGGATTTAGTGGTATATACAGATGCATGTGGAACTAGATTAGGAGTTGTGTTAATGCAAAGAGTTAAAGTGATTGCCTATGCTTCTCGACAGCTTAGACCGCATAAGGTGAGATACCCGAAGCATGATTTGGAATTAGGTGCAGTGATTTTTGCATTGAAGGTGTGGAGACATTATCTTTTGGGAGAAAGATTCGAGTTATACACGATCATAAGTCACTGAAGTATGTATTCTCTCAGAAGGAGTTGAATATGAGACAACAGAGGTGGTTGGAGTTTATAGCTTATGATTTTGGTATTGAGTATACACCAAGAAAAGGAAACAAGGTTGCAGATGCACATAGCAGAAGACATCAGAATGCAGTGTTGGCAATGATAGCTGAGTGGAAAGATTTGGAAGCGTTGACAACATGTAGAGTATAGTGGAGATCTAAAGCTAGATCTAGTTAGGAAACTGTTACGTTGTCATGTTTAGAAGTTCGACCAGTGATAATTGAAAGGGTTACTTCTAAGCAAGGAGAGGATACAGTATTAGTTGAGCGGATTAGGAAGTTAAGGGATGGAATAGAGAGCGATGACCTGAAAGGTTTCAGATTTGAGCAGAATGCGTGGTTGAGAAAGAAAGGAAGATTGTGTGTTTCGAATGTAGGAAACATCAAGAAAGAAGTTCTTGAGGAATGCCATCGTTCGAAGTTCACCATTCATCAGGAGAAACTAAGATGTATCAAGATATGAAGAGAAGTTTCTTCTGGGAAGGTATGAAGAGGGATGTGGGCTTATGGGTGAAGCAGTGTTTAAACTGTCAACAGGTGAAAGCCAAACATCAGAAACCAAGCGAGTTACTTCAGCCTTTAGATATTCCAGTGTGGAAATGGGATTCTATCTCGATGGATTTTATAGACGGGTTGCCAAGGTCAAATAGAGGAAATGGAAGCATATGGGTCATAGTAGATAGGTTGACCAAGAGTGCCCATTTCAATCCAGTTAAGACAACTAGAACATCACCTGTTTTAGCTAAGTTGTTTATGAAGAGTATAGTTAGACTTCATGGAATTCATAGTAGTATAGTAAGTGATAGAGATTCTTTATTCACTAGCGAATTCTGGAGGAGTCTAAAGGAGATTTTTGGTACCAAGCTCAAGATGAGTACCGCTTACCATCCGTAGACAAATAGGAAAATGGAAAGAGTTAACAAAGTATTGGAAGATTTGTGACGAGCTTGTGTGCTAGATTTTGGAGGATCATGGGAAGACCATCTACACTTCGTCGAGTTTTCATATAACAACAGTTATCAGGCTAGTATAGGTATGGCACCTTTTGAAGCTTTGTATGGTAGGCCATGCAAATCTCCAGTTTGTTGGTTAGAAACCGGGGATAGGTTGTTTCTTGGTCTGTATTTAGTTAGAGAAGCTGCAGAGAAGATTGGGTTGATTCGAGCTAGAATGAAAGAAGCTCAGTCTAGGCAGAAGGGTTATGCTTATAGAAGACCGAAGGACTTAGAGTTCTCAGTCGGACACTATGTTTTCATCAAAGTGTCACCGATTAAAGATGTAATTTTTTCGGGAAATCGGGAAAGTTGGTGTCGAGGTTCGTAGGACCATTTCCCATCGTAGAGAGGACCGGGAAACTCGCATATAGGGTAGAGTTACCGAGCAGTTTGGCAGGAGTCCATAATGTTTTTCATGTTTCTCATATAAGGAAGTGTATTCGGGATCCAGAGACTATCATAGAACCAACTGTGTTAGATGACTTAGTAGTGGAACCGAATTTGACTATAGTTAGAAAGCCAGTTCGTATAGTCGCGAGAGATGAGATTAGGGTAAGGAACAAGACAGTCGGATTAGTCAAGGTCCAATGGAGTGAAGATGAGAGAGACTGTACTTTGAAAATCGAGAGCAGGATTCGAGATACATATCCTGACTTGTTTCATGGTATGTTTTGCCTTTATGATTGATTCTGATAAGTGACTTATCGCAATTTCAAGGACGAAATTCTTTAAGGAAGGGAGTCTGTAATGACCCTAATTTTTATTAACATTATTTAGGACATTTAAATAGATAAATTAAATGAAATAATGTAAATGGTAAAGGGATTGAGATTTGTATAATAAAGGGGAGTCGTGCCTTGTTGAACTAATGAACTACATATAATTTAAAATGAAGTAGCCTAGGGAATTAGATAAGGGGTAAAATAGGAATAAGTCTTATTCTTATACCCTAGACCCTTACTCACTCTCATTTTACACGTTCATTTTCACAAACTAAAACTAAACAAATGGCCGCTGCCATTAAAGAAGATAAAGGGAAATATAAGCAAGAATTAAGAGGAAAAGCTTAATTAAATTCAATCCAAGATCAAATCTCAACTCCTTAACAACAAAGCTAAGGTGAATAATATTTACATTTCATATTTATGATTTTCGGTTTCTAGAATCAGATACGAATGTTTTTGCAACTATATTGCCACGTTTTGAATGATTTTAAGATATATACATGCTTGTTGATGAATTATGTTTATTCATATTGATTTTATGACATGTTTTGAATTGAAAAACCTATGAAATGACATCCAAATGCCTTGTGATTTTAATATGTGGTCCGAAATGATATTTTAGAGATGGTTTCAAGTTTTATAATTTTCTGAATTAATGTGGATTTATTATTAATATTCCAGTAAAGAAAATGGTTATTTAGGTTTAAAAATTAATTATGGTAACTATAAATATGTTTTGGGTCAGAAATTTAAATATGTTAGAAAACATATTAAAAGTGATTTATGTGAATTTTTGTAGAATTTTCCTAAGTATTATAATAAATATATAAAATTATTTAAGGTTTGGGACTTAAATGTTTTATATGTTTATAAGAGTAGAAAGGGCTATTTGCTAATGTTTTAAAATCATAATTTTTAAAATTCGACAGCACCTTTTAGAAAAGGTTTTGAAAAAGTAAAGGCAACCAATTATATGATGACAAATAAGCCGGTTAGTTGAAAAGAATTACTTTTTAAAATTAAAAATCAGATTTTTAAGGTTCCACTATCTTACCATCTTCGGCAACCACCTTTCGACTTGGTACCTCTGCCTCCAAACAGATCGAAACCAATGCACAAGGTATCAAAGACATGGTACATATTGAATTGAACACAGGCAAGAGTTATAGGGTCGAAACAGGGAGTTTCGAAGGGGTCGAAGCTTTGTTTTGTTTTCTAAAGGAAAAGTGCCTGCTTTGCTTTTGAATAAGATAGCCTTGGACTTGGTCAGCTTTCGACTGGGTCAAATTGTTTTAAAGAAAAGAGCTTCCAAAATAGGTTGCGCCCTTGTTTTAAGTAAATGCTTTCGAAGGGGTCGAGACAATTACCGGCCGCCTTTATGCCTTTCGAAGCGATGCCTTCGAAAGGATCCTTTTGTTTTAAATTTAGAGCCGCTTCTCCGATGCTTTCGAAGGATGGGTTTCGACACCATCCACTTCTTTACTTTGGAAATTGCTTTCGAAAGAGTTGCTTTCGACTTAGCAGTTTTAAGACCCTTTTTGATATTTCGAAAGTTAAAACCAAAGGTTTTGAAAGGAATGGTTTCGAAAGGTTGTTCCGCATATTTTAACTTGTGCCCATTGCTTTCGAAAGGTTTGTTGTAAGTAGTATACATTCATGCTTTCTAAAGGTATCAGGTAAAAGTTTCGAAGGGGTGGTTCCTTGGTATTTTCGAAAGGTATGTATGTATAAGGTTTCAAAGCGATGATTCTCCAATGTTTTCGAAACGTTTACCTTAGTGCTTAAATGGAAGGTTTCCAATGGTTTTGGAAGGCATATTTAAAATGTTTAAAAGAGGATGTCTAAGGTTTTATAAAGCTTTCGAAAGAGATGTTTTCAATGTTTTCGAAAGGACTATGGTCAAAGGTTTTGAAAGATATGTTTTGGCCTTTAGGCCTAAGGTTATAAAGTAAATAAGTTTACTTGTATCGAAAGGGGTACTTTCAATGGTTTCGAAAGAGATTGTTTACGGGTTTTAACAAATGTTTCGAATGTTTTCATCAACAATATTTTGAGTAAAGCATATATCATGGAAAAGAGATTTGAGTAAAGCAAATAGCATATTATCCTTGTGTAAGTATGATTTAAAGGGTTAAATCATTTTGAAAAGGTTTTCAAGGAAAATTTAAAGGGTAGTTAAAACTAAGTAAAATGACTCAGAAATTTGTATACCAGATAGGAGTGGTATAGGGTCGCACCCTATACATTAGATTTAGCCTCAAGCTAATTTAGTCCAAAATTCCAATGTGTGGGGCTTAGTCACAGGTAAGACTTAAATGATGGTTACACACAGAAAGGAATATATATGTACACAGAAGAAGGATAGGTTATTGGTAAGCCCGAAAAACCATTAGGATCAGGTGAAACTTGGAGAAGTAAGTTAAGGATAGACCGTCCAGAAGTATGTCTAACAGTTGTTAGATAATTTATTTAGTTTGTCTGGTAGGCCCGAGTCGGCCAAAGGCTAGTATTTAGCCAAACAAAACTACATTGTTTCGGACAGATGGTCCATTTATTACCTATTTTTGAGCATATATGATATTTGCTATTATTTATATAATCAGTTTGATTAACCATTTTGGCTACAGGGTTTTGATTTGCAAAAAGATCTGTTTTAATGGGATATTAGTGAGGGGAAACCCGTTCCGCTAAGTGGCGTGGTCTCACTTAATATCAATAAACCGAGATGTAATAGTGTTATTCATACCAGGCTTTATATCTGACTTGAAGTTTATGTTTTTCCCCTTAAACTCTCGGGTGCACAAACTTAATTTGAGTAGATTGAGAGTGCGGGTTTATAGGTTTAGTAGGTGGACGAATAAAGCTTTCGGAAACGAGCAGGAGGCTGATGCTAGCTATATTTAGAAGTTGTTTCATTTTATTTCCACTGTGTTGTATTAAGTCTGATATGACTATTTAGTACTCTGATCAACCAAGGCGGAATTTTCATATGTCACTCTTGGCTATTTATGTAATAATTATATTTGATATGAACCTGTGAAAACGATTTGGATTGTGTAATAGTATATGAAACATGTTATATGAAATGTAATCGGAAAAATTGTTTTTGAAATCTGTGATTTTGTTTCATATTCATGTGCTTCTGGTATTCCATTAAAATTACCGTATTTTGTTGTCGGAAGTTAATACTATAGATGACTACAGCATCTGTAGCACTTAGCTTTGGGCCTCAAGATAGGGGATGTTAGACATTCTGACTTGCTATTAGTGAGATATTAATTAATCTTCATTGAGTTGAATCGTTGAACCTGAAACGATATGATCGTTCGTGAACGATATATCCCGATCGTTCTTAGTAGCTCATCTTGTCATGCAATCATTTATACTTTTCCTCTCTTCAGTATATTGATATTCACAAAGTTTCATGTGTAATGTATTTGTAGATTTTGAGATATCGATTGATCATCATTGAATTAAGCTGTGGAATCGATACGATACAACTCATAATGTTGCATATGGATCGTACCTGATCCATCTTCAGGGAGTAGTGAGCTTTCATGCTGCTGCTTTGCTACTACTTCAGGTCATTGTACTTGTCTGATCTTTGGAATTCATGACCGTTAACCTAAAGCATCGATTCTGATGATAATTGAGTCTGTCCCATCTGATCAGTCCAGATATAGCCGGGCCAAAAGACCGGATAACATTTATGTTATCTTAAACACTCTAAATTAACATTACATATATCAACATATATAATAAATGCATATATGGATTAATTAATTAACTCGTTTAATTAATTTATTTTATTAATTTTATTGGTGAATTTTAAATTTCATAATTTATATTTAAATAGTTTCAAACATTTTGAAATTTCATTACCTTTCCAAACATTTTGAAAATTTATACTATATTATAACCTTTTATAATAACCTTGATTTTATTTTAAATTTAACTTTTAAATTTAAAATTTTATCTTAATTTTTAGAACTATTTTGAAAATTAGCCCAAAACCCAATTTAAATTGTGCATTTTTTATTAGGGGCAACCTTTGGGCTCATTTCACCTTTCAGATCAGGCAAATAAATAGGTAGGACAAGGTACTTGATTACCCAATTCCAATCCTATACATTACCTTTCTAGACATAATACTAAGTGGGCAATCTTAATTAGTTAGCCCAAACAAGACTAATTTAGACCATACAGACAATTGGGCTCTGATACCATTGTTGGAACAAGTCCAGCCCGCAGCGAAAGAAATGGGTGAATTTCAAAAATTTCTTACCATTTTGGATCTTTAATGGGCCTACGAAGTCTAAATATACTTATAGCTTTTCTAAGTTTCTTCTGAATAAAATCGATATTCTTTTTAATTTCATAATTAAAGAAGTTTTAAATTTAATTCAA
Source organism: Allium fistulosum (assembly GCA_030737815.1). Lineage (NCBI taxonomy): Eukaryota > Viridiplantae > Streptophyta > Magnoliopsida > Asparagales > Amaryllidaceae > Allium > Allium fistulosum. The sequence goes on along the minus strand of CM060908.1, from coordinate 659,308,101 downwards.
ATAAATATTTAATATGATGAATGTATCAAATACATTCATGTGTTCGAATAATAAGGACAACATATGAGCAGCATATAAAAGTATATAAATAAACATGTAAAAGATTAGGGAAAAACCTTTTATTTCTTTCGCTTAAGACAAATAAAAAATTAAGGAAAGATGGGTCATAAATGTAGAGAGAGAAACATTTCATTTCTCTCTCTCTTTAATTAGGTTAATTGACAAATTAAGATTTACTATAGAATTAATACTATATAAATAAACATGCCAATGTTGGAAAAAGAAAACTTTTATTTCTTTCTCTTAACATAAATAATTAATTAAGGAAAAATGGGGCCAAAATGTAGAGAGAGAAACTTTTCATTTTCTCTCTCTTTAATTAGGTTAATTGACAAATTAACATTTACTATAGAATTAACATGTGCCTTTGATGTCCAAATTTTATTTTTAAACATGTAAGTTATGGTAACATATCTATATATAAGTTCAACTTAAACTTATACATAATATTTTAAAACGAATTTTACTAATAGACAAATGTTGACTTAAATTAACAGAAGATAATTAATGAATAGAGGTAAACATGTATAAAGAAGGAAAGGTAGAAGACTTTCCTCCTTCCTTTACTCATTCAATCAGTGTCATTTCAATATAGTAATTAAACTCTAAAAGATATAAGCACATAAAACTAATTTTGGCTATTCTTATATTTTGAAATCTAGAATTAACAAATATAAATTAAGTTGTAATTTAGGAATAATTTTAAAATTAAAATTGTGATTTTGCATAAAAGTAAAAAAAATTAAACATTGAATTAAAAGAACACATTCACACGTATATGTAATTAATTGTAAGCTACTTTTAAAATTAAAATAACAAACAAATATGAAAAGTTTGTGATTTAGCATGTGTTAGAATTAGAAGTTAACAAAATTACACAAAAGTTCGATTATTTTTTTTATTTTACTTTCAAACAAAAGAATACATTAACAAAAAGATTCAAACAAAACACATAAACATTGTTCAATTTACAGATGAATTCAAAAGGACAACATATGTAATTTATATTAGCTGAAATAAAATAAAATGATATAAATCAATGGTTTTAAGTAGGAACGTAGGGGACAACTTAGGTACATATATATTCGCAATAAAATTTCAGATCTAAAATATAAAAACATCATGAACAACTAATTAAATGGGATATAATATGTCATAGCTCAAATGTTAAGAATATGTAAGAACTCTAATGTTAAGAATATGGACATATAATCAAAATAGAATAGAACAAAATGTATCTAGATTAAATTTATATTATAAACATATATTATTAAAGAAGATGTGACAAAAGGGAATTAGATCAAGTTAAATAAAAAAAACCTATATTCAGATGTGATATGCAAGAGATCAAATCATATGAATAAGAAGATTATACGAGTAAATAAAATGAAAATTTTACCTCAAGATTTAGCCAAAAGAACTCTCCTTGAGTGATAATCTCTCCTTAGATCTTCAAGATCCTCATCCTATACTTGCAAGAGATGAATGAACCACTTTTCTTTTCTTTTATTTGATATTTTTTTATTTTGAGTTGAAAGATTTTTGGAAATTTGATTTTTTTTTTGTTTTCTTCCATGAAAAGTTAGGAGAAGAGAAAGAATGAATTGTACGTATATAATGAATTAGACAATTTGTTTTATTTGAAAAAATGAAAACTTTCTCATTCTTTAATTAAAACTTCCTTTTATTAATTCCCTTGATTATTTCTCTCTCCAATTCTTTCTTTTCACATGATATGCCATCAAATGACATAAAATTTCCATAAACCATGTCATCAAATGACAAAATTTCAATAAATCATTACATGCAATTATCTTTAAATTACGTCGATATCGTTTATCAATGTGTGAAAATACACTGTTATAAATGCAATAAAATAATTACAAACAACTTCCAAACATCAAATAAATAATAATTAATAGTTCTCAAATATTAGTTTAATTAATTTACAACGATATATAAATTAATTAAATCATGTGGTTTTTTAGAGAATTCATCATTACGATTGCGCGACTCAAAGGTGTAAATTCAGTCAGCGATTAATATCGAATTTTCGAATATTAACATCCACACGTTACTTAGCAGGTGGTGTGACATTTTGGCTAAATTTATCGTTGACACATCTTTTGGTAAAATCCAATTTTATTTTTATAAGCGGTACCTGATAGTGACAATTATCTACACCAATTCTCTTTATCAAAACTATATCACATTAGGACTTATGGAATTTGGTGGTGGTCAAAATTCCAATATCGTCCACATTCAACTTTATAGTCCAAACACAAAGTCCTTGGTTTAATAATAACAATTATTATTAACCGAATGTCTGGCCAGAGATTTTGACTTTGAGTTGAAATTAGTTGAACGTGATACTAACCTTATATAATTGAGGAGATGAATCTCTCTTAAATAGTGTTTCACTTCCAATGCTTCCACTCCTTCTAACTATAGTCGTTCGATGGACGTTGTTAACACCAAAATTGGTCACTAACCTCGTTGAGAAAGATTGTAAAGAGATATAAGTGATGAAGATAAATTAAACAAAGAAGAATATGCTAGTTCAAATGCAGAAAGTAAGAACACCGGATTTATAGTGGTTCAGCGTAATTTCCTACGTCCACTTTGAGGTTAAACTTTATTGATCTTCTTAATTATTGATTGCAAATACAATTCGTAGATCAAATGCTTGAATGGAATTGCTAAGTAAAGAAGATGAGTCTGAAAAATGGCAGAGTCTCCCCAGTGTTCCCGAAAAAAGGTCCATTTTCACTGTGCCCCTGCCCCTCTATTTATAGACAAAGATGGGTTAGACTTCCCAGGTGGGCTTGGCAGCCGAACATCTGGGCCCAAATAGAGTGGTCGCCGTATGCCGAACCAAATAGGCCGATCACTTGGATGTCGTACCACCCTCTCTATGCCGAACGATACGCTTGCTGCGTGGGAAGAGTAGAAAGAATATCAGTCGAAGCCGAACGTGCCTCTGGCCAAACGAAGCGTTTGGCCAAACGATACCTTTGGCCGAACGAAGCTCTTAACCGAACGTTGTCTCTGGCCGAACGATGGCACTGGCCGAACGATAGCTTTAGCCGAACAATGCTTCTGGCCGAACAATGTCTCTGACCGAACGAGCACTTTAGCCGAACGATGCTTCTGGCCGAACGAGAGCTTTGGCCGAACGATGCTTCTGATCGAACGAGAGCTTTGGTCGGACGTTGCCTTTAGCCGAGTAGTGCCTTTGGCCGAACGATGGTTCTGGCTGAACGATGGCTTGTGAAGAATAATACAGCCATGCCGAGCAGTTGTACATGCTGAACGTCTTCCGATGCCGAGTGCTTACAGACGCCGAGTGCTACTGAATGCCGAGTACTCCTGGACGCCGAGTACTTCTGAACGCCGAGTTCTACTGAATGCCGAGTACTCCTGGATGCCGAGTACTACTGGACGCCGAGTACTTGCCAATGCCGAGTACTCAGTTGCCTGGTCAAATCTCCAGGAAACACTTGCCCCCCAAAGTGTATTACGTGACTGAACGTGATGCGCTTTGAATTACGTATCCTCCATGTTTTGTTTCAAATCCTTGATTAAGTCCTAATGGAGATGCCTTCTTGAGAATATCAGTGGTTACGGTGTGTGCTTAATGTGGTATAAATGCCGGACGATATGTTCGAAGCCGAACGTTCCTCATGTTCCGAGCGACACTACATTTCGAAGCCGAACGCTACGGCTTTGACTGGTTCTACCGGATATAGCCTTTTCGACTTCTACTTTCCCCTATAAAACCAGGCATCCTCCCTCTTTTCTCCTTTTACACTTTTATTTCCGTCACTCCCTAAAGACTTGCAATCCTCGCCAGTCAATCAGACTTAAAGCCTAATCAATCCTTCCTAAGCTTCGATCTTCGAACTAGGTATTGTCCCTTCTATGATTAAATAGTTTCAATACGAGACTTAGGTTTGCACGTAGCCAAGAGAGCCATGTGGAAAACTGGATATCTTTACGGTTGTATGATGTGTGGCGAGTAGGAATGGCTCGCACATTGGAGTTGTCGGACAATGCATGGTAGTTAGGCCTAGCTCCTTCATGCCGAACGAGACTGGAAGAAAAGAAAGATGGGGTGTCGAATGGCATAATCTTCACCGAGCGACCTGTTCTTGTTGTTCGGCCTAGATGGAGAAGGAGAAGAGTGGAACTGTAATCGAGGGTGGAGTGCCGAACGTTCAAGCTTGGCATAACCCTGGTTCGACGTATCTTACCATATGCCGAATAGTGAAATGGGGGGCTAAGGCGAAGGCATGAATTAGTGGGGATGCCGAACGATCACGAATGCCGAATAATATTTCAGCCGAACAATACTCGGGCCTAACAAACTTAAACGCCGAACCATGTCAAGGCCGAACACACTTAAATGCCGAACCATATTTCAGCCGAACGATATCAAGGCCGAACACTACTTAAATGCCGAACCATATCAAGGCCGAACAATACAAATGCTGAACAATCATAAGCGCCGAACAACACTTAGGCCGAACAATTCATAGGTGCCGAACAACATAAATGCCGAACCACACTTAACCGAACGATTGTGAATGCTGAAACCTATTTTGGCCGGACAAAACTTTAGCCGAACATGTCGAAAGATACTTTTCACTGAACAGGAATTAGGCCGAACACTTTATTAATTATACATTTTCTGAATCCGGAACTGTAATCACCACAAGGCGGGCTTTTTGAGACGGTCAGCGATGACGGTCTTCGAAGGCGATGATTCGTAGCTCACTTTCGTATCTTTGTAACCTTTAGATTCTCAATGCTTATACACGACTGCTTGCACTAGTTTACACACCACATGGGGGGAATACTCGCATTGTTAATTCTAACATTCAACGTTTTTCAAGTATAGTTTTCATAGGTGCTTAGACAGATTCATTATTTATTGGGGATGTCTAAAAAATCTAGCTCTGCCACTATATCTGATAGGCCTGGGCCATCATCAAGGCAAGAAATCGATGATACTTCAAATCCGTCGACTTCCCCTGCCCATAACTTAGCTCCTGATGCCCTGGAGGCGACAATTCTCTTAGACAATCCGATTGACTCACTGGCTTCGAAGATTAATGAAGTCGCACTTCGGCGAATATGCTCCATCCATGGGATCCCCTTCGCCGATGTGTTGGTCCCGTCGCGACACGATCGTCCTCACCTACCCCCAGTCGAATATACCGCCTGCAACAAGTTCATGTGCTGGATAGGCAGCGTGCCTCCATTCAATTTATTTCTTCGGGACGTGTTGCAGTACATAGACATTGCCCCATCGCAGCTGCATCCAAACGGTCACGCGTTTATATACGAGACCTACTTACTCTTCATAGCCGTCTTCTCTAGGCCTCCAACCTCTGGCGACATCAAATATATTTACATGATCAAGAAGCGGAAAGATAGCCCCTCCTTCATGTTCCTCGAGCCGTACCACAAATGCCAGATCTTAACCGGAGCATGTAGCAAATTCGCCCTGTACAAACAGGAATGGTTCTACGTGTGTTGCCCTCCTGGTTTCGCGAGGAGATGGGTTGAAGGCAGTAAGTCTCTTCCCTGAGTCATTCTTCGCGCTCGATCAGAGCTATGCTTTTTCTAACTCCTTGTTCCATCTTTTCAGGTATTAGCCCACGTCCTGAGGGCCGAGGATATTCTGAGGCCGTCGAGGCCATTAGGGCTCTTCCTGCCGAGGATCGGGACATCCGAACCATCATTTCAAATGAATCATTGTCAAGGTTCAGCTTGCTAGCCCCAGGTCGCCGGATTATCCTTCTGAAGGGCGTTTCCATTCTCAAGCCAGCATCCGGTAAAGGGAAAAAACAACCTGGATCGTCGTCACGCCACACTCCCGATGCGCACGAAGAGGGTGAGCACAAGAAGGATGAAGCTCCTAAGACTCAAGGTGAGAATGTGGGTCCCTCTTGGAATCCGGCGGTCGAAGTACACGATTTTGAAACGTCATCCTCCCCTTCGAAGGGAAAGAAGAAGTTAAAATACAGGATACGGAAGGAGAAAGTTGGCAGAACATCAAAAGTTACACTCATCCCGTCAGAGAAAGAGGCTTCCTCACAGCATATGGAAAGTTCTCTAAGGGGTCTGTCGAATCTTTCCATCCCCGATTATATACTTAATTATGGTTTTGACGATCCTGAAGCCTTCAAGTTTCCTTCGCCCGCTAGAGGCAATGCGGGAGTTCAACTCCCATCCCAGGGAGACAATACTCCGATCAGTAAAGAGAAAGGAACCGGTCCGTCGGGGGGAACACTAGGACACACACGCACATACGCACTTCATCATACACTTCAAGTTTTTTCTTATTTCCCGGATTTTTCTTAACTCGTTGTTATATTTATTCTTTGTAGGTGACATGGGGCGCTCCCACGGACTCGATCGCCTTCATGGCTCTTCCATATTTCATCATCCCGGACGGGATTCAGGTTCGGGCAGACGCATGGACAGAGATGATTACGAAGATCAAGACAACTGTCCTCGCGATTCGTCTTATCGAAAGAAGGCATATTCCCAATCTTCACAATCCCGTGATCCTCTTCCTCAGACTGAGCCGGATAGAGAGAAGCCTTCACAGAAGGGGTCCCAACCCGATGTTTCCCGAGAACAACACTCCGGTTCGTCGAGTACTATGCAAACTCGGAAGCATCGAAAAAGAGCGGAACTTTCAAAGCCTCCTCCCCCTACTCCCGCGGTTGACCCAACTGTAGCAGAGAAGATGGTCGATCTTAAGGCCAAATTCCCAAAAATCTGTTTTGATGTACTGAAATTCCCCCCAGCTATTCATCATATCCCTGGGCACGTGAAGCAGAGTGCCATTGCCTGTAACAACGACGTCTATGTTCAACATGACGCGTTTGTACACTTGGTCGAAAAAATCTCGGAAGTATCTGTTGAGCGACAATATGAAATTGATCGTTTGAAATTGGAAGTTGGTTGTGACAAGAACATCATCAAGCATCAAGATGAAGAGCTCGCTTCGTATAAGTCGAAGCTTGAAGCCGCGGAGCAAAGCGCAAAAGATACTGCCGAGGCCGTCACTCGTTTGGAGATGACCCATAAGAAGGAACTCGACGAAGCGGTTCAGCGCAGCGGAGCCCTTGCCTTAGAAAAAGATTCTATCCAAAAAGAAAGGGACGCGCTGGCCATACAAGTCAAAGAGTTGAAAGAATTACTCTCTAAGGAGAAAGAGGACAAAGTAGCTGCTCAAGAAGAGTCTCAACGATATTGCGATGAAATCGTTGCCACACGGCTCTTGAAAACGAAGCTTGATGATGAACTCGCGGGAGTTGAAAAAATGAAAGACGAAGCCCATGAGGAGGGCAAAAGAAAAGCTTTGGAGGAGATTGACTCTCGCCTCGAGGCGGCTGCTGAGGCGAGTAGGGAAGAGGTCTAGTGCATGTTTGACCCGCTGATTGCCGAGTATGGCGCCCGCGTCCTTATGCATCGCGACTTGACATTCCTAGGTGATGGCTATCTCGAATCCCTAGCTGAGGCCTGGGAAACTTTAGTGAAGATTAGAAAGATCGAGTCGGGCTCTGAAGAAGTCGATGAGGATGCTCTGTTGAAGGAATTTCTTAGAGGGAATGAGCCAGCATACTTATCTGCAGCTTTGGCGCTTTACCGCAAAGGCTCTCCCCTGCCAAAAGAGAAAAATGATGAAGCTAGTCCATCTAGGGTTAAGACTACGGCTCCTCATATTGCTGCTCCTCCCACTGCTCAACCGGCTGGTCGGTCGACACTTGACCCATTCGAGCAGCATGCCGGCTACGACCCTGAAGATCCCGGGCTCGGCGTTCATGTGCTATCTCCTATTCTGGAGGGTGAAACTCCACGCGCAACTGATAGCCAGCCAGAACCTGGTAGGAAACTCTTCTTTTTTAGGAGTTAAAAGATTTGTCACTTTCCAGTAGCGGTTATTCATCCTAATGTTCGTTCTTTGTGTTTTCATGCAGGCTGCTCTGACTCCGAGCCAACTCCGAGGAGCGACGACGCCAAGGAGGAGGCAGAGAAAACAAGAGACGTTGCTCATGCGGGAGTAACTCCTGGCCCTAACGCTCAAGTGATCGGGGCGCTAGACGATGATAAGCTTGACACCTCATCTCCTGCCGAAGGGAGTGATGAAATCGAAATCACTGGCGCCTCTGAACATACCTCGAAGATGAGCATGAAAGAGCGTCTCGCCGAAGAGGAGAAGAAAAAAGTCGAGGTCAAAGTTGAGCCTGAAATACTGGAACTCACCGACCCGCGGAACAGACCTTTGAAGATCATCCTCCCAGGCAGGTCCAAACCACTAGATGTTCCTTCTCCTACTCCTGACTTCGCTTCTTTAGCAAGCAAGAAATCCAAGAAGAAGCGTGAGGGAGAGGAGTCATTGGAAAAGACAAAAGAAGACAAGAAGAAGAAACCGAAGAAATAATCGCTATACTCGTTCAACGAGTTTTTCTTTGCTTAAGTCTTGTAACAACTTTTATCTTTTGTCTCCGTAGTTTGTATAGGTAGGTTCTTGACTCCAAGTTTTGAAGGGATAACTGTGTAACCTCATTTTGGACTATTAAATAAATTTTAGTTCCTTAGTCGTTTGAACGACTCTCTTACTTTTTTAGCTTTCTGAATAACTACGGTCAAAACTCAAGCACTTATGAGTTGTATATTTCCCAGTCCATTCTCGCGTTGTTCGAACATTCTTCGGAGTGGCATACTCCTTGTTCTATATTTCTTGAGTACTTAGAATTTTTTTCTAAATTCGCATTCTGGGGACTTAGAGTACTCCGGTCCACACTCTGGGGACTCAGAGATTGAGATCGTTTATACTCTAGTTCGCGCTCTGGGGACTTAGAGTACTCCGGTCCGCACTATGGGGACTCGGAGATTGAAATCGATTATACTCTAGTCCGCGCTTCGGGGACTTAGAGTACTCCGGTCCGCGCTCTGGGGACTCGGAGATTGAAATCGTTTATACTCTAGTCCGCGCTCCAGGGACTTAGAGTACTCCGGTCCGCGCTCAGGGGACTCGGAGATTGAAATCATTTATACTCTAGTCCGTGCTCCGGGGACTTAGAGTACTTCGGTCCACACTCTGGGGACTCGGAGATTGAAATCGTTTATACTCTAGTCCGCGCTCCGAAGACTTAGAGTACTCCGGTCCGCGCTCTGGGGACTCAGAGATTGAAATCGTTTATACTCTAGTCCGCGCTCCGGGGACATAGAGTACTTCGGTCCGCGCTCAGGGGACTCGGAGATTGAAATCATTTATACTCTAGTCCGCGCTCCGGGGACTTAGAGTACTCCGGTCCGCACTCTGGGGACTCGGAGATTGAAATCGTTTATACTCTAGTCCGCACTCCGGGGACTTAGAGTACTCCGGTCCGCGCTCTGGGGACTCGGAGATTGAAATCGTTTATACTCAAGTCCGCGCTCTGGGGACTTATAGTACTCCGGTCCGCGCTCAGGGGACTCGGAGATTGAAATCGTTTATACGAGTTTGCACATCATACAGAACAATGTAGCTCTAGTAATTCATCACCCGATTATGAGATATAGAAACGTTAGTAATTCATGAAAAATACGGCTTCAAGCCTTTATTAATGAAAAACAACTAAACCGCCTGATTACATGGCTGAAAGGAAAATAAGTTACGACTGAATGAAAACATACAGGAAATAACTGTGCCTAAAACAGGAAAGAAACATACTAAATGTAATAACGTCGCAAATGTTCACTGTTCCATGCTCGGGGGAGTGTCACGCCATCAACGGTCGCTAGCTTGAATGTTCCCTCTCCAAGCTTCCGTTCAATGACGTACGGACCTTCCCAGTTGGGATTCATATGTGACGGTACCGGGAAAACTCGTTTCAAAACGAGATCACCCACATCAAAAATCCTTGGGCGGACTCTGCCGTCGTAGTAATGCTTGACTCGGTGCCTATGCGCTGCCGCCCTTAATTCGGCCTCTTCATGTTTTTCATCGATGCAGTCCAGCGATTCCAACAAGAGGTCCTGATTCGTCTTGGGATCATAGTATGTCACTCGGTGCGATGGAACTTCAAGTTCCACGGGTATAACGGCTTCTGAGCCGTATGCCAAGGCAAATGGAGTGTGGCCGGTAGCGGACTTGTGGGTAGTTCTATAAGCCCATAATGCTGTCGGGAGTTCATCTACCCACTTGCCTCCGACCTTCTCCAAACGCTTCTTCAGTATGGACTTGATTATTTTGTTAACGGCCTCGACTTGTCCGTTAGCTTTTGGGTGTGCAACGACGGCGAACTTCTTCTTAATGCCATACTTTAAACAGAACTCTTTGAACTCTCTGCTTTCAAATTGCGTCCCGTTGTCCGTTATGATGGTGCGAGGGAGGCCAAAGCGGCATATAATGTTTCGTACAACGAAGTTAATGACCTTCTTAGAGGTGATTGTGGCCAAAGGTTCTGCCTCAGGCCATTTTGTGAAATAGTCGATTGCAACTATCGCGTATTTCGCACCACCTTTGGATATAGGCAAAGAGCCGATTATGTCGATTCCCCAGATTGCAAATGGCCAGGGACTAACCATTTGTGTGAGTTCTGTTGATGGAGTCCTCGGGATTTTCGCATATCTTTGACACTTGTCACATTTCCTTGCGTAGTCTGCAGCGTCCCGATTTACGGTTGGCTAGTAATATCCATAGTGGAGGATCTTTTTTGCTAGCGTTTGCCCCCCAGTATGGTCACCATATTCTCCTTCGTGTACCTCCTTCAAGACCCGTTTTGTCTCATCATGTGCGATGCATCGTAATAAGGGGACCGAGAACCCCTTTCGATACATTAGTCCATCCTGCATCACATATCGCGCGGCCTTTCGAATTACCTGCCGTCTTTCACTCCTTTTTTCTGGTAAAACCCCGGTTGTTAGGTATAGTTTGAACGGGGTTATCCACGATTCCCTCTCGATTCCTGTTTCCAACATAGAATCAACTTTCATTGCGTCTATGCTTGGAGCACGCAAGGCCTCAACAGGAAACAATCCCATTTGCTGAGCATCGCCAGTGCTTGCGAATTTCGCCAATGAGTCGGCTTCTTTGTTCTGTTCACGCGGGACATGCGAAATATCATAACGCTCAAGGTTTGACAGCGGTTCTTGAACCAGAACAAGGTACGGAGCAAGCTTCTGTCCCTTTGCTTGATAATCTCCTCGCACTTGGTAGACCACCAACTGTGAGTCACAAAAGATTTCAACTGATTTTACCCCGAGTTCTCCAATGAGTTTTAAGCCAGCAATCAGTGCTTCATATTCTGCTTCGTTATTTGTAGCCGGTAAATCGAGCTTCAGAGCGTAACAAACCGATCGATTTTCCGGAGTTACAGGAACTACGCCAGCGCTAGAGCAACGATCGTTTGATTCCCCATCGGTGTACAATTTCCATCGAACATGGGGAATGACATCGTGATTATCTAGTTCGTCGGGTACAGTAAACTCAGCGATGAAATCTGCTAATGCTTGCCCTTGTATGGCTCTTCGAGGCAAGTAGGCGATATCGAACTGGCTCAACTCGATGTTCCATTTTAACAATCTTCCAGAAGTTTCTAGTCGTTGGAGTACCTGCCGTAGGGGCTGATCGGTATAAACATTGATTGAGTGTGCTTGAAAGTATGGGCGCAGCTTACGTGATGCAATCACCAAGCAATAGGCCAATTTCTCGATTTTAAGGTAATTTCTTTCTGCCCCCGTTAAACGCTTGCTAACGTAATACACCGGCTTTTGGATTCGGTCCTCCTCGCGAACCAAAGCCGCACTTATAGCATGTGGGGATACGGCCAAGTACACGTACAGCATCTCATGGTCTACTGGTTTTAACAGCACTGGTGGACTCTCCAGATGCCTCACCAGATCCTGGAATGCTTCCTCACAATCAGATGTCCACTCGAAATTCCTCTTCCCTTTCTTTATTATATCAAAGAAAGGGACTGGATATGAATCGACTCATCGCAGCTACTTTTCCATTCAAGCTCTGTACCTGTTTTATAGTCCTAGGCACTTGCACATCTCGAATAGCTTGAATCTTTTTTGGGTTAGCTTCAATTCCCCTAGCATTGACGATGAATCCCAAAAACTTCCCCGACGCAACGCCGAAGGAACACTTCAGAAGGTTGATCTTCATCCCATAATATCTGAGTATGTCGAACATCTCAGCCAGGTCTCGAATGTGGTCGTTTGACTATCGTGACTTCATGAGCATGTCATCCACATAGACTTCCATCGTTCTACCAAGCTGGTCTTTGAACATTCGATTCACCAAACGATGATAAGTCGCTCCTGCATTTTTCAATCCGAATGGCATTACTACATAGCAATATAGCCCGACATCTATGACGAAGCTGGTGTGTTCTTGGTCCAGAATATGCATCGGGATTTGATTGTAACCCGAGTATGCATCCATGAATGATAACAGCTCGTGTCCTGCAGTGGAGTCGACCAACTAATCAATCCTAGGCAACGGGAAATTGTCCTTGGGGCACGGTTTGTTCAAGTCGGAATAATCTACGCAAGTTCTCCATTTCCCATTCGCCTTTTTCACCAGCACGGGATTCGATACCCATTCAGGGTAGAGGGCGTCGTGGACAAACCCATTGGCTTTGAGTTTGTCCACTTCCTCTCTGAGAGCAACGGACCTCTCTGGGTCCATTCCTCTCCTTTTTTGTTTGACTAGGATGTATTTCGGGTGTATGTTCAACATATGACTCGTAATGGCGGGAGAAATCCCGCACATATCAGAATGCACCCAGGCGAAAACATCAAGATTTGCCCGGAGGAAATCACTAAGGTCTTCAGTCATTGCGGGGCCGAGTTGTGATCCGATCTTCAACACTCGCGATGGGTCGTCTCGGCTGACTGAAATGTCAACTGTTAATTCAGTCGGCGCTGCCTTTTCTTCCCTGGGTTTCTCATCGTCATCTCTCGGATCTATGTCTCTGAAGATCCGAGAATTATGCCCGAGCCAGGGCTCGCGCACTACTTGTCAATTATTATTATTAAGGATGCGGACAGGAATGTCCGCAACCTTTCCTTTCTCCCTCCGATGGGACTCTCTGAGCTCTACCACATAACATGTACGATCGGTTGCCTGGTCGCCATGAACAACTCCTACTCCTTTGTCAGTTGGGAATTTCAAAGTCAAGCACCACGGGGCTAATGCTGCCCTAAACTCAGCCAGGGCCGGTCGGCCCAGGAATACATTATACAGAGAATCCACATCCAAAACTACGAAGGGTAAGATTCGCACCCTCCGATGTTCGCCTTGTCCCAGTTCAACCGGTAACTCAACATAACCCACCGCATCGGTCGCTGCACCATTAAAGCCATGTATACGAGCCTTGGACGGCTTCAAGTCCTTTGTTTCCATTTTCATCTGGTCATAAGCCTTCTCGAAGATGATGTTGACAGAACTTCCACAATCAATCAAAATTCTTTTCACACATGCCGGTCCGATCGTTGCAAATATGACCATCGGGTCGATGGTTCGAGCCTCCACTTGGTCAGCAACTCTGTTTCTGAACACTATATCGTCTGTCATTACGCGCTGCTGCTTAGCAGGGGTCCCATCCTCCGTGTTCGAACAACATTCGAAATCTGCATGCTTCAGGGCATTAGCATACCGCTCCATCTCCTGCCAATTCTTATCCGCGGGGTGAGGCCCGCCGATGATCGTGTTTATGACTAGCCTACCCACGGTCTGGGTAGGTTCATCGGGATGACGCGGAGCTGGAGCACGACCTGGGTTGGATGTTCCCTGTCCTCCTTCCTGAGGATCCTTCACAAATTCCTGCAACTTTTTCTGCCTGATCAACTTCTTTATAGCGTCGTGTAGGTGTCTGCACTCTTCCGTATTGTGCCCATAAGTCTCATGGAAGCGGCAATATTTATCGGTCCGCTTCTGTTCCTCGGTTGACTCTTTTGGACGTGGCTTTCTGTATTGAAGAGTATTGCAGGTTGATAGGTAAATGTTCTCAAGAGACGCATTCAGCGGGGTATACTCGTTGTAGCTTAGAATTCTTGGTTTCCACTTCCCCGCTTCTCTCTTCTTCCCTTGATTTCTTCCTCCGGACTCCTTAGGCTGCCCAAGCTTGTTCTGAACATTGACTTGGATCTTTCCCGAGTTGTCTCCAGACTGCTTCACAGCAACGTTGCTTTTCACGGACTCCTGGACAGGTCCTGGTGCCTTATCTCGCCTTACCCACCTAGCTTCCACTCTTCTTATGAACTGGTGTGCCTTTGAGTAGAAACGCTCTAGCGTAGTCGGAGGTTTTCCTTCCAACCAGTCTCCAAATTCAAATTCCAGATCCACACCTCGCATCACGGCCATTAGAATTACATGATCATTGGGATTACTGACTTCAGTTGCCGCAACATGGAATCTTTGTAAGTATTCCTTCAATGACTCCCCAGGATTTTGGATTACACTTGACAGAGACATCACGTCCTTTGGACGAGTAGTGTGTACCCTGAACTGCTCAATAAACTTCTTCGCCAACTCCTCGAAACTGGATACGGACCGCGGAGGAAGTCGGGTGAACCACATTATAGCGATCCCGGATAGAGTAATTGGGAAGCATCTACACTTGGTTGCATCATTTGCTCTAGCTGAATCCATCATCCACTCGTACCTCATGACATGCTATCTAGGATCAGTCTTTCCCTCATAAGCAGGGATAGTTGGCATACTAAACTTTCTGGGGTATGTTGCCTGTAGGACAATGTCTGTGAATGGAGTATGACTTCTTGACACTCCCCAATCGTCATCTGATAAGCCTTGATTCTCTTTCATTAATTGCCTGATCATGGCTGTCAGGTCTGGTGTTTGTATAGAAGGTTGAAGGTTAGAGTCTGTTCTACGTGATTGTCCATGCTGATGCCTCCTCTCCTGGCAATCTGCCAAACGTGCATCTTGAGGTTCGACATCATGAACGTTTTGATTATCATGGCCTCCAGTCTCTGTTTGCACTCCAGCTCCTAAGTTTCCGGCTCCAACTTGGTCACGGTCTCCAGCTGTTCGAACAGCAGCGTCTGCTTGAGCAGTCTCAGTCTTACGACGTCTACGCCTGGGAGGTTCATCAGAGGAAGTTGAGTTGTCGGATGAGGAATAAGGAGCGGGATTGCCTCCAGCATTCTGTTGCTGTTGTTGAGTGAGTTGTGCCATCAGGTTGGCGTTAGCTTGCATCTGATCTCCTAGTTGTCTCCTGCTTTCCCTAAGTTCTCTCATCAAGTCATTGAACTCTATCCTGGTGACAACTGGCATTTTGTCCTGGGCGGTAGTCCCTATGCCTGGATTCGCTTGCTGATTGCTAGGTCCTACTTGCTGCACGCTAGCAGTCTCATGGGCGTCCGCATTATGAGAAGCTGACCTGGTACGTGGTCTTGCCATTATAGAGTTATTAGTATGAACTCTGAGTAGAATCAACGAACGTCCTATCATTGAGTCGGATCTTCCTTGGGGGATTTGTTCAATCCAGTAGCTTCAAAGCAGATCCTTGATGTTTGAGAATTCAATTCTCAGTGAAAGCACCAAAGTGTTAGCACCAAAATTGGTCACTAACCTCGTTGAGAAAGATTGTGAAGAGATATAAGTGATGAAGGTAAATTAAACAAAGAAGAATATGCTAGTTCAAATGCAGAAAGTAAGAACAACGGATTTATAGTGGTTCAGCGTAATTGCCTACGTCCACTTTGAGGTTAAACTTTATTGATCTTCTTAATGATTGATTACAAATACAATTCGTAGATCAAATGCTTGAATGGAATTGCTAAGTAAAGAAGATGAGTCTGAAAAATGGCAGAGTCTCCCCAGTGTTCCCGAAAAAAGGTCCCTTTTCATTGTGCCCCAGCCCCTCTATTTATAGACAAAGATGGGTTGGACTTCCTAGGTGGGCTCGGCAGCCGAACATCTTGGCCCAAATAGAGTGATCGCCGTATGCCGAACCAAATAGGCCGATCACTTGGATGACGAACCACCCTCTCTATGTCGAACGATACGCTTGCTGCGTGGGAAGAGTAGAACGAATATCAATCGAAGCCGAACGTGCCTCTAGCCAAACGAAGCGTCTGGCCAAACAATACCTTTGGCCGAACGAAGCTCTTAACCGAACGTTGTCTCTGGCCGAACGATGGCACTGGCCGAACGATAGCTTTAGCTGAACAATGCTTCTGGCCGAACAATGTCTCTGGCCGAACGAGAGCTTTGGCCGAACGATGCTTCTGGCCGAACGAGAGCTTTGGCCGAACGATGGTTCTGGCCGAACGAGAGCTTTGGCCGGACGTTGCCTTTAGCCGAGTAGTGCCTTTGGTCGAACGATGGTTCTGGCCGAACAATGGCTTGTGACAAATAATACAGCCATGCCGAGCAGTTGTACATGCCGAACGTCTGCCGATGCCGAGTGCTTACAGACGTCGAGTGCTACTGAATGCCGAGTACTCCTGGACGCCGAGTACTCCTGAACGCCGAGTGCTACTGAATGTCGAGTACTCCTGGACGCCGAGTACTTGCCACTGCCGAGTACTCAGTTGCCTGGTCAAATCTCCAATAAACAGACGTCGTGCCATAATTTAACTATAACCAAAGCGGAGCTTCCACATTGAAGATTAAAAGTATTTTCAAGTCGAGAGAACTGTATAGATTAGTCACGTTGATATTCTCTACTTGAACTTAGTTCTATTAATCAATTGAAAACTATCAAGCAAGTCGTTCCATAGTTATCCAATAATTATCAGTACGTAACCCCTTGGTGCCTCTAGTAGTCATGAGTAATACACTACCCAACATTTGGAGAGCTTTGCGTACTCCTATCTCAACAGATGTATCAATATCTAGTCTCGATACATCTTGGCTGGGAATATTTAAAATTGTATATTTATTTTCATTGTGATAAATTACTCATGGTTACAACACTTTGTAACTACAATCACAAAAAATACCATTTATGAATTTTCTATTAAATATACTTTTGATTAATTTATAGCATAGCACATTATACGCAGTATATAATAGAAAGAAAACACCTTTTAGTTTGAACAAGATTGGTTATAAAGTTAGATATATGTAACAAATTAAATCATTACCCTATGGCATACCCCTAACTCTATGACTTCAAACCTTTGAAATTTAAGCTTGTTAATCAACAATGCCATAAATCAAATGAATCAAGAACATAAGTATATTAATTCATTTTATTGATACTCAAACTAAACATCCCATTGCGAACATATCCCTTTCCAACAAATTCCTCCTTTTGACAATATGAGATAGTTACCATCAAGGACACATTTTACACCTGTACTATGAAGAAGACTTGCCGAGACAAGGTTCTTTCTAATCTCTAGAACATGTAAAATGCTCACAAGAACAACTTTCTATCCGGATGTAAATTCTAATTCGACAATTGACGTATTAGGGTTGCCCATAAGCACTTTGTTGTCATTGGAAAATTTCTCAAAGAACTTGAACATGGATTGGTTGTCGTAGACGTGTATAGTAGCACAAGGTTCATACCACTAGTCGGTATCCTTGGCGTTATCAACCAAGTTTAACTCTATCACAATATCATTGTTTAACTTTGATATCATTGCAACAATCTCAGTCTCATCATGTTGAACCATGTTTACTTTGTATGTAGAGTATCGATTCTACTTTCCCTGGTTAGAGGTTTGTCTATGTTCCTTCTTTTACTTCTTAAAGAATCTACTATCTCTCTTGAATTGCCCTGCCTTTCCACAAAAATAACATTTTTTCCTTTCTTGTTGATTTTGTTCGGGTTGTAGTTTCTCATTCGCTTTCATGTTTCCTTATGCCTGTTATGGTTAATAAACACTGTATTTATTTTAGAATTTGATTTAGAAAATTTCTTTTCATGGATTTTGATTTCTTCTTCAATACGAAGATGCTTTTAAATCCTTTCTATAGGGGAACCCTTGGTTACTACATAAGTTTCTTTATGTAATCACTTCATGTTTGAGGGAGATTAGCCATGATAGCCCTAACTTGTAATGCTTCAAGAAAGATAATCTTGACATCTTTTAGTTTATTAAAGATATCCTGTAACTCAAGAACTTGATCCAGTGATGAAGTGTTGTTAAGCGTCCTAAATTCAAAAAATCCGTAAATTAAGAACTTATCTGCACCTTTCTTTTCGTTATTGTACTTGGCCTATAAAGCTTTCTATGTTTCTCTTGACGACTTAACGGAAGTGAAGAGATAGTATAATTGGTCAAATAAAGCGTTAAGGATGTGACCCCTTTATACCACTTCATCTTCTTGATGTTTCTTTCATTTTGCTACAAATTGGTGTATTTTCAACAGGAACATGATTTTTGTCTTTCCAACGAGTGTTGTTTGTGCCATCAAATCGATCAAGCTTGGTGAATTCCTAGTTCATTATCTTGTAGGTTGATTCCGACATAGCCATAATAATTCCTTAAGATTATTGGAAATCATTTGGAATGAAGACCTAGGAATAACTATCATCGAGGCACGTTGTGATAATCTTTCCTTAAGGAGTTATTCACCCCACTGCAAACAAGACTGCTTAGGGAATGATGGCGAAATTCCTCCAAATACAAAAAATAGCAGTTCACACAGCAACTACTTTCTTCACGAACGAATTTGCAACATTACAAAAGAAAAAACAAAGAATTTATTGGTTTTTTTTGGAGGAAGACAATTATACTTTTCTACCTAAACTTACTGTGCTTAAAGCACGAAATGACACCATGGAGGGATGTAACTGTCATATAACTATCACTTTATGAAAAGATGTGTATGTTTATTTGAAACTGAAAACCATATAACTATTTGGCAATAGTCAAATCCATTCAATTTCATTCACGTACGTGCCCATGTGCCCCAAGTTCCTAAGTGCCCATCTTTAGCTTATTAATTTTTATTTTATAGGCCCAAGCCCACATGCACCCGTTGCTTAAGCATAATTATTTTCATTCCACATTAACTCTATTAACTGGACCCTTTATATATTGGAATAGTTGTCGATGTTTTGGTGATGTGGGACAAATTAATATTTCAATCTTTCTAATAACCCCCCACTAGATTATAATATTATTCATTAATGCATACAAGAAAATACCTTTTGGCTTAAACTTTCTTCTTAGTTTAAATATTTAGGTTCCAACAGAATGTTTCGTTGTGAATACTTAAACCAAAAATTATATGCGATGGTATATGAACATCATGCTCTAGTAAAATGCCATAACCGTAGATTGGTTATTCATTTCCCTCTGATTTTCATGAACATAATAAAGTTATATCTAAACTTTATTGAAACATTGTTCTTATGTTCATATAGGTATCCATTCTTTTCTGTCCTCGCTACTATGAACCAAAGGCCACCACAAAATGTAACAATATAAATATTAACACTTAACTTTTATATGTAATAACCCACACCTTAATGGGCCCCAATTTCGAATAAATCGAAAACCACAGTCCATTGGGGTACTAGTAATAAACATAAGTATATCAACGAGCTATCTATACGAACTCACAATGGAATAGTAAAATATAATAAATAATATATACAGACTAAGGCTGCTACCTTGAAACCAATATTATTTCTTAGATGTCTAGTTGCATTGTCACTGCAAAGCATGAATGAGAACATTTGTCCAATTACCGTTCCCATCTTGTACCAGTATCATCTCTCTCTAGGTCTATCCTACAGTTTGCAAAGGAGGGGATCAAAACGACATCCTAGTGACTAGTAAATAATAAACTTTATCCATAACACTAGTTTATAGCGATTGACCTCCATTTAAGTTTTATGTCGATTATCCAAGAATTAGTCATTTAATTCCTTATGTGTGTATGATATATCCAACCTACTTTGAGGTACAAGTATCTGTATGCATAATCTACTTAGAGGTATAAGTATCTATATACATAACTTACTCCGAGGTATAAGTATTTATATGTAAGAACCTCATTGTTTGATATTTTGATAGTGATAATTACACAAGGAATATTTCTATATATTCTAACTTTCAAGGGAAATATATCGACCAATTAAGAGATACAATGAAGAAGCCAAGACGACGATGACAAACAAAGTTGTATTAGTCATAGGGGTTTGTGTCTAGAAGTATATGATTGATAAAATCTCTTTAAAGTGGTATACACATGCATACACAAATCATCAAAGTTGCATTTCTATTTTTTTTTAAACATAAAAGAAGGATTACACGGTTTCAGTCGACTAAAACTCTTAAACCAGTTGACTAAAACAATATCAGCCGACTGGTCATAACCACTTAGTCGACCGATATCATGTACATTATATTTTTTATAAACATAAGGTAACCAGTCGACTAAACTACACAAACATTCGATTGGTTGGACAGTTTCAATCAATTAAATAAAGGCAAAAATGAACTGTTTCTATTCTGTTTGAAAAGTCATGTTTTCGACTTTAATCAGTTGGCTACTGGCACTCCACCAGTCGACAAGTTACACGCAACTGCTATATTTTTTAATTTTCCGAAGAGTTCTTCTTCAATGAAGAGCCACTTCCTTCCATGAAGAGTTGCAACTGTATCAAATGGCTGCTACTTCTCATGAACACATGCAACTCTTCAAACATTATAAATAGCACTTTGATTCAAGATTCTAATAACTAATTTCTTGACTTTACTCTCTAATTCTCTTTAAAGTTTGCTCTTGCATTCAAAGGCTTATATTGCAATTTCTGATCACTTGTATATTCAACTTATATCGTTTAAGTGGTCATCCTCTTCCATTCTTCCATATATACATGATATACCACTTACGAAGAAGAGTATAGGAAGGTTGTATTATATCGACTCATCTGTGTTATTTAGAGCACATGAAGTCAGTTGTTTACTACTTTTGTAGTTGAAATCCTATTGGAGATCTTCAGGCACGAAGTCCTGTTTAACTGTTCAAGCGGTTCCGATACATATTCCTCCGGCTTAAGTGAGGACAATTGTTTAAATCTAGAAGGAGTCTAAGACTGGACGTAGGATGGGAAGTCCAAAACAATATAAAAGTCTCTAGTGCACTTTACTTTAGAGCATTTTTTATTTCCATTGTTATTATATACAAGTTTTAATTTAATAGAACGATTCATATTACTCAATCCTTAGCGATTTTCACTATATGTGTGTATAGGTGTGTCACTGTACTTCCTAAAAGAAAACCCCTTCGCAACTTAATCGATGGTCAACCCGCCCGAAGGCCGATGACTCCTAGACATGGCCTTATAATTTAACTAGCTATATTACTACCGCATCTCAAAGACTTATCTAAGGGTTAAATAGCTCTGATACCAAATGTATAAACTTTGTTATGGTTGATTAAATTTTGTTACTACTTTTTTAAAAGTTTGTAGACAATATCATATTTGGTTCTACAAATGAAAAATATGATAAATGAATTTGAGATATCTCATATGGTAGAACTTTCATATTTTTTTGGTTTACAAATCAAACGTTAAAAATGGCATTTTCATTAATCAAGAAAATTATTGTAACAATCTACTACTAGTAAACCGATACCAATGAGCACTACCGTTCATCTAGATAAAGATGAAAACGGTAAGAATATGGGTCAAAATTATATAAAGGTATGATCGATTCATTGTTATATCTTACTACAAATCGTCCCGACATTATGTTGAGCAATTGATTGTATGCATATTTTCAAGCAAATCCCAAAGAATCACACTTATGAGCAGTAAAACGAATTTTGCATTATTTAACCAATACTAGAGACCACAGACTCTTTTACCTGAAGGAATGTTCTTTTGAATTTGTATCACATAACGATGCTGACGTCGGAGGATGTCGGATGGACAGAAAGAGTACGAGTTATACATGTCATTCCATCAGACAATCTCTAGTATCATAGTTTAGTAAGAAACAAAATTGAGTTTCACTTTCAACATATGAAGCGGAATATATTTCTGCTGCTTTAGCATGTGCTCAAGTAATATACATGCAACAAACACTTCAAGATTTCAGAATATTTTAAAAAATATTAAATACTTTGTGATAACACAAGCGCTATAAACTTATCTACAAATCCAATAAACCATTCTCATGCAAAACATATAGACATTCGTCATCACATTTTACGAGACAATAAAGAAAAGGAAATTATATCACTAGAATTCGCAAACTTTCAAAAATCAAATTGTTGACATCTTTATAAAACCGTTAAATGAAAATACATTCATTAAGATACGTAGAGAGCTTGGAATTTGTTCATTAAATTAAAAATTATATATATATATATGAGTTACTTTACTAAAATAAAATGATAGTCTATTTTTTTCTGTATAAAAATATGAGGAACAAATATAATTATCTATTTTTCTATAGTTAAATTCAATTTTTAACTTAAAACTAAAAATAACATTCAAAACTCCTGGTAAAGGAACTTCAACCATATACATACAATTCTATTTTTTTCACCTAAACATAAATATAACCCTATAGCCTTGATAATTGAAAACAAAAGAAACAAATAGTTTTCAATCAACATTTGTTTAACGTTTTAAGAAAAATGTGTGATCCTCTAAAATTGAGGAGAGCACACATGTAAATATGTACATATTACAGAAGACAAGGTGCTACCAACATGCTAGCAGGCAGCTAATTATAGTACAAATACAAAGAAAATAACTAAAGTACCCCTAGAATGAGCTCCGGCAAGGTCACCGCCCGTTACACCCCAATGTCAACCTCCGACAAGGCCACCGCCCGATATTGAGGTGTTAGAAGTACCTAAAAAAACAATGGAGCATCTCAGCGCCAGTAATACTAGAAGCCAGCTCCATCTAAGAAGGAAACTCCACGTTGCAGACTCAGAAGAAATGATAATGTGAATGATCTAGAATGGAAAGTGCCACTCCGTAGACTCGAAAGAACTGGAGAGAGCACCTCGTTGAAAAGTGAATCATCCAGAGAGTAGAATGCCATAATGAAGCTGTAGAAGAACTAAGAAGAACTCCTCCTTGAAAACAGCAATCCTGCCATCAGCAATCCTATGAACCTGCAAAAAGAATCTAACACCATTTCTGGCCAAAACCTATATCTGTAAAAAGAACTAAAAAATTATAAGAATAATACACATATGTGTACATAAATGAAATTTATATACATATATATGTATTAATAAAATAAAAGTAAAGAAACAAAAGCTAAGATAATAGGACAGAATACAGGAAAATTTTAAAAATAGAGTAAAAAGAATCCATGCTCAAAAGAAGTTAAAAATCTATAAACTAAAACAAAAACAAACTAAAACTAAAACAGATCAAAGCTTATCCTTATTGTCCTTTAATCAAAAGGATATTATGATAAACAATGAAATCATCATTTAGGATTTGAGATCCAATTAAAACAAAATGAAGAAATTATAAAAATCAATTTGTTAAAATGACTATTATTATTAAAGATTCTCTGATTTCTCTCGAACCAAATATACCAACAAATTATAATGAATAAAGTGTCAAGAAAAAGTCTATTTTCCATTCTAAACTTAAATCTAAAATTAATCCAGTGATAACAATCAGAAATTTTAGTTGTGAGACTAAAGTTAAAGATTTTGAGAGTATTATTCAGTATGTAGTAAGTATCAATGCAATCATAGTATGCATGTTTAATATCTTCAAAATGCATGTTATAAAAATAACATTTATTATCAATTTGCATATTTTTTTCTTTTTAAAAATTCTATAGTATTTAGTTTTCCATGCATGATTAACCACATATGAATTTTAGATTTAGGAGGAGCATTTGTTTTCCAATTAAATTTAAAAGAGTTATTAGATACACGAGAGAAGTTAAGAAATTTATAAAAAGAATTAGACTTATATTTCTTACTCTTATCCCATTCCCAACTAATATTATCATTTTCCTTATTGATATTATAAAGATTCAATCTAGCATAAAGTACATAAAGTTGCCTAAGAGTGGTACTACTAAAATTCTATTAAAACTAAAATTCCAAGGAGGGTCACTTTCGGGAGAAAAAACATCCATAATTAAAGCATTCTTAAAGTTACAAATTTCGTAAAGGTTTTTAAATTCTATCCTAAGAGGGATAACAGAAATCCAACGGTCATACCAAAAAGAAGTACTATTTCCTGAATGGATTATTGTATTAATACCTAGGTTAAACATCTCATGACATTTTAAAATTGATTTTCAAAAATTAGACAATTTACTTATAACTGTAGGAGTAATTTGATGTAAATTATTACTACCATTATAGTAATATTTAGAAATGATTTCTTTCCAAATAGAATTATCATTAATATCTTTAAATTTCCATAACCATTTTGCTAACAAAGATAAATTCATATTACACAAATTAATGACTCCTAAACCACCTTCCTTTTTGGATTTACAAACAGTTTCTCAATTAACTAAACATTTAGTACTGTTGTTAGAGTTTTCCCCACTCCATAAGAAGTCCCTCCTTTTTGATCAATTTTTTTAATCACCCATTCAAGAAAAAGATGCATAGATATCCAATAGATCGGGAGAGCTGATAAAACAGAGTTTATAAGAACTAATCTACCTGCTCTCGATAAAAATCTCCCGTTCCTATTAGAAATCCTATTTTTAATTTTATCTATAATAATAAACCAATCATCATGTTTAAGTTTAGTTGGTCTAATCAAAAAACTAAGATAATCAAATGGAAAATTCATAGTTTTACAATTAAGCGTATTAGCAACTAAATTTTCAACCTTTTCAAAATCATTTAAAACTAAAACCGGAATTTTATCAAAATTTATTTTTAAACCCGATAAAAGTTCAAAACTATATGAAATAAATTTAAGAGTAATAACATGCCTAGGCAAATGAGAGGAAAATAGCAAGGTATCATCTGCAAATTGAAGGACAGATAGACCATTACACGAGATATTGTTACCAACATTCCCCAAAGATTCATTATCAACCGCTTTTTTTATTATCTTAGCGAATACATCTACGACTAAGTTAAACAAAAGAGGTGATAAAGGATCACCTTGCCTTAAACCTCGCTTGGATTGAATTTTATTACCTAAAATACCATTAACCATTATACAAGAGTTACCGGTTCTAAGTAAATTCATGATCCAGTTAATCCATCTATGACTAAAACCTCTAGCATGAAACATATCACCTAGAAAATTCTAATCCACTGAATCAAAAGCTTTCGCAAAGTCCAATTTTGAAATCGCACAAGTAATATTATTCTTACAACAGTGATTAATGTATTCTTAAACAACAGTCACACCATCAGTGATATTTCTCCCCTTAATGAAAGCAGTTTGTGAACAGTCAATTAGATCATTTATTCTTATACTAAGCATATTAGCTAAAACTTTTGATATAATTTTAACAGAATAATTAATTAAGGAAATAGGTCTAAAATCATTTAAATTATTAGCACCGATTTTTTTGTGCAATAAAATAACATTTGCAAAATTAAATCTTCCTAATTGCAATTTTCCAAAATAGAATTCGTTAAACATGTTAATTAAATCGAATTTTAAAACATCCCAAAAGATTTTGTAAAAGAAAATGGAAAACCTATCAGGAACCGGGGATAAAGAACACATCTTCTTCTTCGTCCAAATTTGCATCTCCTTCAATTGATAGTTCATCTTGTTCATTCTTAGAATATATTAGAATGTCATGATCTCGTTCATTCGTAAAGT
This sequence comes from Allium fistulosum, assembly GCA_030737815.1. Classification (NCBI taxonomy): domain Eukaryota; kingdom Viridiplantae; phylum Streptophyta; class Magnoliopsida; order Asparagales; family Amaryllidaceae; genus Allium; species Allium fistulosum. Next base: position 659,282,290 of record CM060908.1, on the reverse strand, counting down.
ATATTTGAATGTCATATATAAATACTAACAAAAATCTATCCTAATGCTCTCGGAAGATCTGATTCAACAAATCCACAAAGTAAGCAGGCGCGTTGGTCTATCCAAAGTGCATGACTAACCTTTCATACGAACCATATCTTATTCGAAATGTCGTTAATGGAATGTTGTCCTCCGCCACAGTCAATTGATGGAACCCTGTTGCTAAAATTAATTGGTAAAATACCTTAGCTCCACTCAACAAATCAAACAAATCCTTTATTCTTAGCAAAAGATATCGATTCTTTATTGACTTCTCATTTAACTTATGATAATCGGTACACATGCTCAATGATCCATCTGGTTTCTTCATGAACACCGCGGCCACTTCCCAAGTCGAACTGCTTTATCTTAGAAAAATTTTCCGTTATAATTCCACCAGCTGCACCTTTAACTCTTTCATCTCAGTAGTGTCATTCTGCTAGGCGGTTTACTTATGGGTTCAGCTCCAGATACAAGATCTATTCGAAACTCAATAGTTCATTTCGATGGTAGTCCTGTCGTAGGCTCAAAAACATCCACATACTCTTTTACAATGATGTTGGGCGTATTCTCACCCAGGCGATCTCAAGACCAAGAAGCACCAGGTTCGCCCAGGCTTGCCTAAGTTTCATTCGGCATCCCTACCACTGCCGAACCAGACTCACAACCACAGAACCTCTGAACCAACTCCAAAGCAGCCTTCGCCGAATCAAACATCAAAACCTCTTCCATGCTTGCCGAATCAACTCTACCTCCCATGTTTCCCGAACCAACCTACTTCCCATACCGCCGAACCAACTTACTCCACTACTATCCAACCATCTACCACCGGACCGGCTACCTCCATCCACTGCCGAACCAAAGGCAGGGGAAGCCACCACCGGACCAAAGTCCCACCGGACCATCTCCCATCTACTACCGGACCGAAGCACTACCGAACCAAGGCGTTGCTGAGCCAACGTTGCCAGGCCAGATCGCATCAGCCCAGGCCCACCAGCAGCTACATACATCCAGGACCCCTACCCCCAACCTCACTCTATAAATAGAGGGGTAGGGGTACAGAAATGGGAACAAGTTTGAGAGCTCAAGCACGGAGAGAACTTTCAAACAACGTTCAGATACTTGTATCAAAGCTTTGTACTTGTAATCTAAACAAGAAAAGAGAAATAATATATAAAGTGGACGTAGGCACATTCTGGCTGAACCACTATAAATCTGCGTGTCTTTTACAGTTTAGTCCCTGCTTTTCATATATTTGCGTAAATCACCCAAATCACTAAGAACAACATAAAATCAATTAAATCATACGACTTTGAGGTGTTTGTCCATTTTTTGTGCAAACATTTTTGGTGCTTTCATTGAGAGCTAGAAGCTCGAAGCTTCAGCTTCATCCACTTAATATCTTTCCTAACAGCATCATTCGCCGCTTGGAAAACATGCCTCCCAAGCAGAAAAAAGATGTTAACAAAGGAAAAAACATCGCATCCAGCAGTTTTCCAGACCCAGTGGTCACAGACCAGGTGAATCGTCCCCTTCCAACAGCAGTGCCAGATGAAGGTCAGGCAAATCTGACCACCCCTGCCGCGGAACAGCCGACAGCAATCACTAGGGCAGACCTAGATAGGGTTGTGGCGGAAGTGACTAACCACTTCACATCCCAGCAAGAAGCTTTGGTGGACCATCTCATGTCACGCTTAAGGGATGCTGAAGAATCCAACCGCAACATTGAATCATGGGGAGAATCCCAGTCCGGAGGGTCTCGGAGACAGCAAAGATCTTCCTTCTTCGAAGGAGCTAACAATAGAAGCAGCCATGGTAGGAGCCAAGACCGAGCACAGCCCGAAGTTAGGCCTGAGGAAACACTTGGAACCGAACCCAACGGGGGAGGTACCAAGCGAAGGTCAACTATAGCTGAGCCTGTCATACTGCCTAACCACGGAAACGCCAGTGAACGGGGCCGAGCTAGAATCCAGCCCGAAGTTGGACCCGAGGAAGTGCTTAGATCAGAACCCAGCAGGGGAAGATCGAGGCAAGGGCCAGCTGTAGCTGATCCTAGCATGCTCCCAGAAGACCAAAGGCAGCCACTGGAGAATATGAGGAATGGTGGACGATACCATCCCTACAGGTCATCTGGCCGGAATCAATCCCACCGAACGGAACCGAACTCGTTTCTATCTGCTCCAGATTCTGATGAAAGGATGGCGCGCTTGTTCAGAGAATGCATCCAACGGGAGCAAAGGGACCGAGGGATAGGCGCTAGGGTAACCAGCCCTTTCGCCCGCAATATCGAGATTGCTATCACACCCCGAGAATGGAAGATGCCAACGATGGAACCTTACAAAGGAACCTCCGACCCCATTGTACACTTACAGAGATACACACAACATATGCTCATGAGTGGAGCAACAAAGGGAGTACTGTGCAAATGCTTTCCACTATTCTTTGCAGATCTCGCTACCTCCTAGTTCTGTCATTTACCCCAGGGATCCATCAGCTCGTGGGAAATGTTGAAAGAAAAGTTTGTCAGTCAGTTCCGCATTCATGTGGAACAACCTAAGGACGCTTATTCCTTATCCAATATCAAACAGAAACCTGGAGAGAAGCTGTAGCAATATTTAACCCGATTCAATGCCGCAGCGGCCGTAGTCCAAGATGCCGATGAGAAGCTTGTCTTAATGGCCCTCTGTAGTGGTGTGCATCGGGATACTAAATTCGCTAGAAGACTAACAAAAGAAAAACCAGCTACTTTACCCGATTTCTTCCATGAAGCCGGAAAACATATGAGGCTTGAAGACGCTGCCACTGAGGGGCAGTCAGGGCAACAAAATAAGGCAACTCACATCAACGCGCCCGCTGTAGCAAAGGACGTTCGAAGAAATGATTCTAGAGACAATGCTGGGGGCAAGAAGGGAGAAAAGCGCCTATATCGGCCAGGACCGAGATTCGACACTTACACTCCTTTGAATGAAACCGTCGAAAAACATCTTCATTGCCACCCAAGGCGAAGTTAGATATGAACGCCCATCGTACAAGAAGGAATCAAATAATGCACAGAAGTCTGGAAAGTTCTGCCACCTCCACGAATCTCATGGGCATGATACCAATGAATGCCATCATCTCCGGGGCTTGATTGAAGAACACATCAGAAGGAAGAAACTGCAATGCTTTCTTGGGAAGGCCAGCCATGTCTGACTTCCAAATTGTCCTGGCCCCATAGTGCCTAAAGATGAAATTTCCAACGGACAATGGAGTAGGGGAAGTAGAGGAAGACCAGGACGTTGCTCGAGACTGCTATGTAACTGAACTTCGCAACAACCACAGGAAGGATAAAGGGAAGAGTGTAGAGGTTGCCCTCTGCACAAAAAGTTTGGAAGCATAGCAACTAAAGAAAGCCCCTCCTCTTCGATATACCAGCGATCCCTTCAATGAATTAGGCCCCAGGGACAGGGAGGAGGAGGCCACCGCCGAGCCTGCAGAGGCTATGGAATTTGTATCTATAGGCAAACATGACTCGAGTAGACTATTGAAAATCGGGTCCCAACTAAAAACAGAGTTGAAGGAACAACTCATTGACTTTCTCCGCCACAACTTGGATGTATTTGCATGGTCACATGCTGACATGACCGGAATCTCCCCTGACATAGCATGCACATACTAAACTTGAGAAGCTAGCATACTGTTTACTAATCACATCACGGAAACTGCGTCACTACTTCCAGTCCCATTCCATCAAAGTTCTGACCGACCAACCACTGAGGTAGGTACTCCATCGTCCCGACACTTCTGGGCGACTACTTAAATGGTGCATTGAACTAAGTCAGTATGATATCACCTATCACCCTCGCACCGCTATCAAGGGACACGCCATGGCCGATTTCATTGCAGAATTCACTACCAACGAAAGTAAGGAGCAATCAGAAATAGCAGAAGACATCAAGTGGAATCTCTTCATGGATGGTGCGTCAAACGAACGAGGCTCGGGGGCAGGTGTGGTAATAATCACTCCTAGGGGAAATAAGCTGCACTATGCTATAAGGTTGGAGTTCGCTGCCACCAACAATGATGTAGAGTATGAAGCAGTGATAGCTGGATTAGAACTTGCCTTGGAAATCGGAGCCAATTCTTTGTGTCTTCATAGCGATTCTCAACTTATTGTTAATCAAATACTAGGAGAATTCCAGGCTCGAGAAGAACGACTCATAGCATATTTAAAGAAGACCAAGTTACTTCTCAGTCGATTGGACCACTACTTAGTCAAACACATCCCTCGGGAAGAGAATCGAGAGGCCGACGAATTGGCGAAGCAAGCAAGCGCGAGAGACGGCGATATTTCCGGAGCAGTAGCCATCTCGAAGCAACTGACCGCAAGTTTTGAGCAAGTGAATCTGATAGCTGCAACGAAAGAAGCAACTTGGATGACTCCCATCCGAGACTACTTACAAAGTGGCACACTACCCAACGGGCGTAACGAAGTCAAGAAAATCTTGAGGAAAGCTTCCCGCTACACAATACAAGAGGACACCCTCTATCGACGTGGATTCTCTAACCCCCTATTAAGGAGTGTCGCTGGAAGGGAAGCCAAGGAAATCTTATCCAACATTCATCAAGGAAGCTGCGGAGATCATACCGGAGGGCAAACTTTAGCAAAAAAGATAATCCGATATGGATATTTTTGGCCCACCTTAAGCAAGGACGCCTTAGATTTCGTCAGAAAATGTGACAGATGCCAGAAGTTTGCTAAAATTATGCGGCTACCAATAACTGAGGTTACTCAAATGACCAGCTCATGGCCCTTTGCAGTATGGGGAATTGACTTAATCGGCAAACTACCAATGGGCCGAGGCGGGGCCAAATATGCTATAGTGGCAGTCGACTATTTCACCAAATGGGTGGAAGCAGAACCCCTGAATAAAGTATCTTCTGTAAAAGTTATTAATTTCTTGATCAAAAATGTTCTGTGCAGGTACGGAGTCCCATTCAAAATCATATCAGACAATGGACTTCAATTTGACAGCGAGGAATTCGCCAACTAGTGCCAAGAGCACGGAATTCACAAAAGCTTCTCATCCGTAGCGTATCCCCAGGCAAACGGACAAGTCGAAGCCGTCAACAAAATTCTGAAAACTCTAATCAAAAAGAAACTCGAAAAGTCAAAGGGTGCTTGGGTGGATGAACTCCCTACGGCACTATGGGCTTATTGCACATCTTTCAGAACATCAACAGGGCATACTCCTTTCTCTTTGGCATACGGATCGGAGGCTATGCTCCCAGTTGAAACCATCGTGCCTTCCCACCGTAGGATCCACTATAACCCAGAAGAGAACGAAAAACCCCTTCACGCGTCTTTGGATCTAATTGAGGAGAGAAGAAATGATGCAGTCCTCAAAGCAGCAGCCCACAAGCAAAAAGTGGCAGCACAATACAACTCCAAAGTCAAGCATCGTACCTTACAAGAAGGGGATCTTGTCCTCAAGCGAATCTTCCCTCGCCCCGAAGCACTAGATCCAATCTGGGATGGACCATATGTAATTCATAAAGATCTCCACAATGGAGCTTATATTTTGTCAACTGTGGACGGGGAGGTGTTCCAGAGGGCATGGAACATCCAACACCTTCGTCGATACTTTACTTAACTTGCACTGCCCATATAAAGCGAATTAACAAAGAGAATCAGTGGACGTAGGCATTTTCGTGCCGAACCACTTTTAAAAAAAACCTTGTCTCTTTTTTAACTTGTTCCTTTATATCTTGGCTGCTTGTTAACTTTATCCTTTTCTGTTGAACAAAATCCTGTGCAAATAGCATTTCCATTCAAGGCGCTCCACAGCGCGACTTCTCCTGGACAAGACCTAACAGGTACTATACGAATCTATGCCCTCGCCAATGAGACACTTTTGCTCCGGCATCCCTCTGCTGCGGGTTAACTCATTGCTCGCGACGGCCCTCAAAGCCAACTGTAATGAGCCGATTATAAGCCACCGAGAAGGCCGACTATAGCCGAGGCAGCTCATTACGGCGTTCGGCTCGCCGGCAACTGTGAACCGACTATAAGCCCCAACATAAGGTGTGGCCAGCCAGGGGCAGTTCACGGTTGACGATCGGCACCCACGCTAGCCGGCCACAGTAAATCGAATAATACCTACGATTACGGGCCATAATGGCCCGGGTAGTTACTGTGCGCGATCTCGGCTCCGATGTGTCTTAAGTGCGGCTATGGTAAAAAAGAATTAACTCCCCATGGAGGCGTAAGATGGGTGACAAATGTCTCCAAGACCCACAGCTAGGGAAAGTGACTACAAAGCCCGGTTGCCACGAACTTAAGCACATCGAAGGCCTTCTGTGATTGGAAGTTTTACTATTTCACATATTTCAATTTTATTTAAGAAACTTTTCTCCTATCCTCTGTAACAATCCCTGAAGTGCAGGACACAGGACAAGAAACATTCGCTAATGGAAGCAGGTACTCGCAACGAGACACTGGACTGCATTCCATACTCGGTCACACTAGACATTCAAAGCTGCCATCTACAAGCAAAATATAAAGGGCGGTATTTCCTTCTTTCATGTGTAAACACGTGACTATAATTTATTCACACATCACGCTAACATTGCAAGTCACGAAATTGTGTTTTAAACAAGAACTTGACATCAAACACAATTTAATTACCAGAATATGCATAGCTATATTTCTCATACAACATGTCAAAATAGCAAAAACATTCAAAAGATGACAGAATCGGCTTAAGTTAAAGAATTACACGTCAAGAATAGTGTTGTTTATCACAAGTAGCATAATTACAACCTAAGGGTTACGTTACTGTTTTGAGACTAACATATACAACAATGTCAAGTCCACAAAAAGATATCCAGGTCCAATCAAGGAGCTGGCTGCGTCGGAGTCTTATCCTTGTCCTGTTGCCCACCTGTCTGGCCAGAGAAAGAATTCATTAGTGATAAGAAACCAAGTTAACGGAAAGACTAGAAAGGAAGACTTACTAGCATCTGCTCCTCGATCATCTTGATCATCATCCTCTACTTGCACACCTGCCTCCTCAGCTGCAAGCAACCGCATGCCCTCCTTCACTGCCACCTTCTCCTCCTTGGTAAACTGGGCAGTAACCACATCCATCCTGAGGGCCGTACCCATCTACTAGTAACCTCGGGGTGGGCCCATGACATCCCGGTTCTAACTGAGCTGGGGGCACTGCGGAAGGATCTTCACTGTCCTAGGATTTCTTCTTTTCTGATCGGGTTTCAACTCTATGAGACATTATCTACAACACAAAAGAATACATCTTTAAAAAGGATGTAGAGATATAAACAAGCAAGTGCGTATAATCTAGAATTTCATTTTGTAGTTCAAAACATAAAAGGTTCAAGGTTCGATTGGGCATTCAAACTCCGGGTCTCGTTCGGTATCATGAGTCATAAAAAGTCATCCTGCAGTTCAAGGCAAAAGCTCATTCGGCATTCGAGCTCCCCATATACCATTCGGTAATCCGGGCCCCAAGGTTCATTCGACTATCCCACTCCCTAAAAACCCATTCGGCAGAAGGAGGGCTCACCACATTCGGCAGGCGTAGGCTTGGTCCGGCTCTTTCTAATAGGTGTGGATAACAGGAGCTTGAAGCCCATACTTATAGGCAAACACAGACGACCGGACCGGTTGGTTCGGCGTTTGGGCCGAATAGGAGCATCCAAGCTAACGTCATTAATTTCAAAACAAAGCACGGCATATACCGGCATATGCCCTACTTTGGCGGGCAAATGTTGGGCGTATTCTCACCCAGGCGATCTCAAGACCAAGAAGCACCAGGTTCGCCCAGGCTTGCCTAAGTTTCATTCGGCATCCCTACCACTGCCGAACCAGACTCACAACCACAGAACCACCGAACCAACTCCAAAGCAGCCTTCGCCGAATCAAACATCAAAACCTCTTCCATGCTTGCCGAATCAACTCTACCTCCCATGCTTGCCGAACCAACCTACTTCCCATACCACCGAACCAACTTAATCCACTACTATCCAACCATCTACCACCGGACCGGCTACCTCCATCCACTGCCGAACCAGAGACAGGGGAAGCCACCACCGGACCAAAGTCCCACCGGACCATCTCCCATCTACTACCGGACCGAAGCACTACCGAACCAAGGCGTTGCTGAGCCAACGTTGCCAGGCCAGATCGCATCAGCCCAGGCCCACCAGCAGCTACATACATCCAGGACCCCTACCCCCAACCTCACTCTATAAATAGAGGGGTAGGGGTACAGCAATGGGAACAAGTTTGAGAGCTCAAGCATAGAGAGAACTTTCAAACAACGTTCAGATACTTGTATCAAAGCTTTGTACTTGTAATCTAAACAAGAAAAGAGAAATAATATATAAAGTGGACGTAGGCACATTCTGGCTGAACCACTATAAATCTGCGTGTCTTTTACAGTTTAGTCCCTGCTTTTCATATATTTTCATAAATCATCCAAATCACTAAGAACAACATAAAATCAATTAAATCATACGACTTTGAGGTGTTTGTCCATTTTTTGTGCAAACAAATGAAAACCTAATTCACCTCATCTCCCACTTTTATTGCATCCAATAAAGCACATACATATAACTCGAATTTTCTACCAAGTATATAATTCAATCACGGCTATTAGGTTGTCTTAATGATATCTCCATATCCTAGCAAAATATCCTAGTGTCATATCTGCTTAACCAATCCATACCTAGAATAATCTCAAAAACCACAAAATCAAACGCATGCAAATTGCAAGTAAATGCATGACGTAACAACTCAATTTCTAATTGGTCATAACTCATCCCAAGAGTTGCATTACCTCCTAATGGATTTGCAACCCCTAAGGAAGTAATAAGGTATAATGGTTTTATATTTAACTTATCTACCAAACATTGCGAGATAAAAGAATGTGACGTGCCAGTGTCAAATAATACTTTAACAGGTCTGCCATAAATCAAGAACGTACCTCTCATTAAAACTTTCCTTTCTCTTCTTCAGTCGATCCAGAAGCTGATGGCTCCAGAGAAAAAACTTTCCCTTTTTTATCTTTGGTTGGTCCTGGACATTCATTTTTATAGCCTCATTTGGTTGGAGTTGTAACACTTCACGCCCTTCTTTCCCACAACCTTCTTTCCATCGCCAGATTAACACTCATTAGCAAAGTCCCCTTTCTTATCACACTTAACGCAAACAACATGTAACACCCCATATTTTTATAACCTTATTTAAGATATTTAATTATTTAAATTAAATTAAATAATGTGAAGATTAATAGGTTGAGTTTAGATTAGTTAAAGGTAGACGTGCCATGTTTAGTGGGTTAACTAAAAAGAAATAACACTAGGTAATGTGTTAGGAAATGAGAAGGGCATTAAGGGAAATAGTAAAACCCTATACCCTAAACCCTTATGAGATGGTAACTCATGTTCATTCATTCTCATTTCACTAAAAAAAACTAAATTGCTAAGGTCGGCCACCATTTCCACTCTCAAGAGAAGAAGTAAAGCTAAGATTCAAGAGGAATGAAGAAATCAACTAATTCAACACACAAAAAATCTCATCTATAATCTCAAAAGCTAAGGTGAATAATTACTACATCCCTAATTCTTCTAGTTTTCGACTTTGTGATTAGATCTGAAATGTTTTTTCTATATTATTGCAAGGTTTGATGTTTAAAGATATATATATTTATAGTTGGAGAAATTATAAATGTTTATTCATGTTTTATGATATGTTTAACATGAAAACCCTATTTAATGACATTCGAATACCTTGGAAATTTAAATATAGGTCTGGAATAATATTTTAGAGATGAGTTTTGATTTTCATAATTTTTTGATTTATTATGGATTTTATACGAATTTTCGAATGAAGAAAATTATTTGTTGGGTTATAATTTATTTTCGGATAAAATATTAATTGTTTGGTATGAGATTTTAATATGTTAGGTAATATATTAAAATAGATTTTCTGGGATTTTTCCAGAATTTTCCTAAGTCGTTTGAGGGATATATAAAATTATTTAAGGTATGGAACTAAAATGTTTTATATATTTATAAAGGAGAAGAGGCATTTTGCAAAATAAAATGATTTATAAATTTTGGTAATTGCGGCAGCACATTTCTAAAAAGTATTTTATTGACCAATGAAAATTTGACAAACGAAGTCAGGTTAGTTGAAAAGTTTACTTTTTAAGTTTAAAATAAAAATCACTCTTTTTCCATGTTTCAGCCCATACGGCAGTAAACCTTCCACCCCAGACCTTTCGTCTCAGTCGAAAGGTTAGCTTTTGCTAAGGTCAAGGTTTAATGCATAAGGTATCAAGTAATTGGTACGTAATGAATTGAATATAGCCGAAAGGTTATAAGCCGAAAGGTTGATGGCCTAAGAGGTTGGAATATAATTGTTTTGTAAGAGAAAAGCTTTCGCCTGCTTTGCTTTCGAATTTGAGCTTTTGACTTGGTCACTTCCATCCAGGTCAAATTATTTAAAAGAAAAGACTTTAAACCTTTTGATATAGTCGATAGGTTGTTGCTGCTTCCGCCATTACTTTGTTATGAAACCTTCCGACATCGCTGAAGGTTTTTTACCGCTTTTTATAAAGGTTTTACTTTGAACCTTCCAGCCCAATCGAAAGGTTTATCTATTTTTAAAATTAGCCATTTCTCCAATGCTTTCGAAAGTAAGCTTTCGACTTAGGTGGTTACCCGTGTTTTGTAAAGTATAATCCAAGGTTTAATAAAGACGAAAGGTTTTAAAAAGAAGGTTTCTAGAATGTTTTAAGATGAACCCAATATACCTTCAAAAGGTTAATGTTTTAAAAGATTTTAAGCATTCGAAGGGTTTATTCCTTGATTTGTTTCGAAAGGTTTATTAGATGTTTTCGAAAGGTTTTTGAGGGAAGGTTTTCCAAAGGTTTTTCTAAGGAAATGACTTAAACTGATTTCAAAGAAGGAAATCTAAAGTTTATAGCTTCCGAAAGGTTTCCTTTGAATGAATTCGAAAGGTTTGAGAATTGATTTCGAAAGGTTTAAACATTGATTTTGAAGGAGGTAATTTCAAAGTATGAAAAGAGGTTCTTTCAAATGGTAAAGCGTTTACATCAACTAAAATTTGAGTAAAGGATATATATCTAACATGGAAATATGATTTGAGTAAAGTATAGAGATTTTATTCTTTTCCTTGTTTTAAGTTTGGTTTAAAGGTTTAAATCATTTTGAAAGTGTTTTCAAGGAAACTTATGGGAGGGGATCCTTAAGTATAAATGACTCAGATATTAGAAAACCAGATGGGACTAGTATGGGGTCGCACCCTATACATTAGTTAGTAGCCCCAGCTAATTATTGTCCAAAATTTCAGTGTGTAGGGCTTGGCCACGAGTAGACTAAAATTATGAGTACACACCGAAAGGAATATATGTTGTATACATATAGGTTATTGGTGAGGCCGAAAAACCATTAGGATCGGGAAGACTTGGGAGGTGACTAAGTTAGGGACAGACCGTCCAAAAGTGAGATATATAACAGATAGTTTAGGACAGACCGTCCAGATGGGAAATGTTAAACAGATAGATAAGGATAGATAATCCTGAATATGAAGATCTAACAAGTGTTAGGTTAATTTTGATTATTTTGTCTAGTAGGCCTGATTCAGCCAAAGGTTAAAAGTTATCCAAATAAAACTTTTGTGTTTGAATAGATAGTTCATTATTACCTGATATTTATGTTTGTTTACAAAATGTTTATTTCGTAGTGTTTAACCATTGTGGATGCAGTTGCATAGTATATGGTTATATGAATGGATTTGCAAAGATATGTTTTAAAAAGGATGTTAGTGAGAGGAAACCCGTTCCGCTAAGCGGCGTGGTTTCACTTAACAAAATTAAACCGAGACGTATAGTATTATTCATACCAGGCTTTATGTCTGACTCGAAGTTTATGTTTTCCCCTTAAACTCTCGGGTGCTCAAAATTGATTTGAGTAGGTTAAGAGGTTAGGATCTTTTCAGGTTTTATAAAGAGTATGAATAAGCTACCGAAGGAAGCAGGAGGCAATGGATAGCTACTTAGGATTTGCTGCTTTTATTTATGTTTTGATGGATTTTCCGCTGTGTTATGATGTATTAGGTCTAATATGACCATATAACTCTGATCAATCAAAGGGGTATCTTCAAATACCGCTCTCGGTATAATTTGTAATAACTATATTTAATATGTGCCTGGGAAAATGATTTGGGTTATGTGACTTGAATGTGGAACAAATTTTATTTGGAAATGTAATGAAGTAATTTGTGGTTTTGAAATCTGTGTTTTGTTTCATATTCAAGTGCTTCTGATACTATTGATACCATTAACATAGCCATATTTAGTCGTCGGAAGCTGATACTATATATGACTACAGCATCTGTAGCGCTTAGTTTTGGGCCTCTAGATAGGGGATGTTACAGCTTGGTATCATAGCATGGGTTATGAAATACTTTAACTACAAAATGATTTTTGAAAACATAATCCATAGGAATTAGAGTTAAGATCGGGGTATGGGATAACACTATAATAACGTACTTGTATTTATATATATATAAATATATATATATATATAAGCATACACTATATCTTTATACTCCTATCTTAGTTAGGTTATTCATCTGTATCTCACGAGGTTTGAATATAGATACGAACGGAAGAAGGAGCAGAGTAAATATCGGAGGAGATAGCAGCACCACTAACGAAATACCCGACCAAATGCAAGGAGAGGTCCTGGTTAGGCACAAGGTGAAAATGCTGGTGTTGGAGTTCCCCAAGTGGATATGGGGGAAATGTATCAGTTCTTTGTGAATATGGTGCAAGCTGGAGTAGCAGCAGGTGTCGTTGGAGGTAACGCTGCGGGAGGAGGAGCTCAAGAAGTTCCAGCAGTCAATCAGTATGCCAACTTGAGTAGGGATTACATCAGGCTTGGAGGGAAGCTGTTGATTGGTACCGAGGATGTGGTTGAAGTGGAAAACTGGCTACTGCATTGTGAAAGAATTTTTGCTGATTTAGGGCTAAATGATGCGCAGAAAAAGAAGGTTGGCCTCAAGGCAGCTACAGGGAGCTGCACTATTTTGGTGGAACACCGTCACTGCCAGAGTTGATGAAGAGCCATTACTTAGGAGGAATTTAGGAGAATGTTTTCAGAGAGATTTATGTCCATAATGGTGCAGGCCGCATTGGTAATGAGGTTTGTTGAACTAGAGCAGGGAGATATGAGTGTGTTGGAGTATACAAGGAAGTTTGATGAACTAGCCCGATACGAGTATGCCTTGGTTGATGCCATTATTAGTAGGAATGAAAAGTATATAAGTGGATTAAGGCCAGAACTGATAAGTGCTACTTTGCCACACTTGAGAGACCCTGGTGATGTAGTTGTTGAGATGGCATTGAGGCAAGAAGAGGCATTGGCTTGCTTAAGAAAGAAAGTGAAAGAGGCTCAGACGGGATAGGTCCAGAAGAGGAAATTTTTCCGGAGAAAGATTTCTCATAAAGAAGGAGCACAAAAGAAAAGTAAGGCTGAAGTAGTTTGTTACAACTACAATAAGAATGGACACTACGCCAACGAGTGTCGTGCCAGCAATGGAAAAGGAAAAGAGGCTGGTGGAAAGAAGAATGTCAAATGCTTTAATTGCGATCAAATGGGTCATTACAAGAACAAGTGCCCGGAGCCTGCAAAGAAAGGAAAGGGGCGAGTTTATGCCTTGGAGCCCACAATCGCAAAACCAGTTGCTCAGGAAAAGGGAAAAGCTATTTTAAGAGGCTTACTGCAGATCCATGGTATATCTGTTAGTGTCCTATTTGACACTGGGGCATCCCATTCTTTTATTTCTCGATGTCTGGTAGATAGACTTAACCTAGAACCCTCTTACTTGGTTACTTCCTTAAGGGTTGCTAATCCAATAGGAGGTTATGCAACACTTGGGATGAGGTGTGACCATCTAGAATTTGATTTGTTAGGGCATACCTTTGATTGTTGTTTGCATGTATTTGATTTTGTGGGATTTGGGATTATCCTGAGGATGGATTGGTTTAGTAGATATGACGTTAGGATATTTTGCCAAGATAGAAAAATATCACTTAGTCATCCGGATTGTAGTGATCGGATAATTTATGCCGTAGAGAACCCTAGTTGTGAGGTGAATGCTTTACTGGGTGTTATGAAGTTGGAGGATGAGTTGCATCGTGTCTTTGTAGTTAGAGAATTTTCCGATGTGTTTGAGCCAGTCGTTGGATTGCCACCAAAATGAGCGATTGAGTTTCGGATTGATTTAGTGCCCGGAGCTGAACCGGTAAGTAGGCCACCAAGTAGGATGACACCTACAAAGATGAAAGAGTTGAAGGTGCAATTAGTATATCTGGAAGGAAAGGGTTTTTTTAGGCCGAGTAGTTGACCATGGGGAGCTGCTGCAGTGTTTGCTAAGAAGTCGGACGGATCGTTAAGGCTATGTATCGATTATCGTAAGTTGAATGAGAAGACGGTAAAGAACCGATATCCATTACCGAGGATTGACGCTTTGTTCGATCAGTTGAGTGGAGCAAAGGTATTCTCTCAGCTAGATTTGGTGAGGGGATTTCATCAGTTAAGAGTGGCAGAGGATAACATTTCTTTGACCCCATTTAGAATGAGATATGGATCGTACGAATGGTTAGTTATGCCGTTCGACTAACTAATGCGCCGGCATTCTTTATGGATCCGATGAATAGGATTTTTTGAGAGCATTTGGATAGGTTTGTGTTGGTTTTCGTTGATGACATTTTAATATATTCTAAGGATAAAGAGGAGCATGAAGTTCATCTCAGAGTCGTGCTTGAGACGTTGAAGGAGCATTAGCTGAAGGCTAAGTTTATGAAGTGTCATTTTTAGAAGAAGGAAGTGAAGTTCCTTGGTCATGTCGTCTCTGAGAAAGGGTTGTCTGTAGATCCGACTAAGATTAAAGCGGTGAACAATTGGAAAAGACCCGAGACAGTGACCGAGATAAAGAGTTTCCTTGGATTGGCTAGATATTATCGGAGATTTATAAAAGATTTTTCACGAATAGCAGCACCGATGACTAAGCTTACGCGAAAGGATGTGAAGTTCGTACGGACTGATAAGTGTGAAGAAGCATTCCAGAGCTTGAAACACTTATTGACCCATGCATCGGTATTAGTGGTTCCGGAGGGGAATCAGGATTTAGTTGTTTATACAGATGCATGTGGAACTGGATTGGGAGCTGTGTTGATGCAAAGGGGTAAAGTAATTGCTTATGCTTCTAGACAGCTCAGACCACATGAGGTTAGGTATCCAACGCATGACTTGGAGTTAGCTGCCATTATATTTGCTTTAGTGGTGTGGAGGCCTTATCTTTTGGGAGAGCAATTTGAGATATATATTGATCATAAGTCGTTGAAGTATTTTTTTTCTCTCAGAAGGAGTTGAATATGAGACAGCAGAGATGGTTGGAGTTTATTGCTGCCTATGATTTTGGAATCGAGTATAAACCCGAAAAAGGAAACAAGGTAGCGGATGCACTCAGTCGGAAACATCAGAATGTAGTATTGGCTATGATCACTGAGTGGAAAGACTTGGAGGCATTATTGGCTTGTAGTGTACGGTTTAAGTCCGAGGTAGGATCGAGTGTAGGAAGTACTGTATTGTCTTGTTTAAAAGTCCGACCAGTAACGATTGAGAAGATAGCTTCTAAGCAAGAGGAGGATCCAATATTGGCTGAGCGGATCCGAGGGTTGAAGGAAGGAACGGAGAGCGATGACCTAAAGGATTTCTATCGTGACCATAATGGGTGGTTGAGAAAGAAAGGAAGGTTATGTGTTCCAGATGTAGGAAACACGAGGAAGGAGGTTTTGGATGAGTGTCATCGTTCAAAGTTCACTATCCATCCAGGAGGGACAAAATATATCAGGACATGAAGAGAAATTTCTTTTGGGAAGGTATGAAACGGGACATTGGATTGTGTGTTAAGCAGTGCTTGAATTGCCAATAGGCAAAGGCAGAACACCAGAAGCCAAGTTGATTGCTTCAACCTTAGAGGTTCCGTTATGGAAATGGGATTCAATCTCTATGGATTTTATTAATAGGTGGCCGAGATCTAGTAGGGGAAACGAAAGCATATGGGTCATAGTGGATAGACTGACTAAGAGTGCCCATTTTATTCTGGTAAAGTCAACTAGAACGGAACCTGACTTGGCGAAGTTTTTCACGAAGAATGTAGTTAGGCGGCACGGGATTCCTAGTAGTATTGTCAGTGATAGAGATTCTTTACTTACTAGCGAGTTCTGGAAAATTCTACAGGAAGCATTAGGAACCAAGCTCAACATGAGTACCGCTTACCATCCACAGGCAGATGGGCAAACGGAAACGGTTAAAAAAATCTTGGAAGATTTGTTAAGAGCTTGTATATTAGATTTTGGGGGATCATGGGAAGACCATCTTCATCTAGTCGAGTTCTCGTATAACAATAGTTATCAGACTAGTATCTTTATGGCACCGTTTGAAGCATTGTATGGAAGACCTTGCAAGTCTCCCGTATGTTTGTTGGAGACTGGGGATAGATTAGTTCATGATCCAGATTTAGTGAAGGAAGCTGCGGAGAAGATTGAGTTGATTCGAGCTAAGATGAAGGAGGCTCGGTCTAGGAAGAAAAGTTATGCAGATAAAAGAAAGAAGGATTTGTAATTTTCTGTGAGAGATTACGTGTTTATTAAGGTTTCACCGACGAAGGGTGTAATTAGATTTGGGAAGTCAGGGAAGTTAGCACCTAGGTTCATTGGTCCATTTTGTATTATTGAGAGGATCGGGAAACTTGCTTATAAAGTGGAGTTACCGAGTAGTATGACTGGAGTCCATAATTTTTTCCATATTTCTCATCTAAGAAAATGTGTTAGAGACCCGGAGACTACTATAACACCTATAGTATTAGAAGACTTAGCAGTAGAGCCGGATTTGACTATAGTTAGGAAGCTGATTCAGATTGTGGCTAAAGATGAGAAAAAATTGAGGAACAAGATAGTCAAGTTAGTAAAGGCTCAACGGAGTAATGATGCTAGGGACTGTACTTGGGAAGTGGAGAGCAGGATTAGAGACACTTACCCAGATTTATTTTGATGGTATGTTTTACCTTTGATTGTTTTGTTATGTACCTTATCATAATTTCAAGGATGAAATTCTTTAAGCTGGGGAGTCTGTAACACCCCATATTTTTATAACCGTATTTAAGATATTTAATTAGTTAAATTAAATTAAATAATGTGAAGATTAATATACTGAGATTAGATTAGTTAAAGGTAGTCGTGCCATGTTTAGTGGGTTAACTAAAAAGAAATAACACTAGGTAATGTGTTAGGAAATGAGAAGGGCATTATGGGAAATAGTAAAACCTTATACCATAAACCCTTATGAGATGGTAACTCACGTTCATTCATTCTCATTTCACTAAAAAAACTAAATTGCTAAGGCCGGCCACCTAAGGCCGGCCACCATTTCCATTCTCAAGAGAAGAACTAAAGCTAAGATTCAATAGGAAAGAAGAAATCAACTAATTCAATACTCAAAAAATCTCATCTATGACCTCAAAAGATAAGGTGAATAATTACTACATCCCTAATTCTTTTAGTTTTTGGCTTTGTGATTAGATCTGAAATGTTCTTGCTATATTATTGCCATGTTTGATGTTTAAAGATATATATTTATAGTTGGTGAAATTATAAATGTTTATTCATGTTTTATGATATGTTTAACATGAAAACCCTGTTTAATGACATCTGAATACCTTGGAAATTTAAATATAAGTCTGGAATAATATTTTAGAGATGGGTTCTTATTTTCATAATTTTTTGATTTATTATGGATTTTATATGAATTTTCGAATGAAGAAATTTGTTTGTTGGGTTATAAATTATTTTCGGCTAAAATATTAATTGTTTGGGTTTGAGATTTTAATATGTTAGGTAATATATTAAAATAGATTTTCTGTGATTTTTCCAGAATTTTCTTAAGTCGTTTGAGGGATATATAAAATTATTTAAGGTATGGGACTTAAATGTTTTATATATTTATAAAGGAGAATGGGAATTTTGCAAAATAAAATGATTTATAAATTCTGCTAATTGCAGTAGCACATTTTTGAAAAGTATTTTATTGACCAATGAAAATTTGACAAACAAAGGAAGGTTAGTTGAAAAGTTTCCTTTTTAAGTTTAAAACAAAAGTCACTCTTTTTCCATGTTTCAGCCCATATGGCAATATACCTTCCGCCCCAGACCTTTCATCTCGGTCAAAAGGTTAGCCTTCGATAAGGTCAAAGTTCAATGCATAAGGTATCAAGTAATTGGTACGTAATGAATTGAATATAGCCGAAAGGTTCTAAGCCGAAAATTTGATGGCCTAAGAGGTTGGAATATAATTTTTTTGTAAGAGAAAAGCTTTCGCCTGCTTTGCTTTCGAATTTGAGCTTTCGACTTGGTCACTTTCGACCAGGTCAAATTATTTAAAAGAAAAGACTTTAAACCTTCCGATATAGTCGATAAGTTGTTGCTGCTTCTGCCATTACTTTGTTATAAAACCTTCTGACATCGCCGAAGGGTTTCTACCGCTTTTTATAAAGGTTTTACTTTGAACCTTCCGACCTAGTCGAAACGTTTATCTATTTTTAAAACTAGTCGTTTCTCCATGCTTTTAGAGGGAAGCTTTCGACTTAGGTGGTTACCCTTGTTTTGTAAAGTATAACCCAAGGCTTCCGAAAGGTTGTTTAATAAAGACGAAAGGTTTTAAAAAGAAGGTTTCCAGATTGTTTTAAGTTGAACCCAATATACCTTTGAAAGGTTTATGTTTTAAAAGATTTTAAGCATTCGAAGGGTTTATTCCTTGATCTGTTTCGAAAGGTTATTAGATGTTTTCAAAAGGTTTTTGAGGGAAGGTTTTCCAAAGGTTTTTCTAAGGCAATGACCTAAAGTGATTTTAAAGAAGGATGTCTAAAGTTTATAGCTTCCGAAAGGTTTGCTTTAAATGAATTCGAAAGGTTTGAGAAATGATTTTGAAAGGTTTAAACATGGATTTTGAAGGAGGTAATTTCTAAGTATGAAAAGAGATTCTTTCAAATTTACATCAACTAAAATTTAAGTAAAGGATATATATCTAACATGGTAATATGATTTGAGTAAAGTATAAAGATTTTATTCTTTTCCTTGTTTTAAGTTTGATTTAAAGGTTTAAATCATTTTGAAAGTGTTTTCAAGGAAAATTATGAGAGGGGATCCTTAAGTATAAATGGCTCAGATATTAGAAAACCAGATGGGACTAGTATGGGGTCGCACCTTATACATTAGTTAGTAGCCCCAGCTAATTATTGTCCAAAATTCCAGTGTGTAGGGCTTGGTCACGAGTAGACTAAAATTATGAGTACACACCGAAAGGAATATATGTTGTATACAGATAGGTTATTGGTGAGGCCGAAAAACAATTAGGATCGGGAAGACTTGGGAGGTGATTAAGTTAGGGACAGACCGTCTAGAAGTGAGATATTTAACAGATAGTTTAGGACAGACCATCCAGATGGGAAATGTTAAACAGATAGATAAGGATAGATAATCCTGAATATGAAGATCTAACAGGTGTTAGGTTAATTTTGATTGTTTTGTCTGGTAGGACCGAGTCAGCCAAAGATTAAAAGTTATCCAACCAAAACTTTTGTGTTTTAATAGATAGTTCATTATTACTTGATATTTATGTTTGTTTACAAAATGTTTATTTCGTATTGTTTAACCATCGTGGATGCAGGAGCATAGTATATGGTTATATGAAAGGATTTGCAAAGATATGTTTTTAAAAGGATGTTAGTGAGAGGAAACCTATTCCGCTAAGCGGTGTGGTCTCACTTAAGATAATTAAACTGAGATGTATAGTATTATTCATACCAGGCTTTATGTCTGACTCGAAGTTTATGTTTTCCCGTTAAATTCTCGGGTGCTCAAAATTGATTTGAGTAGGTTGAGAGGTTAAGGATCTTTTCAGGTTTTAGAAAGTTGACGAATAAGCTACCGAAGGACGCAGGAGGCAACGGATAGCTACCTAGGATTTGCTGCTTTTATTTATGTTTTGATGGATTTTCTATTGTGTTATGATGTATTAGGTCTAATATGACCGTATGACTCTGATCAATCGAGGGGGTATCTTCATGTACCACTCTCGGCGTAATTTGTAATAACTATATTTAATCTATGCCTGGGAAAACGATTTGGGATATGTGACGTGAATGTGGAACAAATTTTATTTAGAAATGTAACGAAGTAATTTGTGGTTTTGAAATATGTGTTTTGTTTAATATTCAAGTGCTTCTGATATTATTGATACCATTAACATAGCCGTATTTAGTCGTCGGAAGCTGATACTATAGATGACTACACCATCTATAGCGCTTAGTTTTGAGCCTCTAGATAGGGAATGTTACAACTAGGTATTAGAGCATGGTTTATGATATACTTTAACTAAAAAATGATTTTTAAAAACATAATCCATAGGAATTAGAGTTAAGATCGGGGCATGAGATAACGCTATAATAGCGTACTTGTATATATATATATAAGTATACGCTATATCTTTAGACTCCTATCTTAGTTAGGTTATTCGTCTGTATCTCACGAGGTTTGAACATAGATATGAAGAGAAGGAGTGTAGTAAATATCGGAGGAGATAGCAGCACCACTAACGGAAATGCCTGACCAAACGCAAGGAGAGGTCCTGGTTTTGTGGTCGCCGGAAGCTAATACTATATATGACTGTAGCATCTGTAGCGCTTAGTTTTGGGCCTCTAGATAGGGAATGTGCACAACATTAGCCTCCCCTTTCTTTGCAGCTCCGCCCTTTTGAGTTCCCTTCTTATTAAATAACTTCCTCTTCTTGCCTTGAAAACCTTTAGTCTCCACAAGCTTGTCACTTCTAAATGTCAAAAGCATTTCCTCATTCCTTAATGCCATCTCACCCACCACATCACATGGACCTCTAAGATGCGGAAATGTTGCCCGAGAAATTTCTAGCTTTAGTCTACGAATGAACTTCTCATTCCTTTTTATGACAGTATCAATAGTAGCATATCGTTATCTGGATAACTCATCAAACTTAGTTTCATACTCCAGTACAGACATCTCTCCCTCACTAATTCCATGAACTTCCTGAAGAAAGTTGACTTGGCTATCTCAAACAAGAACTTTTCCTCAAATCTTCTTCTAAATTCAGCCCAAGTCAAATTCTCCTCTAGTACTCTAACCGTTACACCGTTCCATAATTATGAAGCACCTCCTTGCAACTGTCTAGATCCCAACATCCTCTTCTGCTCATTATTCAAGCCTAAGTCAGCAAAAATCCTTTCATAGTGCAATATCAAATTCCTAACATCAATAGCACTTTCTGTTCCATAAAAAGGCTTTCCTCCAAGACTGACATAATCATGGTTCAACTTAGCATAATTATTGCGAGCATGTATCTCGGGATTAGCACCTCCTGCGTTATAAGCATTCCCTCCAGCCAAACCAGCAGTAGTTCTAGCTTACATCATATTCACAAAGAACTGATACATAGTCCATATATCTTCTGGTGGTGTTCCAACACTCACATTAGCATTTGCATTTGGGTTAGCATTTGCTTATCCATGGATTCCTTCTAGTACTGGGTTGAACATTTTCATTAGTTGTGGTGCTTCCTCCACCTAGATTCGCTCTTCCATTTCCTGCTTATAGATCTTGCTTTCTTCTAATCTGCATATGAGTCTCTGTAAGATACAGAAGAATGGTCTAAGAGAGAGGGGAGAATAGAGATAGAATACATACTTACATATTTATATATATCAAATAACAACTACATTGCAATAGGGTTATCCCATATCAAAATATTATTCTCTAATTTATTTGGATTATGTTTTCAAAATCTTTTTAAGTTTTACATAAACCTATGCTCTGATACCAAATTTGTAATATCTCCCATTTTGAGGCCTGAAACTAATCGTTATGGATGCTGCAGTCATCCATAGTATTTATTTCCGATGAAAAAATGAGGTCGGTTAATTGTATCTGTTTGCACGAAAAATGGGCAAACACCATCAAGATGTTGCAGTAGGGCTATGATATTGTTTGTAGTATATAGAAATTGTTTGATGAAAATTAATTGCGGATGTTTAAGGTAGAAAATCGGTAATTTGCAATAAAGAATATATAAAGGACTTAAGTATAAAAAGACACATAATTTATAGTGGTTCGGCCTGAATGTGCCTACATCTATTGTTCCTTTTTTATTATCTCTTTCATTTCTGACTACAAGTACAAGTTTTGTATATGAGTAAACTTATTGTAGAAAGTAAAGGTTTTCCCTCTCGAAGTTGTCTGGTATTGTTGGTGGAAGCTTTACTCTTTTCCATCCATCCTTTTTTATGATGCCATATGCCTAGTATTAATAGAGTGAGATTGTAAGGAGAGGCAGATGAGTACATGGCTTCTAGGCTTTGGTTTAACCTTTCTTCCTCTAGGCTTTGGTTCAACCTTTCTTCCTCTAGGATTTGGTTCAACCTTTATGTTGTTCCACTACTCTTGGATGCCAGTTGAATACTCTTGATAGCTCCCTTCAGTCGCCCATCCAGACCTTGGAATCTTGAATGCCGAAACAGGTAGGTTCATCTCTAAGAGCTCAAAAAAGAGTGGATCCAGCCCTAGAAGGGCTGGACCGAAAATGTCCAGTGGGTCCAGCCCTATAAGGGCTGGACCACGTAGGTGCGGCCTCGGACCAGGTGGGTTCGGGTCAGGCGGGTCCGTCCTAGGGCTGGACCAGATGGGTCCGGCCCTAGGCCGAACCAGACGGGTCCGGCCAGGACTGGACCTGGTGGGTCTGGCACAGTGTCGGACCATGCGGGTCCGGCACCTGAGGCCGGATCCGGCACGGGTGCCGGACCAGTTCGGTCCGGCACTATGCCGGACAAGTTGGGTCCGGCACAAGGGTGCCGGACCATGGGCCCGGTCCTAGGGGCCAAACCTATGCCGGTCCGGCACTTCTAGGTCGGACCGGGCCGTCCGGCCCTACAGGGCCAGACCTGTACGAGTCCGGCCCTTTTAGGTCGGATCGGGCTTTCCGACCCTGCAGGCCGGACCTGTGCGGGTCGGGCCCAAGCGGGTCGGACTTGGCTGGGCCAGACTTATGTGGATCCGGCCTTGTCGGGCTATATCTGTGCAGACCTACTTTTATAGGATAGGTCCTTTGCTGGTCTAGGTGGGGCCGAGCCTTGGCAGAAGGTGAGTTTGGAGGCTTTATTGTCGGACCGTGTAAGGCAAATCTTAGAATGTCCATATCTTTCAAACCGTTATTCAGATTTAGATGCGGTTTGGACCTGTGCTAACATCTTGACCTTGCGAACATTTCTAAGCAACTCTAAGTCTATTCCAGGACTCTGACAATTTTTTCTTTGGCTTTTTATATCCACTATGCAGTGGGCGATAATGCCCACAACATCCCCCCCCCCCCAAAGTATACTTTCATGAATGCAAAGTGTCTGATATTTAATCTAGGGTTGCCTCATCAGTATTGTAGGTGTCATCCTGTTGTTTGACTATCCACATCTCATCATCGTCCCCAAGATGAGCTTCCTTTCGTTAGCTGGATGCGATGCTTCGTTTGTCTTGAGGAGGACTTGCTGGTCACTTGACGTCGTTTTTTAATTATCCTTCATTTGGTAGGGCGGTATTTCTCCTTAGCCTTCCTGTTTCTGGCTTCAAGTCCTTAAGTAGTATGTGGACCCGTTGATAATCCCTTCATGGTATTTGACTTGGGACCCGTGATGTGGAATTTTTGGTTCCGACCATCATGTGGCCAGCTTGAGTGAGCACGGCCTTACCATCTGATTGTTGAGTTTGTATATTTCTTCATTATTATTTTTTATGCTTGGTCAAGGCCAACTATTAATGGAGTAATGAATTCCTATCGGAAGGTATTTGTATGTACAATATTATGCATAGCGCTATTGAGTAGGTGTTGGCTACGTCTGACCAAGCTGGGCTAATAGGCTTACGTTCCATCTAGTCTGGTAAAGTGATGAAATTTGGAGTAATTCCTCGCTCCTCTGTTAGCTCCTCCAGGACTTGCCCCCAGGCACATTTGTATAAGATTATCTTAGCCAATTTCCTTGGTAGTTTGCCTGCTGAGGCCTCGTATATCTGTTTGGAGTCGACTACTGGCAAGCGTTAATAGGGTAGGCGCTGGGTCTGAGCAAGTAGTCTTGGCTCTTTTAAGCGAAGCACAAGGAAATTTGTCGGCACTCTGAATTAAGGGTCCTATTGTCGGTCCGGTTTATGCTGATTATCGTAGTCAGATGTCTCCAACGTTGGGTGTCTATTGATGACATCGACTTGCTTTCTCTACAATGATCAGGTAGAATCAACCTTTCAAATGTCCCGTTGGCTTTGGCGGTGGAGGATCGTCCTATCTATTGACTTTACCTACAAGTTTAGGGTCATTTCGGGCCTAGTGAGGTCAAGGACTTTCATCCTTGCCTTAGAATTAGTTATAGACTATTAATACATTTTTACTTAAAATTTTACCATAGATATGGGTTAGATTCATCACGCCTGTCCTCGGGATTGATTTATTAGGTGAAGGTATCAAGATGTTTGTGTTAAAATAGACTTTGATATGAATTAATTACATTTGGAAGGTTAGAGCTCAAATCACTTCTGTTTAGAGAGGTCATCATCATTCAAAGTGGTTCCCTATTACTAAGGTTTAGAGAGTAATTTGGGGGGACGTGGCAGTCCACAAATACTCATCACATCCTCTAGAGCTCCCTCTAGTGACGTTGTCAAAAGTCGGCCGGGAGCGCTCATTATTTGTCTGGGTTTGCCCCCAGCATAGTGCACTTGGTTGCTTCTCACAACATGCTACCTTGTATCATGAATGGGTTTTAAACTTGCGAACATAAGGTTATGATTCCAATGTGCTATTACCAAGCTGAGTGGTAGTGTACGTGGATGATCAAGGGGTGAGGTGGTGCTATGCCCCTAAGTATTTTTTTATCGAATTTAGCTTATCTTACAAAAGTTACCTTTGCACTGAGTTTTTCTCAGGTTGCATAAGAATGCTCAGCTTTGGGAGAATCCTTACAATTTTTCGAGTGAAGTTGGATAGAAGGGATATTCTAATTCTTGTGGCAATGTTGGATTGATGGTCCGCTATCTCCGACGGAGTTGACTCGATGCTCTGTTTCCTCTGATGGAGTAGAAGCGAATGAATATCATGATGTGGTTGGCAGAGTGGAATTCATATTTCTACTTATCTGTATGCAATGCCAAAATACTAAAAGAAATTGTTAGAAGCTTCTAGTTTAAGTACAACGAACTATATTCTCAGTTAAGAGAGTCCTTCTAAACTTAAGATTCGTGTCACGTAAGTTACTTGCCCTAATTGTGGATTTTGGTGACATATGGTTTGTCAGCTCGACCTATGTCCCAGGGGAGTGTAACTTTTGCGCCTGCCATACTTTAGATTTACAGCAGGATTCGCACACACTAACTACCCGGGCCATTATGGCCTGTATCATGAGTATCATTCGATTTACTGTGGCCCGGCTAGCGTGGGTGCCGATCGTCAACTACGAGCTATCCCTGGCTGTAGCCATGCCTTAATTGTGAGGTTTATTATCGGTTTGTAGTTGCCGGCGAGCCAAACACCAATGATAAACTGCCTAGGCTATAATCGTGCCTAATCCGTGGCTTATAGTCGGTTTATCATTGCTGGTTGGCGGGCCGATCGTCAGCAGTGAACTACTGTAACGACCCGTAAATTTTAACTCTTTAATAACGTAATTAGTTGAAATTTTGTGAAATTTTAAACGATAAAATTTTGAAATAAAAATTTGATATTTGGAATGCGTCTAATTAATCATAGCAACTAGTAAATTTTCATCAGATAATTTGGAAGTTTATTTTCTAATGTAATTTTATTTCAATTTATATCAGTTAAAATTGGTGATAATAAAATGTTTTCCAAACCTGAATATTTTTACATAGAAAAATTCTAATTCATCTTCTGACTAAGACATCATTTTTCATTTTCCAAATTCAGACTTCTTTAGCTCCGTCGATCTTATTTTTCTACGTTTTTGCTGCATTTTCCATAGTAAGAAATTCAAATTTTTATAATTCAATCATACCACTGATATCTGTATACCGTTTTGATCGTCTCGTCGTGCTGATCTCTACAGTATATTCATTTCTGTATTTTGAGGTCTGGTACGCGACGGAAACAATAAACCGTTCGTTGTAACGGTACTTTAAACTGTGACTTTAATAATTTCCTTTGGTTTCAAATTTTAAAACGTGCTGTCCAATCAAGCCATCAATTGATTTAAAGTCTAAGCTAAATCAATGTTCAGTATTTATGGACTTATCCCTTCGTTGTCTATTCCCATTCCATTGTTGCTTAAAAGGTGAGACAACTATTATTTCCAGTGCTACATTTTTATTTTTCCGCAAACCTTTCTCCTTCCCATTTTAATATTTGCAATCTTATATTCCTTAAGTATTGCCTGAGAAATTTTCTTCAAATCCACTTGTTCGTTTGCTGTGCCCTGCAAATTTTCTTTTGTCCCCGTTTATTTCAAGTCCCATCTCTCTATTCTTCATCCTCTGTTCATTTCTTCTTGTTCATCTTCCTCTCCCCTCATTTTTATTTTCTCCTTCCATGTAAAAAAAAAAAAAAATAATAATTTCTATGCATCAGCTACCCAGACTAGGCCATCGAACCTCCACAAGCCTCCACCCGCTCCTCCGAACTCCTCCCCTAGCCTCGGCCTTGAACCCCTCGGCCACCACTTCCTTTCCACCTTCAATCTATAGCCACGCTCGGCTTCTCCCACACCCGCATCACCACCTTTCCTTGACCATCTCAAATGGCACGTGCAGCCGTCCCTCGCCATGATCTCATCAGCCACCCAGCCCACTCCCTGCAGTTACAGGCTTCTGCTATCTAAATCCGTTTCCAAAGTTCTTGTGAGTAAGCTTTTTGTCATATTTGTTTGCACTTCAATTATATGACACTACAGACTTATTCATTTGTTTGTTTTTTGTGTATCTTTGTTACTGTTATTATTCAAGTCTCCAAGTTGTTTGTTTAAAATATAATACAAGCCGTTGTTATTTATATAGTGTAGTATAGGTTGGATGCTTAAATATGTATATTATGTATATATGTATTTAAAAATGGCATATTTTATTGATTTCGTGTAGATATATATTATGTATTTGATATATACGTATATGTCTTATAGTTGTAGTCATACATCTTGATATGTATAAAGTCTGGTTGTAGTTTTATTTTATAATAGTATGTTTATACAGTGACTTATAGGTCATTAATATGAAGAAAAAAAATATAAACTATAGAATAGTTCTATGTCAAAGTTTGTACAAGTTGTATTGGCTGATGTATACATATTATATGAGGTTATAGCATGCTTGGTTAGATTGGTAGGTACGGGTTTTAAATATAATACATAAACTTTGATTTTTTCCGAGATGATTTCCTGCAACATTTTATATATTTTATATATAAGTATATTGTTTTAAAGTATGTGCAGATTTTGATTTTGATAATATTTAATTTAAATTTTTAATATATCTATGTATCATAGTTTCGTGTTTTATAAACATAGGTTACCATATGTTTATTAGTTTATATACATTATTACCTGTTCTGTATTTTATAAAGCTTTGAAAAATAGACTTTTAAAAGTATATGCTCTGTTATATATAAAAATGTATAAGTGTATTAATATAAAAAGTTTGAACATGTATATATGTAGATATAAATATGTGTTTTAGGTTAAAGCTATGATTTTGAAAACGAGTGTATATAATTTTAACGATTTTTAATTTTATATTGATTTCAGAAATATATATATATATATATATATATAATATTTATTTGTTTGCTTTATGTTAAACAAATTTTGATTTGTTCTCATTCGATTTCTGTTATCAGCTCTATCCATCATATTCGTGCCAATCTAGCGATGCCTTGGATTCGTAACTCATTTCTTTGTCAAATCTATCTAACCTCGAAAGGTGAGCAATCACTCACGATTAATGTTCTTTTATTTATTAAATTTGATTTCAATTGAAACGACAATTGAAATATGATGCTGCTAGTTATTTACGTTGTTATATATATGCCATCATTTGTATCTGTCCACCTGTGACATCTGACACCATTATCCATTATTTATATCGCTATATATATGCCATTATCTGTATCTGTTCACCTGTGACATCTGACACCATTATCTGTTATTTATCGCTGATGATATATGCATGTTACTGTTGTTATATTTTTATCATATATGTTATCACTCTACAAGTTCCCTGTTAATATAGAATTCACTATGGGTTGAAATGATACATACCCGAACGATCTGTAGAATAGGAGAAAATCGTTATGGGTTGAAATGATAAACCCAAGCGATTTTCAATTGAATTGAATTTGGGATTGCGGGTTGAAATGATATACATATACCCGTATATATTTAAATTACGGATTGAAATGATAAATATCCGTATCACTTTACCATAGGGTAGAAAATTATACACACACACCGTTGGTCTATACATAAATATTTGAAAAATGATTTCTATGGTTTTGAAGGAAATATATGGTTGTAATAAATATTGATTTTAAGGATTTAATAAAGTCGATTTGATCCATATAAAATAATGTTTAAGTATTTATGTAAATTTATATTTTCAAATATAGAGTTTATAATGATTCAGGTTGGAAAGGTAAATTGAAATTGATTTGAAATTATATTTATTTAAGAATTTTACTTAAATAAGGTTGATTTGAAATTTATTACATTTGAAAATTGAAAGATATGTTTTATAACTTGGATTTGATTAAAAGTGACTTAAATGAATATTTCAACTAATATAAATTTAAATGGGATATTTTGTTTGTTTAAAATTTTAAATTGAAGTCGTATTTAGATGTATTGAAATGATTAAAGAAATATCTCAGAAACAAAATGTAATGAAATTAAATTGAGATATAAATGGAATTATCAAATTTAGTTTTGAAATGTGAATATTTAAAGCTTTGAAATATATTGAAATTGAAATGGCTTATTTTGTGGTTCAAATATGTATTTGAAATTGATAATTTGAAATGGTTTATTGAGAAGCTGAATCGAGTTGAAATTGATGATTTGAGATTTGATTAAATTTTTATTTTGGAATTCGAGTTTATGTGAATTGATTTGTGTAATTTGAGGAAGCTATTTTTATATAAAGTATTTTAAACTATATCTAAAACTATTTATATTTTACTTTATAAATTTTAATATAAACTATTTTATATAAATCATTTTCAATATACATTATTTTATTATAAACTATTTTAACTTATAACTATTTTATATAAACTATTTTTATTTAATAAACTATGTTATTATATATAATATTATTAATATCTAAACTGTTTAAAGGAAAGTGTTATGAATTTCAAGGTTTTGATTTCCAAAGGGTTTTGATTTTAAAAGACTTACGATTTCGAAAGCGATATAACTTTGGAAAGTGATATGATTTTGGAAATGAATTTATTTAAAGTGAAAATGATATCGTATGGATATGGTTTCGAAATGGAAATGATATTTCGGTTTGAAATATAAACTATTTTGAAAGTTTACTAAATGAGCATCGGTGTAATTAATAAGTAGTTATTAAAGAGACCGGGATCGGATATGGACATACTCTCTGTCGATACCGAAACCACTTTAATAACTAATATACGCGGAGTGTTGATCCAGAATGAAGTGGATGGTTTTGATGAACGCATTGACTGAAGAAAGAGAACGATTTTGGATGACCCCTGACATGACTAAAATAGGAGCCGCGCCGGGCCATTGAGGATCGCCATCTCTAGCGGACACACTTCTTCGTTACCATATCTATTACTTTTGTGATTCGATTTGGGTGCACCCTCGATTATGGGAGTGTTGTTTCGCGGTGTTGGGGTAGTAGCTGCTATGCTCAACATCAGTCCGGATCACGCAACTGCTAGTATCCTAGTTGGTATCGCCTCATGTACCTTGTCATACTGATTATCCTATTCGCGACCACTACGATTTGTTTTGTGTTATACCTATGGGGTACCCTCTGATAACCACTAGTTTACGGTGGGGCTTACGGTGCCGTATAGACTATGACATTATAAAAATGTGTTAAGGGGGATTATGGTAACGCCTTAACGCTATTTTGATACTTTATATTACTGATAGGCATTATCTACTTAGCATACACTACTACATAGTAGATAGTTTAACGGATCCTTAGAGGATGGTTATCCCAAACATCCTTTGAGTTACTTGTATTTCATTTGTTATTTCACTTGAGTTGGATTTATTGATATAAGAATGTTAATCTTGACTCGAGTGTTTTGTGTTTTCTTTACGCTCGGGTCAGACTGAGTGTACCAGTATTCGAGACTCACCTTTGGAGTTGGAGCTTCGCTTGGAGATCCAGCTATCTATCCAGCTTTCAGATATTCAGTTGATTCCAGTGATGTACTCTGATATTGTATTTGACTATTGTATTCGAGACTTATGTTGTATCTTGTTTAACTCTGTTATATATATATATATATAGTAGCTTCATGAACTACTATTCTTTTGTTTCCGCTGCATTGTTGTTATATTACTCTGTGTCTTTGATCTGTGATAATTTTATTTACTGTATATGCTGAGTTTTGCCAAATTTAAATTAACAATCTATTATTTTGAATTATTCAAGTCGGACATGTGTGGATTTATTGTCGATTTGAATGGTCCAAAATAGTGGGTCGTTACAGTTACCCAGGCTACTTTCGTGCCCTTAGTCATGGTTATCTTGCTTTAACTACTACCGGAGAGAGCTTGCGATTGATTGCAATAGGAATAATATCAGATGAGAAAAACATCAAAAAATATTAGTGGTTTCAGGTGATACATGCTTTTTACAAGCTGAGAGATGTAATGGCGAAGATGTTGGAGATTCCTTCCTTTCTCAAACACATTTTCCGTTAATTGTCGATGGAATGTGAGCTTTTTTGTGGAGATCCTTATGAATAACAAATGGTCCTTTCCAAACTGGATCTAGTGCGCCTGGACGGGGAAAGACTTGCTTGAGAATAATGTCTCCCTCTTGTAACTCTTGGGTCTTCACCTTAGATTTGTATTGTTGTAGCACTTTCTGTACGTGTGTAGCGGTCTTGAGGGGGGTGTCACTGCTTCTCTCCTCAGCTTATTTTGCCCAGTATGCTTAAAGCAAATAGAATATGTCATGTTGCTGTTTTTTAGGAGGCCTGGTAGGCCTCCAGTGTCGCGGGTAGTTCGTCAATCCACGCTCCTTTGGATTTATCTAGTTTTTCCTTAATTAGTGTTTGCAAGATTTTGTCGACAGCTTGAACCTGCCAATTGACCTAGGGCAACTCCTATTATGAGTCAATCCATGCTAGGCTTCGAATGCATTTATTCTTTGAGTTACTAAAGCTAGATTTATGTCTGGATGCACGACTGGTATGTCATTGCCATGGAAAGGGCGTTCGTCAGTAGTGAACTGCCCAGG
Organism: Allium fistulosum; assembly: GCA_030737815.1. Taxonomy (NCBI): domain Eukaryota; kingdom Viridiplantae; phylum Streptophyta; class Magnoliopsida; order Asparagales; family Amaryllidaceae; genus Allium; species Allium fistulosum. Next base: position 659,250,608 of record CM060908.1, on the reverse strand, counting down.
CTATTGCCCTTAGTCATGGCTATCTTATTTCACTACTACCAACACATGCTTGTGATCTAGGTTGCTAATCACAAAAGATGGAGTGGTTATAATAGCATAGGTGTCAAGAGAACATAACTATGTGCGTTAAGTGCATATAACTGTCGCTTCGAAGGAAGCGCAAAGTACCAGGTTGTGTTATATGCCTGGTTTAAAATTTTCTCTTGGATAGGAATTCTTGCTTGGTATTTTTATAAGACTCTGTAGAACCTAGGAGCCGATGGCATTGTCCTGAAATGATAGCAACCGAGTTAGATAAAATCGAAAGAAGAGTTTTGTCATGGTACCTCCTTTGTAGGGCCATTTGTTGTCATGCGTATGACATCTTTATGCGAGCATATTATGTGATCGGAGAGCTCCTCATAAAGATTTTCTCCTGGCAGTCATTGGACTAGTCATTTAGTCGGGTTGATTTTGATTAGTTTGGTGGACTTATAGTGGATGCCTACAGTGTGAATCCTACTATCTTTATTCCTTGATTAATTTGAATTGCGTTTTCTGATTATTGAATCATAACGGATTTATGAAGCTAGTATCTTGATTGGTGACTGCAATGTCCTAGCGGTTTACTATATATTGATGATTCGTGTTGAATTGTGATATAAGGAGCAGTGGTGGTGGTTCTAGATATCTCTCGCCTTTCTGCTACGGGCCAAATATGTTGGAATTGCTGGAGCTCGGTCTTTCAAAGCCTTTCCTTTGAGGTAACACCATACTCAAATGGAAGGCTTCTCTCTGATCATTGATCATTTCGAGCTCCAGAGGCAGAGAGTTGTATCTCTTCCATTTTGCTATAGCATTTGTACTACAAGCTGTGCTAGCTTCCCTGAGTGGCCATTTGTCTAAACTCCAAACAGTGATGTTTCCTTGTCTTTATGTGCCTTGCTGTCCCAATGGAGAGGTCATGCATGGTTACTAACACCCTTGAATAGAATTGTGTAGAGAGATTAATTAAGAAAGTAAATTAAAACAGAGAAGTAACATAGTTGAATGCAAAACAAACAACAAAAACGAGAACACCAGATTTATAGTGGTTCGGCGTAATTGCCTACGTCCACTTTGAATATAATCTTTATTACTTTTCCAATCACTTGAGTACAGATACAATCCATAAACAAACAACTTGAATTCAATTTTGAATAGAAAAGAAGTGAGTATAGAAAATGGCAGAGTATCCCTGGAGTTCTCAAAAAAAGGTCCCTTCAACTGGACCTCAGCACCTCTATTTATAGAGAAGATAGGCTTGATCCCCTATGCAGGCCCATGACCAAGATAGCTCGGCCCAAAGCTGGTAGATTAGGCAGACCGAACCAGGCATGCCGACCCACTACCACCGATCCGCCTGATGCCAATCTAGGATCTCCTTGTGGACGACTCAAAGCAAACTCGCAAGCAACTCGGAGCAATTATGGGTGTGACTCAAAGTGAAACGGTATCGATCGTATTGCCCTATGGTAGTCATGCTAATTCTCCTGCTGTTTTGCCAAACCACTACAACCGAGCCCGAATTGCCGACCACACGCACCGATCCATATGTGTCGATCAACCAAGGCCGAACCACAATGGCCGAACCACCCTGACCGACCACTTCGACCTTCCTTCCTTGACCAAGCCACCTATGCCGACCCATACGTACCGAATCGTATACATAGGCCGAACTGCCCATGAATGTCGACCCACATATACTAATCCTCCTGAGGTTGATCCCCATCTACACCGAGCCACTTAGGCCGAACCACTATGTGCAGACCCACATTGGCTTGTCTCCCCTGACCGAATAACATGTGCCGACCCACCAAGGCCGACCCATCCATGACCTTCCATAAGAGCTATCCTACTCCAACCAAACCACCATCAAACGCCGATCCACATAGACATGCCGAACCATACAGGTTGCATCAATCCCTTATATCTCCAATCTCCTCTTAGCTCGAGTCCTGTCTAGTTTCAACCATATCTTCTTCAACTATCGCTTTGTAGCCGGGCTAAGTAGCAGAGTAACATTTTCCCCCCAAAGTACATTGTGTTAATCAACATGACGTGCTTTGAATCAGCGAGTACTTCTGCATTAAGAGGCTAGCTCGTTCTGAATGGTAACTGACTATCGCTTTTCATTGGCCTTCGACGAAGCTTCGTGTCGTTTGAACGTATTAGTTCAATCTCGAAGAAGCTCTTAAAATCCTGATACAACTTTTCAAAAGCTGAATGTATACAACTTCTCGAAGGCTGAATCACGATGGATTTTCCAAACCCACAATTTCCCACTGACCCGGTAGTATCTGTCTCCTCATCACGCTACCATCTTATATCATCATCGCATGTGTATATGTTCATGTATACACATTTCATTTTATTACCATTATTATTATTATTCCTTTTATTATTATTACTATTTTTAGAAACAAGAGGTGGGTCCGCATACGAAGGCCGACCCACTCGATCGGTTCACTAAGGGCAAGGGTCGGCATATTTACTTTGCCGACCCACCGGAGCGTGTTGACCGGTTCTCTAGGAAAATGCCCGTTCGTCTCCCCTTCACCATATATAAACCCACACCTTCATTCTTTCCCTCTCACTTCTTACTTTACTTCCCTTCTTCTCCAACACAGCTCCAAACCTTATCTCCTCCAATCCACCGGACTACCTCACAACTTCATCCCACCGTCTTCCATACGTGCCACCACCATACCCCTTGACTCCAAGCTTCAAGAACCTTTCATCCCAACCCTGAATTAACACAAAGGTAAGGGTTCATACCTCCACTTAAGATTTATCGTATACATACGAATCTTTGTGATGAGTGGGAGAAAATAGAAATAGGGCGAGTAAGCATATTAGGGTGAAGGTAGTAGAGGGCTTTATGGCATGGATTCATTCCAATTCGAGTGGAGTCGTCTTTGATGGTTTTAGGGAGGTCTGCAATTTATAGGAGGAGAGGACTTGTGTTGAGAGAGGGAAGTCGGGTCCTTCAAGAGTAGGAAAGCCTGGTCGACAATCCTTGTAGGCTGATCCATCTTAGGGAGAGTCATGTTGAAACACATCAATAATACTTGGCCGGTAAAGGAGCCTATAAGTCTGGGTCGGTGCTCTGAGCGAAAAAGTGGGTCGGTTGCTTGGGTTAGGTAGTGGGTCGGTGGTTTAAGGAGAGAGTGGGTCGGTAACAAGAGAAGTAGAGTGTGGGTTGGTGATTTGAGAGAACGAGTGGATCGGCGATCTGAAAGGCAGAGTGGGTCGGTGGTTTGAGAAATCGAGTGGGTCGTTCGATGTGCAATCTAGTGAGGTTTGGGTCGGTAACGAGAGAGTGGTTCGGTATCGAGTGTTAGATTCGGTACTGAGCATTGGGATCGGCGTTGGCTTTCTGGACTATCTCAACTTGAACACAACATACACCAGGACCACACATTGCACGCCTAAGCATAAAACAATGGACAATGACAAGAACCAAAGCATATGAACCCGTGGACTTAACTCGGACTAGAAATTCCATAATTCAAGTAATTCTAAACACGAATCTGTAGGTAGGCCGGTCTTAATTCGTAGAGGACCATCGGTTGGTGGCCTCGGTACATTCCTCTAGAAATGTAGTGTACGGGAGGTAGTCCCTTACCTCGCTATTTGTTGGAAATCCAAATCTCCAAAAAGTTCCTTCGGTTTTAGTTCTAAACTTATTATGCTGTCAAATTTAACCAATGTAACAATTTCGGCCATTCGAATATGTTTATTTGAAAGGTTTTCAAAGAATGTCATTAAAAATAATATCACTAGATTTTATGTAGAAATGATTTGGTTATCATAAGGTAAAAACTCATTCCGTGTTTATGTTCGGCGTGGTTTTATGAGACACCCTTTGTTTTCAAATACTCATATTTTGAGTTTCTCACACCAGTCCCATGACTGACCCAGTGTTTATTTTCTTTCCCTTAAACTCTGGGTGTCCTATTTTTCTCGAGCAGCCTAGTAGTCAGGTTTAGTTAGGAGCATTTTTAAAGAGCTCGGAGCATGGAGCTAGAAGATTCTTCTAAAGATTATTATCCATTTCCACCACACTTATGTACTATTGTATTCTGCATTTGTAGAGATGGAGATTTATAACTGTCCATGTTGATGTTAAGTTAAACTCTGATAAATGTATTTAAAATTATCCACTGCAAAGATTATATGTTGAAAAAATATTTGTTATTCCATTCATATAAGATTCTGCTCCATGACTTTATTTTCTTTTCCTTATAACTATCCACCTTTTCGTTCAAATTGAGTTGGATATGTGTGGTTTATTGTCACTTAAAATGTACAAAATTGTGGGTCGTTACAAATATGCCCATTTAATGATCAAATGATAACAGGAACATATAACATCATTCATCAAAATATGTTCAATCAATAGCCATAGGCATCACAAAATTACTTAATTTTTAAGTGACAATTCTTTTGGCAGTATTCATATAAAATTGGGCTAAAATACAATTTCATTTCTTTGAAAACATTTATCTTTAAAAGTGATTACACATTTGAAACCTTTTTAAAAAAACAAGGAAAACATAGCTCTAACACATAACCAATTTTTTATGTCAAAGCACTATCATCTTTACATAGCTTTTAAACGTTCATTATCAAATAAGGTTGTCGAGCCTCTAGAATATGTGGCTATTGAGCCTCTAAGACAAAGCAATTTGGTTATAAAACATACGGCTACTATGCCGCTAAAACAGGATTGTCGAGTCTCTATGTCAAGCCTCTAAAACATAGTTATTGAGTTTGTAAAACATACGACTTTAATGCCACTAAAACGTAGTTGCCAAGCCAATAAAACATGGGTATCGAGTTTATAAAACAAACGGCTATCGTGCCACTAGAAAACATAGGTATCGAGTAAATAAAAGACATGAGGTTTCGAGTTTAAAACACTTAGGGTTGTCGAGCCCTTAAAAGTTTGTGGATGTCGAGCCTATAAACCAAAGAAGATGTCAAACTTTAAAAACAATTGTGTTGATACTCGAAACCATAAGATTATCGAGCCTCTACAACCTTGAGATACCAAACCCCTAAAGTATAAAGATGTTGAGTTTCTATATACGCGATTTTATCATGTAGCTACTAAGTAGCTATCGCATGCATCAACCCTTATAGATGTCGAGTCTATAGGGTAGAAACATCTCATAAATATCAAGTAGTTATTCCATGTATCGGCCTTTATAGATGCCGAATATCTATAAAGCAAGGGTATCGAAACTGTATAATGTCATTTCTATAAATAAAATAAAACTATTTTATTTCTTTTTAAAGTTAAAACTTTCCATTAACTCTTGCCCCATGTCAAATTATTATTTGATAACAAAGTACTTTTCACATTCTTTTTAGAAATTACTGGTATATCACGTTCTGCCTTCACAAATAACATTACAAACCCTTATAATTAATATATTTAACTTATATTAATCAAACACTTATATAAAATAATAAATTCATAGAAAGTCATAACCATTGGGGAAAATTCCCTAAAAATCACCAAAAATCTTAATTTCCTTCTTCTTTCATCCGCCCCCTAAAGAGTAATGGAGGTGTGCGACACCAACAAAAATTTTAGAATTAATTTAATCTTGTTTAATAAATAAAACTCAAAATAAACACTTTTTCTCCTTAAGAAATTCATAAAATATTCTTATGAACTTAGAAAATTCTGAAATTGAAAATCCATCTCGAAAATAATGTTTTACACAATATATTCAAATATCGGGTCAATTGGAGATCAAAAATTAGGTTTTTACCTTTGAAACCCATTAAAACAATTTCCATAAAATTCCAATAATCCATCATTCAATCCAATCACGATATCGTCAAATCAAGCATGACATATTATCACAAATAAATTCAGGAATCAAACATAGATCCAAAAAATCATAAAAAAATGAGATTGATAATATTATTCACCCTAGATTGGATAAGAGAAATTGAGATTTGATGTAGATTAATTCCCCTAAGCCTTCCCAATTGAATTCCTTATCTTTCTTCTTCTTTTTCCTTAAGTAATGGCCGACCCCTTCTTATCTTTTGTTTTAATTTAGAAAATGAAATGAAAATGAAAGAGAGAGGCAGGGTTCAGGGAATGAAATAAGGAGTTATTCCCATAATGCTCTTCTCATTAATCCCTTTCTTCTCATTAATATGTTTCTATTCTATGTTTTAAACAAACTTATTATTGACTAATTAATGCATGACCTAATTAGTTAATAAATCTCATTCTCCTTATCACCTCACATAATTCTATTTAATTTATCTACTTAGATTTCCTGAATAATGTTAAACAAAAATTGGGGGTGTTAGAGGCTCCCCCTTGAAGAATTTCGTTCTCGAAATTACGATAAGGAAACAATAAGCATAACAATCATGCAAATATGTGTGACAAACACATAACAACAATACTAACGTCTCTACTAGCAAAAAGTCTATTTGTCAAATATAAAACACAACATCAAAACAACTCAGGATAAGTATCTTTAATCCTATCTATTGTCTTCCAACTACAGTCTTTCTCGTTGTCACTCTATTAGACTTTCACAAACTTGACCATCTTGTTTGTTATCTTTTTCTTACCTCTTACTAAAACACAAACGGTTGCCTGACAAAAGTCATATCTGGTTCCACTACTAAATCTTTCAATACAGTCGGTGCAATAGTAGTTCTGGATCATGCACTCACTTTCTAAGATGGGAAACATGAAAAACACTATGGGCTCCTACCAAACTATTGATAACTCTCCCGATAAGCAAGTTTCCTGATCCTTTCTATGATAGGAAACAAACCAACATATCTCGATGTCAATTTCCTTAACTTTCGAAGCCATACTACACCCTTCATCGGTGATACTTTAACAAAAACATAATCTCCAACTGAGAACTCTATATCCTTACACCACTTATTTGCGTGACTTTTCTACCTAGGCTGAGCTTCCTTCATCCTTGCTCGGATCAATTCAAACTTTTTTGTAGCTTCTCTCACCATACCTGGACCAAGAATCAATATGTCTTCGATCTCTAACCAACATGCTGGTGATTTGCATGGTTCCGTAAAGAGCTTTGAAAGATGTCGTTTCTATACTAGTTTTATAACTATTATTATAGAAAAACTCGACTAAGTGCAAATGTTCCTCCCATGACCCTCCAAAGTCTAGTACACAATCCCTTAACAAATCTTCAAGAACTTTGTTAACTCTTTCAATTTTCCCCTCCGTTTGTGGATGGTAAGCGATACTCATCTTCAGCTTGGTATCTAATACTTCTTGCAGACTCTTTCAGAATTCACTAGTGAACAAAGTATCTATATCACTGACTATACTACTAGGAATCCCATGCAGTCTCACAATAATCTTCATAAACAACTTTGCCAAAGTAGGTGCCGTCCATGTCGACTTAACAGGAATAAAGTCTGCACCTTTGGTCAGACTATTTACCATGAACCAAATACTTTCATTTTCCCTATTCGACCTTAACAACCCACCAATAAAATACATGGATATAGAATTCCATTTCCAAAGTGGTACTTCTAAAGGTTAAAGAAATTCACTTGGCTTCTGATGCTCGGCATTTACTTGCTGGCAATTCAAACATCGTTTCACCCATAAGCCTGCATCTCTTTTCATTCCTTCCCAGAAGAAACTCCTTTTCGTATCCTAAAACATTTTAGTTCCTTCAAGATGAATTGTAAACTTTGATCGATGACACTCCCTAGGGACCTCCTTCCTTAGGTTGCCTACATTTGGAATGCACAACCGTCCCCTATTCCTTAACCATTTGTTCTGGTCAACACTAAACCTTTTAAATCATCAATCTTAGTTCCCTCTTCAATCCTTTTAATCCTTTCAATTAGTAATGGATCATCTCTTTGTTTAAAAGTAATTCTTTCGATCATCACCGGTCGAACTTTCAAACTGTATAACGTTGCGGTTGTTAACAATTTTTTTTGTTAACCGTAAATAGATCTAGGCTAGTAATAAGGCTTGGATAATCTTATGTTATCCCATGAGAAGTATGCAACTCCAAAGTGAAGTATGTAAATATGGATTAGAGTCCCTATTCAAGAGAGTATGCATGTTCATGATGTCGACTTTTAAAAAGAGATATGCATGTCATAGGTATCTCATAAAAGTACACAAGAGAGTCATATATATGTCATAAATCCCTTCAAATACCTTTATTCACATGTAATATGCTATGCCAGGTTTATTATTCAAATCCTTATGTACAAAAGTCATCAAATTACAACAGGCTCTAGAAATCCCTTATTCAATTTAGGGTTACAACTGTAGAAATGTAAGAAAGGTGTTGGGAAGAATTCACCCCATCCAAATAGCCATTAGGTTCGTATTTATAGGAGTGGAGGAAGATGGCATAGCTTCTACATGTCATTTGGCATCATTGTTTTTCGACGTTCTTCATTGTGTTATCAACATGTGGCAACATTCTTCATATTGATGACTTATGGTATCCCTCTACACATTGATGATTTACGTTATCATTTTAAGCATTAATGACTCATGGCATCCTTCTAGATTAGTGTTTACGATATCCTTCTTTGTATTGTCAATGTTCGACACCCCTCTATATATTAATGGCATGTGACATCTTTGATAACTGTAGGTATCTGATATCTTTTATATTCTTTGAAACTCGTTATCCTCCACTGCTTGTAAATGCTCGAAACCACTTGTCTCTTGTAAATTCTTTACAACTATTATAGTTGTAAAGGCCCGTTATATATAGAGTTTCGATATATCTCCTTTTTGACTATATGTTCGATATCCCTTAGTGATGTGGTATATCTTTTGAATCATTGTTTCTCAGCATCTATTGAGATTTGATATTACTTCGAGCTTGTTACATGCACGATGTCCTTAGAAGCTGTTTCGGGATACGACATCTCTTCATCTTTATATGTCCAACAACTCCCAAGGTTGTTGGCTTTTGACATCTCTTAGTAACTCGCCGTCCTTTATTAAGTGCACGACGCCTTTCATTACGAAATTCGAGCCATTTCAAGTTCGACATCTCTTGCTGAATATCTAATGGCTTTCATCTTGTACATTCGACATCTTGAATTTCGATGTATTCTCTTTACATGTTCTACATCTTTATTTGTGGTAATGGCGGTATTCCGACTAGAACTAGCCGTTGGCCTTAACCGTACACCACAAGTAGTCAATGCCTCTAAAATTTTCCATTTTGCTAACATAGCTAACATCACACCCTAATGTTTCCTGCTAAGTGCATCCATAACTTTATTTAATTTCCCTGACGTATATTCAATACCGAAATCATAAGTCGCCAAACACTCTAGCCACCTTTGTTGTCTCATATTCAACTCATTTTGAGAGAATAAATGAAAATCTATAGGATCTTTATATAATGTAACATATGATAAGTGTGAGAGTGTACATTACCAATTACACTAAGCAGAGAATAATAGCTGAATATAAAGAAGGTAAATAATAAAAGTAAGCACGCCAAATATTTTATACTGGTTCGGACCTCCCATCCTACATCTAGTCCCGAAGCTCCCCTTTGGTATTTCCTTTAACCAAATAACCCTCACTTTGCGGGAGGAATAGGCTATACAAAAGTATTTCTCTGACAATCTTATGTTTCAAATAACACGAATTTTGACTCATAGTACAATTCTTCCTATGATCTCTTTTGAGTGTGTGAATGTAAATACTTTGAGTTGTAGGAAGTAGTTTAACCAAAATGATATTTTGGTTATGATAGATTGAGACTATGTAAGAAAGAGATGCACAAATATGTAGATAGAGAGTAATAAGAAATCAAGATAAAATTTTAATTTGTAAATCTCAATCTTTGAAGTATTTATAGGATTAAAGAGATGTAGATGAGGAGTTGTTACTGTTAGATAAACTCTAGTCGATTTAATTGCTGCAACCTTTGAAGAAGAGATGAGATTATTCAATCTGAAAAGAAGCAACCATTCAGAATTTAGCAATTGCCAGATGACAGGCATCTATGGAAAAACCATAGACGCCTATGGCTTCAGGAATAAAATTCTCGAGCCTTCTCATAGACATCTGTGGATTTTCCATAGACGTCTGTAACTGGCATTTCCAGATTCTAAATGTTTTTCAGTGCCAATTTTGTGTATATGAATTCGTGTGTGCATATATACTCAAGGAGACCTTACAATGTTTATTTAAGACTCTTAATACACTAGTATAACCTTACTAATCATAGTATGGTCCATGAATCTCTGTTTATCTTCGAGTCCTGATATCTTTTTGCATGACGATCTCTTGTAGTATATATCTGTAACCTTGATAAAATATATAATATATGTGATTGTATAGTTATTGTCATTGAAACCATAAATGGAGATTCTAACAATAAATACTTCAAAGACTCATGATCCGTAAATAACTTGAATCATTCTCCCAAAAGATAGTGCCTCCACACTTTCAAAGCAAAGATCGCTGCTGCCAACTCTAGATCATAAGTCGGATACCTAACTTCGTATGGTCGAAGCTGTCGGGAAGCGTAGGCAATCACTTTACCATTTTGAATTAACACAGCTCCTAACCCTATCCCACATGCATCAATATACACCACTAAACCTTGATTTCCATCCGGAACAACTAACACGAGCGCATTGGTCAATAAATGTTTCAGCTTTAAGAATTCTTCTTTACATTTACTGGTCCTTCCTTGTTAGTTTAGTTATAGTTGTCGCTGTACGAAAGAAATCCTCGATGAATCTTCGATAATAGCTAGCTAACCCCATAAAACTTCTTATCTATTAACAACTTCAATTTTAGCTAGATCTACTAATAACCCATTCTCTTAGACTACATGACTAAGGAACTTCACTTCTTTCTTCCAAAAATGACATTTTGAGAACTTCGCTTTTAATTGATGCTGCCTCAACGTTTCTAGCACTATTCTGAGATGAATCTCATGATCTCGCTCATTCTTAAAATATATCAGAATGTCATATATAAATACTAACACGAATCTATCCAAATGCTCTTGGAAGATTTGGTTCATCAAGTCCATAAAGTCAGAAAGCGCATTGGTAAGTCCAAAGGGCATGACTAACCATTTATATGAACCATATCTTGTTTGAAACACCGTTAATGGAATGTTGTCCTCCATCACTCTCAATTGATGGAACCCTGTTGCTAAACACAATTGGGAAAATACCTTGGCGCCACTCAACAAATCAAACAAATCATTTATTCTCGGCAAAGGATACCAATTCTTTATTGTCTTCTCATTTAACTTACGATAATCGATGCACATTCTCAATGACCCGTCCGGTTTCTTCATGAACACCATGACCGCTCCTTAAGGGGTACTGCTTGGTTTAATAAAATTCTTCCGTTATAATTCCACCAGCTGCACCTTTAACTCTTTCATCTCAGTAGGTGTCATTCTACTAGGCGGTCTACTTAAGTGTTCAGCTCTAGGTACAAGATCTATTTGAATTCAATAGTTGTTTCGGTGGTAGTCCTATAACATGCTCAAAAATATCCGCATACTCTCTTACAACTAAAACCTGATTCACCTCATCTTCCATTTCCATTGCACCCAATAAAGTACATACATCTATATTCGAATTTTCTACCGAGTATATAATTTGATCACGGCTATTAGAGTGTCTTAATGATATCTTCCTATCGTGGCAAAATATCCTAGCATCATATCTGCTTAACCAATTCATACCCATAGTAATCCCTAAACCGACAAAATCAAACACATGCAAATTATACATGCATGACCTAACAGCTCAATTTCTAATTGGACACATCTCATCCCAAGAGTTGCATAACCTCCTATTGGATTCGCAACCCCAAAGGAAGTAATAAGGTATGATGGTTCTATATTTGAATTATCTACCAAACATTGCTGGATAAAAGAATGAGATGTGCCAATATCAAATAATACTTTATTAGGTATGCTATCAATCAAAAGCGTATCTCCTATCATAGATTTTCCTTTCTCTTCTGCTGTCGGTCCAAAAGCTGATGGCTTTAGAGAAAAAACTTTACATTTATCAGCCTTGGTCGATTCTGGACATTTATTCTTGTAATGCCCCATTTGGTTGTTGTAACACTTCACACCCTTCTTTCCCATAACCTTCTTTCCATCACCAGATCGACACTCATTAGAGAAGTGCCCTTTCTTATCGCACTTAAAGCAAACAATATTAGTCTTCCCTTTCTCGGCAGCTGCACCCTTCTGTGCTCCCTTCTTATTAAAAAACTTCCTCTTCTTGCCTTGAAAACATTTAGTCTCCATAGGGTTGTCACTTCCAAATGCCAAAAGCATTTCCTCATTCCTTAACTCCATCTCCACCACCGTATCACATGGATCTTTGAGATGCGACATTGTTGCCCTAGCAACTTTTGGCTTCAATCCATGAAATGAACTTCTCATTCTTTTTTATCACAGTATCAATAATAGCATATCTGCATCTGGAGAACTCAACAAACTTAGTTTCATACTCCAATACATATATCTCTCCCTGCTCCGAACTTCCTGAGCAAAGTTGACTTAGCTATATTGGACAAGAACCTTTACTTAAATCTCCTTCTAAATTCAGCCCAAGTCAAATTCTTTTCTAGTACTCCTACCGTCACACCATTCCACCAATACAAAGCAGCTCCTTGCAACTATTTAGATGCTAACCTCTTCTTCTACTTATCATTCAAGCCGAAGTCAGCAAAAAACCTTTTACAGTGCAATAGCCAATTCTCAACTTCAATAGCACTTTCTATTCCATGAAAAGGATTTCCTTCAATACTAGTATAATCGTGGCTCAACTTAGCATAATTATTGCGAGCAGGTACCTCGGGATTAGCACCTCCTGCATTATCGACATTTCCTTCAGCCAAACTAGCAACAACTCCAACTTGAATCATATTCACGAAGAACTGATACATAGTCCTCATATCAATCGGTGGGGTTCCAGCACTCTCATTAGCATTTGCATTTGGGTAAGCATTTGCTTGTCGATCCAGATTCCTTCTAGTATTGGATTGAACATTTCCATTAGTTATGGTGCTTCCTCCACCTAGATTCACTCTTTCATTTTCAACTTCCATATCTTGCTTCCTTGTAATCTACATTCAAGTCTTCGTAAGATACAGAAGGATGGTCTAAAAGAGAGAGGAAAATAGAGATAGAATGCATACTTATATATAGCAAATAACAAGTACGTTACTATAGCGTTTCCCATACCCTAATCTTATTCTCTAATTAATTTGAATTATGTTTTCAGAATCCTTTAAGTTTTACATAAACGTATGCTCCGATACCAAATTTGTAAAATTCCTCATTTTGAAGCCCGAAACTAAGCATTACGGATGCTGCTGTCATCCATAATATTAATTTCCGGTGACAAAATGAGATCAGTTAATTGTATCTATAAAATCAAGAGCACATGAATATGAAAAAAAATTTAAAATATATTTCATTAATAACTTTCACATTTATTACATAATTCCATTACATAATCCCATCAATTCATGTTTAGAGAAAATATAATAATTACAAATATATTCCAAGAGTGATATATAAAGATGCCCCCGTGGATGATCAGAGTCTAACTATTCGATGGTTATAAATTCTATCGTTACATCCATTCAAACAAAACATAAACTTCAAACAACACATTAGAAATAAACTCCTAATATTAGCTTGCCTCTTACATGTCTCTAGAAGCTTATTCATATAATCTGAAAACCCTACTCCTGAACTACTCAAATGGGTACCCGAGAGTTTAAGGGGAACACAAAAACATTGGGTCAGACAAAAGTCTGGTGTGAATAATAATATACCATTTCAAACCAAAATGTATATCTAGTGAGACCACGCCGTACAATGGAACGGGTTTTTCCCTCATTAGTTACTTATCAAAATATGTCTATCTCAACATAAATCATGCACCTGCAACCACAATGGTAAAAATAAACAAGATATGATCATATGCATGCATGCTATATGGGTAAGTCTGACTAGTCTGTCATTATAGGGTTATGCATTCCCAAAGTTCACCAATCCCATAAAATGGACTATCCATCCCAAATAATAGTTTCCTAGGCTCATTATGAACCTAATGGTTTGGCAGACCAACTAATAACCTACCTGGTTGACTTGGGCCAAAACTTAACCAGATATACTAAAATCTCCAAATACGGTTAAGGGTAAAATAGTTGGGCATCCTAACATGATTGATCTATCTGATCTCTTGGATACAATTCTACCTACTTAGGAGTTTAGTCTGACCATACTCACTACTGGAACAACCTAACTGGTAATTCTATTTGTAAATCCCAAGATGCAATGTTGGGTCATGAAAATATGAGTATGATAATGATGAATATGCCAATTTAACTTATCAAATGATAACAAGAACATAAAACATTATTCATCAAAATATGTTCAATAAATAGTCATAAGCATCACAAAATTACTTAGTTTTTAAGTAATAATTCTTTTGGCAATATTCATATAGGCTAAAACACGGTTTCATTTTCTTGAAAACATTTATCTTTAGAAGTGATTACACACTCGAATCCTTTCTTTAAAAACAAGGAAAACATAGTCCAAACACATAGCCAAAATCTTATCCCGACGCACTATCATCTTTACATAGCTTTTAAACATTCATTGTCAAAATAAGGCTGTCGAGCCTCTAGAAAACATGGCTATCGAGCCTTTAAGACAAAGCTATTTGGTTATAAAACATATGGCTGCTATGGCACTAAAATAGGGTAGTCGAGTCTCTATGTCGAGCCTCTAAAAAAAAAGATATTGAGTTTGTAAAACATACGTCTTTAATGCCGCTAAAACATAATTGCCAAACTAATAAAACATGGTTATTGAGTTTATAAAACAAATGGTTATCGTGCGGCTAGAAAACATGGGTATAGAGTAAATAAAATACATAAGGTTCCTAGTTTAAAACACTTAGGGTTGTCGAGCCCTTAAAAGCTTATGGGTGTCGAACCCATATAACAAAGAAGATGTCGAACTTTAAAAAGAATGGTGTTGATTCTCGAAACCATAAGGTTATCGAGCCTCTATAACCTTGAGATACCGAACCCCTAAAATATGAAGGTGTCGAGCTTCTAATAAGCATATACATCACATAGCTATTAATTAGCTATCGCATGCATCAACCCTTATAGATGTCGAGTCTATAGAGCAGATACATCTCATAATTATCAAGTAGTTATTCCATATATTGGCCTTTATAGATGCCGAATATCTATGAACCAGGGGTATCGTAACTCTACAACGGCATTTTTGTAAATAAAATAAAAACTTTTTTATTTCCTTTAAAGTTAAAACTTTCCACTAACTCTTACCCCATGTCAAATTATTATTGCATAACAAAACTCTTTTCACATTCTTTTTAGAAATTGCTGGTAGATCAGGTTCTACCTTCATAAATAACGTTACAAACTCTAATGATTAATATATTAAACTTATATTAATCAAACACTTTTCTAAAATAATAAATACATAGAAAACCATAGCCATTGGGGAAAATTCCACAAAAATCATCAAAAAATCTGAATTTCCTTCTTCTTTCACATACAAAAATTTAAAGAATTAATTTAATTATTTTCAATGATTAAAACACAAAATAAACATCTTTTTCCTCTTAGAAAATTCATAAAATGTTCATATAAACTTGAAAAATTATGAAATTGAAAAACCATCTCTAAAGTAATGTTTTGCATAATATATCCAAATTTCAAGTCAATTGGAGATTAAAAACTAGGTTTTTACCTTTAAAACAATTTCTATAAAATTCCAATAATCCATTATTCAAACCAATAATGATATCATCAAACCAAGCATGACATATTATCATAATCAATTCGAAAATCAAACATGGATCTGAAAAAACCGTAAACAAATGAGATGAATACCGTTATTCACCTTAATTAAAGATTTGATGTAGATTAATTCCCTTGAGCTTTCCCCTTTGAATTCCTTAGATTTCTTCTTCTTTTTCCTTAACTAATCGTTGACTCCTTCTTATGTTTTGTTTTGATTCAGCAAATGAAATGAGAATGAATGAGAGTGGAAGGTCTTAGGGAATGAAATAAGGAGTTATTCCCATTATGTCACTCTCATTAATCCTTTTCCATTCTGTGTTTTAAAACAATCTTATTAATTGATGTCTACTAATTCACCTGTCATTCCCTCACTAAATTATTTCACATAAACGAAAATGGGTACCGTCTTTTAAAAGGACTAGATATAACGTACAATCTAAGGATAAAATTTTGCTTTTTTTAGTACACCCAGTTTGCTGTGATTAGATTTGAGTAGGGCATCTTTTCATACCATATAAATCCACTTATGTAGAAAAAACAAATAAAACTGAGGAGGAACCCAATTGTGAGATGTTGGAGACAGTGCAAACAAAGGAATACAATGCATATGCTTTATCGGGCAAAGTAAAAAACCTTACATGATGCAATCAAAACGGATTTCGCAATGTACATAATTAGCAGTGGTAGCAGAAGTGCGACTTTTTGGTAGGATAGCGCTACGTGGCGCCAAGGCACGTGAGAGCGGCACATCAGCACCTTATCGACACATGATAGCCATCATCACATTACATGCATCCCCCCCATTGGCATCTATCAACACCTGTAACGGCTATACGCATTCATACACACATAACGTAGAAGACATTGCTACTTGTACATTATCGAATATAAATAGAATGTTTAAGCAGTTTTGGATTGTTCATAAATACTGTGAATGAATAGTTTGTCTAGTCTAGGCTATCGGCCATTACATGTGTATTTTTATGCTGCATTTATTAATTCAAGGTTGGAATTTAAACACTTACAAATCCCACTAATCAGACTAATATGTAATATATTTTAAAATAACTGAACTCTCTTTGTTTCATTTTAATCATAATCACACAAGTTTGGATACAAATACTCTTATTTCATCTGATATATTTTCGAATTGATTTTTTATTTGTTATTATACCTTTTATTACATACAAATTTCATTTTAAATCCAAGCTCAAACTCTCTGATTTATTGTTTAGAACTATTTTGAAAATGTAAGCATGACCTTCGTGAATTTTATTTGCTATACTCTATATGAAATAACAAATTTCACTAAAACTAACATATTTTCGCATGCAATGCTATAAATAAGAATAAAAAATATATTATAAAATGAAGGATAATAAATTAAAACCACTAACCTTCTCGGTTTATCCAAATTCAACCGCTAATATGTCATTTTTCCATGTACTAAATAATTATGCATTGTTCATGTTTGAAATTCGTCGGTTCTAAGTAAATTATAGCATAAAAGTTAATGAATATTACTACAAAAACATAATAATCACGTCATATGCATATTTATTTAGTTTCACGCAATAAACTTCTTTTAATGCTATTTTCTTCGTTCAGTCTGATTTCTTTTAAAATAAAAACATAAATTCAACTAATAATGTCATGTTGAATTAAATAAGACATGAAGTGCACTTGTTCGGTTAATTAATTTGTCTCGAGAATTTAAATTTTATACATAATTACCTAATATGAAAAACATAAAGTTAAATGGACGAAGTATTATATATCGTATTAACTTAAATTTAACCTGGTTTCTTATACTTTAATATAAAAAAATTCAAACTTCTGACATTCCAAAAAACAAACTAAAAAATGAAGAAGATGAAAAAGAAAATAAGTTTTTTGCAGACATAAAGGTTAATACAAAGGTAACGATCAAGACTTACAGATTATTGTTTTATTGGCGAATATAATTATATTTAATCTTTCTTTCTTTTATTTCCATTGAAATCTTATTTTGTTTTAGTCTATGTTCTTCTTATTATACTCTTTGTTTCTATTGTGAACAATTTTAGGCTTACGCAAGGAACATCCAAAGATTTAGCTTGTCGGTTGATTTGTCAAAAACAAATTCAATGAACAATAACTTTCAAACAAACAAAATAGAAAAGTGAAGAACGCAAAGATTTAACGTGGTTCGACCAAATTGTCTAAGTTCACGGATCCAACAACCATTTTTTATTTCATACAGAGAATGCAAAAGAGATCAGAAAATTAATGATAGAAAAGTAAAGAGACTAATCTATAATTACAAATAGAATAAAAAATTCACCAAAGAATTGATTATACTCACATATTTAAAACCACTAATTGTTTTTATTGTAGAAATTAGGATTTACGAAAGAAGAGAATAATGGTGGATGCTCTCACTCAACTATGAAGATTAACAACTTTCATTTATATAGACTTAAGGTGAAGCCATTACTTGGAGACTAAGTAAATCACCCAATTAATTATCTTAAAGTCTTTCATAATTTCTACGATTTGATTTCAATGCAAATAAATAATGATGATCTTGGTTTCCATTGTTTTCCTTACTTATTGAATCTCATGTATTAGTTCCAGATGAGTGGAGGAGAAGCATATTTGTTCCAATTTTGAAGAACAAAGGTGATATTCAAAGTTGTACAAACTACAAAGAAATTAAGCTTACGAGTCATACAATGAAGCTTTGGAAGAGAGCTACTGAACATCGATTAAGAAGGATGACAAGCGTTTAAAAAAACCAATTTGGTTTCGTGCTTGGAAGATCGACCACAAAGGCGATTTTCAACTTATGGATAGGTCTAGAGAGCAAAAGAAGGATCTACACATGGTATTTATTGATGTGGACAAAGCTTATGATAAAATACCGAGAAATGTTATGTGGTGGACTCAAGTACATTATCCTATTTGAGGATATGTATGATGATGTTGTGACCAGCGTTAGAGCATGTGAGGGTGAAACCGGTGACTTTTCCATTAATATAGGATTACATCAAGAGTCATCTTTGAGCCTCTACAATTTTTTTCCTAGTGATGAATGAGGTTACGAAGGGTATACAAAGTGAGATTTCTTAGTATACGCTCTTTGCTGATGATGTTGTGTTAATTGACGAAAGTAGGATTATGGTTGATAGACAACTGGAGCTGTGGAGATAAACTTTAGAATCAAATGATTTTAGGCTTAGTAGAACTAAAACAGAGTATATGAAGTGCGAGTTTAGAGGTGTCAGATCGGAGAATGGAGATGTCACTCTGGCTGGACAAGTAGTACCCAAGAAGGAATCCTTTCGATATTTAGGATCAATATTTGCAGTATGATGGTGAGATTGATGAAGATGTTAGTTTTAGAATTCGAGCGGGATGGATGAAATGATGACCAGCATCTAACATTCTCTATAACAGGGAAGTTCCACACGTTCTGAAGATAAGTGTAGCTGAGATGAATATGCTGCAATGGAGCTACGGTCATACAAGAAGAAACCGAATTAGAAATGATGATATACACGATAAACTTGGAGTAGCACCAATTGAAGAGAAGCTAGTCCAACACCGCTTAAGACGGTTTGGACATGTTCAACGGAGGCCTCCCGATGCATTTGTGTATGTTGGACTTATAGGCCGTGTCGAATGCTCAAAAAGAGGTAGAGGTCGACCAAAGTTGACATGGGAGAAAGTAGTAAAAATAGACTTGAATGATTGGATTATATCCGAAGAGCTGGTGTCGGATATAAGCGCGTGGAAGTTAGTGATCCACATACTAGAACCATGAGCTAGAAGATTTTTTTCTTCTTCGTGTTGGTTTAGAGGTAGTATTATAAGTTTTAGGTTATATGACTAGTGAGTAGGAACTTAAGACATTGTGTTTGATCTTCGGTCAATATTACTAATAGTACCATTATTACTATTAATATTATTATTATCATCATCACGGTTTTTTTTACTTATTTATTATTGTTATTATTATTATTTTTTTACTTATTTGAATTTATTTTATTATTATTATTATCAAGGTTATTATTATTGTTGTTGTTGTTATAACTTTTAAACTGACTTTGTCACTTAGTTTTGGATTTCATCTGTAGTCGATCCCAACTTGTCTGGGAATAGTGGCTCGGTTGTTGTTGTTGTTGTATTGAATCTCCTATATAAACTTTTATTTCTTCATATGGCAGATTCGTTAGCTAATTAATTGACTAACTATGCTTTGTTTTCTTTTAAACAAAAATATTATCCCATAACTTTCCTCTTTTTTTCGCTTATAGCGTAGTTGACTGATTAAATCAGTTATTTAATTTCCACGTATAGGCCAGAGATGTAAGAAGGTCTGCCACTGCCTCACCTTCTTTTAACTCAGGTCCTTCTAGTGGCAGTTTTCCATTTTGAGATTTTAACTCATTTAAGATATTATTACATGCCTCCGTAAATGTCAGGCCGCTAAAGTATGGCTGCTAAGGCTTGAACCCTCTCTCTATTAAGGAGGTAGAAACCATTACCGACCGCATTAGTATAATTTCTTTTCTTCTTTTGCATATTTGAAACACATAAGTTTAACACTTCACATTGATTCAAATATAACACCCTCTCTTAAGCTTCATATCTTAATAATTTGTTGGGTCCGCGCCATGCACATGGTGCCAAGCTCAAGATAAACTACTTAGGGCATTGCTGCTCAAACAGAGCTTCCAAATCGTTCCCAAGCATAAGAAAATTAGCATGCACATCAGTAAATAAAATACATACGAACAAATACCAAAATTCTTCAACATATACGACGTAGACGATGAACATATAGATATTGAACTTTAAGAGACCAATGAAGATTTAGCAATGTGCATCACCTTCTCCATTCCATATTGAGTGGGTATATACTCAATATTATCTATTTCAAACTCACTTTCAAGAATTTTACGAAACTTTCCTAATATGCACTAATAGACTCACCAACAAGCTTCGCATAATTCAAATCATAAGATGAAGAAGCATCACCACAATATGCTTACAAACAAGACCAACTGAACCAAATGCATCGCTTACGACTGACTCCACCTAGAGTATGAACCTCTGAAATCTTCTCATCCAACATGGTATCATCGGAAATACCAATATCTCTCTAAATACGGAAATAATCAGATAACACCAAATGTATTATCCTGAAGAAAGTGAATATAAAAGAGAGATCACAAAATAATTAACAATTACAAAATGAATAATCAATTTAACCGAAAACTTTATTATACTCAAAATCACCAAATGATCTCATTGTAGAAATTACGGTTTAACAAAGAAGACAAATGGTGGATGCTTTCACATAAGTTCGAAGATGAACGTCTTCTTATGTAGACTTTAAGGATGAAGGCATTACTTGAAGACCAAGTAATTAATTGGCAATTATTTTGAAACATCTTCAAAATTTCATGATTTGATTTTAATGCAAACAGATAACTGAAATCTTGATCTTTGTAATTTTCCTTGATTGAATATAAATTTTCTAAGTGAACCGGTTCTCCATTTTTCTCTGCATAATAAATATTGATCTATCTTCATTCTCTTTTATTTTTCTTCTACTGTTTTATTTTTGGAAGAACATGTTTCTTTCTATGCATTTATTAATCCAATCAGGAACATGTAGTTCCTTTTCGTCTTCTTAAATAACCGTTTCCAATCCCTTTCAAGCTTATTTTATTATTTATTTTCAATTCAACTTCTAAAATTGCGTGGGATTTATATTTTCACTTTTTCAGTCATACATTCGTGAGAAATTGTTAAAGGGAAATTAATTTGAAATGCACCAAATGTCAAATTTATTCACGTTTTAAAGCTTTCGCTTTAGTGGTTTTATTTTTTTTAGAGAAACTTGGTAATAAGGGCTAGATTAAATGGAGAACAAACATGAACTTTGCAGAAAAATAAAGTTCAAATCTTACTAATAAATACGAATTTGCATGACATTAGATGTGGGGAACTATCCACAAAATGCATCCCTATCTTCTATTTATAGTTTATATATATAGATGTGTGTGTATATGTATGTATATGGTGATGCTAAAGGCATCTATATTTGCACTTACTAATACCAAGGTAGGTATTAGTAAGTAAATTTGCTATGCTAATGCATAAATAACTTTGCTATGCCTACCTAAAAAAATAGTAAGTAAATTTTAATCAAAGAATGAATATGACGTGTGAGATTCCTGTGTGTTTCACCTTCACATATGAATTTATCACTTGTAAATATTACTTACAATTTGAAAGCAAGAGCAACATTTTCGATATATAAGTGGTAAGTAAAAAAGGAATTACTATAAAAGTGGACTACAAGCAGGAAAGCTCACAAAAAGGGAACATCATACATGCACAAGAAGCAAATAAAGAACAGATATCTAGAAAACGAAAGAAGATGGATAGAGAATCCTCAGCCACAAGAAGCAAATATTAAATGCAAAGGGAGCCCATAATTAAATGCGAAGGCGAACTAAACAGCGTACGGTTTCCTAACACGCGGCACCTCATCACGTTGCTTTCTGATCTTCTTTGGGACACATAACCCTACTAACAGTCCTACGCTTTTCTTTAGCACCAATGCTCCTGTACAAGGGTATCTATCTACAATATGACCCTATTGTCGACACCCTCCATGTAGATTTATTTATTATTTTTAAAATAGCACAGAGGATTAGAATGAAAGAGAAAGATATACGATGATAAAGTAAAAAGAAAATAAAATAACGGCAAGTAAAATAAACGGTTGAACCACTGTTTTAAATACTCGATCTAGGTTCGTGCACGACCGAAGTATGATTGAGTTTCAGGCTGAAGTGATCCACGGTGTAGGGTTATTCGATGTTGGACCGCGGTAGGATGCGATCTTGAAAAAACCAGTGAAACTATATGATGAACAAACATTGGATATTTAATTGGAGATGAACTACCTAGTTAAGATTTTAAATAATCAACTGTACGTAGTACTGAGTTTCGAAACAAAAACTGAAAAGTGGGTGAACTGGGTCACAATGCATGTGATTCTAGCTAACTTCATAAGGAAAACAAGAACGTGCATTCGGATAAAATTTTAGATATTTTTATTTCTTTAATATAACTGTTCAAGTAACCTTGTATTGCAGTGTAAGCAAAGACTTGTGCTTAACTTAAATGACCGAGGTAGGCTTTAAAAAAGTAAATGCTCATATGCGGGGACATTCTATAATAAGGAAATGCTATGGGGATTCCCAACATATACATACATCAAGGCAGCAGCATTTTGGACGTAATCATATGCATTTTTTTTTAATTTAACATTTTTTCACCCGACATTAACAAAAATGTTTCAGACATGAGACTGACATCAATATTTACATAGAAGATTAAGCATTGGATCCTTATTTTCAGTAAAACTTCAGTGAAAAGACTTGTATATAACCAACTATCATGTGCGCGGATGCGGCGCAGTGGAAAGAAGGTTTGGATTCTGATAAAAAGACTCAGATTGAGGTTTGGATCAGCGAACGGTTTTACTATACCCTCCTCAGGAGTTTACCGGTCCGTCGGGTTCTCCTGGGTTTCAAAAAAAAATAACACCAACTATGGTAGCCAATATTTTCAGCATCTTATATTATGTACATCTCCTCAATCACCTCCACATCTTCCTATTCCCTAAAAAAAACATCAAAATCCACGTTAAAAATCTAAGTTTAATACCTAAACAGCAACAACGACATAAAATTAACATTGTCACAAATCTAGAAAGTTCCAATTGATATTTACGTAGTTTTGAAAAATTAAAATTATTAAAAAAATGAAATATGTGTTAAAAATAAATATGCAAAAATATTTTAAAAAAACGAAAAACTTAGAGCACGAATAGACACGTTGTACCTCAATCTGAATCTGCAGTGTCTTTTTTTTGGCTAAGTCGCGGAGTAGGTCGCTCTCTTTAAAACGATTCGCGGCTTAGCCTCAAGGTGCAAAACTATCTATTAACCGCTCCGTCCCGAAGATAAAGCAGCCTCTGAAATTTGGTCAATTTGCTGTTTTGCACTACAACAAATTGTTCGGAATATAACCCTTTCTAATTTAATTGCTTTTAAAGTTTTTTAATTGCTTTTAAAGTTTCTTAAAGAGACAAAAATGCAAATGACAAAGAAGAAGAAAGAAAAATTGTCTGTTATTCTCATTTTCTCTTCTGTCCATCTATGTTTAAATCTGCTGAATGGAAATTGTATGCATTACTGAAGTGAGGGAATGCTAATGGATTTGAATTTAGTGTCATTTAAAACGAATTTTTAATACCATCGACTTTTGCAACGACTCAATAATAATGGTTTATGAATATATATTATCGTTATACATTTGCAACGGTTCAATTATAGTGACTCATAAATATGTGACCGTTATACATTTACAATGCTCAATTATAATAATGGCTCATAAATATATATTACCATTATACATTTGCAACGACTCAAGTATAATATAGGCTCATAAATATATAACTATTAACCTGTTTTTATTTATTTTTTAATTAATTCACTTAAAGTTCCAACAATCCCCCACTTGAATTTTTTTTAAAAAAAATTCCAAGCAATTTCTGAAAATATAGGATTGTGCATAAACAAAAGGTATCTTTCAATTTGAACCTTTGCATAGTGAGTAAGATTCAGTTTACTAGAGTGACTCGTAGTCTTGAATTATATTGCTGACATTAAACCACACACAACCTTTCTGACGTGCTATCAACTAAGCCCGTACATTTATGCTCATGCACGTCTATCCCAGTTTAGTGAATGTTGTAGGAATCTTGCCCAAAATTGCATGGGAAACGACCACATTTCCACATCTACACAGGTGGGTCTATCAAGAGTACTCCTGAAGGTAGGTACTCTAGGATATAGATCTCATTAAGAGTTTTTATTAACTCATCATCAAATCACTTTAGGAATACATGCTTCTAAATATATAAAAATAGCATGTTCAACTCATATCACTTTACAACTTATCATTACCCATTGAACCTAGTTCTTGGGAACTCCAGTCATTAGGTCAGCTCACCATTGTGTGTGATTCAACAATCTAAAGGCAATAGTCTCATTCTTATAGATGTAGAAAGGACTTTCTCTCTGTCCAGTTTTTTCGTCAAAGGATCTGCCAGATTCTCATCAGTGCGTACATAACCCACTCTTACAGATTCCGAAGATATATACTCTCTTACAGTACTGTGCCTATGACGAATTTTTTGTCTCTTACCGTTGTAATAATGGTTCTCAACTTTTGCAATAGTCGCGGTACTATCAGTCTATCACAATGGATCAACACAGCCGGTATCAGTTTTTCCCATGAAGGGATCTCAACTAGCAGATTTCTTAAGTAATCCGCTTCTTCACTAACATTAACTAGTGCTATCATTTCTGACTCCATAACAGATTGAGCCAAGATAATATGTTTCTTAGATTTTCAAGAAACAACTCCTCTTGTAATACTGAAAATATATCCAGTAGTAGCTTTAGAATCGTCTAATAATGTATTCCAATCTGCATCACTATACCCTTCAAGGATAGCGGGAAACTTCTAATAGTGTAATCCAAGGTTCATATTTCTTTTAAGGCATCTCATGACCCTTTCAATAGCATGCCAATACTCTATACTAGGTCTGCTAGTAAACCTGCACAATAATCCCATGACTTATGCAATGTCGGGTCTAGTACAATCAGTGGTATACCGAAGACTGCCAATGATGCTCGCATATTCAAACTGTCTTAACATTCACTGGTGTTCTTAAATATTTTTATACTTGGATCATATGATGTACTAGCAGGTTTACATTTAAAGTAATTATATTTTCTTAACATCTTCTCAATTTAATGAGATTGATCCAAAGAAATTTCCTTTTCAGACTTAGTCATCTTAACACCAAGAATCACACTTGCTTCATCAGAATCTTTCTTATCAAAATTAGCACATAGTATGGACATACATGATTTATAGCATGAATATTTGAACCAAATATAAGTAAATCATCAACATACAAGCATATGATAGTGCAAATGTTATTCTCGGATTTATAATAAATACACTTGTCATTTTCATTTATTTTAAAACCATGTGAAATAATTAGATTTTCAAATTTTTCATGTCATTGTTTCGGTGCCTGTTTAAGACCATATAGAGATTTATCTAATTTACAAACTTTATGCTCTTGACTAGGTGTAACAAAAACTTCGGGTTGGTCGATATAAATCTCTTCTTCTAATTCACCATTCGAAAAAGCAGTTTTTACATCCATTTGGTGAATTAGTAGATCATATAGTAAAGCAAGAGAAATTAATACTCGAATTGATGTTATTCTTGTAACAGGTGAAAAAATATCAAAGAAGTCAATGTTTTCTTTTTGTCTAAATTCTTTAGTACAAGAAGAGCGTCATATTTATCAATTGTACCATCAGGTTTCAACTTCTTTTTAAGTACCCATTTACAACCTATAGTTTTACAACCTAGAGGTAAATCAACTAGATGCCAAGTTTTATTAGATTCAAGAGATTCCATTTCATCATTTATAGCTTCTTACCAGAGATCTGAATCCAAAAAAGACAAAGCTTCTTTTAAATTAACAAGGTCCTCTTCTATAGCATAAGTATAATATTTTGGACCAAAATTTTTAACTATCCTAGACCAAAATTTTTAAATATCCTAGCTCTTTTACTTCTTCTAAGTTCAGATCCACCTTCCATATTATGTTCATTATTTCTGATTATTGGATTATTAGTAGTAGAAGTGCCCCCACTATTCCTAATTTTAAACGGAAATTTATTTTCAAAGAAATCGACGTCATTTGACTCAATAATAACTTGAGCATTCAAATAAAAAAATATATATGCTTTACTGTTAAGAGAATAA
The DNA here is from genome assembly GCA_030737815.1 of Allium fistulosum. Classification (NCBI taxonomy): domain Eukaryota; kingdom Viridiplantae; phylum Streptophyta; class Magnoliopsida; order Asparagales; family Amaryllidaceae; genus Allium; species Allium fistulosum. The sequence continues at coordinate 659,223,796 of CM060908.1, read as the reverse complement.
CCAATGAAAACACATTCATATACTCGAATTGCTAATTTAATTCTTTTAGGGTTAAGAATACGAACATACGCTAAACAACCCCAAGTTTTAAAATAAGACAGATTGGGTTTATGATTTTTAAAAATCTCAAAAAGTGAAATTTTGTTATTAGATTTGGAAATTCTTTTTAAGACATAACAAACAGATAATAAAATTTCCCCCACCAGCGAGATGTTGCACCCAAATTTAGCAAAACAGCTACTACTAATTCGGTAAGAGTCCTATTTTTTTCTTTCAGCTTTACCGTACATTTCAGACGAATATGGTGCAGTTCTCTAATGAATTATGTCATATTGTTTATAAAATTCAATAAATAAGTTATATTCACACTCTGTTTCTCTATCACATCGAACTCTTTTAATTTTCTTGTTAGATTGATTTTCAATTTCAGTGACAAATAATTTAAACATATCTTACGCATCACTTTTATTCTTCATGAGATAAACATAAGTAAAATCAGAGCAATCATCAATAAAAGTAATAAAGTAGCATTAGTCATCCCTAGTTAGAGTACCATCAAGCTTAGATATATCAGAGTGTATTAAATCTAAAGATTCTGACTCTCTAAACACGGATTTATGTAGGGTCTTAATAATTTTAGCTTGGCTACAATATTCATATTTTTCTGAATCATTTATGGAAACTTTAGAGATTAGGCCTAAGTTACTCATGTTATGAATTAGTCGTTTATTAACATGACAAAGTCTAGCATGCCAAATATTAAAATCACACAGCATATAAACAGAACCATTAACTTCAACATTCAACATAAACATCCCATCTACAACATATCCTTTACCAACAAAAACACCATTTTTAGTGATGGTGTACAAGTTAGATCCAATAGTTTGAGTAAAACCAGCTTTATTTAACAAGGAACCAGATAATAAATTTTTCCTCATCTCTGAGGTATGCATCACGTCTTTCAGTAATAAATTCTTTCCAAAGGTAAACTTTAACTCCACAGTCGCAATTCCAGCAATAGTAGTGGTGTGAGAATCTCCCACTGTCCCACATCACTTTCATGTCATTAGCAACATTATATGTTTTAATCATTTCACGATCATAGCACATATGGTGATAAGCACCAGTGTCTACCTACCACCCTTCTGATCCACCGACTAGGTTGATCTCAGCAAACATAGCCACAAGGGCTTTTTCAGTCAAGTTAGCCTACGGTGCAGGATTTGGCTTGTTCCGACACTATTGTGCCATATGTCCTGGTTTGCCACAACTGCCCTTCCAGTTTTGCTCCGCTCTCACGTGACCGTCCGTCGACTTCGCTCTCCACACGGCTGCAGCCGGGCCTTTCACGTTCGCCTTTTGCCAAATGCCCAGGTCGTTTAGAGCTGACACTGGACTAGCTATCTCGTGTGGCCCAACTACTCCTATACAGGGATCCGCCCGACTGTGGTGGATCGACCATCTTATGTCCTTAGCTATCCTAAACCTACCAACTAGGACTGCCCGCTTAACTTGAAACGGCTTATTGTGAAGTTCCCTAACCATTCCCAATCCAACTGCTCAAAGTATACGCCTCAAAGAAAAGTATCGTTCCTCAACCAACGGTATTCCACACGCAGCCCTTTCCTCTCCCCCACCTTTCCAATAGCCAATCAGAACGCCTACACCCCTACCTACTAAATCCTGCCGTCTTTCCTAAGTCTGCCATAGACCCTTCTTTCGGGCTGGTAAGCAATCCGAGCCATCGGATCGAAACTTATTTTCGACTGGCTCCTATCCTACATTCCTTCTAATCCACGGCCTAGAGGCTCTCCTACACTGTTGTTCTACAATCTGGACCTTCCATTCACACCCCACATCCTCTATATATACCGGATGTCATACCATATGGCAAAGGGACGAGAAGACAGAATCAACTGGAAGGGGGAGAACGATTTCTCCAACCCATCTCCCTCACCAACTCTCTCCTCCTTCAAAGCCTCTCTAATGGCGGTTTCGCTCGACTTCCGTTAGAGAGAGCCTCCACCAAGCTCTACCACTCAACCTACCGTGCTCTACCCACCAAGCTCTACCACTCAACTCACCGCGCTCTACCCACCAAGCTCTACCACCATCATCGCCTCCAACAACAAGCTTATCACTCCAGTTAGCGGCACCTCCTTCTAGCGCCTACCTTCTGCCAACAACCCCTTCTTCAAGAGCTCTTCCGTCTTCGAGACTCCTCCTCAAGGGACGGCCCTCCCAGTGGGTCTTTTAACACCTCTAATTTTAGATAGCATTATTCAGGAGATTTAATTAGATAAATTAAATAGAACAATGTAGAGACTAGAGTGATAAGGGAATTGAGATTTGAAAACTGATTAAGGTCGTGTCGTAACTAAATCAATATATAAGAATGGTTTATAAGTTAAATACCTAAGAGAGTAAGGCAAGGGCAATATGGGAATAGTCGAACCCCACAACCCGTAAAACCCCTTACCACATTCTCATTCTTATTTACATTCTTACAAAAAAACATAAACAAAAGAAAAACAAGGCCGGCTATAACCCTAAGAGAAGAGGAGTTCAAAGATTAATTAGAGGCTAAGATTCAAGCTAGCAAGATTAAAGTGTATAATAAATCTCAAGTTCCTTATCTAAACAAGGTGAATAATGATCTAAACCATCTCATATAAGTCATCTTGAATGTTTAAATTCGGGTTTGAGATTTAAAACCATATGATTGGATGAACGATGATATGTTTTAATTTAAATGCCATGTTATAATATAAACAAGGATTTTGTGGAATAATATAGTTCAGTTTTAAGGATAAAATCGTGCAAAATAATTTTCAAATGTCATGATTTTTGAATATGTTATGTAAAACATTATTTTGGAGATGAGTTTAAATTTTCACAATATTCCAAGCTATGGATAATTTATTATGAATTTTCGAGTAAAAGAAATGGATATTTCAGGTTTAATTAATTTAAGGAATTTAATAATTATTTTCAGGTTGAAAATTTTATATAATAAAGATATTATCATTTTGGAATTTATGTGAATTTCTAAGAATTTTCTCAAGCGCTTTGGGTGAGTTTGGATTTAATTAGAAAGATTAGTATTTAATGATTAATTAAATACAAGGGGTTAGTTAATAATTTTTAATTAAATGTTGGAGCATTGGGAATTACATGCGGCAGCTAATTCTGAAAATAATTTTATAAAGGTTTTGTTCTCCAATAGAAAATTTACAACATAAGGGGTTAGGTAAAAAGAAATTGCTTTACTTAGTTAAAAATAAGTTTTTATGATAATTACAGCAACGCCACTTGCCTTCGAAAGCATTGATGCCTTCGAAAGCATTGATACCTTCAAATAAGCTGAGAGTTAAGGTTTTCCCCTTAAACTCTCGAGTGATCAATTGATTTTGAGTAGTTTGAGAGTTAAGGTTTTCAGGTTCTTCTTTAGACAAATAAGCTTCTAGAGACGTGCATGAGGCAAGCTAGCTATAAGGAGTTCTTTATGTTTCCATTGTGTAATTGGATGAAATGGAAAAGTTGTTTAGTGCATATATTTAGACTTTGATTAACCAAAGGGGCATCTTCATATGTCGCTCTTGGCGTAATTTGTAATAATTATGTTTCTCTGAATGCGGTTTACGAATTGAGATTATGTAATGAATCTGAAATGTGATTTGAAATGAAATAAGAAATTTATTTTAAAATCGAGTTAAATTTTTTTCATATCCATGTGTTTCTGGTATATCAATGTATCTAACATTACCACATTTGATCACTAAAAAATAATAACTATAGATAACTGCAGCATATGTAGCGGTTAGTTTTGGGCCTCCCAATGGGGGATGTTACAGTCTTCCCTCAGGTCTCTTCCCTGGAAGACCCTTAAACTAGAATATTATACTCTTGTAATATTTAGTCTACTCCCCATTATTATTCTCTTGTAACGGTCTGTAAATTGTAAGAGGACGATATAGTAAAGGAACATCACATTGGACGTAGGCCACACTGGGCCGAACCACATTATATCATTGTGTATTTACTTTCTGCACTTAGTTCTCCATAGGATCATTCTCTGCCGTCTTCCACCATGGGTAAGTTTCTCTGTCCGCTCCAGCCCGCCATACTCCATGCCATGGGCAAGCGCCTCCGTCCGCTCTTGCCCGTTTCAATCCACATTCCTCTTAGGCAACAGTCCAACAACAAAGGGCCCATTCGGCCGCCCTCCGCTTGGGGTGGTCGGCTCGCAACCAACCATGTGGCTCAAACGAGTTCACGCCCTCCACCAATAATGAGCCTTCCCTCCGGGGTCGACTCGTCCAAAAAATAAGCCTAGCGTCGGCATGGCGGTATCCTCGTCGGTGCGACCGCATTTCGAGGTTCGGGCGGGTTTTCCATACTTGTGATGAAAAATCGGGTCAATATTATAGTTGCACAATGTTTACAAAATAAATTCATAAAACTATTACGTATCATAAATTTCATCAAATTTTTTATAATTGATAGACTGAAAGTTGTATAAAATGAGTGTCTATGTTTGATTTTCAACAAAGTTAATTATCGAATATAATTATACAAGAAAAATGACTATCGACAATACTAATTTAATTAATCAGAAACTTTCATAAATTTGAGTAGTTGAATAAAAATATCTTTACAAATTCTTAGGATTTGGATTATTATGTTTAACCTAATTTCAAACTTATATAACTAATATATTATAATAAAGTAATAAGTTTAAAACAATAAAATGAAGGGTCGTTGACAGCCATCGAAAGCAAAATGATGGAGTTGTCGGCGGTTGTGGGAATTTTCTGCTGCAAATTACTGTTTTTCTTGTAGTGCATCATGGTGCCCCTACGGAAAAACATGTGCTTATGCTCGGACTTGATTTACTTATGCACCAGTACAAGGAGTTTTGTTACATCAACATCGAAAGTAAGTCGAAAGTAAGGACCTAATGTTCAAATCCTCATTTTTAAATCAATTAGTTAGCCTTTAAGCATTGGGTTCCTACTTTTGATGTAATTGTAAGAAAAATTCATTGTACTAATGAAGATGTAAATCTGATTTTTAATTTGTCTTTAAAAATAGAAGAAACAAAGAAACTTAAGATCTGTTTGGTTTATTTTGCATTTTGTGTTTTGAGTTTTCAACATTAATTACAAAATATGAATAAAGTGGAACGACGACCAAGGGGATGGAAGGAAGATGGAGGGGACGACGGAGGGGATAGAAGGACAATGGAAGAATGAATTGTCTTCAGTGCTTCTGTTATTTTGCAAAACACGAAAAAAACAAAAAAATGTTTTCAATGTTCTATAATAACTTCGTTTTTTAAATTGGTCGTTTTTCACAATATACATGCGTCGTGCATACTTTTGTATGGTCAAAAATCCAAAACTAAGGGGCCGTTTGGATGACAATAAATAAGTTGCTTTTTTGCTTATAAAAGACAAAAGTTAAAAAGTCAATATGGATAAACAAAATCTACCAACTTTTAAAAGTCACTTTTCAACTTATTTCAAAAGCAATTTTTTTTTGCTTTTCGACTTACATAAGTCGATTTTTTATACGAGAAAATTCTAAAAAAATGTATTTTCAAAAAATTTCAAAAATATTGAATTTCAAATTCAAATTCCAAATTTCAAAATTCGAAATTTCAAAAAAATTTCAAAATTTAAAATTTAAATTTAAAATTTCAAAATTGAAATTTCAAAATTTCAAATTTCAAAACTGAAATTTCAAAATTTCAAATTTCAAAATTCAAAATTTCAAATTTCAAAACTCAAAATTCAAAATTTCAAATTTCAAATTTTCAAAATTTCTAACTTTCAAAATTTCAAATTTCAAATTTCAAATTCAAAATTTCAAATTTCAAAATTTCAAATTTCAAAAATTCAAAATTCAAAATTTCAAATTTAGAAATTCAAAATTCAAAATTTCAAATTTCAAATTTGAAAATTTCAAATTTCAAAAATTCAAAATTCAAAATTTTAAATTTCAAAATTTCAAAGTTCAAATTTGACTTTTTAAATTTTTTTCTTTTTAATTTTGACTTGCAAGTCAAAAGTTATTCAAACATACTTTTTTACTTTGAACTTCTAAAAGCAAAAGGACTTTTGAAATAAGCAAAAGTCCTTTTGCTTTTGTTTGCCAAACGGGCCCTAAAAAGGGTAAATCAACCGCAGCCTTAGCTTTTCTAATACAAATCATAAAGTAACTTAACTTGCGCTTTTTCAAAATTTTTTAAAAATCAAAAAATGATTTTCATTGTTCGTATGTATGTATAACTATTATTTAAGTACGGTTTTACCAAATAACCTCTATACTTTACCACTTTTAGATTTTACTGATTTTTAAAAAACTTTCTGATAATCACAATTCGGTTTAAGCTTATAATAGAAAATTTCAAGTTGGCTTGCATATTTACTATATGGATGGAAATAGACATTGTTATAAAAGTTTTTTTATTAAACATCCTAACGAATCTATTTTTATGTTATAGAAGGCAGTGAAATATGATATTGAAAAGGAAATTTGATGCCGACGAGATTTGATCACAGCAAGCTCTATTCTCTAGATAAATAATGTAGAAACACATCACTATCCTACTGGGGATAACAACGTTTGAAGGTTATTTTTTAAGTTATAATATTAGATTGACCATACACGTTTGAAGCTTATTTGAAAATTGGGTTATCCTGTAGCTTGTATCCTATAAAAGCTAAAGTTAAGACATTTTTAACGTGCTTCTATGCTAAGTTTAGACAGTTGGATTAGTTAATTGTTACTTACTTACATTTTAGGTATGACTGGCCAGATTCTTTCTTATCTTATGCTGGTTTTAGGAGCCTTGTCTAAGCTTGCATGTTCTGGTCTCAGTAATACAAATCATTCTTTCATGAAATGAAAGTTTTAGTTATTATTCATACAGAAAGCATATCGTTCATATTTGCTTAGGCATCTGAACCGTTTGGTCAGGCCTTTCAACGGATGCTTTCGGATGCGGATACTGCCATATCCGCATCCGCATCCGCATCCGCATCCGAAATTATTTTCGAATATCGGATATCCACATCCGTGGATATGGACGGATATTGGATAATTATCCTATCCGGTAACGACCGATAAATCAAGAATTATAAAAAGAAAATTTTAGTTTAACATAAATATTTTTCAATCTCATTATTTATAAAAGTGTTAAATATTAACAAATTTGATGATGATAATAAATAGTTTCGAGCAGTTAATAAACATTAAGTGCATATAATATAAACTAATAACTTAGTAAAATAACAAACAAATATCATTTACAGCATTAAAATACACATAATTTGAACTATAACCTTAACATAAATCGGCCAGATAATTTTCGGATGCGAATACCACATATTTATCCGCTTTTTGGATGCGGATACAGACGGATTTCGGACTTTTCGGGTATCTATTGACAGTCCTATTCCAACCTTTATTTTCACAGTTAGTGATCTTCCAACTAATTTGGCAATAATTTGTTGTTATAAATAAATCCTACCATTCTTCTTCAAAATATGGGCAATACCTTTCAACAATTTCAAGTGCTGAAGTGTGTTTAGAGTAGTAGGCCCATGGATTTTGGTTGAAACCTCATCCAAACCACCCTTTTTGATATATGGATTCACTTTTGACTACCTGAATTCAGGTCCAAACCCGATCAGATTATTATTAGAATCAGATCCAGTTCAAAACTGTTCTATCCAATTTGAATTCAACATTATTATTTGTTCATTTTACCAAGATTATTAATGTTAATTTGTTATAGACAGAATTTTCTGTGTCATTTTTCTTAGTTTGGTTTCGCTATTACCATATTTGTTTGTAAACCTGTTTATGTACTATTTTAAAAACTTACAAGATAAAATAAATAGTTTTGGCATCAATATTTCGAACTTAATATACGATTTTTTATCATCGTGTCTGAAAGCATAATGGATCAAATTTGTTTAGTGGGTTTGAAGTACCTAAAGAAACTTGGAGCAGAATCCGATTGTCATAACTATAGTTGAATTGGATTTTAAGCTATCCAGGCCCAAGACCAAGCCCAATAATCAATTTACATGTAGAGTAATTGATACATCAAATCGAGAATGATGTTACCTTGTAATTTTTTTTTTCACCAGGCCACGTTCGTTTCTTTTCAATGCAGGAACGAATTATAAAAATATGTGTAATGTGGTGTAGATATCGCGACTTTAAGCAAAATAGTTGTTGATTAACGAGATATTTTATAAATTTTATTTTCTGAATATTGACATTTTTTGTTGCCTCTGTAAAACTCGAATGCAGGCTTTTAGAAGTCTAAGCCCAAAGGTCCGTACGTGAATCTTATCTATAACTAGGTCTGTCAACGGATACCTTCGGATGCGGATAGTGTTATATCCACATTCGCATCCGAAATCATTTTCGAATATCGGATATCCGCATCCGCGGATACGGACGGATATCGGATAATTATCCTATCCACTAACGATCGATAAATCAAGAAATATAAATGGAAAATTTAAGTTTAACATAAACTTTTTTCGATCCCATTAATTATTAAAACGTTAAAAATAAACAAATATAATGATAATAAATAGTTTTGAGCAGTTAATATGTATTTAGTGTGCATAACATAAACTTCTAATTTAATAAAACTGCAAATAAATGTCTTTTACTGTATGAAAATACACATAATTTAAACTATAACCTTGAAAAATACCGGAATGTCTTCATATCCCCATCCGTATCCGTTTTTCCAAACATCGTATATTTATCCGCTTTTCGGATGCAGACGGATTTCAGATTTTTCGCGTATCCATTGACAGCCCTATCTATAATCGACTCCAGTATACACTTTCCTAGTTATCACCCCAATTCTATACAAGGAAACCCTAGCTTAACTCAATAAAGGCATATCAATGCATGCTTGCTGCTGATCTCAAGTAAAATACAAAACCATAACTATAAGCAAATGCTTAGCTCAAAAAGCCACAAATCAAGCAAGTAATTGAACAAAGTACTTTGAGATTAGGTTCGAAACCATTCCACTTTAGAGCACATAATAGAGTAGAACACCCAGGTTCGAGGCTTCGCTTGAGAGTTTTGTACTACCGGTTATAAGAGGCTTTGAGAGTACCGATTTTGACCGCAAATGATCATAGCGGTTTTGATTGGTTTACATGAAGTGTTGTTATAGCCGATCAATACATGCTTGAGAGTTAAACATGCACCGGTTGTAAGAATTTTTCACTAAAGCAATATTACATGTATACCCATATATTTATTCTCTAGTGTACAACTTAAATTTTAATAAAATCATTTGTTTAACATTCGATTATAGTTTAACATGCACAACAGTGAAAAAACCAACCGTTTGGTTACATAATTTTAATCAAATCATTTATTATAATTTTTTCACTAATTTAAATCAATAAAGATAGTATGTTAGAAAAAAAATGTATTTGTATTAATGGAACATGGGGACAAGGACAAACATAATGAAATTTTTTGAAGCAAGGATACCATGTTTCGTTTTTAGTCTGAAGGCCAACTTCTTACTAATACACATCACAACACAGACTTATCTCGACCCAATTGAAGTGGCAGTGACTTGGCAGGCGAAGAGACAATGATTGAGGTTTAGGAGACGATGATATGGCAACGACTTAGGGGTTGGTCTGGGAGATTGTGGTTCATTTTGTTGAACGAAATGTTTTTGTGTCGAGGTGGCTTTGGAGGTGACAAAGGAGACGGGTGTTGCAATTGCAGCAGCAATACATGATGGACTCATGAAGTTGATGTTGGTGGCAGCAAAGACAGTGGTTGCTGATGGTGGCCAATTTTTTTTGACTAATTAGCAACCGAAATGCTATATATAACTAGCATTATTTGTAAGTAAAAGTGAATATAGCATTATATGTGTATAATGCTAATTTAATTTAGCATATTTTAAAACTTTAAAAATGAATAGTGGTGCTGGTTTAATTTAGCATTTTTGAACTATAAAACATGAATATAACATTGTTGGTTTTATGCTAGTTTAATTAGCATTTTTTGAACTACTAAGAATAATCATAGCATTATAAATGTGTATAATGCTAATTTATTTTAGCATTTTTCAAATTGTAAAAATGGATGATGGTGCTAGTTTGATTTAGCGTTTTGTGAACTAAAAATGAATATAGCACCATTTTGATTTAATGCTAGTATAATTGAGCGTTATTTTAAACTATAGAAAAATGAATATAGTTGATTTAATGTTAGTTTAATTTAGCATTTTTGGTCTGCTATTGATTTCTTTTACTTCTAAATGGCGATGATGTGTCGAGTTCTGGTGATGTGGTGTGTCATGGTGGTGCGGCGGCGACATCTAGCAGCGTTTGTGATTTAGGGTTCGAGATTGGACTTCTGGACATGCTTAGGCAATAATGGGGTGGATTGAGTTTTAGATCACGAGTTGTGTAACATCCTGGTATTTTCAACCATTCGCATCCACACATGTCGGGCTTGAATTGCTCAAAATATCATATTGTTAATTTATATTTGGCAAAACTCAGCATATACAGTAAATAAAATAATCACAGAATCACAGACACAGAGTAATAAAACAATAAGCAGCGGAAACAAAAGAATAGTAGTTCATGAAGCTACTATATATATAACAGAGTTAAACAAGATACAACAGAAGTCTCGAATACATAGAAGTCTCAATACAATAATCAAATACAAGATCATAATATATCACTGGAATCAACTGAATAACTGAAAGTTGGATAGATAGCCGGATCTCCATGCGAATCTCCAACTCCAAAGGTGAGTCTCAAAAGCTGTGTCACTCAGTCTGACCCGAGCGTAAAGCAAAACACAAAACACTCGAGTCAGGATTAACATTCTTATATCAATAAATCCAACTCAAGTGAAATAACAACTGAAATACAAGTAACTCAAAGGATGTTTGGGATAACCATCCTCTAAGGATCCGTGGAACTATCTACTATGTAGTAATATACGCTATTATAATAATGTTTAAAGTAAAGCAAACTATTAAAATAGCGTTAAGGCTTTACATTTTCCACCTTAACACATTTTATATATTCCCATTGTCCATACAATACCGTAATCTCCCCCGTACTGGACGTCGTCAGAGGGCACTCCATAGGTATGGTATAAAACAAACTCGTAGAAGGCGCGCTAGGGTAGGTGACACGGCATAACTAGGCAATGCCAGGGTAGATATACCAATTACGCATCCGGACTGGTGGTAACGCATAGCAGCCACTACCGCCCACCTCGAAACACACTCCCAAATCAAAATCAAGGGTGGTGTGACGACCGCCCATGACCCCTGCACCGAATCTAGAGATAGTGCGCTGTAAAGTGTGTCAGGCGACCATGGACGATTGCCAGGGTAAATTAAAACAACAGAATCTATCGTATTACTCACAACGCATGGACAAAATACAATAGAATATATATATATAGTGAAGCTTCACAGAATAGAATCTTATCAATAAAACTTCATAATAGTTGGATACAAACATCTGAATAGTCAATACATCAAGCCTCACTACAATCACTCAGAGAATACAAAGTAGCGGAACATCCAGTACATATAGTAAGAAGATAATATGCAATACTCCAGCTCGTCTTCGTCATCAGCAACGTGGGAAGAAAGAACAGCACCTGTCACCTGCTACCTAGTCTGCCCGTCCCAAAATGGACGAACAGTCCAAGGCAATAAGATTTAAAACATAAAGCCTTGAGTCAGACAACAGTCTTAGTGAGCAGTAAATTAACTAACAACATACCAAAAGAGCATAAAGGAAAAGGAATAGGAATACAACCCTCCCACTCCACCTCTTTCTACAGTGATAGCCCCCGGACACACACTAAGCAGAAGCAACATAGCAGAGCATACAATTTAAAGTAAAGTAATAGTCATTCGAGTCAAGGGCGATGTTTTCCAAGTACAAACTCCAAGGTCTATACCAAGGTCAAATAAGCACCCAGGACATACCGCTCTTAAGACCGAATGACGATACAACCAAACATCCATGACTCTGGCTATCACTGTTATCCTTGCTGCGATACCACCGTTAATTGAATGACCGGCACCTTCTTTCAGCCGTCCGTCAAGGGCTAATGGAAACCCCGGTTCTAGACATAACTCCCGCACGTCATCGTAACCCGTGCCTAGGATTATCGAATCTTCCCAGAGTACTCGACCATCAACAGTTAGTCTTTTGGGCGTCCCCATGTACTCTTGCTTGGAGCATGCTAGAACCTTCAACAATGATGAGATCTCAGCCTCCTAGTCATCCTCCTCGACGACTATTTCCATACTAGCTCAAGCGCCTCTCGAGCAAACCATTATCCTCAACTCGAATCAATTCACCGAGTTATCAACATGCTTGGAATGATCCCGTCTGGATTAGACCAAGGCTTTCTCATATCATACTTCGCCTCATCATCATCATAGCAAAGTCTCATCTCAACATCATCATCGAATCTATCCATATGAGCTTCATCATCCGCTACATATGCCACGTGCAGCTTTTCCAGTTCAAGAGCCTTTCCCTTAGCTTTTGAATCATCTTCGACCATCTTGTCTAAAACAAATCGTAAATCATCTAATTCATAGCAATCAATCAAGTCAAACATCAATCCAAGTAATCAAGCATTCAAATATAAGCAAAATGGACAATTATAACAATAATGGCAATTTCGTAATTAAAGAGTTGAAAGTCTAACAAGCATGAAAACATGAACAATATCTCTATAATCTTGATGAATGAACTTGCATAGGTTAACATGAAGTAAAATGGTTGTCAAATCATCATAAACAATGGATCTACATGGATCTACACTTAGGTTGCATGGAAATCACTATTTTAACACCAAATCAAGCCAACAATCCGATCTACTCCTTTGGATCCGTGTGAGAGATAATCACCACTCACCAAATCACCTAAACAACCCCAAATCAACACACTTCAGATCTGGACAGCGAAGGATCAAGCTCGATCTATCACGAATCCGCTTCAAACGAAGAAATCTCACTTCAAAGGATGAAGATCTTCAATCTAAGCACTTGAATCTTCAATTTGATCTTCGATATGGATGGAAGGAATCACTAGATTAGAGTGGAGAAAAGAAGTGAAGAAGTGTAGAAGTCGAGCTCTCAAAATGGCAGCACTTCGTCGCTTCAAAATCCGGATCCCAAAAATGAAGCCAACCCCCTTCTATTTATAGGCGAAATCCTCTTAAGTCCCTAGCTCGGAATTAGGTCGTCCACGACCTACGACCTAAAACCCCACCGACCTAAAGACTTGCCGACCTAAAAACCCACACGACTTAACAGTCCAAGCCTCTACGACCTAGTACTTAGCAGATCAGCGCCTCCATACGACTTACGACCTAACGAACAAAGCACCCCATAGGTCGCTTACGACCTAACTACTAAAACACACGCGACCTAACAATGCCATGACCTAACTATCTCACGACCTAAGACAATACGCGATTTACGACTTAAGCATCCACTCGACCTAACTCAGATTGCTTCTACGACCTAACACACCTTAAGTCGACTACAACCTAACGACCTAACTCAACCCAGACTTACGACTTAACTCCTTAAGTCGCTCACTACAACTTAGGTCGTTGCCGACCTAACTATATCAACTCGATAACCGCTAGGTCGCTAACTTCTATAGGTCGCTAACTTCAATAGGTCGCTAACTCCTATAGGTCGCTAACTTCTATAGGTCGCTAACTTCTATAGGTCGCTAACTTCTATAAGTCGCTAACTTCTATAGGTCGTTCCAACCGACCTAACACTTAACCAGTTCACTCCCTTAGGTCGTAAAAACCTCCTTAAGTCGCTGCCGACCTATCCTCCTTAGGTTGCTAACTTGCCTAGTTTCCTTAGGTCGTTGCCGACCTAACTCTACCCCACGACCTAAGTTAACACACGACCTATCTCCCCCAGAATACTAAGGTCGCCAACTACACTTCTTTAGGTCGCCTAAACCACTTAAGTCGGTCACGACTTATCACTTAGGTCGTTTACGACCTAGGACTTCAACAAAAATTCTGCCAAAACTCTGAAACAACTTAACAGCAATGCAACCCAATGTCAACTGTTTTACAATGTTTCGATCCGTGAAAATACGGGTCGTTACATTCTCTCCCCCTTAGGAATTTCGCCCCCGAAATTCCAAACAAACAAGGCAATCAAAGACTATTCTGCACGCCTACCATCCATAGCAATCAACAAACCATGCATCCAATTCTAGCTTAGCATGCAGAATTCTTAAAACTAGAACAAGTTACAATATCGTGAGATGACACGACACCTTAGGGCCATACCTTGAAGAGTTCGGGATGAGCTGCCTTCATCCTCTCTTCCACCTCCCACGTGCAGTCGTTATCATCATCACTCCATTGTATCTTGAGCAACTTAACTACCTTCCTCCTAAGCTGTTTCGTGTCGGTTTCCACAACACGAAGCGGCTTACGAGGTCTTCTATCGACTGGATCAACTTCAAAGTCTTCATAGCTCTCAGCAGACACCACTGTATTCGAGTTGTGCACATACTTCCGTAGATACGATACATGAAAAACATTGTGCACACTCGACATCTTCTCTGGTAACTCCAATCTGTAAGCGAGCTTTCCAATTCGCTCGATGATCGGGAATGGTCCAACAAATCTCGGAGTCAATTTTCCTTTCTTCCCGAATCGAATAACATTTTTCAGTGGAGAAATCTTCACAAAAACCATGTCACCTACGTTGAATTCCAAATCCTTACGACGCTTATCGGCATAACTTTTCTGACGGTCTTGGGCTGCCTTCATCCGTTGCCGAATGATCTCTATGCAATTCGAAGTCTGTCGAATCATCTCTGGCCCAAGTATCAACTTTTCTCCGGTCTCTAACCAACATGTCGGAGAGTTACACGGTCTTCCATACAATGCCTCATAGGGTGCCATACCGATACTTGACTGGTAACTGTTGTTATACGAAAATTCCACCAAATGAAGGTGATCTTCCCATGATCCTCCGAAATCCAAAACACAAGCTCTAAGAAGATCTTCCAAAACTCGGTTGACTCTCTCGGTCTGACCATCTGTTTGAGGATGATAAGCTGTACTCAAACACAACTCGGTTCCCAAAACTTCCTGGAAGCTCTTCCAAAATCCACTAGTGAACAATGGGTCTCGATCTCTCACTATACTCTTCGGAATACCATGGAATCGAACTATCCACTTAACATACAACTCAGCCAACTTTGATGCAGTCCTAGTCGATCGAACAGGAATGAATCTTGCGCTCTTAGTCAGACGATCTACGATGACCCAAATCCCTTCATTTCCCGTTCTTGTTCTAGGTAATCCATCAATAAAATCCATCGACACTTGCTCCCACTTCCATGTAGGAACTTCTAATGGTTGAAGCAATCCACTTGGCTTCTTCTGTTCAGCTTTTACCAACTGGCAGTTCATACACATGGAAATAAAATTTCCAACATCCTTCTTCATACCTTCCCAGTAGTAGGTTCTCTTCATATCCCGATACATCTTATTTCCACCTGGATGGATTGTCAACTTCGAGTGATGACTTTCCCTCAGAACTTCACTCCTCAATTCATCTATATCGGGAACAACTAGTCGTCCTTGCTTCCGAAGCCAACCCTCTCGATCGACCTCGAATCCTTTATCCTTTTCTGGTTCCAATCCAGATTCCAAATCATGGATAATCTTGACAAGCTTATCGTCTCGCTTTTGACTCTCGCCAATTCTTTCCACAAGAGTCGGTCTTATCGATAAGTTTGCCAACATCTCAGGTTCCAATTCACATCTGGGCCTGAAGTCAAATCCAGCTAAATACTCGAGACTCTTCCATTCCGAAAACATGGCTCCCAATCCTGCATGTCTTCGACTTAACGCATCAGCCACTGCGTTACCTTTTCCCGGAGTATAAGCTATACCAAAATCATATGATGCCAAAAACTCTAACCAACGTTGCTGCCGAAGATTCAAATCCTTTTGGGAGAAAAGATACTTCAACGACTTATGATCTGTAAACAACTCGAACCAAACTCCCAATAGATAATGCCTCCACATCTTCAGAGCAAATACAATCGCCGCTAACTCCAAGTCATGAGTCGGGTAATTCCTTTCATGCGGCTTCAGTTGTCGACTTGCATACGCAACAACTTTATCCCTCTGCATCAGCACTGCTCCAAGTCCAGTACCACATGCGTCGGTGTAAACCACCATCTCATCATTCCCACTTGGAATAGTCAGAACAGGAGCACTTGTCAATCGCTCTTTCAGAATTCTGAAAGCTTGCTCACACTTATCTTCCCACCTGAACACTTGGTTCTTTTCCGTCAATCCTGTTAACGGTGCAGCCACCTTAGAGAAGTCTTTAATAAACCGTCGATAATATCCTGCTAATCCAAGAAAACTTCTCACATCAGATGCATTCTTAGGTCTAACCCAATCCTGGATTGCTGCCACCTTAGCGGGATCAACCGCTATTCCATTTCCAGAAATCACATGGCCTAAGAACCTCACTTCGCTCTTCCAGAAGTGACACTTCGAAAAGTTAGCCTTCAGCTGATGTTTCCGCAAGATTTCCAAAACAATACGCAAGTGTGTCTTGTGCTCTTCTTCAGTTCTGGAATAAATCAGAATATCATCCACGAACACAAGTACGAACTTGTTCAACTGATCTCTGAACACCCTATTCATAAGATCCACAAAATATGCTGGCGCGTTAGTCAATCCAAACGGCATTACCAGCCACTCAAAGAAACCAGATGGTGTCCTGAAAGCAGTCTTCGGCACACTATCCTTAGCAACTCTCAACTGGTGAAATCCCGTTGCCAAATCCATCTGAGAAAACACCTTAGCTTCGTGAAGCTGATCAAACAAGTCATCTATTCTCGGCAATGGATACTTGTTCTTCTTAGTCACCTTATTCAGCTCACGATAATCCACACACAACCTCAGCGATCCATCCGCTTTGGTTACAAACACAACTGGTGCACCCCATTCGGACACACTCCGCCGAATGAATCCTTTCTGAAAAAGATCATCAACTTGCACCTTCAACTCTTGCTGTTCCCTAGGCGCCATCCGCCTAAGAGGCATCACAACAGGTCTGGCTCCTTCAACTAGATCTATACGAAACTCGATCTCTCTATGCGGCGGTAACCCTTTGACTTCGTCAAAGACATCCTCGAATCCATTAACGATTGGCAACGATGACAGCCCATCCTGTGGAACAACCAGCGAATACATGAAGCTCATGAAGACGCCTTCTTCATGCTTACATCGTATCACAATCTTTCGCCCTTCCACATTCTCGACTGTCACCTCCAATCTCTTCACAATCAACCTTAGCCGCATACTTCCTAAGCCAGTCCATACCCAAAATAATTCCGAACCCCGCAAAGTTCAGAACAAAGCAATCACAAACAAAAGAGCAATCATGACTCGATACAATCAGACCACGGCATAACATACACAAACAAGACGAACCCCCAACTGGATTAGTCACAATCAATGGCCTATCAACGATATCCGGTTCTAAACCCAACCGGCCTACAAGTTCATTACAAACAAAAGAATGCGATGCTCCAGTATCGAACAGAACTCTAACTGGAACACCACATAAGAAAAGAGTACCTTGAACCACCACACCCTTTCCTTTCTCTTTAGCAGTAGGAGCTTTTGAAGACGAGGGAACAGCTCCCAAAGCATAAGCTTGCACAATCTGCGTGTCCCTCCGTGGTTCTGGACAATTCTTCCTGATATGCCCCGGTTTGTCACAGTTGTGACACTTCATCGGTTCCTTCGGATTCTTACAATCCCTGGCGACATGGCCCTTCTGCTGACAATTGTAGCAAGTCACTTCAACCTTCTGCTTCCTCTGGCCACCCTTCCCCTTTTGCTGCTGCTGCTTCCTTTTCTTGTTTCCACTCTGCTGGGGTTTAGACTCTTCCCTGGTCATAGCAACAACAGATCCTTCCTTAGGAAACAGATTCTCGTGTCTGAGAGCTTCCTCCACAAGCTTCTTAAATGAATCGTCCAAATGATCCATCAGTCTTGGAGCCTAAACTTGATCTCCAACATCTACTGATGGCCCCGGGGCTGACATCCTTCTCATGATCGAAGTCATCATGGTTTCGAACATAGCAACATAATCAGTAGCTCCCTCAACAGCACGACCTTCCCTAGCAGCTGGTCTCCCTCTTCGACTCATTCTCAATATCTATAAAAAGAAATGATTAGCACACCTTGAGAAACAACTGCATAAAGGACTCAAACTCTACTAAGCTACTATATTATATAAATTAATCATCCATCAAAATACAATTACGTCTCTCATACATAGTTACGTCAGCGAGCGTTGGGTAAAATCGATTAACCAAAGCTCCGATACCAAATGTGACGACCGCCCATGACCCCTGCACCGAATCTAGAGATAGTGCGCTGTAAAGTGTGCCAGGCGACCATGGACGATTGCCAGGGTAAATTAAAACAACAGAATCTATCGTATTACTCATAGCGCATGGACAAAATACAATAGAATATATATATAGTGAAGCTTCACAGAATAGAATCTTATCAATAAAACTTCATAATAGTTGGATACAAACATCTGAATAGTCAATACATCAAGCCTCACTACAATCACTCAGAGAATACAAAGCAACGGAACATCCAGTACATATAGTAAGAAGATAATATGCAATACTACAGCTCGTCTTCGTCATCAGCAACGTGGGAAGAAAGAACAGCACCTGTCACCTGCTACCTAGTCTGCCCGTCCCAAAATGGACGAACAGTCCAAGGCAATAAGATTTAAAACATAAAGCCTTGAGTCAGACAACAGTCTTAGTGAGCAGTAAATTAACTAACAACATACCAAAAGAGCATAAAGGAAAAGGAATAGGAATACAACCCTCCCACTCCACCTCTTTCTACAGTGATAGCCCCCGGACACACACTAAGCAGAAGCAACATAGTAGAGCATACAATTTAAAGTAAAGTAATAGTCATTCGAGTCAAGGGCGATGTTTTCCAAGTACAAACTCCAAGGTCTATACCAAGGTCAGATAAGCACCCAGGACATACCGCTCTTAAGACCGAATGACGATACAACCAAACATCCATGACTCTGGCTATCACTGTTATCCTTGCTGCGATACCACCGTTAATTGAATGACCGGCACCTTCTTTCAGCCGTCCGTCAAGGGCTAATGGAAACCCCGGTTCTAGACATAACTCCCGCACGTCATCGTAACCCGTGCCTAGGATTATCGAATCTTCCCAGAGTACTCGACCATCAACAGTTAGTCTTTTGGGCGTCCCCATGTACTCTTGCTTGGAGCATGCTAGAACCTTCAACAACGATGAGATCTCAGCCTCCTAGTCATCCTCCTCGACGACTATTTCCATACTAGCTCAAGCGCCTCTCGAGCAAACCATTATCCTCAACTCGAATCAATTCACCGAGTTATCAACATGCTTGGAATGATCCCGTCTGGATTAGACCAAGGCTTTCTCATATCATACTTCGCCTCATCATCATCATAGCAAAGTCTCATCTCAACATCATCATCGAATCTATCCATATGAGCTTCATCATCCGCTACATATGCCACGTGCAGCTTTTCCAGTTCAAGAGCCTTTCCCTTAGCTTTTGAATCATCTTCGACCATCTTGTCTAAAACAAATCGTAAATCATCTAATTCATAGCAATCAATCAAGTCAAACATCAATCCAAGTAATCAAGCATTCAAATATAAGCAAAATGGACAATTATAACAATAATGGCAATTTCGTAATTAAAGAGTTGAAAGTCTAACAAGCATGAAAACATGAACAATATCTCTATAATCTTGATGAATGAACTTGCATAGGTTAACATGAAGTAAAATGGTTGTCAAATCATCATAAACAATGGATCTACATGGATCTACACTTAGGTTGCATGGAAATCACTATTTTAACACCAAATCAAGCCAATAATCCGATCTACTCCTTTGGATCCGTGTGAAAGATAATCACCACTCACCAAATCACCTAAACAACCCCAAATCAACACACTTCAGATCTGGACAGCGAAGGATCAAGCTCGATCTATCACGAATCCGCTTCAAACGAAGAAATCTCACTTCAAAGGATGAAGATCTTCAATCTAAGCTCTTGAATCTTCAATTTGATCTTCGATATGGATGGAAGGAATCACTAGATTAGAGTGGAGAAAAGAAGTGAAGAAGTGTAGAAGTCGAGCTCTCAAAATGGCAGCACTTCGTCGCTTCAAAATCCGGATCCCAAAAATGAAGCCAACCCCCTTCTATTTATAGGCGAAATCCCCTTAAGTCGCTAGCTCGGAATTAGGTCGTCCACGACCTACGACCTAAAACCCCACCGACCTAAAGACTTGCCGACCTAAAAACCCACACGACTTAACAGTCCAAGCCTCTACGACCTAGTACTTAGCAGATCAGCGCCTCCATACGACTTACGACCTAACGAACAAAGCACCCCATAGGTCGCTTACGACCTAACTACTAAAACACACGCGACCTAATAATGCCACGACCTAACTATCTCACGACCTAAGACAATACGCGACTTACGACTTAAGCATCCACTCGACCTAACTCAGATTGCTTCTACGACCTAACACACCTTAAGTCGACTACAACCTAACGACCTAACTCAACCCAGACTTACGACTTAACTCCTTAAGTCGCTCACTACAACTTAGGTCGTTGCCGACCTAACTATATCAACTCGATAACCACTAGGTCGCTAACTTCTATAGGTCGCTAACTCCTATAGGTCGCTAACTTCTATAGGTCGCTAACTTCTATAGGTCGCTAACTTCTATAGGTCGTTCCAACCGACCTAAAACTTAACCAGTTCACCCCCTTAGGTCGTAAAAACCTCCTTAAGTCGCTGCCGACCTATCCTCCTTAGGTTGCTAACTCGCCTAGTTTCCTTAGGTCGTTGCCGACCTAACTCTACCTCACGACCTAAGTTAACACACGACCTATCTCCCCCAGAATACTAAGGTCGCCAACTACACTTCTTTAGGTCGCCTAAACCACTTAAGTCGGTCACGACTTATCACTTAGGTCGTTTACGACCTAGGACTTCAACAAAAATTCTGCCAAAACTCTGAAACAACTTAACAGCAATGCAACCCAATGTCAACTGTTTTACAATGTTTCGATCCGTGAAAATACGGGTCGTTACAGGTGGCCACCAAATCAATCACAAAGTCAGAATATAATATCGAAGGAATGTGTCCAATCAGAGGAGCTACCTCATTGGCCTGGAATCGCTCCTATTTTAGCCACCTTATGCTAACTCACGGGAGTTAGGTCCACGTAAATATACCTTTAGGATCGTCGCCACCATCCTACTTCATTCTGGAATCTCCACCGCGTACACAGTTGTTAAAGTGGTTTTCGGTATTGGCAGAGAGTATGACAATATCCGATCTCAGTCTCTTTAACAACTAATTGTTATTATAACACCGCGGTCATTTCAAAATAGTTTATACTTAAAAACCAAAATATCATTGCCATTTTCAAAAATCAAATCAATACGATATCATTTCCATTTCAAATACCAAATCAATACGATATCATTTCCATTACCATAACACTTCCAAAGTTATAACATTTTCGAAAACATAACACTTTGGAAAACCATTACACTTCCCTTTAAATAGTTTAGATATTAATAATAGTATATAAAATAATATAGTGTATAAAATAAAATAGTTTAATTTAAAATAGTTTTTATATATTAAAATAATTAGCATATTAAAATAGTTTATATTAAAATAGCTTATATTAAAAATAATTTATATAGTAAAATATATAAATAGGTTTAAATATAATTTAAAAATACTTATATAATAAAATAGCCTTCTCAAATTTCACAAATTGATTCCAAATCAACTTAAATTCCAAAATTCAAATTTTATTCCATCTCAATTCATCAAATTCAACTCAATTCAGTTTCTCAATAAACCATTTCAAATTATCGATTTCAAATACATATTTGAACCATAAAATAAGCCATTTCAATTTCAATATATTTCAAAGCTTTAAATATTCAACATTTTCAAAACTAAATTCGATAATTTCATATATATATCAAATTCACTTTTCTATTATTTAGTTTTGAAATATTTACTTAATCATTTCAATAACATCTAAATACAACTTCAATTTACAAATTTAAATAAACAAAATATCCCATTTAAATTTATATGAATTTGAAATATTCATTTAAGTCATTTTTAACCAAATCCAACTTAAAAATCATATCTTTAAAATTTCAATTTTAATAAATTTCAAATCAAACTTATTTAAGTATAATTCTTAAATAAATATAATTTCAACCCAATTTCTATTCCTCTTTCCAACCTGAATTTATTAAAATCATTATAAACTCTATATTTGAAAATATAAATTTTAAATAAGTACTTAAACAATATTAAATATAAATTTATTTATATTTTTTTTTTAAAAATAGAAAAATTATAAATAAATTCTTAAGATTTATATTACAAAATTAACTTATAACTATACGATTTTCAAAACATATATTTTAGAAAATCTAAATTTTAAACTTTATAAAATACATTTATATATAATATCTTAAAAACAATATTTAATAAACCATATACTCCTTTCCAAAACCATAGAAATCATTTTCAAAATATTTATATATATAGACCAACGGTGTCTGTATATAATTCTCTATCCTATGGTCAAGTGATACGGATATTTATCATTTCAATCTGCAATTTAAATATATACAAGTATATATCTTTTCAACCCGCAATCCCAAATTCAATTTAATGAAAATCGCTTGGGTTTATCATTTCAACCCATAACGATTTTCTCCTATTCTACAGATCGTTCGGGTATGTATCATTTCAACCCATAGGGAATTCTATACTAGCAATGAACTTGCAGAGTGATAACGGATATGATAATAACATAACAGGCATATATCATCAATATAAATAACAGGAAATGGTGTCAGATGTCACAGGTGAACAAATACAGATAATAGTATAAGTATAACAATGTAAATAACTAACATCAGCATATTTCAATTTTCATTTCAATTGAAATCAAATTTAATAAATATAAGAACGTTAATCGTGAGTGATTGCTTACCTTTCGAGGCTAGAGATAGTCGACAATGGAACGAGTTATGAAAATGCAAGCATGACTTCCAAAGCAAAGCTAGATGGACATGATTCGACGAACAAAGCTGATAGTTTGAATTGATGAGAACGAATCAGAATCATCTAGATAGAGATAGAATATATATATGTTATTATTTTTCCATGAAATAAATATTAAATTTAAGACGAATATTTAAGTAATATATATATATATATATAATTAAAATCATCGTTTACATTTAAAGCACATATATAAAATAAAACCTTCCTATATCCTTGAAACCTACTCAAGTATAGTTATGTATAAACTAATATATATTAGTATATATTTGTTTTAAACTTACATACATATAATACTAAATTTTTTTCTTCAGCAAACCCATAACATGTAAACATAAACATCAATATATGATCTATTATATAGTCTAAACTGAAAATAAACTAACATATATATCAATTTAAATTTGTAAACATATTTATATAACTTATATGTAGATATTAGTATCACTATATAATAACAAGCTAAAAAAATCAGTTCAATGTCACAGAACGAATTGTATATGATATTATTATTATTATTATTATATAAAAATCAATACAACAATATTAAAATAAGATATATATTAGTACATTATATGTAAGCTTTATATAAAAACAGATAGATCATAAAATTTATATAAACCCTATAACCTTTATAAACAGATAAAATAAGGATCAAAATCTTTATATTTCATATTTAAACCAATGCAAAAATCATTGCATATATACTACATAAAATAACTACTTATATAAAATATATGTGAAACAGAACTCAAGTTGAAATTGTATTCGATTACAATTTTATATGCAAAGCAACAATTTTTTAACTTATACTCTTACAAGTGCATATATCAGTTATTTTAGTCTATAATAAAGTATTGTCATAAGTGTAATTATTATAGTGTATTATACTTGCTGTACATAGCAAAACAAAACATTAACTAATATATAAAATAACTTAGTTAAATAATAAGTTTGTTAACAGATTATATATACACATAAATCCAATAGTACTGCAAATATAACCTATATACTTTATACTATAACATTAAATATAAACTAACGTAACATTTTATATAAACTATCGTAAAAATAATATATATATATATAATACCTATAAAGAAGAGGAGAAGAATGGTTGACGAAGTAGCAAGTGTTTCGGTTGTAAGAATCGGTTTCAGGCGAAGCTGCTACGATGAGGAGGCCAAGATTTCATGAGCTTCTTTGGCAACAGGGTGGACGTGGAGGCATGAGGTGGTCACGGCAATGGCCTAAGATGGTGGTGGCCGAGCAAGAGGAGGAAGGAGGCGATGGGTTGGAGAGTTCGTTCGGTTGCACGCACGGGTTGGACATGAGAAAAACGAGGTGGCTCGCTGGTGCATGTGGCCGATGGGTTGGCGAAGGGGTAGCCGAGCTGAGTTGTGAAGGTCAGCCATGAACGAACTGATGGCTTCAGGCAAATGAGGGGAGAACAAAAGTTAAAGCAAAGAAAAACAATGGACAATGTTTATAATACGTATAGACTTATATTTTATAATTTCCAATGAAACCAGAGAATTGAAGGAACGAAGCATCAATATAAACATTTGAACCAGTGGAAAACAAAAAGTCAATTACGAGAATTTAAGAGATAAATACAAACAGCTGTTGGTGAAGGATGAAAAGTCATAAGAACCAAAAGGCACAAAACCACTACCGATACGGTTACCGTTTTCGTGGATTCCGCTGTGTACCAAACTTCAAAACATAGAATTGAATACACCGCAGAGATCAACACGACGAGACGATCAAAACGGTACATAGATGTCGGTGGTACGATCATCCGATCAAAAGTCGATATCGGTACCGAAATGCTGCTAATATGATAGAAATAAGATAGACGGAGCAATAGAAGTCCAAATTTGATGAAACGAAATATGACGTCTCACTCAGAAGATGATTTATAAATTTATTATGTAAAAATATTCAGGTTTGGAAAATATTTTATTATTATCAAATATTAACTGATTAAATTGAAATAAAATTACACAAGAAAATAAGCTTCCATATTATCAGATGAAAATTTACCAGTTGCTATGTTTAATTAGACGTATTCCAAATATCAAATTTTTATTTCAAAATATTATTTAAAATTTTACAAAATTTCAATTAATTAAATAAATAAAACTACTAAAATTTACGGGTCGTTATAAGTTGGATGAGATGCGGGTGGCGAAATGGTGAAGCCCTAAGGTGGTGTAGTGGGTGGGAGGCTGCCGCGATGAGGTGGTGTAGTGAGGTGAGGTTATGGCGTTGATTTGAGAGGGAATTTGAATCTGGGGATGTAGTTTTTCCATTCTTTCCAAATTTTAAAACTAGTGGCCTGGATAAAATCAATTTCATCTAAAGCCCAAAAAACATGGAACAACACACATGGACTTTCTCAAAGATGTTCCACGCTTCTGTTTTTCTAAAAAGTTTTGTGCCGATTGTCATTCCCTCACTAAAAAATTAAATATCGTCGTATTATTCAATTTTATCTCATCATTTCCTAATATCTACCTCCATATTTCTTACCCTAATTTTGTAAACCTAACATTTCAAATAGTTAATTCATCACTTCCCACTTGAGCTGACTACTTCAAACCAATGTGATTTAAGGTAATTTTCTTTTTTACTATGTTAAGTGATTTTTAGGAACAATTTTTTTATAGATGGAGTGCATTAGGGAAATATTTATGACAAAAATCAAATTTGTCTAGTTATCACAAAGTAATTTTTGCTCTTCGGATCCGACGTGATTTTCTGAACTAAAAAATAATGAAATCAAATCCTCCAATTTTTAGTAATTTGTATTCATTCATTTGGGTTCCAATTTAAGTGCCAATTCGGTATAGATTTTGATATCCCAAGTATTGAAACCAAATCTACCCATTTTTGGATATTTGGATTCTTTTTTGGATCAAATTTTTTTGATATGGCGATAACGAGAATCTTATGTAAAAGGTAAGGACTTCGTCATATGGTGATTCTAAGTAGAATGGAAAGGTACTAAGATGCTCAGAACGCGCGATTTACCATTTGAGGATGGTGATTTGGATCATGGCAATTTTCAACATCATGTGCACTCGATTCTGAAGAAGATAGAGCAAGCAAGATCGTTATACGAAGAAACATGCTGGAGAGTTAACTATTCAGTACCATAATTATTTCTGTGGCGTTAAATTGTTAGTAGATGCAGTAAAAAAAGAAAAGGAAAAAAAGACAACCTTGCATTACTTCACTTGCATAAAACCTTGCATGTATGTTTACCTTTAATAAAAGTATAAGTGATCTGTAACTGACATTAATGTATCACAGAGAAGTTCTTATTGCCTTCCTTTGATTTAACTTCAAAAGTGAAAATGTAATGACCCAAGATTTTAGGAATTTATTCTGGAAAATATAAATAAATTTAAAATAATTTTTAAATAAATTTTAAAGGAGGAATTGATATAGCTTGATAGTGTATCAGTGTGTGTACATGTGTGCACAGGAAATGCACATGAATATAAGCTAAAAACCCTGAACTCCAAGAATACATACATATTGATGTGTATGGAAATATATATATATATATATATATGTATATATATATATATATATGTAGATTAAATTCTTAAAAGTAGTATGCATGAGTAAATATGTATATATATGAGTGCTACTGAATAATTTGAGTGTACATGTGCATATATGTGTGTATGTCAGTATAGAATGATGTATGAATATATATAGGTGGGAATACTAATTATTTCAGAAAGACTTATATACAAATATATATGTGTTAATAAAATACTAGAGTTTAAACTAGTGAAATAAAATATACAGACACATTTTAATATAAGCAGAAATGAAAAGAAGGGAGATATAAAAAGGAATAATTCTCTTATAAATAAATGAAGGAAGTACATACCATTTACATGAAAGCTAAAAATAGGAAAATAAGATAAAACAGAGAAGTTCTTGGTATAGGCAGAATTAGAAAAGAGTATTTAATAAATAACAAAAAAACCAAGTCACATTTTTAGCATGATTGTAGACAAGGGGGAAAAGTATTTTTCTAAAAAGCAAATTTATGAAAGAAAAATGTAACCACTTTTCTCTTCACCCAAATTAAGCCGGGAAGGGGTAAAACTTTGGGTTAAAAATTCAGATAACATGATTTTCTGGTGGGCAAAAATGGCTTTAGCCAATACCCAAAACCCTAAGAGAGACCCTGCATATATATACATGTATATGCAGCAGCCTCCTCTTCTCCTCAGAAAAGAATTTTGAAAAAAAAAAGAAGAAAAACAATACCACAGAAATCATAAGACAAGGGAAGAAAGAGAGCTTGAGGATAAGAGCAGGAGTTCATCAGTTAATTAAGGAAACAAAGGAGAGAGCTAGGTGAGAAAACTCACTTAAAAATCTAAGGCAATAAGTCCTAATGTAGGCAGCCAGATAAAAGTATTTTTATTAAAAAGTATTTTCGTATATGAATGTTTATTGTGAATTTAAACCTGAATATGTTTTGATTTTCTTTGGTTGATCACTTGTTTTATTATAACAAAGTTTTATGTGTTGTTAGCATACATGTCTATTTTATACACTCAGATCTCTGATATGTTAATATTTAGGGATATAAACAAATACCCAGAAAATAAAATGTTGAGAAAAGGTAAGTAGCATTGGTTTTGGCTCAACCCAGAAAGATGTAAATAATGTTGAGCTGCAATATACTCATGTATAAGTGCTGAGGCTTGAAATAAAAAGGAATTAGGGGTGCAATAGGGTTGCCTATGTGCTGATGCTCCTGATTCAATAAAATACATAGCAAACAAAATTTTGTGATTCAGTGAAACCAGGTCATCCTGAGTTTAACTCAAGCACAAATGTTTGCAAAAGAAAAACTCTCCCAGAAGCTATAAGCCAATGTTAGTTGCCTAAACTCCTTTTAAAAATACCAGGATGAATATCTATATATATATATACAGAACCTTATTTTGTAGTCACCAATGGTTGTTTGCTTGTTGTTTCTGTATGGTTATGGATAATATGAGATGACATGTTATGGATGTTTTTAGCTAATAAAATGAATCACTGAATGGTTTTGACATGAAAAATCAAAAGAGTTATTATTAACTAAAACCTGATTAGGAAATTGGGGTCAAGAACACTGCAGGAATGACTTGTGTGCTTGAGTAACATAAGTTGACACATGGCTTGTTTAAGTCCTGAGATCTTTGTGTAATGGAGTGAATTAGTTCATTACAGTGTGTCCATTGATTCATAAATATTGCAGATGAGACCAAGGGTAGATAAATATACCAAGGAAATAATACTTGAGCAGATGAGAAAACTAGAGTTTTTCCCAGATTTGAAATATGAGAATTGAATAAATGATTTAACTCATATTAGTTATTTTCCTGTTTGGTATGAATGATTGTTTGTCTATGATTGAGTTGTATGCTTGAATGTATGTGCCATATTCATATGTGTAGTCTCTGGAAAGAAAGTTAAAGTGTGCACATGCACAATGACACAGAGCATGCACACAAGTATTCACCTGATTCCAAAGGACAGAACCTTATGTATTTGTACTTAACTTGATTTTAACCAAATTAACAAATTGCTTTTGTGAATTTTCTCATACCAGACATGTGTCTGACCCTAGTGTGCTAATGGCATCTGGGGTGTCTCATTTAAAATGAGGCAGTTTCAAATGCTTTTTCAGGGATTGCAGCAACTAAGTAGGAGTAGGAGCAAGGCCTTGAGAAGAAGATATAGCATGCTAAACTTAGTTTAGATAAGAGCCTAAATGTTGAAATCTGCATGTATTGACAATTTAAATTGCTACTTGTATTAAGTGTTGAATATTGGATGGATATTTTGTTAGGTATTTTGTTAAGAGACTGACTTGTATCTGGAATCCATGAACTAAGTTAAATATCTGTTATGTTTGAAAAGAATTTTAATCAAATCTTGTAAATGGATTTAGCAAGAACACTGTGTTAAAGTTGAATGATTACATCTTATAAATGTATTAGTCAATCTTGAGTCTTTGGAAAGAACTTAAGTTTTAGAAAATCTGGGTAGTTGATTCTCAGAAAATTTAATGGTTTTGTTTTCTACTATGGCATATGAATACAAAAGAAAATAGACATAGGTTGAATGTTTTTATATGGCTGCAAGGTTTTCATAATTTAACTTGTTCCATTCAATTGTTTCATGTCCTATTTTTAAATAAAGAAAGAATCCGTAGTAAGGTAGATGGAAGCCAGATCCAAATAGTTGCAGATATATATGCACATAAACATGTTTTGTGCAAATATCAACACACCTTTTTCCTTTGCACTTGTAATTGGAATCTGAATTTCACTCAGATATTAACCAAATGCATCTTAAATGCCAGACAGATCTTATAAAAAGAAATACAAACATGAATAATGATAAACACTTTTATCATCCTCAAAACCCAAGACCCATACTCTTAATTCATATCAATCCTGAAGCCTTCCAGGTTATAGGGATGGGTTTCAAAAATAATTAAGCAAGAATTATTGTTTTGTATGATGGAATGTAGGCAAAAATAAAGTATATATATATGTGTGCAGATATAGGTAGATAATAGATTGCAAATTGTACAGGAGAGAAAAAAAAAAGAAAAAAAAAACCAAAAATTGTGTTTGAACCGACCAGCATAGCACTCGAACTCGTGACCTTTCATGTATAAGTTAGGCGCGTTTCCATTACGCCTAGATGTTGCTTGTGTTCCCTTAGGATCCACTTTCTTTTATACTGATTTGGTCACTATTCAGAGCTTAACACAAACATCTATATTAAAAGCTTGTTTACTATTGATTATTACTCGATCACTTCTTAGTTAGTATAAACAGACTAATGTGTATGTTTCCAGTGGATTGTTTGGTTAAAAAAAAATAATAATAATAAAATAAATTAGCAATCCAACCTCCTCTTGTTTTCCAGAACTCTGATTCAAACAAGAGAGGCATATACATCCTCACATGTATGTGCTTATATTTGTGAATATACTGATATATTTATATTGGTTGATTATTGTGATCCTGGATATATTTTGGTTTATATGAGAAAGATATTGACCCTGAGAATTATACTTGAAATAGATGATATGTCTATATATTTATATATCCTCTTTACTTAAAAAAAAAAAATTCCTTATGAAATTAGAGTAGAAATAGGAGGGTCATTTCAGAAAAGTTCTCATTGTTGTACTCGCCATGTTCTTTGAAATAAACACATGTTTACCGTATGAGATTATCGAATCTGAGAAGCAGTCGATGTCTTTCTATGCTTACTATGAATGATACAAGGTTCAGTGTATTCCTTAGCAAACACGGCAATAACATTGACTGGACACATATAATTTTCTTCACTATTATACTGCATGGGCATGCTGTAACGACCCGTAATTTTCGATAATTAAAAGTTGTTAATTTAGTTAAGTTTTGCAATTTAATGTTGAAATAAAAAAAAATTGTGAGTTATGAATGAAACAATATCTAGAATGAACGGTAACAATGTCAATTTAAGTTAATTATTAATAAATTGAATGAATTCCAATTAATTGAAATAATATATATAAGTTATACTTGGCTATAAATTGAATATGAGGAAACCAACTTGAAATATTGAATTTGCCAATGAAATAATACAAATTAAATGGTAATTGGATAAAATTGGTGTTATGTAAGTATTTATAACCTTTGTTGAAAGTAATAATAACTTATAAGTGTAATTAAAAGTAAATGGTAACAATTATTGTATATTACCTATTTATTTAGCCTGTTAATTTAAATTGGAAATAAATTTCAATAAATGTAATTAAATATTATGTTAATGTAAATTAAGTTAATATTTGAAAATAATGTTAATTTTATTCATAATATGACAATTGGTTGAATTAAAAGAATGGAAAATAAAGAATTATCAATTCATTGGAATTTAAACTATAATAATTGGATTAATTGCAAATAAATGAAATTAAGTATTTAAATATTACGTTAATAGGAAATTAAGATGAAATTGAGAATATTAATGTAATAGATTATGAACCAATGTTAATTTAATCCATTTGATAATAATGGATTGAATAATAGGACGAAAGTTCAATTAAATGGAATTATTGGAAATTAAATTTATAGTTACTGAATTTATTGAAATTAGAAGTAAAGATGGTAATTATTGAAATAATTAACAATGAATTAACCTGAAAATTTGTTTTAAATTGTTATAAATGTATAAGTAACCAAAAGTGATAAAATTTGTTAATTATAGAATCAGAATTGAAAAAGTGATTTAATTAATTAATTATTAATTTATTTAATAACGTCAAAATAGCCATTTTGGCCACTGACTCGGATTTCGACGAAACCAGTTTCATCGGATCCGTAACGGTGAATTATTGTAGGATTTCAAGTTTCGTAGCGATCAGACTTGTCGTTTGATCGTACGAGCTCGAAACGCCTAGAAATTAATTTAATTGAAATCAATTGAAATCAATTTAAAATAAATTGATTTTAATATAACTTCTTCATACGATAGAATTAGGACTTGAAACCTCTTCCATTGAATTTGAAATCATCAAAAGCATCTATTTTGATATATGGGATTACCCATTTTCGTTCCGAAGTCGAAACGGGCTTTTCGGGTCGTTTATCGTTCACTCAATCTGGTCCATTCTTTCTGTTTTCAGCTATACCTATATATAGCTCGTTATAAACCCTAGCCACTCCTCATTCCAATGGCAGACAAAACCTAATTCCTAAACCTCAAATTCAAATCAAATCTCAAATCAAAAAATCCAAGCTCCTCATTACATATCGAATTTTATATCGATTTGAAGCTCTCGACGAGCGCAATAAAATATATGATTCGTTCTTCGATCTGGGTTTCTGTGGGGCCGGTATTTGGCGATTTGTTCTCGGTCGTCCATTGATCATCGTTTCGTTTAACAGTGGATTTACGACAAGAGGTCAATCAGAGGGTAGCGATGGGTAGATGTTGTCGAGTGGGTCACATCCATACGGTTCGTTTGTGCTAAGAGTGATCGAAATCGCCAGTAATTGGCCTGAAAGTTCGCGGTAGCAGGTGGCTTTCGATGGCGTCTTGGGGTGCCACGTGTGGGCCGGGGGGTCGGCCTGAGGCGTGGAGGCAGGCGGCATTGCCTGATTGGAGTGGATGATGCTCTGATGGCCGCGTTTGTCAGATCGAGGTGGCGGCAGTTTTCTGGAACGAGATGTTTGACTTGCGGCTAGGGTTACAAACAGTGAAGGTGAGATGACGTGGCTTTAGGTAACGTTTTTTATTATTATTTGTTTTATATGTTTTATAATTTAAAACGTTTAACGTTCTAGTCTCAATAACTTTTGCATACGAGCTCGGATTTGGGCGTGGTTTGATCCGCTGGGATCGTATCGAAATTCCGGACATTTTGACGTTGGTATGGACGAATTCTTAAACCGTTCAAATTTTGGGCTTATTTTGAATTTAAATTCAAAGGTGATAGTTTCAACCCACTCACAACTTCTAAAATTCCTTATGTTTGTTAAATTAATTTATGATATGGTTAGAAATTAATTTATGACTGTTTGATATATTTTGAATCATCATCTCAGTTAATTTGAATTTATTTGAATTAAATCATTATTTAATTTATTATTGAATATAAATTTCCAGTTAAATACCAGTTATTGATTATCAGTTCTATATTGATATTTATTGATTGATTTGGATGATGATTGTGATTAATGTTGATTGTTGATATTGGATGAATGGATGTTTTATTTTATATCGTTATAAACTGCAAGTTCACTATGGGTTGAAATGATACGTACCCGAATGATCAATAGATTAAGGAAAAATCGTTATAGGTTGAAATGATAGACTCGAGTGATTTTATGGATTTTTTTATTAATTCAGGATTGCAGTTTGAAATGATATATAACCGTAACATTATAAATTGCGGATTGAAATGATAAATATCTGTATCACTTGACCCTAGGGTAGAGAATTATATACGGACACCGGATTGGTTAAATTAAACGATTTTAAAGCTTTAAATTTTTGAATCCTTTTTAATTGATATTTTGTAATAACAAAAATTGATTTATACGAATTGAATTATTATCGAAATTCAAGTTTATGATAAAATTGGAATTGGTTTAAAGGTATTGTTAAAAGGATTTAATTGAAATTTCAAAGTTGAATTTGGAATAAAAAGTGAAATTTGTCAGAATTGAATTATATTAAATTGTTTGAAATATAACATTGAAATATATTGAATTTGGAGTAATTTAAATTTATATTTCGAACATGGATTGGAAGCGATATTGAATTAAGTATTTTATTGAGAATTGGAATTGGAAAATGTGAAATTGGGTTTTGGGATATTAAAATGGTCCAAATGTACTGGAATGAAATAAATAGTTTAAATTGATATAAATTTCAAATTCATATTTTTATATAAACTGTTTAAAAAATATATTATTTTAACGACTTTAATTATTAAGATTTTCAACTTTTAAACTAATTAACCTATTTTAACTTATTTTAAATCTAGTTAATCTATTTTAAAGCTATTTAATCTATTTTAAATCTATATTAACTATTTATAACTATTTATAACTATTTTATTCTAAATTTCAGACTAAGAAAATGAATGGGTTTATATTCAAATCCTTGTTTTCTAAGGTGAATGTGGTTAAACGACATTATAACCTAAGTTAGGAATTAAATAACATATTCGGTTTAATATGATAATTTTTAAATGAGAGTTTAGCCTATTTTGGAAATATGACTTTTGAAAAGAAATATAATTTCGAACTATTATTGCAAATGTGATGATTTCAAAGTTAAATATAATTTCGGAAGTAAGTAATGATTTTGAAAATGATATGATTTGAATTGAATATGATATTTTGATATCAATTATGAAATGATTTTGGAAATGTAAAAGAACCATCCGGTGTGTAATAAGCGATTGGTTGTTAAAGAGACCGGGATCGAATATGGGCATACTCTCTATCGATACCGAAAACTACTTTGACAACTGTGTACGCGGTGGAGACTCCAGAATGAAGTAGGATGGCAGCGACGATCCTATATGAGGTATATACGTGGACCTGACTCCCGTGAGTTGGCATAAGGTGGCTAAAACAGGAGCAATCGACGGGCCAATGAGGTAGCTCCACTGATCGGACACACTCCATCGATCTATATTCTAACTTTGTGATTTATTCGGTGGCCACCCTTCGATTTTTTTACTCAAGAGTGTGTTTCGAGGTAGGCGATAGTGGCCGCTATGCGTTACCACCAGTCCGGAAGTGTAATTGGTATATCTACCCTGGCATTGCCTAGTTGTGCCGTGTCACCTACTCTAGCGCGCCTTCTACGAGTTTGGTTTGTACCATACCTATGGAGTGCCCTTTGACGTCACCCAGTTTATGGGTGGGATTACGGTACTGTATAGACTATGGGAAATAAAAATGTGTTAAAGGGAAAAATGTAACGCCTTAACGCTATTTTAATAATTTATATTACTATAGACATATTATAATAGCGTATTGTACTACATAGTAGATAGTTTAACGGATCCTTAGGAGATGTGAATCCCGAACATCTCTTAAGTTACTGCACTCACGTTAGACACTGGATAGGAGATTTCAAACCCTGTAAACATCTCCGACGCCGTTTACACTCATATTTATTTACCGTTGATTTAACTCACATAAGATCTTTTAGTTCTGACTCGAGTGTTTTGTCTTTTCAATTCGCTTGGGCCAACCTGAGCATTTCAGGGTTTGAAGACCTTATTTTCGAAGGACGAAGATTGTATTATTATTATTTACCATATTATTCCACTGCATCATACTATTCCGTTGAAATGTTATGTATTTATCTCTGATATGTGTGACTCTGATTTTTGTATTGGATAAGTATAATCAAAAGTTTTGTATACAGCTTCATGAACTATTATTTGATTATTATATATTGTCATTCCGCTGCGAGATTTTTTTGTTTTTATTTCTTTCTCCTTTTCTTATTCACCCCAAATAACAATTCGCCCTTCTGTATGGTTTGAGTCGGCATGCGTGTCTGCTTAAAGCGCACAAAAAGGCGGGATGTTATAGTTGGTATCAGAGCTTTTGGTTTAGCGATAACCTTAGCTTTGTGGGGTCTGACTCTCTATAAATAGGGTAGTAATACCCTAGAATGAGTCCTTGAGAGTATATATATGAGAGAGCGTATTTGTTAGTGTTATAAAAGGTTTTGTATTGTGTTAATTTGTTCCATTTTGTATTTATAAATTCTGGTTGGTGCATAGGACGCTATGACATCGATAGGGATTTCTAAACACTTAATAGGACATACCAACATAATATTTGTTTTGAAATATAGGTAAATGAAATAATTTTGCCTATTATATTACCTGTATATAAAATAATAAATTTTATAAATGATATATATTTGGTTGTAATATATTGTTTGTTAGGTAGTGAAATTTATAATATTGATGGTAAAATAAGATTTACAAGTAAATGAATATAAACTGAAAATTTGAGAACTTAATTTCCAGGGTTTCTGAAATCTCTTTCGAATAATTTTGGAATATAATAATGATATTATTAGAAGTATTTTCTGATATAAATATTTTAATATAATTTGAAAGAATTGTTTTAATGAAATTTTGGAAAGAAATAAGTTCTGTACTCCCCTCTCTATCGCTGGAAAATAATTTCGGTGATGAGTGCACGCATCATCGACGTTCATTTTTGAGTTTCAAAGTGGGAAGGCCATTATAGTAGTTTTACTACAGATCTATTTTGATAAACAAATAAATTTTTTAAAGTTTAAATATGATTGGATATAAAAGTTATGAGTATATATATATATATATATATATATATATATGTATATACTATTTTAAATGATTTGAAACGGAAACCGACATTTAGCTCTTAAAGTTTTATAAACTAGAGATTTCAATTATTGTAATGGAATAAAATTTTAACTATTTAATAATTGAAACTTCTAAATGAAAATTAAGAAATTATATGCTAAAGTTATAACTAAAATATACAAGGAATTTGAAATTTGTAACTTGTAAACGAAAAGAATATGAGAATAAGAAATGATAACTATTGAACCTTAAGTTAATTAAAATAAGTAAGTCAAACTTGTGTAACTTTAAATTGCATTCTTAAAGACATATATATAACTTACCAATTATAAAAAGTTGAAATGTTAAAAGAATATGTAATGGAAATTTTTACAAGTAAAACTTATGTAATGGAAATGTTCAATGAAATTTACTTTTATAAATAAGAAATTTGATATGAAAATAGTTATAAACTTGAGTTAAAATTTTAATACTACTAATTAAACGAATTAGAAATTAGTACTGTAAGTAAAGGATTTTGAACTTAAGTTAATATTGGAACTATTTATAATTAAAGTAAATAATAAAATGAATGTAATGCAATAAAAGAAATTGATAGGATATGAATAAGTGAAAATGAATTTTTGTAAGTAATAAAGGAAAATAAATGAAATAAACACTGAATGAATGAATGAGAATAAAATTTTGTAAGAGATAAATGTAAGTTAAAGAAATAATCCTTGTATGAATGAAAAGAAAAAAAGAAAGGAAAGAAAAAAAAACTGTAAATGTTGTGAAAGAAATTTAATAAGAATAACTCAAGTAAATTGTAAATTATTATTTGTTTGGTTTATGGATTATTTGGGAAATGATACTTCTAATTATTTGGATGTATGAATAATCTGTTAAGTTATCTAAGGCTGTTGAGTAAGTGGTATACTTAATAGTTAATTGTCATTCTATATAATTTAAAAGTGTCTAAACCCAAACAGACCATTTGTTTGTTTGCTATGTAAATGATTAATTACTTTGATTCCTTGTGATGATTGTATGTTTGTTTGCAAGAAATGGTTGCTATGTTGTATTGATTTGTTTGCTATTGATTGAAACAGCTTTAAATATTTCATTTTATATAATTATTAACTCCTTGGGATTATAAGTGAAATACAGGTTATGGAAGCAATTGCTACTGCTTTGGTTTCATAAAAATAAGCGTTATTTGCCCGACAAATAGGTACGTTCTCGGATTACGGTTTTCTAACGATATTATATTATTTTCCCGTGGTTTGGGATATATTATTTTTGAAAAATTATAATATATTGTTATAATTGATATTATTATTTTCTCCTGAGCCTCTCCGTACAAAGGAGACTCTGCCGAAATTTTTCGTGAATTTTGGGACTTAGAAAATTTTGCAAAATGTTTTCCAAACTTTTATTTACTTGAATATAAAAGGATTTAAGTGTTATAAATTGATATATTTTGTTTAAATTATTTGATTTTGTAAATTGAATTTTATAGATTTAATATTTTAAATAAGAGGTATTGATTTCATAATTCCTTCTTTCCTTTGCTTTTTCCTTTTCGGGGACGAAAAGTTTTGAATGGGGGAGAGTGTAACGACCCGTAATTTTGATAATTAAAAGTTGTTAATTTAGTTAAGTTTTGCAATTTAATGTTGAAATAAATAAATAAAAATTTATGAGTTATAAATGAAACAATATCTAGAATGAACGGTAACAATGTCAATTTAAGTTAATTATTAATAAATTGAATGAATTCCAATTAATTGAAATAATATATATAAGTTGTACTTGGCTATAAATTGAATATGAGGAAACCAACTGGAAATATTGAATTTACCAATGAAATAATACAAATTAAATGGTAATTGGATAAAATTGGTGTTATGTAAGTATTTATAACCTTTGTTGGAAGTAATACTAACTTATAAGTGTAATTAAAAGTAAATGGTAACAATTATTGCATATTACCTATTTATTTAGCCTGTTAATTTAAATTGGAAATAAATTTCAATAAATGTAATTAAATATTATGTTAATGTAAATTAAGTTAATATTTGGAAATAATGTTAATTTTATTCATAATATGACAATTGGTTGAATTAAAAGAATGGAAAATAAAGAATCATCAATTCATTGGAATTTAAACTATTATAATTGGATTAATTGCAAATAAATGAAATTAAGTATTTAAATATTACATTAATGGGAAATTAAGATGAAATTGAGAATATTAATGTAATAGATTATGAACCAATGTTAATTTCATCCATTTGATAATAGGATGAAAGTTCAATTAAATGGAATTATTGAAAATTAAATATATAATTACTGAATTTATTTAAATTGGAAGTAAAGATGGTAATTATTGAAATAATTAACATTGAATTAACCTGAAAATTTGTTTTAAATTGTTATAAATGTCTAAGTAACCAAAAGTGATAAAATTTGTTAATTATAGAATCAGAATTGAAAAAGTGATTTAATTAATTAATTTATTTAATTAACGTGAAAATAGCCATTTTGGCTACTGACTCGAATTTCGACGAAACCAGTTTCATCGGATCCGTAACGGTGAATTATTGTAGGATTTCAAGTTTCGTTACAATCGGACTTGTCGTTTGATCGTACGAGCTCGAAACGCCTAGAAATTAATTTAATTGAAATCAATTTAAAATAAACTGATTTTAATATAACTTCTTCATACGATAGAATTAGGAATTTAAACCTCTTCCATTGAATTTGAAATCATCAAAAGCATCTATTTTGATATATGGGATTACCCATTTTCGTTCCGGAGTCGAAACGGGCTTTTCGGGTCGTTTATCGTTCACTCAATCTGGTCCATTCTTTCTGTTTTTAGCTATACCTATATAGCTCGTTATAAACCCTAGCCACTCCTTATATTCATTTGTCTGTACATACATATCTTCTCAACTCCTCATTCCAATGGCAGACAAAACCTAATTCCTAAACCTCAAATTCAAATCAAATCTCAAATCAAAAAATCCAAGCTCCTCATTACATATCGAATTTTATATCGATTTGAAGCTCTCGACGAGCGCAATAAAATATATGATTCGTTCTTCGATTTGGGTTTCTATGGAGCCGGTATTTGGAGATTTGTTCTCGGTCGTCTATTGATCATCGTTTCGTTTAACGGTGGATTTACGACAAGAGGTCAATCAAAGGGTAGCGATGGGTAGATGTTGTCGAGTGGGTTACATCCATACGGTTCATTTGTGATAAGAGTGATCGGAATCGCCATTAATTGGCCTGGAAGTTCGCGGCAACGGGTGGCTTTCGATGGCGTCTCGGGGCACCGCGTGTGGGCTGGGGTGTCGGCTTGAGGCATGGAGGCAGGCGACGTTGCCTGATTGGAGTGGATGATGCTCTGATGGCCGTGTTTGTCAGATCGAGGTGGCGGCAGTTTTCTGGAACGAGATTTTGACTTGCGGCTAGGGTTAGTGTAACGACCCGTAAATTTTAGATAATTAAATTTGTTAATTTAATAAGATTTTGGTAATATAATATTGAAGAAATAAAAAATTTTGTAATTTAATAATGAAATGAATACTGAAATGAAATGTAACAAATGATAATTTAAGCTAATTATTAACAATTTGAATGTAATTCCAATAAATGGAATAATGTAAATGTTATACTTGATTATAAAATTGAATATAAGAAACAAATGTAAATATTTAATTATTGTATGAAATAGATAGTTAATGGTAATTGAATAAAATTAGTATTATATAAGAATTGTAACATTTGTTTGTGAATAATGAATTCATAAGTGCAATTAAAAGTTATAGTAACGATTGCTATAAGTTACCTGTTTATTTGGTCCATTAAATTAAAATGGGAAATCAATTAGAATTAAATGAACTTTAATGTTACATTAATAAGATTGAGACAATAACTGTAGTGTGAGCGTAATAAAAGGTATAGAAATGTAAATTTTATTTACAAGACAATGATTTATGAAATAAAAAGATTGAAACAAAATTTAATCAATTTATTGAAACAAAAATTATAATTAATTGGAATTAAATGTAATTAAACATTGTGGTTAATGTAAGAAAAGGCGTCAATGGTTGAAAATGAGGATAACAAGATAGAAACCTATGTTAATAATAATTTCATAAGGTATTGTTGATTTAATAGTAGAAGCGTAAATCAAAATAAAAGAATAAAAATGAATAAGTTTAGTAAAGGAGTAAACATATGTTTATTTATTTAAAATGTTTGGTAGATGAAAGATTGATTGTAGAGACGAGAAACTATTATTTAGTAAGAGATGTATAATTACTGTTTGTATCCAATAGTGTATAAATATGTTTAAATTACTATTAGATAGGAAATAATTGTTCTACTTCTCATTACATTCATTTAGTCCATTTTGAAACATAATCAACTGAAATTAATGTAATTGAAAATTTTCAATTAATAGGAGAGAGAATACTAATTGTAAATTAATATGTGCAACTAAAAGCAGTTTATGTTTTGTGAAAGTATAAGAAAAGTTTGATTTAATGAAAAGAACATTTACATCAAATAAAATGAATGTTTCATTTGTGAATGTAGGTTTAATTTCATTAAAATAAATAATAGAATGATTGATTTTAAAGAAAGAAATATATATTTATTTGAACTGTGTTTTAGCTTACAGATTGATTACAAGAATAGGAAAATAATCTATTTCAGTAAGTTATTTATTACTCTTGTGTATAAACAACAAATTTATAAACGTGTTTAAACAAACAATTGTTCTATGTTTCATACATTTTATTTGTCTGTTTTAAAATTTAACTTTGTAAGTAATTGCAATTAATGTAATTCAAATGTTTCAATTAAAAAGAAAGAAAACATTGATTGCAATTAATAGATTTAATAAAAGAAATACACGTTTTGTGTTAAACAAAAAGTGTGTTTTAATGGAAATAAAAGATCATTTTGGGAAAACCAAATTAAACGTTTTTATTTTTAAGGTAAGTATAAAATTTTTATTATGCGCAGATAAAAACCTAAATGCGTACAAATTTGAATATTATTTAAGTTAATGAAGTTAATTTGGTTACGTTTCAAAAAAAAAATTGAATTTCAAAAGGTTGTGCGACGCACATGGTCCCTTTATTTCTTTTATGATTAATTGTTGCATGAACGTTTTAAAATAGTTACCTTATTATTAATACTTGATCCGTTTATTTCTCCTTCTGTTTAATACCCGAGCCTAGACTTTTAGGTTGTATTTAATTCTTGCCACCTCAATTTCACGTATACAAAATTTTACTTTCGTTTGCAAACTTTTCCATTCCTACATACATTTCCATATGCATTATTAATGCCTGAAGCTTCCAAAATAAAACGTGACATTTATTTTTGTCCCTCCACCTTCATTTCTTAATTATAAATAACCTACAGCTTATTTCTTCTTTTGCATTTTGTTTCTCCTGACACCTCATATTCAAAAGCTCTTATTCTTGCAAATCCAAAAGCTTTCTTTTATAAAACATGATTTTTTTTTTCATTTTTCGTACACTTCCTGTCCTCATCTTAGTTGTTCTTCAATATTTTCCTAAAGCCTCATCTTGAGAAAAACGTAAGTATTAAAATTTGTTTATTTATTTATTTTATTTTATTTTTTTAACGCGTACTAATAT
The DNA here is from genome assembly GCA_030737815.1 of Allium fistulosum. Lineage (NCBI taxonomy): Eukaryota > Viridiplantae > Streptophyta > Magnoliopsida > Asparagales > Amaryllidaceae > Allium > Allium fistulosum. The sequence continues at coordinate 659,181,879 of CM060908.1, read as the reverse complement.
TTATTTTAATAGTATTTCTTATAACATGAATATCTTTTGCATATAATCTTTGATTCACGCGTGATTTCTTCTGTTGGATTCATATTTAAATTTCGGACAACATGAAATTGATTTAGTTGAATTTGGAGGTTGTTGAGTTTTGCACTTCTGTTTGGATTTTTATGGGCTAAAATCAAAGGTGAGTGTTTTAACCCACTCACAACTTCTAAAATTTCTTATGTTTGTTAAGTTGAATTTATAAAGTGATTAGAAATTTATTGATTGTTGTTTGGTATGTTAAATGGTCATTCTGGTTCAATTTGAATTTTATTGCATTTAATTATCATTTAATTTAATACCTGTATTGATTATCAGTTATATATTGATATTTATTGATTGAATTGGATGATGCTCGTGATGAATGTTTGATTGTTTGTATTGGATGAATGGATGTTGTATTTTATATTGTTATAACTGCAAGTTCACTATGGGTTGAAATGATACATACCCGAATGATCTATAGATTAAGGAAAAATCGTTATGGATTGAAATGATAGACTCGAGCAATTTTATGGATTTTATTATAAATTCGGGATTGCGGTTTGAAATGATATATAACTGTAAAATTTTAAATTGCGGATTGAAATGATAAATATCCGTATCACTTGACCCTAGGGTAGAGAATTATATATGGACACCAGACTGGTTAAATTAAATGATTTTAAAATCCTTAATTTTTGAATGGAATTAAATGATATTTTGAACTAAAAATTGATTTATATAAATTGAAGTATTTTCGGAAAATCAAGTTTTATGTTGAAATGTGAATTGGCTTAAAAGGAATTATTTTAAGAAATTAAATTGAAAGTTAAAGTTAAATGTTTTAAGTATAATGAAATTCTATCGGAATTAAGCTATTGAATTGGTTTGAAATATAACTTTGAAATATTTTGAAATGGGAGTAGTTCGAATTGATATTTGAACATGGATTGAAATGAGATGAAATTCAATAGTTTATTGAAACTTAAATTTTTTTGAAGGTTTGAAATTTGGTTTGTGATTTGGAAATTTAAAATGGTTTGATTTTCTTAAAATGAAATAAATAGTTTTAAATTGAAATAAATTCCAAATTCATGTTTTCAAATATAAATTGTTTTAAATTATATTATTTTAAAGATTCTAAATTTTAAGATTTTCAGATTTATAAACTATTTTAACCTATATTAACTATATTAAATCAATTTAACCTATTTTAAACCATTTAATTTATTTTAAAACTAATTAAACCATTTTAACTTTTATTAAATCTAGTCAATCTATTTTAAAGCTATTTAATCTATTTTAATTTTATTTAATCTATTTTAAATCTATTTAACTATTTTAAATCAATATTTACAATTTTAGAGTATTTTGATTATTGAAAATTTATTCAAGCTATTTATAACTATTTTAACTATTTTTAACCATTTAAACTATTTTCTAAATTTTCAGACTAAGTAAAAAGGGAAGTGTTTATATTCAAAATTCATTGGTTTAAAAGCAAATATGGTAAAATGATGAAATGACCTAAGTTGGGATTTAAATGTATAATAAATTGAAAATGATGATTTTGAAGTAAGGATTTAACCTGTTTTGGAAATATGGTTTTGGAAGAAATTATGATTTGAAAGTGAATATGATTTCAAAGTGAATATGATTTCAAAATTATTATGATTTTGAGAAGATGATACTTTGATGTAAATTGTGAATTGACTTTTGAAATGTAAAAGAACCATCCGGTGTGTAATAAGCGATTAGTTGTTAAAGAGACCGGGATTGGATATTGTCATACTCTCTACCAATACCGAAAACCATTTTAACAACTGTGTATGTGGTGGAGATTCCAAAAATGAAGTAGGATGGTTTGGTGAACAATTTCTGTATAGGTATGACGTGACCGTGACTCCCGTGAGTCAGCATAGATGTGACTAAAATCAGGAGCTATACCAAGCCAAGTGAGATCATTCCTCCTATCGGGCACATTTCTTTGATACTATACTATGACTTTGTGATTGATTTGGTGGCCACCCCTCGATTTTGATATGGGAGTGTGTTCCGAGGTGGGCGATAGTAGCTGCTATGCGTTACCACCAGTCCGGGAGTGCAATTGGTATATCTACCCTGGCATTTCCTCGTGTGCCGTGTTCACATACCCTAGCGTGCCTTCTACGAGTTTGTTTTGTACCATACCTATTAGGTGCCCTTTGTGTAAACCTCTCGGAGGAGCGTACAGTACTGTATAGACTATGGGAATATCTAAAATGTGTTAAGGGGGATATGGGTAACGCCTTAATGCTATTTTAATACTTTTGCTTTGCTGTAGACATATTATACTAGCATATATTACTACATAGCAGATAGTTTAACGGATCCTTAGGAGGTGTGAATCCCGAGCATCTCTTAAGTTATTGCACTCACGTTAGACACTGGATAGGAGATGTCAAAACCCCGTAAACATCTCTGACGTCGTTCCACTCATATTTATTTACCGATGATTTAACTTACATAAGATCTTTTAGTTCTGACTCGAGTGTTTTGTCTTTTCAATTTGCTCGGGTCAGCCTGAGCATTTCAGGATTTGAAGACCTTATTTCTGGAGGATGAAGACGAAGATTGTATTATTATTTATTATATTTCACTGCATCATGTATTCCGCTGCATTATTATTATTCTCTGGTATGTGTAACTCTGATCTATGTTGTATTAGTATAATCAAAGGTTTTTGTAAAACAGCTTCATGAACTGTTTATTTGATTATTATATTTTGTCATTCCGCTACAAGATTCTATTTTTTTTTCTTTCTTTCCCTGTTTTTCTTTCTCTGCTTTTTCTTATTCAGTCCAATAACAGTCCGCCCTTCTGTATGGTTTGAGTTGGCACGTATGTCTGCTTAAGCGTACAAAAGGCGGGATGTTACAGTTACGAACAGTGAAGGTGAGATGACGTGGCTTTAGGTAACGTTTATTATTATTATTTGTTTTATATGTTTTATAATTTAAAACGTTTAAAGTCTAGTCTCGATAACTTTTGCATACGAGCTCGGATTTGGGCGTGGTTTGATCCGCTGGGATCGTATCGAAATTCCGGATATTTTGACGTTGGTTTGGACGAATTCTTAGACCGTTCAAATTTTGGGCTTATTTTGAATTTAAATTCAAAGGTGAGTGTTTCAACCCACTCACAACTTCTAAAATTCCTTATATTTGTCAATTATGATATGATTAGAAATTAATTTATGACTATTTGATATATTTTGAATCATCATCTTAGTTAATTTGAATTTATTTGAATTAAATCTTTATTTAATTTATTATTGAATATAAATTGCCAGTTAAATACCTGTTATTGATTATCAGTTCTATATTGATATTTATTGATTGATTTGAATGATGATTGTAATTAATGTTGATTGTTGATATTGGATGAATGGATGTTTTATTTTATATCGTTATAAACTACAAGTTCACTATGGGTTGAAATGATACATACCCGAATTATCAATAGATTAAGGAAAAATTGTTATGGGTTGAAATGATAGACTCGAGCGACTTTATGGATTTTTTTTATTAATTCGGGATTGCGGTTTGAAATGATATATAACCGTAACATTATAAATTGCGGATTGAAATGATAAATATCCGTATTACTTGACCCTAGGGTAGAGAATTATATACAGACACCGGATCGTTTAAATTAAACGATTTTAAAGCTTTAAGTTTTTGAATCCTTGATCTCAAAAAGTTTTTGAATCCTTTTTAAGTGATATTTTGAAATAAAAAAATTGATTTATACGAATTGAATTATTATCGAAATTCAAGTTTATGATAAAATTGGAATTGGTTTAAAGGTATTGTTAAAAGGATTTAACTGAAATTTCAAAGTTGAATTTGGAATAAAAAGTGAAATTTGTCAGAATTGAATTATTTTAAATTGTTTGAAATATAACTTTGAAATATATTGAATTTGGAGTAATTTTAAATTGATATTTTGAACATGGATTGGAGGCGATATTGAATTAAATATTTTATTGAGAATTGGAATTGGAAAATGTGAAATTGGGTTTTGGGATATTAAAATGGTCCAAATGTACTAGAATGAAATAATTAGTTTAAATTGATATAAATTTCAAATTCATATTTTTATATAAACTGTTTTAAAAATATATTATTTTAAAGACTTTAATTATTAAGATTTTCAACTTTTAAACTAATTAACCTGTTTTAACTTATTTAAATCCAGTTAATCTATTTTAAAGCTATTTAATCTATTTTAATTATATTTAATCTATTTTAAATCTATATTAACTATTTATAACTATTTAAAACTAGTTTCTTCTAAATTTCAGACTAAGAAAATGGATGGGTTTATATTCAAATCCTTGATTTTTAAAGTGAATGTGATTAAACGACATTATAACCTAAATTGGGAATTAAATAACATATTCGGTTTAATATGATAATTTTGAAATGAGAGTTTAGCCTATTTTGGAAATATGACTTTTGAAAGAAAATATAATTTCGATCTATGATTTCAAATGTGATATGATTTCAAAGTTAAATATAATTTCGGAAGTAAGTAATGATTTCGAAAATGATATGATTTGAATTGAATATGATATTTTGATATCAATTATGAAATGATTTTGGAAATGTTAAAGAACCATCCGGTGTGTAATAAGCGATTGGTTGTTAAAGAGACCGGGATCAGATATGGGCATAATCTCTACCGATACCGCAAACCACTTTGACAACTGTGTACGCGGTGGAGATTCCAGAATGAAGTAGGATGGTGGCAACGATCCTATATGAGGTATATACGTGGACCCGACTCCCGTGAGTTGGCATAAGGTGGCTAAAACAGGAGCAATCGACGGGCTAATGTGGTAGCTCCTCTGATCGGACACACTCCATCGATCTATATTCTGACTTTGTGATTTATTCGGTGGCCACCCTTCGATATTTTTACTCGGGAGTGTGTTTCAAGGTGGGCGGTAGTGGCTGCTATGCGTTACCACCAGTCCGGAAGTGTAATTGGTATATCTACCCTGGCATTGCCTAGTTGTGCCGTGTCACCTACTCTAGCGCGCCTTCTACGAGTTTGGTTTGTACCATACCTATGAAGTGCCCACTGACGTCACCCAGTCTACGGGTGGGATTATGGTACTGTATAGACTATGGGAAATAAAAATGTGTTAAGGGGGAAAATGTAACGTCTTAACGCTATTTTAATAATTTATATTACTGTAGACATATTATAATAGCGTATTGTAGTACATAGTAGATAGTTTAACGAATCCTTAGGAGATGTGAATCCCGAACATCTCTTAAGTTACTACACTCACGTTAAACACTTGATAGGAGATGTCAAACCCCGTAAACATCTTTGACGCCGTTTACACTCATATTTATTTACCGTTGATTTAACTCACATAAGATCTTTTAGTTCTGACTCGAGTGTTTTGTCTTTTCAATTCGCTCGGGTCAGCCTGAGCATTTCAGGATTTGAAGACCTTATTTTCGAAGGACAAAGACGAAGATTGTATTATTATTATTTACCATATTATTCCACTACATCATACTATTCCGCTGAAATGTTATGTATTTATCTCTGATATGTGTAACTCTGATTTTTGTATTGGATAAGTATAATCAAATGTTTTATATACAGCTTCATGAACTGTTATTTGATTATTATATTTTGTCATTCCGCTGCGATATTCTATTTTGTTTTTATTTCTTTCTCATTTTCTTATTCACCCCAAATACCAATTCGCCCTTCTGTATGGTTTGAGTCGGCATGCGTGTCTGCTTAAAGCATACAAAAAGGTGGGATGTTACACATGCTCTTGTTTTGCCTATGGCAACGTATCAAGGAAACCATTTGACTCGTGTACTTGATGGAAAAACTAATAGGTTGGAGTATAATAATGTAAAAAATGGATCATGTAAGGAGGCAAATGGTGAAATAGCATATTTAAATATATGAAAAAAGCATTTCTTTTCATCTTAAACGATCATGGCCTTAATGGAAAAGTAATGACGATCTCTTCGACTGGAAATTTCTTCCTTTCCCCTTTGAACTTTGATGCTTTCACCTCCAAATTTGTCCAGATCTTCAGCTTCATTTAGATCTGTGTTTAAGCTAGGACATTATGGTGTAATCTTTGTTTTTCATCTCCTTGCCATGTTAACTCATTCTATCTCCATTATAGCCATAGTTTTCAAAGCAATTATTTTGTTCCCAACTTCCTCTTTTTTATTTCCAATATCATTAAGTAATATTCTATAATATTGAATTATATGTACTAATCTTATATGAAAAGACATTTGAATTATGTAGAATACTCTTTCATTCCTCTCACACCAGGTATGCTATATGACCGTAATTACTACTATATCCGCCAATTTCCTAAACGATTGATTGTTGTTGTTTACTACAAGGATTTGCTTGAACTTAATAGATATCATATGTTTTACATGTTGTGATGTTTAGTTTCTCCTTGATACTTTCTAGTAAATGTTTCGAATAGACACAGCTGAAAAAGTGGTTATTTCTTGTTTCATTTTCCTTATGGAAAAAGTTGCAACTCAGAACAATATTAGTATTTCATCAATTGACATGATCTTTTGTGGTAATTTTTTCCATCTTAGCTATAACTAAGTAGATGGACACTTTTGGGGTGAATGATATGTTCTTAACATGCTTAAATCAATCTACCACAGGACTGCTTATTTTGATGTATTCCATGCTGATTTCAGACAAAATTTCCCTTATGGGTTGGGTACCATACATAATAATTTGATTGTGTTTTAGAGTCAATTTTTATTTGTGAAATAGTTTACAAACGTTTGGGAAAATTTAAGGAGTTAACTCTCCATTCTTTATGAGGTAGGAGTAAAACCTTTCATTGTGAGGCACTAAATCAATCCACCCATTGCTTGCAGATGCACTAAATCAACTAAAGATGATCCCTTAATCCAAGGGTCAAACGATAAATTTGCATCATTACCCTTAATGATTACACTGCTAATTAGCCCTTTACTCATTTCCCTTGCATCCTGAAGAGTTTTCCAAGCAGAAGATGCATGTTATCACATTGGATGGTCCAAGAATACTTATTATTGGAAGATCTATTTGTGACGACCGCCCATGACCCCTGCACTGAATCAAGAGAAAATGCGCTGTAAAGTGTGCCAGGCGACCATGGACGATTGTCAGGGTAAATTAAAACAACAAAATCTATCGTATTACTCACAGCGCATGGACAAAATACAATAGAACATATGTATAGTGAAGCTTTACAGAATAAAATGCCATCATATAAAACTCCATAATAGTTGAATACAAGCATCCAAATAGTCAATACATCAAGCCTCACTACATATCACTCAGAGAATACAAAGCAGCGGAACATCCAATACATATAGTAAGAAAGAAACAATATGCAATACTCCAACTCGTCTTCGATATCAGCACCGTGAAAAGCTAGAACAGCACCTGTCACCTGCTACCTAGTCTGCCCGTCCCAAAATGGACGAACAGCCCAAGGCAATAAGAGTTAAAACATAAAGTCTTGAGTCAGACAACAGTCTTAGTGAGCAGTAAATTAACTAACAACATACCAAAAGAACATAAAGGAAAAGGAATAGGAATACAACCCTCCCACTCCAACCTCATTCTACAGTGATAGCCCCCAGACACACACTAAGCAGAAGCAAACATAGCAGAGCATACAACTTGAAGTAAAGTAATTATCACTCGAGTCAAGGACGATGTTTTCCAAGCACAAACCTCCAAGGCCTAAACCAAGATCAGATAAGCACCCGGAAAACACTGCTCTTGAGACCGAATGACGATACAACCAAACATCCATGACTCTGGCTATCACTGTTATCATTGCTTCGATATCACTGTTAATTGAATGACCGGCACATTCTTTCAGCCGTCCGTCAAGGGCTAATGGAAACCCCGGTTCTAGACATAACTCCCGTACGTCGTCGCAGCCCGTGCCTAGGACTATCGAATCTGCCCAGAGTACTCGACCATCAACAGTTGGCCGTTGGGACTATCGAATCTGCCCAAACGTACTCTTTCTTAGAGCATGCTAGAACCTTCAACAACGATGCTATCCAAGCCTCCTAGTCATCCTCCTTGACGACTCTTTCCATACTAGCTCAAGCGCCTCTCAAGCATCCATTACCCTTAACTCGAATCATATCACCGAGTTACCAACGTGCTTGGAATGATCCCGTCTGGATTAGACCAAGACTATCTCATATCATACTTCACTTCATCACATCCTCGCAAAGTCTCATCTCAACATCATCATCATCGAATCTATGCATAAGAGCTTCATCACCCGCTACATATGCCACAAGCAGCTTTCCCAATTCAAGAGCCTTTCTCTTAGCTTTTGAATCATCTTCGGTCTAAATCAAATCATCAATCATCTAATTTATAGCAATCAATCAAGTCAAACATTAATCCAAGCAATCAAGCATTCAAATATGATCTATGTAGACAATTATCACTATAATGGCAATTTCGTAATTAAAGAGTCGAAAGTCAAATAAGCATGAAAACATGAGCAATGTCTCTATAATCTTGATGAATGAACTTGCATAGGTTAACATGTAGTAAAATTGTTGTCAAATCATCATGAACAATGGATCTATATGGATCTACACTTAGGATGAAGAAAATGCATGGAAATCACTATTTTAACACCAAATCGAGCTAACAATCCGATATACTCCTTTGGATCCGTGTGAGAGATAATCACCACTCACCAAATCACCTAAACAACCTCAAATCAACACGCTTCAGATCTGGACAGCGAAGATCAAGCTTGATCTATCACGAATCCGTTTCAAACGAAGAAATCTCACTTCAAAGGATGAAGATCTTCAACTTTAGCTCTTGGATCTTCAATCTTGATCCTCGATTTGGATGAAAGGAATCACTGGATTAGAGTGGAGAAAAGAAGTGAAGAAGTGTAGAAGTCGAGCTCTCAAAATGGCAGCACTTCGTCGCTTCGAAATCCGGATCCCAAAAAGTGAGAAAAACCCTCCCTATTTATAGCCGAAATTCCCTTAAGTCGTAACCTCGGAGTTAGGTCGCCCACGACCTACGACCTAAAGACTTCGACCTACCAAAGTTACGACTTAGGACTTAGCTGCTTAACACCCTACGACCTAACATACCGCAGGTATGAGACCTAACGACCTAAGTCCAAGCGCACTTACGACCTACCAGGCCAACCTATCTACGAGTTAAGACTTAGCAGCGCTTGCGACTTAACAACCCCTTAGGTCGCTCACGACCTACCACCTTAAGTCTTCACGCGACCTAAAAAAAACATCACTCTCGCGACCTAACACTTAGACGCGACTTAACTTCTCAGCGACCTAACACATGCGTGCGCCTATACAACACGCGACCTAACTCTTACGCGACCTACCAACCTATGCGACCTAACAACTTATGCCAATACGCGACCTAACTAAAAACAGAGCTCACGACCTAACTCTTAGGTCGCTAACCTATAGGTCGCTCCACCATACTAGTTCGCTAACTACTATCACTAGTTCCTTAGGTCGCTGCCGACCTATCCCCTTAGGTCGCTTACTAATCTTAGGTTGCCAAATCCTATAAGACGCTAACTCTCTTAGGTCGCTCACTCGACCTAACCTTCCCCACGACCTAAGCTAACATACAACCTAACTCCTAGGTCGCTCCACCTTCTTAGGTCGCCAACTACGACCTAACACTTAATCAGTTCGCCTCCTTAGGTCGCTCCAACTCCCTACGACCTAGGACTTAGAAAAATTCTGCCTAAAAATCTGAAATGGCTCAACAACACTAAAATTCCAGATTTTGACAAACTTTTCGATCCGTAAAAATACGGGTCGTTACATTCTCTCCCCCTTAGGAATTTCGCCCCCGAAATTCCAAACAAACAAAGCAATCAAAACTATTCTGCACGCCTATCATCCATAGCAATCAACAAACCATGCATCCAATTCTAGCTTAGCGTGCAGAATTCTAAAATTAAAACAAGTTACAATATCGCGAGATGACACGACACCTTAGGGCCATACCTCGAAGAGTTCGGGATGAGCTGCTTTCATCCTCTCTTCCACCTCCCATGTACAGTCGTTATCATCGTCACTCCATTGTATCTTGAGCAACTTAACTACCTTCCTCCTAAGCTGTTTCGTGTCGGTTTCCACAACATGAAGCGGCTTACGAGGTCTTCTATCGACTGGATCAACTTCGAAATCTTCACAGCTATCACCAGGAACCACTGTATTCGAGTCGTGCACGTACTTCCGTAGATATGATACATGAAAAACATTGTGCACACTCGACATCTTCTCTGGTAACTCCAATCTGTAGGCGAGCTTTCCAATTCGCTCGATGATCGGGAATGGTCCAACAAATCTCGGAGTCAATTTTCCTTTCTTCCCGAATCGAATAACATTCTTCAGTGGAGAAATCTTCACAAAAACCATATCTCCTACGTCGAATTCCAAATCCTTTCGACGCTTATCGGCATAACTCTTCTGACGGTCTTGGGATGCCTTCATTCGTTGCCGAATGATCTCTATGCAATCCGAGGTCTGTCGAATCATCTCTGGCCCAAGCATCAGCTTTTCTCCTGCTTCTAACCAACATGTCGAAGAATTACACGGTCTTCCATACAACGCCTCATACGGTGCCATACCAATGCTTGACTGGTAACTGTTATTGTATGAAAACTCTACCAAATGAAGGTGATCTTCCCATGATCCTCCGAAGTCCAAAACACAAGCTCTAAGAAGATCTTCCAAAACTCGGTTGACTCTCTCGGTCTGACCATCTGTTTGAGGGTGATAAGCTGTACTCAAACACAACTCGGTTCCCAAAACTTCCTGGAAGCTCTTCCAAAATCCACTAGTGAACAATGGATCTCGATCGCTCACTATACTCTTCGGAATACCATGGAATCAGACTATCCACTTAACATACAACTCAGCCAACTTTGATGCAGTCCTAGACGATCGAACAGGAATGAATCTTGCGCTCTTAGTCAGACGATCCACAATGACCCAAATCCCTTCATTTCCCGTTCTGGTTCTAGGTAGTCCATCAATAAAATCCATCGATACTTGCTCCCACTTCCATGCAGGAACTTCTAATGGCTGAAGCAATCCACTAGGCTTCTTCTGTTCGGCTTTTACCAACTGGCAGTTCATACACTTGGAAATAAAATTTCCAACATCCTTCTTCATGCCTTCCCAGTAGTAGGTTCTCTTCATATCCCGATACATCTTATTTCCACCTGGATGAATTGTCAACTTCGAGTGATGACTTTCCTTCAGAACTTCATCTCTCAATCCATCTATATCGGGAACAACTAGTCATCCTTGCTTCCGAAGCCAACCCTCTCGATCGACCTCGAATCCTTTATCCTTTTCTGGATCCAATCCAGATTCCAAATCACGGATAATCCTGACAAGCTTATCATCTCGCTTTTGGCTCTCGCCAATCCTTTCCACAAGAGAAGGTCTTATCGATAAGTTTGCCAACATCTCAGGTTCCAATTCGCATCTAGGCCTGAAGTCAAATCCAGCTAAATACTCGAGATTCTTCAATTCTGAAAACATGGCTCCCAATCCTGCATGTCTTCGACTTAACGCATCTGCCACCGCGTTACCTTTTCCCGGAGTATAAGCTATACCAAAATCATATGATGCCAAAAACTCTAGCCAACGTTGCTGCCGAAGATTCAAATCCTTTTAGGAGAAAAGATACTTCAACGACTTATGATCCGTAAACAACTCGAATCGAACTCCCAACAGATAATGTCTCCACATCTTCAGAGCAAATACAATCGCCGCTAACTCCAAATCATGAGTCGGGTAATTCCTTTCATGCGGCTTCAGTTGTCGACTTGCATACGCAACAACTTTATCCCTCTGCATCAGCACTGCTCCAAGTCCAGTACCACATGCGTCAGTGTAAACCACCATCTCATCATTCCCACTTGGAATAGTCAAAACAGGAGCACTTGTCAATCTCTCTTTCAAGATTCTGAAAGCTTGCTCACACTTAGCTTCCCATCTGAACACTTGGTTCTTCTTCGTCAATCCTGTTAGCGGTGCAGCTATCTTGGAGAAGTCTTTGATAAACCGTCGATAATATCCTGCTAATCCAAGAAAACTTCTCACATCAGATGCATTCTTGGGTCTAACCCAATCCTGGATTGCTGCCACCTTAGCGGGATCAACCGCTATTCCACTTCCAGAAATCACATGGCCTAAGAACCTCACTTCACTCTTCCAGAAGTGACACTTCGAAAACTTAACCTTCAGCTGATGTTTCCGCAAGATTTCCAAAACAATATACAAGTGCGTCTTGTGCTCTTCTTCAGTTCTGGAATAAATCAGAATATCATCCACGAACACAAGCACAAACTTGTTCAACTGATCTCTGAACACTCTATTCATAAGATCCACAAAATATGCTGGCGCGTTAGTCAATCCAAACGGCATTACCAGCCACTCAAAGAAACCGGATGGTGTTCGAAAAGCAGTCTTCGGCACACTATCCTTAGCTACTCTCAACTGGTGAAATCCCGTTGCCAAATCCATTTGAGAAAACACCTTGGCTTCGTGAAGCTGATCAAACAAGTCATCTATTCTCAGCAATGGATACTTGTTCTTCTTAGTCACCTTATTCAGCTCACGATAATCCACACACAATCTCAACGACCCATCTGCCTTGGTTGCAAACACAACTGGTGCACCCCACTCGGACACACTACGCCGAATGAATCCTTTCTGCAAAAGATCATCAACTTGCACCCTCAACTCCAGCTGTTCCCTAGGCGCCATCCGCCTAAGAGGCATCACAACAGGTCTGGCTCCTTCAACTAGATCTATACGAAACTCGATCTCTCTATGCGGCGGCAACCCTTTGACTTCATCAAAGACATCCTCGAATCCATTAGCGATTGGCACCGATGACAGTCCATCCCGTGGAACAACCAGCGAATACATGAAGCTCATGAAGACGCCTTCTTCATGCTTACATCGTATCACAATCTTTTGCCCTTCCACATTCTCGACTGTCACTTCCAGCCTCTCACAATCAACCTTTGCCGCATACCTCCTAAGCCAGTCCATACCCAAAATAATTCTGAACCCCGCAAAGTTCAGAACAAAGCAATCACAAACAAAAGAGCAATCATGACTCGATATGACTAGACCACGGCATAACATACACAAACAGGACGAACCCCCAACTGGATTAGTCACAACCAATGGCCTATCAACAATATCCGGTTCCAAACCCAACCGGCCTACGAGTTCACTACAAACAAACGAATGCGACGCTCCAGTATCAAACAGAACTCTAACTGGAACACCACATAGGAAAAGTGTACCTTGAACCACCACACTCTTTCCTTTCTCTTCAGCGGTAGGAGCTTTTGAAGACGACGGAACAGCTCCCAAAGCATAAGCTTGCACAATCTGCTTGTCTCTCCTCGGTTCTGGACAATTCTTCCTGAAATGCCCTAGCTTGTCACAGTTGTGACACTTCATCGGCACCTTCGGATTCTTACAATCCTTCGAGAAATGGCCCTTCTGCTGACAATTGTAGCAAGTCACCTCGCCTTTCGGCTTCTTCTGGCCATCATTACCCTTCTGTTGTGGCTGCTTCCTCTTCTTGTTCCCACCCTGCTGGGGTTTAGACTCTTCCCTGGTCACAGCAACAACAGATCCTTCCTTAGGAAACAGACTCTCATGCCTAAGAGCTTTTTCCACAAGCTTCTCAAACGAATCGTCCAAATGATCCACCAACTGTCTCCCAAGATAACTGTCCAAGCCTGTCACAAACTTCTCATTCTTCTGGTATGCAGACTCAATATATGACCGGGCATACTTGGACAAAGCTTCAAACTCAGAAACATACTCAAGGACTGATCTTCCACCTTGCTTGAGCTCCACAAACTTCTTGAACAGAACAGACTTCTGAGCTGTAGAAATGAACTTAGCTTCAAATCTAGCTTGGAATTGCTCCCAAGTAATCTCTTCCTCCGCAGTATTGATGGTAATAGAGTTCCACCAATCAGAGGCTCTCCCTTGAAGCTGCCTTGATGCCAACTTCCTCTTAGTTGCATCATCAATTCCCAAATCACCAAAGATCCTTCTACAAGCATCTATCCATCTCTGGACTTCGATAGTTGATTCTGTTCCCGAGAAAACCTTTCCTCCAAGAGCAGTATAGTCCTTACACAACTTAGCAAAATCCACTGGTTTTGGAGTTTGGACTTGAACTCCAACATCAACTGCTGCCCCCGGAACTGGTATCCTTCTCATGATCGAAGTCATCATAGCTTCGAACATAGCTGCATAATCAGCAGTCCCCTCAGTAGAACGGCCTTCCCTAGCAGCTGGTCTCCCTCTTCGACTCATTCTCAATATCTATAAAAAGGAATGATCAGAACATCTAGAGAAACAACTGCATAAAGGACTCAAACTCAACTAAACTACTATATTATATATAGTATTCATCCATCAAATTACAATTACGTCTCTCATACGTAGTTACGTCAGCGAGCGTTGGGTAAGATCGATTAACCAATGCTCTGATACCAAATGTGACGACCACCCATGACCCCTGCACTGAATCAAGAGAAAATGCGCTGTAAAGTGTGCCAGGCGACCATGGACGATTGTCAGGGTAAATTAAAACAACAAAATCTATCGTATTACTCACAGCGCATGGACAAAATACAATAGAACATATGTATAGTGAAGCTTTACAGAATAAAATGCCATCATATAAAACTCCATAATAGTTTAATACAAGCATCCAAATAGTCAATACATCAAGCCTCACTACATATCACACAGAGAATACAAAGCAGCGGAACATCCAGTACATATAGTAAGAAAGAAACAATATGAAATACTCCAACTCGTCTTCGATATCAGCACCGTGAAAAGCTAGAACAGCACCTGTCACCTGCTACCTAGTCTGCCCGTCCCAAAATGGACGAACAGCCCAAGGCAATAAGAGTTAAAACATAAAGCCTTGAGTCAGACAACAGTCTTAGTGAGCAGTAAATTAACTAACAACATACCAAAAGAACATAAAGGAAAAGGAATAGGAATACAACCCTCCCACTCCAACCTCATTCTACAGTGATAGCCCCCAGACACACACTAAGCAGAAGAAAACATAGCAGAGCATACAATTTGAAGTAAAGTAATTATCACTCGAGTCAAGGACGATGTTTTCCAAGCACAAACCTCCAAGGCCTAAACCAAGATCAGATAAGCACCCGGAAAACACTGCTCTTGAGACCGAATGACGATACAACCAAACATCCATGACTCTGGCTATCACTGTTATCATTGCTTCGATATCACTGTTAATTGAATGACCGGCACATTCTTTCAGCCGTCCGTCAAGGGCTAATGGAAACCCCGGTTCTAGACATAACTCCCGCACGTCGTCGCAGCCCGTGCCTAGGACTATCGAATCTGCCCAGAGTACTCGACCATCAACAGTTGGCCGTTGGGACTATCGAATCTGCCCAAACGTACTCTTGCTTAGAGCATGCTAGAACCTTCAACAACGATGATATCCAAGCCTCCTAGTCATCCTCCTTGACGACTCTTTCCATACTAGCTCAAGCGCCTCTCAAGCATCCATTACCCTTAACTCGAATCATATCACCGAGTTACCAACGTGCTTGGAATGATCTCGTCTGGATTAGACCAAGACTATCTCATATCATACTTCACTTCATCACATCCTCGCAAAGTCTCATCTCAACATCATCATCATCGAATCTATGCATAAGAGCTTCATCACCCGCTACATATGCCACAAGCAGCTTTCCCAATTCAAGAGCCTTTCTCTTAGCTTTTGAATCATCTTCGGTCTAAATCAAATCATCAATCATCTAATTTATAGCAATCAATCAAGTTAAACATTAATCCAAGCAATCAAGCATTCAAATATGATCTATGTAGACAATTATCACTATAATGGCAATTTCGTAATTAAAGAGTCGAAAGTCAAATAAGCATGAAAACATGAGCAATGTCTCTATAATCTTGATGAATGAACTTGCATAGGTTAACATGTAGTAAAATTGTTGTCAAATCATCATGAACAATGGATCTATATGGATCTACACTTAGGATGAAGAAAATGCATGGAAATCACTATTTTAACACCAAATCGAGCCAACAATCTGATATACTCCTTTGGATCCGTGTGAGAGATAATCACCACTCACCAAATCACCTAAACAACCTCAAATCAACACGCTTCAGATCTGGACAACGAAGGATCAAGCTTGATCTATCACGAATCCGTTTCAAACGAAGAAATCTCACTTCAAAGGATGAAGATCTTCAACTTTAGCTCTTGGATCTTCAATCTTGATCCTCGATTTGGATGAAAGGAATCACTAGATTAGAGTGGAGAAAAGAAGTGAAGAAGTGTAGAAGTCGAGCTCTCAAAATGGCAGCACTTCGTCGCTTCAAAATCCGGATCCCAAAAAGTGAGAAAAACCCTTCCTATTTATAGCTGAAATTCCCTTAAGTCGTAACCTCGGAGTTAGGTCGCCCACGACCTACGACCTAAAACCAACCGACCTAAAGACTTCAACCTACCAAAGTTACAACTTAGGACTTAGCTGCTTAACACCCTACGACCTAACATACCGCAGGTATGAGACCTAACGACCTAAGTCCAAGCGCACTTACGACCTACCAGGCCAACCTATCTACGAGTTAAGACTTAGCAGCGCTTGCGACTTAACAACCCCTTAGGTCGCTCATGACCTACCACCTTAAGTCTTCACGCGACCTAAAAAAATATCACTCTCGCGACCTAACACTTAGACGCGACTTAACTTCTCAGCGACCTAACACATGCGCGCGCCTATACAACACGCGACCTAACTCTTACGCGACCTACCAACCTATGCGACCTAACAACTTATGCCAATACGCGACCTAACTAAAAACAGAGCTCACGACCTAACTCTTAGGTCGCTAACCTATAGGTCGCTCCACCATACTAGGTCGCTAACTATTATCACTAGTTCCTTAGGTCGCTGCCGACCTATCCCCTTAGGTCGCTTACTAATCTTAGGTTGCCAAATCCTATAAGACGCTAACTCTCTTAGGTCGCTCACTCGACCTAACCTTCCCCACGACCTAAGCTAACATACAACCTAACTCCTAGGTCGCTCCACCTTCTTAGGTCGCCAACTACGACCTAACACTTAATCAGTTCGCCTCCTTAGGTCGCTCCAACTCCCTACGACCTAGGACTTAGAAAAATTCTGCCTAAAAATCTGAAATGGCTCAACAACACTAAAATTCCAGATTTTGACAAACTTTTCGATCCATAAATACGGGTCGTTACACTATTTTTGGTCCACAGTGCCCTAATGATTCACCTTTCAAGTATTTCCAAAGTAATTTGACACCATTAGCTTATGACATGTTCTTTAGATTTCTTATTCCCCATCCTTTTTCCTCCTTGTGTTTACACACATTTTCTTAGCTCGTTTTATGGATTTTGCTTTGCTAGGATTTTTTGCACATATAGAGTCTATTCTTTATATCACCGAACTTGGAAATCGATGGAATTGCAACCAAAAGTTAATCACTAGATATACTATAGACTTTATAAGTTCAACCCTCCCACTTATATTTAGTAATTTTTATTCCATTGGTTAATTCTATTATTAATTTTGTTTATTAGTGCACCAAAATCATTTAATTTATAATTGCCATGTAAGAGTGAGATGTTTGAATAAGTAATAGGCAAGCTTCTCATGCTGACATTCAATGCATTACAAATGATATATTTATTCTTGGCACCTTTGTTAATGAATGGAATGGATTTATGTTCATTCATTACTAGCCCAATATTAATTTTCATATTAACCATGATTTTATAAATATATTCATCATTTTTAAAGTTTGCTTTAGTCATAATAATTATCTCATCGCATAAAGCAAGCGGGTTATGATGGGTTCCACTTTGTAAATTGGGGAAATTTCACCTTGAATGTACTTCATAGCAAACTAAATAGTAAAATACTTCATTGTAATAGTAAATGGGTAGCCTGATAAGGTGTCAGTCACCTTGCCTCGAACCCATGTTACTTTTGAAGAATCCTAGTGATTGTCCATTATGAATGATGGAGAAGGAAGTGGTTGATATGCATGAGTATATGAGTTGCGCAAATTTATTGCTGAAACCCATTTTCATTATTATACGGCTAATGAATTCTCTGTTAATTTTGTCTTAAGCCTTGCATAAGTCTATGTAAGACACATGTTATTAGAAGTTCAATTATATCCACTTAAATTTCATGTGCCAAAATGGAATTTTCAGTAACATATCTTCCTGGAATGAAGGCATTATGGTTGATTGAAATTAGGTCATTTTCCAAAATTTTCATTTTCTTGCATAGTAGATTTTCAAGTTTTTGTAGAGTACGTTACATAGAGAGATTGTAAGTAGTTTGATCGATATTGAGGATTTCGATTCTTTAGGATTAAGCAAATAAATATGTAGTTTAACTCCTTTATAAATTTCCACGTACTCTGAGTGCCTAGAATTGCTTTAAGCGATTCCTGCTTGATTTGATCCTAATGAAATTTGAATAATTTTTAGTTGAAGCCATCATGCCCTAGTCTGTTATGCTCATCAATCAAAAATACTATCTATTTAAGTTCATATATCAAAAGGTTTATCTAAATCCCTCTTAGCTTTTTCTGTAAATATTTTTCACAAATTATGTTAGGAAAAATAAATTTGTGTCTAACTATTAAGTAAATCAGAAAAGAGGATATACATTTCTTGATTGTTTCACATGATGAGCTTTGGCAATTTCCTAGTTGGTTCATGAGTTGAATTGAATTGGTCTTGGTTCTTTTATCAGCCATGTTGGAGCGAAAAATATTGATCTCCAGATCTCCCTGAGTGACCCACCTATATTTTGCCTGCTGCAAATTTTGGATTGACTTATACTGGAGCATTATTCCTAGTTCCACCACACCTTTTTTGTATTTCCATTGAAGGGCTTTGTGGTTTGGATCAGCTACCAGTTTTAAATAAGTTGTTGTTCTCTTCTTTAATCTATGCATATATTTTATTGAAATTGCATGAACTCCTATAACATTGTTTGAGAGCACTTTTCATTAGTTTCAGGCTTTGCATTGAGTTGTGTTAGATCAAGTGCATTGGCGTAGGGAAAAAATAGTGAATTTAAAAATCATTCTTTTTATTATATTCCATAAGATCTTATTTTGTGTTTATGTGAATAACATTTATTCATACTAAATCATATTCAGTATTTATAATAAAAGCGCTTGAGTAATTTTTTAATTTATTTAGTTTATTTAAAGTATTTCTTTGGTTATTATTATTTAAAATAATACCTTATCAATCCAATTTAATTTATCAATTTAATTTAATTTTAATTTTATATTTAATGTTTTGAGAAATTCATATTCAAAGTACAAACTTCTCAACAATATTAAATTATAAACTAATCTAGGGATATAAAGGGAAAATCGACTGTTGTGCCCTATGGTAAGTAGATGTCATTTTGTTAATTAATTGTCAAGATTAATATTAAAATGATATACATCATTGAATTTATATGTTTATTTTTACATTTACATAATATACCATTTCTATATATATTTTAAATTAATATCTATATATATAATGTTCGGCGCAATTAAATATCTATATTGAATTATCAAAATCTATTTAAAATAAGTTTGAACAATTACATAAATATATTATAATATCTATAAAATAAATTATTTTATTTTCATTCGGCCACTAGAAAACTATGTATGCATGTGCGTATGTGTATAGTTATTTAATTAAAAATCCAATCAGACTTTAGATTGTTTGAAAAATCCAAATTACTTAAATTTTAAATTCATTTCACTTTTTAAATAAAGAGAAATATATTTTTAAGATCAATCTACCAACCCTAACCCAAAATATTGACCCTGTTTGGTTTGACATTTTTAGTTTTGTGCTTTCATCCAAACAAAAAACGCACGACGTATGTACTTTTTGAAAAACAACCAATTTGAAAAATGAAGTTAACCTACAAAATGGAAAACAAATTATTTTGTTTTTCATGTTTTGGACAAAAACATGCAAAATGATCTATCCCTCTGTCGTCCCTCCATTCCCTCCCCTGTCTCTCCATCATCATCAAAATGACTTAAAATTCTAAATATTTTCCTTCGCTCTCCTCGTATCTTGTAATAAATTTTTGAATACATAAAACATAAAATTCAAAATGAAACCAAATGAGTCATTAAATTGTCAAATCCCTAGTCAATCCATTTTTCTTGATCACCCGTACAATGCTTTACCGACCGATCTTGGTCCGCCCTTAGTTTCCTTATCCTAATCCATGTCCAGTTCACTTTAGCAAGGCTCCACCACCCTTGCTCAACATGAAAGTAACTATGGATCGTGTAATATGAAATATTAACTAAACTATTTACTTGTGCGGAATATAAATATAAAAGTAAAAGTTATAAAGTAAATGACACCAGAGATTTTTATACTGGTCCGAACTTCCCGTTCTACGTCCAGTCCAGACTCCTTCTGGATTAATCGATACCCTCACTTAACCAGGAGGAACAGGTATTACACCACCTGAGCAACTGAACATGACTTCAACCGCCTAGACAACCAATAGTACTTCAACCGCCTAAGGATACTACAACAGGACTTCAACTATAAACAACAGAAAAGTATTTGACTGAGTATGCTCTTGAATAGCAATGATAAGTCAATAACGTACACCCTTCCTATAATCTTCTCCTTTGTGGTATATCGTGTAATTTGTGAAGAAGGAAGTAATTTTAATCACAAGAAAATAATCGTACGATCAAAATAATAAAGAAATTTGGAAATGAATGCTTGGGAATTCAATAAAAAAGATAGAAAGAATTATAAGTAGAATTCGTTATTGAAATAATGAAATAAATTGCTTTATATAGAGTTTAATAGTTGCGATCAGTGAAAAGTTATGGCTGCAACTCTTGATTTAAGAGATGTATCTCTTTATGATGAAGAGGTACCCTTTCAGAAAATTAGTTGGTATACAGATTCAGCCGGTTGAATAAAATTTGGCAGCCATCTGAATCAACAATTTTTTAAAACAGCAAGAAAACAGTTCATTTTAGCCCACTTTCAGCTGGCTGAATATTCAAAAAATCAATAGTACATGTACACAGATTCAGTCGGCTTAATGATCTTATTCGGTCGGCTGAATTCTATTGAAGAATAAAAGTTGCCTTTACTCAGTTGGTTAGAGCACTTGCTTTCTAAACTAATGACCCGGGTTCGAGTCTTGCTCCACCTATTTTTGAAAACTTGATTTTCGTTTGAAATATGATTTCACCAATGACCCGAGTTGAGTCTTGCTTCATATATTATTATTATTATTTTTTTAAAAACTTTTATTGCTTTTATAAAATGTTTTGAATGTGTATGTATATATGTGTATACCACTTTGAGAAGATTTTAACATCTGTATATTCTAGACATGACACTCTATGACTAATAATACTTTGTTTGTCACCTTTTGTCTTGTCTCTATCGTATATATCTCTTATTGTATCTCCACACACACACACACACACTTTTATCCTCTTTTGTACTGTGTATCTTCATGTTGAACTTATTTGTTTGTCTTTTTTTGATATTATGTACCTGCAAGTTAGCTTAGAGGTTTTTTGGCATAATTGTATAGTGGTTGTCATTAAAATCCAACAACAGAGGTTCTAACACAACGAACCACATTCCCGGACTTCTCTAACACTTGCCTCAACCAATTTAGTGAATGCTTAAGGTACCAAGTCACTAATTCTTCCAAACATCTTCTATACATCAACTAAATATCATGAAGAAACTATCCATTAAGCAAATCCATCTTTTTGACAACCAAAATCAATCTTTGGCATCACAAATTCAAAATACAAGCACATGCATACATGCAATAAAAAATGATGTTATACCATAGTCAATTTTTTTTACAACAACATATATCTAACATATCAAGCTAATCATTAGTTTAAGTATCTAACTTCATCTTATAATCATTTATATGTTGTATGCAATTTTTTATTATAGAATATTCTTAACAAAATGCAATAGAGTCCATAGTGCCATGTAACCAACCCAAAGATCTAGCCAGTGAGAATCCATGGATGTATGTTCCTATAACACCTTATACAATATGCTTCAAGATAAAAGATCTAAATATGATTCTCCTTATATCAGTTAAACACACTAAGCACAAAGAATCATCCCTATCACCATTGTGTTCCCATAAATATCATTAACTTGTCCTTTATAACATCTCCAATAACCTCATATAACTTTTAATTTCTGAATTAATTGCCCAAACACCTACCCTTAGCTACTTTTTACTCTTCCTTAATTTCCTTTTCATCAACCATAACCAATAATCATTAATTTACTATTACAAGCCCTAAATTATTCTAATTGCACTCATTTAACTGTCATTTTTTATCTACCATTTCCTTTCCTATAAAGGTCATGACACATGACATTTCAATCATAATAAATACCATTCTGCATAATAAATAGCAATTGTTGACAACGGTGAAATGTCTATTAGTTAGAAAATCACCGTTAAAAATATAATCGCTAAATACCGCAAGCACATGGTGTACAATTATAGTACATATGCGAGTATGGGTCGATCTGCAGGGAAATGAATTAATTTTAAATTCTACTGAATCAAATTAACCTAAATTTGCAAGTTTGTTTTAAACTAAGAAAAGTAGCAAAAATTAAACTAGAGCAAAGGGGAATAAAAATATGAGATTAAGAGACAATTGTAGAGACAATCTACTAACATAAAAGAAAAGAGAGCATGTAAATAAAAATGAGCATAAAATAAAATAAAAGCATGTAAAGGTCAAAGAAGAAGAGGCTTAGGAAGTCATTTTATTTCTTATTAATTTTGTGGCTACAACTTGCATAATATGATAAGATAATAAAAACCCCATTACATGAACAAAAGAGGGTTATTTATACATGACTAAAACCCTAATTCATTTTTAGGAAACTCCCTAAAATGCCCTTGAGGTAGTGATCTTCAAGTTATCATTAGGATGAAATTAATCCTCTATTAAATGTGTCTGTGCTTTTAATCCCCACTAACATGTGCATTAGCTCTTAATTATAATTCATGAGTTAATGGATAGGTGGGGTCTTCCATGATTATATGAATTCTCTTATTTCTTCATTTCTTTGGCTTCTAGCTCTTGTATATGCATATTTACATGAAACCACTTCTAAGTTGAATCCAAATTCCTACAAAACAAATTAAAATGTGTAAGTAATTTTTTTAAGTTAGTCCACACATGAAAATTACCGTTTTGCCCCCATGTAGATGCATGAATGATGATTTGAAAGCATTTTTGAAATCTGGTTTAAACATGTAAAAACATCCAATTATGACATTTATTTTACTAAAATGAGACTAAGCGTGGGAGTAAAAATATACATGTTTACATGCACATCATATACCCCCACACTTATCTTTTTATTCGTCCTCGAATAAAGAAAAACTAAGATAAATCCACTTTCATAGGGAGCAAGATTGCATTGAGCGTATGCAACAAGCCGTTAAACCTCTAGGTGTCCCTAGTAGGATGAGTGTTGTCTCATGAGGGTTTTCAGCGGATGCTACCCACAAAATCCAAATGCAACATGAAAAATTCCTAAATGCAAGATTTATTTACAAAGATATGAATGCAAGTTTTTTAAAATATTTACAAATGAAGAATTTACTTTTAATTGACATGAATAAATTAAATATAAGTTCTGGTCATTATCAAGAAATTTAAGTTCTTTTACTCATCAAAACTTCCAATAAAAATTAAGTTTTCATCACAATTAGACTCTAGTTTGGCTAGTTGTTTCGGTTGATAACATAATGCAACTATAAAGTGGATCCTTAGTTGATTATCAAAGTTTTTCAAAGTGGTATTTTTATTTCTTTTGAATAACAAGTCGAATCAACTAAGTGAAAATAGTGCTTGGATTTCAATTGCTTGGTCTCTCTATTTTTGAAAAGTATTAACATTATTATTATTTACACACCTAACTCAGATAAACCGAGGCAAGATATATCGATCATGCACCACCTTTCGGGCTTACGTGAGAAGGATATATAGCATAGCGAGTGTACACACTTATGTGTGAATACATGAGTCGAGGTGTTTTTATTTTTATATGTTAGCGCCAAAATTGGTCACTAACACCCAAATCCTTATGAAAGCACCGATTCACAGTTATAGTTCACAAATAGAGTGTATGTAGAGAGTGTAAATATGAAGAACGGTAAAAATTAAAAAGAAAGCAGTAACAACCAAGGATTTATAGTGGTTCGGCTGACTCTGGCCTACGTCCACTCCAGAAATTTCCTTTTTATTGATATGAGAATCAATTACAATTACAATCCGAAGTTTTCAAAACAATAATGGCAGAGTTGCCTTAGTGAAGAAGACGAAGGGAAGTAGAGTCAAGCTCCCCTTTTCTGAGGCCTTGCATGTTGTATTTATAGGCAAAACCTAAGTTATTGGGCTTCCTGAGTGGTCCACGCCCATTAAGGCCATAGCCGATCCAAAACCCATCACTACAACCGATCCCCTGCTGGAGTTTTGCCGGCCCGAAGTAAACATAGCATTGGCCCGAAGCACGATCGTCCATGACTCGAAGTAAATGAAGCTAGGACTCTAAGCAGCGAACACGCCGATCCCCTTTCCTTCGATATACCGACCCAGAGCCCATAAATGGCCGACCCGGAGAAAGTATGTAGCTGGCTCGGAGTTTGTAGCTTACAGATCTAGAGTAGAGATAGATGCCGACCCGAGTACTTTTCCTATGCCAACCCCATGTTCACCGATCCAAAACCAATCCACCGACCCGAGCATGTTCGAGTATTGACTCGAGTATAATCCTATGCTAACCCCGATCCACTCAACCGTGCCGATCCACTCCATCATGACCGAACCACCTTCCTACCGACCCAAAGCCTTCACAACACCGACCCAACGTCTATGCCCGACTGACCCAAAGCATGTCGAACCACTACCTTATGCCGATCCACTCGTGAACTCCTACTGACCCCAAGCAACTTGAAGCACAACTCAATGTGACCCGAAGAAAACTCCATAAAAACTCGTAGCAAACCTAGGCATGACTCGAAGTAAACTCCGAATGACTCGCGACAACTCAACTTTTGTCGAAACCCATATTTCGAGTATCCCGCGACTTTTGTCCATCGAATATGCCAAATCCCGGCTTCATAATCATGATCATCATCCGTGATTGATCGTCTATCCATCCAGTTGACTCAAACTCATCGTATTCCAGTCTCGACAAACGAGTAGTTGATTTAGTTAAATCCGCCTATCCATGGCCTTGCCAAAAGGCGGGTTAACATTATAAAATCCTTTTTTTCTCTTTTTTTAAGAGAGAGAGTTATGCAAAATCATCTTAGCACCACTTAACTTAGAAGATTGAAAATGTTATCGCCTTTACTTTAAATCAACCACTCTTTTAAACAAAGATTACAATTAGGATATACTTCATTATCACCCATGAACCTTCTTATATACTAGTTAAACCATAGTTACTTATAATCAAACTTTATTTTTATTTTTGTTATGATAAATAAATTTTCAAAAATTCCAATTTAATAACCAAAAACATATACTTATCCTATAGTGTTTCTTCAAAAGTACATCAACATGCTAAAAAGAAAATTTGTTTTGAGATTTTTTTTTGTTTTTTTTAAGTTTTGAGTTTTGGAAAAAAAATGAAAAAAACCACGAAAAATCAATAATGAAGATGAGACTCCCTTCCACACTTAATTTTGACTTTGTCCCCATAGTCAATGCATTATATAATGAGTCATGAGCTCCTCCTCTCGATTACTTGGCAACTCAAAGTAAGGTTTCAAATGATGACCATTGACTTTGAAAATTGTTCCATCCATGGGGTTTTGTATTTCTATGGCACCGTGTGGAAAAACAGTTCGTACCACAAATGGTCCGGTCTATCTTGATTTTAATTTCCCAAGGAATAAGTGAAGTCTAGAGTCATACAAAAAAACTTTTTGGTTTGGAAAAAACGTTTTTCTTAGGATATACATGTTATGAAATTTTTTTTGTTCTTTCTTTGTAAATTTTATTGTTTTCATATGCGTCGTTCCTAATCTCCTCTAATTCGTTGATTTGTAATTTTCTATTTTCGCTAGCTTTTTCAAGGTCAAAGTTTATGTTCTTAACTGCCCACAATGCTTTGTGTTCGATTCGACTGGTAAATGGCACACTTTCCCATAAACTAAACTAAATGGGGAAATCCCAAGGTTAGTTTTAAAAGCGGTACGGTAAGCCCAAAGCGCATTCGTTAATTTCTGAGACCAATCTTTTTGATTTTTATTAATAATTTTCTCCAAAATTGGTTTTATTTGTTGATTTGAAACTTCAACTTGACCACAAGTTTTAGGATGATACAGAGTGGATAATTTATGGGTTATCGAGTATTTCTTCATTAGAGTTTCAAACGATCGATTGCAAAAATAGGGTTTCGTTATCGCTTATTATTATGCGAGGTGTGCCAAACCTCGAAAAGATGTTTTGTTTAAGGAATTTCACAACAATTCTATGGTCGTTGGTTTTACACGGAATGGCTTTGACCCATTTAGAGACTTAATGTAGCGGTCCTGACTTGGCCTTCGAAAATCGGCACCCGTACTTCACTTGTACTCGAATGCCGCAGATTCAAACGCCGAATCTGGCTCACCGGAGCTTATAACACGTTAAGTATAACAACACATCGGAAGAAAGAAATGAATAATATCATATACAACTCCAATGAATACCATATGCAAAATGATATACAATAATGATATCTATATGATACAAGAATATCAGAGACAAATAATGTTACAACGGAAACAACAGAAGTGATACTCCAAATGATCTTTAAAAGAGAACGCGTCCAACAATTTCAACATCAAGCTCAAACCACCATCACTTTGCACCAAGATAAGCAACATCGGTCGTCCGTGAACCCCAAAAACTGAACTAGCTCCCGATAATCTACTAAACCTGACTATCTGAAAAACCCAACTCTAGACTACCTGTGTGGGAAATTGTGGGCACCCAGAGTTTAGGAAAGGAACAATAAACTCCAGGTCAGTCATGGGACTGGTATGAGTAACAAACAGTTGTTTAAAATAAAAACAGTTCATAAGAAAAATCCGATATGCTTTTTGGAAAATGAAACTACCATAAGGCCTCCTGCCACACACACAATGCAAACGCAGAATTGGAGGAGATTTCTAATTATGATAGTCAAACATGCTTGATACGAGAAAAATCTTTTTTTTGGTATTATCATTAATGTCTAGTGTGGAAAACATTTCGAAAATATAATATTAATCTTAGCCAGCATACAACCATTATTGTATGCCTACTATAGCTACTATGTTCAATAGCAGGTTACCACCACATTCCATAGCAGGTTATACAACTAAAACCGTAAAGGGCTCGTATTGTTTCTTTGGAATTCCAACAAATGGTCAGGCTAAGGAACTTTCTATTACCACATGGGTACGCCTCTGTAAGAATGTCCCGAGAACTTAACCAGCTCTCTGCCAACACAAGGCTGGGTTACCTTTGTAACTAGGTAATTACTACACGAATATGCCATCCCCCGGTCGTTTGCGACCTTTATCCGAGGCGCCTCAACAAAGCAACAACCACACATAAATGAGATTGCAGCAACCACATAGGTTAAATATCAGGGCTCCATACCTGATACCACCTTTTTCCAAAAGGAAATGACATACCCTAAAGGACGCGACCCTCATAACCTTGCCGCATCTTTCCTGTTTCGACCATTTCCGGGGTGTGAGGTCCTGATGCAGTCTCGTCCACAAAGCTACGCTTCTTCACAAAGCCATGCTTTGATCAACAAATGATCAGCAACACACAACAGCACTCAGCATGCCACATTACCAATTTGGGAGTATATCACTGATAACCTTCAACTACATAACCTCTGAGCTCGTATGTCTCAGAGAAGGGTGTTAAGCTAAGAGAATAAATCTCCGCCACCAAACAGAAATGTATTTGAAAGAAATCTGCTTTATATCTCAAAGTGTAATGTCAGACATACAACCATACAAATCTGTTCCGGGTTCGAACAGAACCGAAGGCACTTCCAAAGAAGCCCTTGCAATCCGGGTATTCACAATCCCGATCGGACTCCCCATTACATATGGAGGTCTCTATACCGGAGCAACTCAGTGCAGAGACAATCGATAGGTTATCCTATCGTTCTCGCAAACACCCGATCTTCAAATGCTATCCATTTACGTCGTATCATTATTCAGAATGGGTTATATGACACAAAGTCCTCTCCCGGCTAAACCGAATAGTGAGCGCAATATTTTAAAACATTTGGATATTGGGATTTCAGTTAAGTCACAACTTATTACCCAAAACTTTTCTTCAAATGGTTTAAACAAATTACCATTTTCAATCTTTTAAACAAAAAGATTCATTTCACAAAGTTCACCATTCTTTCACAAAGATTCATTCACAGATTTCAAACCAATTTCCGTTTCAAATCTTTTATAGAAAGGATACACTTTTGAGACCCCTTTTCAATTTGAAAACAAAGTATACCAATCTTTAACAAAGATTTATACATATTCGTTTCAACACAATTTCCCTTTCAAATTGGATTAACTCATCAAATCTTTAAATCAAGATTTAATTCATAGCTTTCAAAAAAATTCATTCATAACTTGGAAAACCATTTTTCATTTCAAATCTTTTATATATAAAAGATACACCATTTAAAATCCTCTTCAATTTCAAAACAAGGTTCAACCATTTTAAATTTCAAAACTTTATGAAGTTATCCAAAATAACTTTATCCTCAAAACTCCTCTTCCAAAGCTTTTCACATTTAACCCGATTCCATGTCCAAGCCATTTGAATTCAAATTTAATTTTTAAAACCATTTCAAAAATCTGTGACTTAATCGATTTCCTCGTGAAGTCCATATTTGTATGTGTATGGTGTAGTCCAGGGGTTTAACACAATAGTGCAACATCATTCAATCATCACAGATTCAAATACAGCAATATATTTGATAAGCGGTATAAACTATAACACTTATCCTTATTCACAGATCCACAGATAAATTACAGACAAAATAAAGTGGAAATTAGCCACAAGGGCCTCTTTAGCAAGTGGAATTAGTTTATAGGACGCACAACTGAAACAATTACTTTCAAGGACAAAACGTAAAATAATTAGTTTCTAGGGCCTAAAAACCTATGAAATTAGGTCCTTGAAAGCAATTGGACTGCTGACTTTGTCCTTGAAAGTAATTATTCTGCCGACTTTGGCCTTGAAAGTAATTTCTTTGAATGTGTGTCCTAGAAACTAATTGGACTGCAAAGTTTGTCCTTCTAGTGAAATGCCGCTAAAATAAATTACATTCATCACAGCTTGAATTAAAACAATTCATATCACACAACATCACATAGTAGGGATACCGAACAATTCACAGCATTTAATAGAATACAATCATCCATAAGTAAGGTTAATGAATCATCTAATCAATTGAAACCAGATTAATCACTAACCCAGGTTAATTACAAATTATTTTAATTAATTAACCTTTAATAATTAATTAACTTTAAATTTTAAATTAATTAACCTTAATTAATAAACGAATAAATCATTAATTAATTAACCTTTAATTATTTATTCTTAATTAATTACATTAATTAATTTACCCTTAATTAATTACAAAAATGATTATCCCTAATCACAAATTAATTACATTGAGCAATTATCCTTTAATCATTTAATTAATCAATTTGAATCATTTATTTAATTACTTTTAATTAAGTAATTATCTTTAAGTAATTAATTACCTTTAATTAATTATATTAATTAATCTTAATTAATTATCCTTTCATAAAATAACACAGAGTAATTAGCTTTTGATTACTTACGTTAAGAAATTCCTTAATCACTTATATTACTTAATTATAAATTTTAAAACCAACTTTTAAAACTTTTGAATTCACATGTTTAAGTAATACTTTTATTACAAAAGAAATTAAAAGAGTTATAATCAAATTCTCTTTCAATTTTACATATTTAAAAGTATATTTTAACATTAAAACTTATTTAAACTGTGACGACCCGACTTTCCACTCCCGGAAAATCGCATCGACAGAAAGAAAGAAAGGGGTGAGAAATAGAAAAGAGAAGAAGAGAAAAGAAAACAACAACAGATACTCACAGCGGAAACGAAACGAAATATAATATATCACATAAATATTACATAGTATCATATACATCATCTATCAGAGTTACACAGATTACACATCACATACTAGACAGTTATAAACATCTGTCTAGTTATTACATCTCAACACAATACAGATCAATACAAAGATCAACACAGCGGAAAACTACTATCTATATCTACAACGCCGAAGCCTCCTGCTCCATTGCTCCTCCAGATTACTCGTCAAAGCTAAACCTGAATCCCTTGGCTACTCGTAAAAATTTGAGTACCCAAGAGTTTATAAACAGAAATAAACAACTTGGGTCAGACATGGGTCTGGTGTGAGTAACAGGTTAAACTTGTTTAACTTCAAAACCTTTTGAAAGAAAAAGTATCACGTAAGACTTCCCACCAATAAATATGGGTAAGTTTTTACCTTACGCTAACCAAAACATTTGATAGGAAATTCGATTGTATTATAATAGGTCTAGGGTTTTCAAATAAATATGAAATAGCTGGAATGCTTACATCTCACGTTCCAACATAGTTGGGCACAACTAAAACGTACGGCACTTATTGGAGTTTGGATTCCATCAATGGCAGGGCTACCGGGGTACCGCCCGTCACAGTACGTGGCCTAGATCACCGTACCGAGGATCACTCCCAATCCCCTGCAACACAAGGTCGGAACATCCCTTACTGGATAATTCCCGCACAAGATATCCCAGCAGTTGGAGCTCACAACTGCCCACACAGCCGAATAATAATAAGAAGGGACCTCTAGACAGAGATAATCTTGTCCTACTTGGGTGCTACCCACTAACCTTGCTGCACCTCCCCTGTTTTAGCCATTCCCGGTTTGTGAGGCTTGAGGTCACGATTACCTTTAATCAGAACATATCACTTAGAATGCTCATCGTCCACCTGACGATGTGCTGAAAGCATTCAATTCATACAAGTTCGTTCCGGGTTCGAACGAAACCGAAGGCATTATCTCGTTACACTCGTATTGGAATCACCCTCAGAGTTAACGACAATAACCCTTGCACTCTGAATCTTCATCTTCACTTGATTCACGACCTATCGTTAATTTGGATCGATGTGGTATTCGGGTCTCCAGACCTGGAAATCCGGTATACGGAAACCCGATCCCGGTCTCATCGAAATCCAAAACGTATCTTTTAAGGTCAAGTTGTTTTAAAGGTTAAAACAATTTAATTCAATTATCTTTATACACTTAGAAAGATAATTCACAATAGATAATCAACATTATCAATATCATCAGATAATCCATATTATCACAATTCAACTAAACATCCATATCACATAGCATATATCTCATCAGAGATATCAATCAAATGCAAAGCATTCAGTATTATCATCCATCCATAAGTAATGATTTATATCATCTCTAATTAATTTAAAGTTAATTAAATTAATTACTTTTATTTTATAAATCCTTCTTACTTAAACATTAATTAATTACAAATTAATTAATTATCCTCTAATTACCTTTTTCAATTAATCATCTTTGATTAATTATCTTTTAATTACCTTCAAGTAATTTATCTTTAATTAATTACTCAAATTAATTAACCTTAACCACTTATAGTAATTAACCTTTAATTACTTCATTAATTAATTAACTATAATTAATTAAATTAATCACTATAATTAATTATATCAAACCTTAATTAATTACATTAATTAATCACTTCATTTATTAATTATACTTAATTAATCAATCTTAATTACATCATTAATTATATTAATTAATGATCCTTAATTACAAATTAATTATTAATTACTTAAATTAAATTAATTACATTAAGTAATTAAACTTTAATTAAAACACATTTATTAATCACTCTTGATTAATCTCCTTTAGTAATTAACTACTTTTAATTACTTTCATTAACTAAATTAATTACTCCTTAATTAATTTATTAATTAATCCCTTGATTAATTATTCAAAGTAATTAAACTTAAATTACTTTCCTTAATACATAACCATCAATTAATTACTTCCAGTAATTATCTTATTATTTACTTCCTAAATAATCATACCTTAATAATTACATTAAGTAATTATTATCAAATCATTTCTTAATTAATTAATCTAACTAAATCAAATTAACTTAATTAATTACAATAAGTAATTAATTTCTTAATTACTTCCAATAAGTAATTCATTTAAAACAAATTCTATAATTGATTATCTTTAAATTAATTAATCTAATTAATTATTAAAATTAATCACATTAATTATTTATTTAAATAATCTCAAGTTAATGACCTTCATTAACTATTAACAACCCTTTAATTACTTTTCTTAAGTAATTAACTTAGATTAATTATTATTAATTTCAAATTAATAAATCTTAATAACCAATTTAATTAATCTAATTTATTTAGTTAATTAAGTGTTAACCATAACTTAATTAATATTTAATTACTTTATTAATTAATTCTTAATCATTAATTAATATTCTAATTTATAATCCTTAATTATAAATTAATTATTGCTTAATTAATTAACTTAAACCTTAATTAAGTTAATTTAAATCCTTAATTACTTAATTAATTAATCCAAATCATTAATTAATTAGATTATTTAAACCATTTTAATTACCCTCAAGTTTTAATGATTTTAACTTTAAGGTAAAACATTTTCTTATCAAAGGTTAAATTATCATTCTTAAATACATTTGAAAACATCCATTTTCAAATTTACTTTTAAATTTCATTTTAAATTCTGAATTTAGAAATGAATACCAATTTGTCTTTAACAAAGTTTAAAACCAATTCAAAAACTTTTACATGTTAAAGAATTCCTATATCTTATAAAAGAACTTAAAGAATTTAAATCAAATTTATTTTTAAATTCTAAACATTTAATATACATTTAAACAATTATTAAAACCATTTAATTTAAAAACTTTCTTTTATTTTAAATCTGAGATACAGATTTAAATTAGATTCCAGATTAACTTAGGTTTAACTTACTTGCAATTTAAAACTTAAGTTCAATTATCTAAACATTTAAGGTTGTTAAAATATTTTAATTTCAACAACTTATTTTATTTTTGAACTGAGATTCAAATTAAACTTAAATCAGATTAAACTTAGATTTAAAATTTGTTTAAATATTGCTTTAGAAATTTAAATCCAGTTTAAACTTTAAACAGGCAGTTTTTAAAAAAAACTGGCAACATCTATTGAACTCGAGATCATCTAATTTACTTCGAGTCACATTACTAAAAACTTCGAGTCTCTCCCGTAAGATAACTCGAGAAACTCGAGTAACCTTCCCTGTAAACACCCAGACTTCACCAGACACATCCACGATCTCGTGCACATGCACCGTCCAACCAGTTCCCTCCGACCATCGCCGACATCTCCATCACATCGGCGTTCATCTACCTACCAGAATTCGATCATCCATTCCTCGATCAATTCGCGAAATCAAAATCGAGCCTAAATTCAAAACTGGAACAGGAACTACCCATTTCACCAAAACCTGTCAACATCTCCTCGTTTTCAAAATCCCGATCACCAGAACTTCTGCAACTCCGACCATATCCTCATCATCGACCAAGCTTCACTCCCTCAAAACCCTTTTGCACTCGATTCATAGGAGAAATCGTAGTGATCAATTTCCCTAACCTAGTTAAAATTAGGGTTATAAATTTAAATCTTAAATCATTGCTGCCTTTATGCTTTAATTTATTTTCCAATAATTTTTCTTACATCTTCGATCACTCTATTATCCTCAGAAAGAAACTCAACTTCCCAAACCATCTAGATCACCAGAATTACCCAAAACTTCATATTTAGTTTAAACCAGAACTGCTCCTTTAATACTAAACTATAAACTATGATTTTAATACTAAAAATCATGTTTTTGCTTATGTATTTAATTTATAAACCTGGAATAGCAATTTACAAAATTTGATTTTAACAAAATTTAAAGAAATTTCACTGTCTTTCTGTTTTTTTCCAGATAACATCAAATTTACTTACTTTAATTCATTTTTAAAATAAAATCTATGACTAAACAAATATTTATTGTTTGAAACTAATCCTTATCAGAAATCAGAAGAAGAAGAATGAATTTTTAGCTAAACTTTCACACTTTATAACAAAACAGAGAAAAGTAAGAAAGCATCAGACATGCACACCACATCACATTCATATATATATATATACTACACTTATAAACACACAAGCAGAGCAACATTCATCTCAGAAATACACAAGCACAGATTTTAAATTTACTTAAACTAGTTTATATTAAAATTGTTACTCACCATTTAAAATAGAGACAGAGCCTGAAACAGGATCTTGAAGACTGGAATTGATAATATGCTTGAGTTTGTATATTTTAATACTTTTGATCTGGAAGTCCTTTGAAGGCTGAAGTTTGAAGAATTTCGAAATCCAAAGCTTTGATTTAAAAATTTCATGCTTGCTTCCAGTTTTGAGAAGAATGCAGACATGTTGTTCTGAGTTGTTTCCAGATTTGAAAAATGAAGGCAGGCTGGTTGCTTTAAGATGATTACAGATTTGCAAAGAAGGTTGCAGACAGAAGACTTGATTTTGAAATGTATTACAGGGTTTTATTTTCTTGAATTTCTGGTTTGAGGAGTTGATTACAGATCTTTGATTTGGTTTGAGGAAAGTTGTTTACTGATTTCAGATTTGCATTTGTATTTGAGAAAGAGATTTGAGTTTATCTTGTTTTTGAGAAGGAAATAGAAAGGATGAAATAAGGGAATGCATATGTATATATGTAAGTGAATTTATGATTTTATAAAAATAAAAGAAAATGAAAAATGAATAAAGACACTTGTCATTACATTAGCTAATTAAATTACACATGTTATAACAAGTCATTTAGATAAAGACACATGTCTCTTAAGTAATTTTTACATATTTATTTATTTTAGAAGTATATAAAATGGCTTTTCTTATTTATAAAATACTTATCTATATATATACAAATTACTTTTTAAAGAAAGAAAACTAAATTTATTTATAACTAAAAGTTTATACAATTTTCTAAACTCCACAACAAATTTAAATATTTATTCCATTGAATTTCAAAACCTAATTTCAAATTCAATTTAAATTAAATCCTAAGATTCAATTTAAAAGTTAAGTTATATATATACATATATAACTATTTATTCAATTAAATAAAAATTCCATATTCTTTAAAATCCATTCATATTAATAAAAATAATACATTATACTTATTATTTGAAATTAACATATTTGATATTTAAATAATTTATATAAGAGATTATCAAGTAATATTTTAAAAGATAAAATCCACCAATTAATACTAATTTAATCAGATTATTAAATTAAATTCAAATCTTATTATCAAAGATCATCAATATCAATTTAATTATTTAACAGATTATTAAATTGATATTGTTAAAATTTCCGGGATATTACATTCCTTCCCCCTTAAAATAATTTCGTCCCCGAAATTTAAACAAAGGTAATTTAATAATCTTATTAAAGATTTTAATTTAAAACACAAGCATATACTATCATCCATATGCTAACAACCATAGCAGCCAATCATCCAATCAAACAATTTTAACTATCCAGACAAAATTCTAGACAGAATTCCTCGAGTTTCCCCAAGTATATATATATATATACCGGGATACTCGCTCTACAAACAATCTAAATTACTAAGCTATAGATTTCCTACTCATCTAGATCTACAGAACTAATCAGAATATCAGACTACAGACGAGTCTGACTCAACAACCAAATCTTCCTGAACTACTGATTTCAAAAACCAGAAATAGATCAAACACGTACTCCCTCAGAGATACGTAAAACACAATGAATTCCAGTTGTCCAAACTGACAATTCAATTCAGAAGTCCAAATACTTATCCAAATCAGAATACAGAAGAGATCCAAAACACAGCTCTACTCCATAATTTCAGTAGATTTCCAAACTTACTTCTCCTATCCAGAGATGCACTTCCAAACCGCTTCTGCTGCTCCACTCTGATCTGAGGTAGAACACAAGCATAGACTGGACAACTCATTCCAGAAATAAGGTTCACTGATCCATATATAAAACTCAGATACTTCATCAAAACTTGAGTTGCTGCACCAACTCCATCTCTAGGAAACATCCTTCAACTAGACTGAACTACCGGTACTACTCCTGGAATCCAGTCGATAAGAAAACTCAACCTTCAGATGCGGACAACTCCTGACTTCTCTGAAGACACTCAGAAAAACTCTGATAACCCAAGAGAACCCTCAAACTATCGCAAGTCACTCTTGCGATCAAACCAGCCTATTTCCAAAGAAAACTGTTCCTCTTAACAAATCAGAACAGCCCATACTTAACTATCCAATCCATCGAAGAAATGGATGCACCCTGCTGCTTCTGAACTTCACCTCCAGAAAAACTACTCAGCCTGACAACTTCCTGCCATCACAGAATACTCCGAGCTGCACTGCTGACACTGATGCCAAGGACTTCGTACTTCAAAGATCTTCGAGAAACTCGAACTCCAAACCAAACAGAAACACCATGCTGAACTCAGCCACAACACCGAAGCAGACGCACTTCCTTAAACTCGTTCCAAAGAAAACATCTTCGGGAACATCCATCGTCACTGTATCTCATCATACAGCTACTATTACCTGAGGTATCAAGATACCATCACTTGCTTCTTTTCAACCGATAGATCCAAACTCTACTCATCCAACTTTACAGATAAACTCCGAACCTTAACAGGTTTCCTTAAGAGATTCGATGAAATCCTTCATCACAGCAAAACTTACTCGAGACAGTATTGGGTCTACAGTCTCGATAAATACACTTCCAACCTTAATTCCAACCATTGGTAGTCGTGTTTCACACACCACCACCCTATCTACCTTTATATCTTATATTGGAGAACCTGTACGGGTAACCCAATAATATAGGTAGAATATATATATATATATATAGTTATATAAAAATTACAAATACGCTCTCTCACGATAGATACCACTCCAGAGCTAGGTATTCACTCAACCAATAGCTCTGATACCACGTGTGACGACCCGACTTTCCACTCCCGGAAAATCGCATCGACAGAAAGAAAGAAAGGGGTGAGAAATAGAAAAGAGAAGAAGAGAAAAGAAAACAACAACAGATACTCACAGCGGAAACGAAACGAAATATAATATATCACATAAATATTACATAGTATCATATACATCATCTATTAGAGTTACACAGATTACACATCACATTCTAGACAGTTATAAACATCTGTCTAGTTATTACATCTCAACACAATACAGATCAATACAAAGATCAACACAGCGGAAAACTACTATCTATATCTACAACGCCGAAGCCTCCTGCTCCATTGCTCCTCCAGATTACTCGTCAAAGCTAAACCTGAATCCCTTGGCTACTCGTAAAAATTTGAGTACCCAAGAGTTTATAAACCGAAATAAACAACTTGGGTCAGACATGGGTCTGGTGTGAGTAACAGGTTAAACTTGTTTAACTTCAAAACCTTTTGAAAGAAAAAGTATCACGTAAGACTTCCCACCAATAAATATGGGTAAGTTTTTACCTTACGCTAACCAAAACATTTGATAGGAAATTCGATTGTATTATAATAGGTCTAGGGTTTTCAAATAAATATGAAATAGCTGGAATGCTTACATCTCACGTTCCAACATAGTTGGGCACAACTAAAACGTACGGCACTTATTGGAGTTTGGATTCCATCAATGGCAGGGCTACCGGGGTACCGCCCGTCACAGTACGTGGCCTAGATCACCGTACCGAGGATCACTCCCAATCCCCTGCAACACAAGGTTGGAACATCCCTTACTGGATAATTCCCGCACAAGATATCCCAGCAGTTGGAGCTCACAACTGCCCACACAGCCGAATAATAATAAGAAGGGACCTCTAGACAGAGATAATCTTGTCCTACTTGGGTGCTACCCACTAACCTTGCTGCACCTCCCCTGTTTTAGCCATTCCCGGTTTGTGAGGCTTGAGGTCACGATTACCTTTAATCAGAACATATCACTTAGAATGCTCATCGTCCACCTGACGATGTGCTGAAAGCATTCAATTCATACAAGTTCGTTCCGGGTTCGAACGAAACCGAAGGCATTATCTCGTTACACTCGTATTGGAATCACCCTCAGAGTTAACGACAATAACCCTTGCACTCTGAATCTTCATCTTCACTTGATTCACGACCTATCGTTAATTTGGATCGATGTGGTATTCGGGTCTCCAGACCTGGAAATCCGGTATACGGAAACCCGATCCCGGTCTCATCGAAATCCAAAACGTATCTTTTAAGGTCAAGTTGTTTTAAAGGTTAAAACAATTTAATTCAATTATCTTTATACACTTAGAAAGATAATTCACAATAGATAATCAACATTATCAATATCATCAGATAATCCATATTATCACAATTCAACTAAACATCCATATCACATAGCATATATCTCATCAGAGATATCAATCAAATGCAAAGCATTCAGTATTATCATCCATCCATAAGTAATGATTTATATCATCTCTAATTAATTTAAAGTTAATTAAATTAATTACTTTTATTTTATAAATCCTTCTTACTTAAACATTAATTAATTACAAATTAATTAATTATCCTCTAATTACCTTTTTCAATTAATCATCTTTGATTAATTATCTTTTAATTACCTTCAAGTAATTTATCTTTAATTAATTACTCAAATTAATTAACCTTAACCACTTATAGTAATTAACCTTTAATTACTTCATTAATTAATTAACTATAATTAATTAAATTAATCACTATAATTAATTATATCAAACCTTAATTAATTACATTAATTAATCACTTCATTTATTAATTATACTTAATTAATCAATCTTAATTACATCATTAATTATATTAATTAATGATTCTTAATTACAAATTAATTATTAATTACTTAAATTAAATTAATTACATTAAGTAATTAAACTTTAATTAAAACACATTTATTAATCACTCTTGATTAATCTCCTTTAGTAATTAACTACTTTTAATTACTTTCATTAACTAAATTAATTACTCCTTAATTAATTTATTAATTAATCCCTTGATTAATTATTCAAAGTAATTAAACTTAAATTACTTTCCTTAATACATAACCATCAATTAATTACTTCCAGTAATTATCTTATTATTTACTTCCTAAATAATCATACCTTAATAATTACATTAAGTAATTATTATCAAATCATTTCTTAATTAATTAATCTAACTAAATCAAATTAACTTAATTAATTACAATAAGTAATTAATTTCTTAATTACTTCCAATAAGTAATTCATTTAAAACAAATTCTATAATTGATTATCTTTAAATTAATTAATCTAATTAATTATTAAAATTAATCACATTAATTATTTATTTAAATAATCTCAAGTTAATGACCTTCATTAACTATTAACAACCCTTTAATTACTTTTCTTAAGTAATTAACTTAGATTAATTATTATTAATTTCAAATTAATAAATCTTAATAACCAATTTAATTAATCTAATTTATTTAGTTAATTAAGTGTTAACCATAACTTAATTAATATTTAATTACTTTATTAATTAATTCTTAATCATTAATTAATATTCTAATTTATAATCCTTAATTATAAATTAATTATTGCTTAATTAATTAACTTAAACCTTAATTAAGTTAATTTAAATCCTTAATTACTTAATTAATTAATCCAAATCATTAATTAATTAGATTATTTAAACCATTTTAATTACCCTCAAGTTTTAATGATTTTAACTTTAAGGTAAAACATTTTCTTATCAAAGGTTAAATTATCATTCTTAAATACATTTGAAAACATCCATTTTCAAATTTACTTTTAAATTTCATTTTAAATTCTGAATTTAGAAATGAATACCAATTTGTCTTTAACAAAGTTTAAAACCAATTCAAAAACTTTTACATGTTAAAGAATTCCTATATCTTATAAAAGAACTTAAAGAATTTAAATCAAATTTATTTTTAAATTCTAAACATTTAATATACATTTAAACAATTATTAAAACCATTTAATTTAAAAACTTTCTTTTATTTTAAATCTGAGATACAGATTTAAATTAGATTCCAGATTAACTTAGGTTTAAACTTACTTGCAATTTAAAACTTAAGTTCAATTATCTAAACATTTAAGGTTGTTAAAATATTTTAATTTCAACAACTTATTTTATTTTTGAACTGAGATTCAAATTAAACTTAAATCAGATTAAACTTAGATTTAAAATTTGTTTAAATATTGCTTTAGAAATTTAAATCCAGTTTAAACTTTAAACAGGTAGTTTTTAAAAAAAACTGGCAACATCTATTGAACTCGAGATCATCTAATTTACTTCGAGTCACATTACTAAAAACTTCGAGTCTCTCCCGTAAGATAACTCGAGAAACTCGAGTAACCTTCCCTGTAAACACCCAGACTTCACCAGACACATCCACGATCTCGTGCACATGCACCGTCCAACCAGTTCCCTCCGACCATCGCCGACATCTCCATCACATCGGCGTTCATCTACCTACCAGAATTCGATCATCCATTCCTCGATCAATTCGCGAAATCAAAATCGAGCCTAAATTCAAAACTGGAACAGGAACTACCCATTTCACCAAAACCTGTCAACATCTCCTCGTTTTCAAAATCCCGATCACCAGAACTTCTGCAACTCCGACCATATCCTCATCATCGACCAAGCTTCACTCCCTCAAAACCCTTTTACACTCGATTCATAGGAGAAATCGTAGTGATCAATTTCCCTAACCTAGTTAAAATTAGGGTTATAAATTTAAATCTTAAATCATTGCTGCCTTTATGCTTTAATTTATTTTCCAATAATTTTTCTTACATCTTCGATCACTCTATTATCCTCAGAAAGAAACTCAACTTCCCAAACCATCTAGATCACCAGAATTACCCAAAACTTCATATTTAGTTTAAACCAGAACTGCTCCTTTAATACTAAACTATAAACTATGATTTTAATACTAAAAATCATGTTTTTGCTTATGTATTTAATTTATAAACCTGGAATAGCAATTTACAAAATTTGATTTTAACAAAATTTAAAGAAATTTCACTGTCTTTCTGTTTTTTTCCAGATAACATCAAATTTACTTACTTTAATTCATTTTTAAAATAAAATCTATGACTAAACAAATATTTATTGTTTGAAACTAATCCTTATCAGAAATCAGAAGAAGAAGAATGAATTTTTAGCTAAACTTTCACACTTTATAACAAAACAGAGAAAAGTAAGAAAGCATCAGACATGCACACCACATCACATTCATATATATATATACTACACTTATAAACACACAAGCAGAGCAACATTCATCTCAGAAATACACAAGCACAGATTTTAAATTTACTTAAACTAGTTTATATTAAAATTGTTACTCACCATTTAAAATAGAGACAGAGCCTGAAACAGGATCTTGAAGACTGGAATTGATAATATGCTTGAGTTTGTATATTTTAATACTTTTGATCTGGAAGTCCTTTGAAGGCTGAAGTTTGAAGAATTTCGAAATCCAAAGCTTTGATTTAAAAATTTCATGCTTGCTTCCAGTTTTGAGAAGAATGCAGACATGTTGTTCTGAGTTGTTTCCAGATTTGAAAAATGAAGGCAGGCCGGTTGCTTTAAGATGATTACAGATTTGCAAAGAAGGTTGCAGACAGAAGACTTGATTTTGAAATGTATTACAGGGTTTTATTTTCTTGAATTTCTGGTTTGAGGAGTTGATTACAGATCTTTGATTTGGTTTGAGGAAAGTTGTTTACTGATTTCAGATTTGCATTTGTATTTGAGAAAGAGATTTGAGTTTATCTTGTTTTTGAGAAGGAAATAGAAAGGATGAAATAAGGGAATGCATATGTATATATGTAAGTGAATTTATGATTTTATAAAAATAAAAGAAAATGAAAAATGAATAAAGACACTTGTCATTACATTAGCTAATTAAATTACACATGTTATAACAAGTCATTTAGATAAAGACACATGTCTCTTAAGTAATTTTTACATATTTATTTATTTTAGAAGTATATAAAATGGCTTTTCTTATTTATAAAATACTTATCTATATATATACAAATTACTTTTTAAAGAAAGAAAACTAAATTTATTTATAACTAAAAGTTTATACAATTTTCTAAACTCCACAACAAATTTAAATATTTATTCCATTGAATTTCAAAACCTAATTTCAAATTCAATTTAAATTAAATCCTAAGATTCAATTTAAAAGTTAAGTTATATATATACATATATAACTATTTATTCAATTAAATAAAAATTCCATATTCTTTAAAATCCATTCATATTAATAAAAATAATACATTATACTTATTATTTGAAATTAACATATTTGATATTTAAATAATTTATATAAGAGATTATCAAGTAATATTTTAAAAGATAAAATCCACCAATTAATACTAATTTAATCAGATTATTAAATTAAATTCAAATCTTATTATCAAAGATCATCAATATCAATTTAATTATTTAACAGATTATTAAATTGATATTGTAAAAATTTCCGGGATATTACATAAACGTTTAAATTTATAAACTTTATTTTATTTCAAAACCTGCAAAGTCAAATTTCAGTCCAGGTTTAAAACTTTTGATTTAACTTTGCTTAACTTCTTCCTTTACATTTTCAAACTTTATTTTAAATCCAAATCTTTTAAAACCACTTAATTTCTTAATACCTTTAAATTATTAAAACAATTTTGAATTCGAAACTTATTTCCCAAACTGAGTTTCAACCGAACTTGATTTTATATTAGACTTTGATTTATACTTAGTTTAAACTTTGATTTATAATTTGAAATTTAAATTTATTCAAACCAGAACAGGTTTTGAAACCTGTACAAAATGTTGACTCGAGCCATTCATTCTTGCTTCGAGTCAAATGCAGAAACACCTCGAGTAACACTCGAGTGAAACACGCGAGAAAAAAACTACTTCCACCCAGACTAAACAACTCCAGATCATCAAACATAAGTGCACGTACACGTGCACTGCTCCGACGCTCGCCTCTAGTCATCGCCACTATGTAGAGCAAGTCGACGATCATCTCCAGACTATTCTCCGACCATCTGAACCTCTCTGTGCACTCGAAACGAAAACGAGCATAATATCGAAACCTGGGAAATACCCAACCGGAACCTCTCCTCAACCTGGGAAAATCGTCGTTCTCGAAGCCTTGTTCATCAGAGAGCCTGAAACTCTGGCCAACACCTCGCCAATCTCCCCTCCACCACCTTCCCAAACCACACCACACTCGATCAATCCTAGTCGATGAACGAGTCAAAATATCAGCCTCGCCTAAAACTAGGTTTAAAAATTTCAAACGTTCGCCGCCGCCTCCACGTTCAACTATCCACCATTCCAATATTTTTCCTAGAACCATCGTTCGCTCCGCTACCACCCCAGAGAACCTCGACCTTCCCCATCGACGGGATCACCAGAATTCGCCAATATAATGAAATTTGAACAAACTCGAACTGCTCTCAAATCCTAACTCGAAAAATTAGGATTTAAGCTTTAAAAATCATGTTTTAGTATGAGAATTCAGTTTATATACCTGAATTCGTAAATTACGAAATTTATATTTTGACTTATTTGAAGTTGGGCTCAGATATCTCGATTTCCAGAGTCATTAATAAGTTGTTTAAACTTAAATTAAATTTTAAAATTAGTTCATGATCAAACAAACGACTCTTGTTTATATTCTATGTTCTATCAGTGAGTAGATCAAGAGATAAAGATTTATTTTGTAAATCTGGGTTTGGAAAAACAAGAACAGAGCCAATCTCAATTTTTGCATAGGTATGCACACATTCACATCTTCATATATATACACAGGAACAATTTCAACATATATATTTTCCAGATATAAACTTGCTACTAATTCAGATATTTAAGTTTTAAAAGTGAATGTCACTCACATTGATTTCAGAAAAATGAACAGAGTCTCATTTATGTTGAAACAAGCTTGAAATTGCTAGCTGAAACCTTCTTCTTTGATCTTTGGCTTATATGAATTTGTATTGTTGTTTTAATTGAAGTTTTTGTTTTAAGTTGGATGATATTTACTTCAGGTTTTCTTAGTTATCTTGATGGATGAACTGAAATGAAGGTGATGGATATATAGAAACAGTTTACAGGGGATATATTTTGTACAAGGTGATGTATATACAGGTACAAGATTTTTTTATCTGGTCAGAGAGATTTTTCTCTCTTGGTGGCTGATATGATAATATTTTGGCTAGCATTAATTGTTGTTGTCTTTATTTTCATGTGTACATACTTATCTAATTTTGTTTGTTCATACTTGAATATACTTCTTTCTTCTTTTGCAAGCCTTCATATATATATAATTTTTGTTGTCTGGTTTCGTACTATCA
The DNA here is from genome assembly GCA_030737815.1 of Allium fistulosum. Classification (NCBI taxonomy): domain Eukaryota; kingdom Viridiplantae; phylum Streptophyta; class Magnoliopsida; order Asparagales; family Amaryllidaceae; genus Allium; species Allium fistulosum. The sequence continues at coordinate 659,136,921 of CM060908.1, read as the reverse complement.
GACTTATCTCATCCAATTCGATTTTTGTCTACATACTTGAATGTATTTTATTTTTCTTTAATCTTATTATTTTGTAATATAGGTGAATTTCTATATTTAATATGTTGTTAAAATTTAGCTAATGTTTACTTTATATTTTATAATTTATCTTATATATATCTATTTATAAATTCAAATTATTTTTAAACCATTTACTTAAAATTTAAATTCAAATGATTTAACACATATTTTATTTGAATTTGGAGAAATTCAAATCGATTTACCAATTAATTTCACAATTTTTATTCAAAAATTAAATTAATTATCAATTTAAACTTAGTTAAAATCCGGGATCATTACACTTAATCAACAACACGAAAAATGTACAAATTTCCGAAAGAGTTGGGAAACGATCCCATAAAGTAAATACCCCAAACATCAAAAATTTCGATCGTAAGAATGGGGTTCAAAGGCATCATGTTTCGTCGAGAGCCTTCCTAACATTTAGCAGTGATCGCAAGTTTTACAAAACTCGAATGCAACTTTGAAAAGTGTAGGCCAGTAAAAACCACATTGAAGCACTTTTTCGCAAGCTTGGTCATGACAAAACGAAAGAACACTTTTGATTTCACAATCTAGAATGTTGCGTCAAATGATTTGGTCAGAACGGTATTTAAACAATTATGGATCATCCCAATAGAAGTACTTGACTTAGGAAATTTTTTTATATTTATCTTGTTTCGACCAAAACGAAGGAGTTTCCTTAGTGACTAGATAGTTCACTATGTCGGCATACCATGGATGGATAGAAACAGAAAGGAGTTGTTCATTAGGAAAGTTTTCTTTGATCGGTAAAGAAGATGGTGTGTTTGGAAGAAGCAACAGATGATCGTCGATAAGATTGTCGGATCGTTTTTTGTCTTTGATCGTAAGGTTGAATTCTTGGAGTAACAGGATCCAACGAATCAAACGAGACTTAGAGTCCTTTTTTAGCAAAAAGGTACCTAAGAGCGGAATGGTCAGTGTAAATAGTAATGTGCGAGCCAATCAAATAAGGTCGAAATGTTTCGAGCCCAAAGACTATAGCTAGAAGTTCTTTTTCAGTGGTCGTGTAATTGAGTTGAGCATCGTTTAAAGTCATATTAGTGTAGTAGATAACATGAAGAATTTTGTTGATTCGTTTTCCTAAGACAACACCAACTGCAAAATTAATCCCAATTAGGTGAGCAAATGATGGGAGTGGAAATGAGTTCATTTTTGAGACGTTCAAAAGCAGAAACACAATTAGAATTGAAGTCAAATGGAATGTCTTTTCCAAGAAGAGTCATCAACGGTCGAGCAATTTTGCCGAAGTCCTTCACAAAGCGTCGATAAAACCCAACGTGTCCAAGAAATGAATGAATGTCCTTGACAGATTTGGGAATGGGTAGATTCACAATTACATCAACTTTCGCTTTATCTACCTTAATGCCTTTGTTTGAAATGACATGCATAAGGACAATGCTGTGTTTGACCATAAAATGGCATTTTTCCCAATTTAACTTTAAGTGTTTGTCCTTGCATCGTTTAAGAACCAACTCAAGATGGTGTAAGTACTCGGAAAAAGAGTTTCCGAAGATAGAAAGATCATCCATAAACACTTCAAGAAAGCGTTCGATCATGTCAGAAAAGATGCTGACCATGCATCTTTGAAATGTAGCAGGAGCATTACAAAGGCCAAAAGGCATACGTCGATACGCAAAAGTTCCAAAGGAACACATGAAAGTCGTTTTCTCTTGATCTTCGGAAGCGATTGGAATTTGGTTATAACCAGAATAAACATCAAGAAACCAATAGAATTTTGGTTGGCTAAACGTTCAAGCATTTAGTCGATGAAAGGAACAGGAAAGTGATCCTTACGTGCTGCATCATTCAATTTTCGATAATCAATGCAAACACACCAACCTGTTTGAGTACGAGTTAGAATGAATTCGTTTGAGTCGTTCTTGATAACGGTAAGTCTAGACTTTTTAGCCACGACATGAATTGGGCTAACCCACAAACTATCAGAGATCGGGTATATGATTCTGTTATCGAGGAGTTTAAGAATTTCATCATGAACCGCATCCTTCATTTTTGGTTTAAGCCTTCGTTGTACGTCACGAATAGGCTTGGCATCGTCAACTAAATGGATACTATGTTGAACAAGAGCGGGACTAACTCTCTTTATAACGGTGATCGACCATCCAATTGCTTCTTTGTTTTTCGACAGAATTGAAAGTAAGGAAGCTTCTTGATCAAGAGAGAGAGATGAAGAGATTATGACGGGAAATGTTTTGTTGTCACCTAAGTATGCGTACTTAAGGTGATCGAGAAGGGGTTTGAGGTCCAACCTTGGGGCTTGCTCAATCAAAGAATTCGGTTGAAGTTCTAATTCAACGTCGTGGGTTCAAACGGATGTGCATTTTCAATTTAGTTAGGCTCATCTTGAAATAGTTGTTCATATTCAATCTGGCGTTTGTGGTTTAGGTCAACTGTTTCATTTTCAAAATTTTCCTGAATGAAGCTAACTTCCATCATTTGGTCATGAGGTTCTTTCGATTGATTTTCAAGATTGGAAATATTAAGATCGATGGTCAAGTTTCCAAAAGAAATTATCATCGAACCATTTCCACAATTGATTAAAGCATTTGAAGTAGCCAAGAAAGGTCGGCCTAAAATCAATGGAATTTGACTCATCGGATTATTCACAGGTTGAGTCTCCAAAATAATGAAATCGATGGGAAAATGAATTGACGATTTTGATGAGTACATCCTCATTTTCTCCCATAGGTTTCTTTATCGAACGATCGACAAATTGAAGAGTTACTTTCATTGGTTTTAGTTCACCCAAGCCAAGTTGCTTGTAAATGGAATAAAGAATCAAATTGACACTCGCACCCAAATCGAGTAAGGACTTGTTAATCATTTTGTCTCCTATCGTGCACCAAATCATAGAATATCCAGGATCTTTGTATTTAATAGGAATTGATTGGGACAAGACTTCGCTAAGTTCGGCAGCTAAGAAAACTTTCCTGGGTACATGAGTGTGTCATTTTTGAATACACAAGTCCTTGAGAAACTTAGCATAAGTTGGGACTTGTTGAATGATATCAAGGAGTAGAATACTAAGTTTGACTTGTTTAAAAATTTCCAACATCTTTTCCATTTAGTCAGAGTGTTTCTTAGATTGAAGGCGATGTGGAAATGGAACACGATACACAGTAGGTATGTCTACTTGAGTAGAAGAAGAATTTGGAGTGGAATTTGATTCGATGTTTGGCTCAATGTTTTGTTCAGATTTGCTTATCGTTTTAAAAGTGTCAAGAGGGGTTTTTGGTAAATCGTTTGGATTAACAACTTGATTATCGATTTGTTTACTGGAACGCAAAGTCGTTATAGCATTCATTTATGTTACATTGCTACCTTGAACGATAAGAGCTTGATTTGAATTCGTGTTTTGATTTTTGGGATTTGGAACTGGCTGACTTAGGAATGTGCCTCGTTCACATTCACTTACAGACGTGGCAAATTGACTCATTTGCATTACAAGTTTAGCAATCGATTGATTAGTATTCTGCATGTACGAGGTTAACAAATTTTGTAAATTGTTGTTTGATTGGAGGCTTTGAGTGGTTGCTTTAGCCAAAGTTTCAAGACTTTTCTCAAGTTAACTTAATCGTTTATCGTCTTAGGGAGCGAAAGATTGTTGCGGTTGATTTTGAGACAGACCCACAAAGTGTTGTTGAAAATTATTGGGCTGAAAGGGAGGATTCGAAGCGTTATTCGGAAATGCTTGAAAATTGGGACGAACCAAATTCATGTTGAAATTATTTTGGTTCCAAGAAAATTTCAGATGATTTCTCCAACCATGGTAGTACGTTGGAGAAAACAGGTCATTCTTAACGTTATTGAAAGCATTAAGTTGTTCGATCGAATTAGGGTACTGATCAGCTATTTGATTCGGATCGTTACATTTATAATACATGGGTTGGGAAGCTTGGTTCATTTGGTTGGATGAGAAAACATTACTGAATTTATTAATCTTTATGTCGATCTTAGCTTCCAAGCCAAAGATGATCCTATCTAGTGTGCGCTCGATCGTGAGTAAATGGATTTTTCGTTAGAACATTCCCATTGGGATGATTTTTTGGTTAGGTTTTGAAGGAATTGCCAAGCATTGTCATGATGTTGGGCGAGGAAATTTCCTTGGCACATTGATTCAAGCATGGTTCGTGAGCTGTTTTCAAGTCCATCGTATAAGATTTGGCAAAGATTCCATTTTTCGAAATTAAGGTGTGGACATTTTATAAAAAGCTCTTTAAAATCTTTCAAAATATTTTCCGAAAGATTCACCCCGTAACAGATGAAAATTGACAGTTTCGGATTTTAGTTGTTTTTTCCAAGGAGCTGAACTTTTATAAGAAAATTTAACGAATCTTCTCAAGTTTTGATCGAGTTTGATGGTAAGCTATACATCCATTTTTAGAGTAATCGGCAAGAGTGAATGGAATTCATCGAAGTTTGGTTCCATCATCACAAAGTTATTGGAGTTTAATGGTTGTGCAAACTTGTTCGAATTTTGTTAAGAAAATGTATGGGTCATCATGTTCAAAATTGCCAAATTTTGGGAGTGTGGCAATATGATTTGAATGAATTTCGAAATGGTTACCTGTTGTGGCGGGTAAAGTGATACAAGAAGGAATAGAAACTCTATCAGGAAAGATTATATCCATGAGAGTGCGAGAGGCATTTTTGTTTGCCATTGTTGAAGTATCGTTTTTCCGAGATAAACGGTTTGTTATTGTGTCACGAGTCCAAGTACTCATGCATATGTGAAAGTCAAGAAGAGAAAGAAGTTATAATCGAGTTTAAAAGAATGAAACATGGTTCAGAAAATGAACTGAAAAATTGTTTTTTTATTTTAATAAAGGAAAAATATTTACCTAAAGGAATTTATTTTTCAAAAGGGAGATTTGAATTTTTTTTGGTATTTTCAAATTTTTTTCTCCCTATTTATATGTTTTTGCTTTTTTTAGTTTTAGTTTTTGTTTATAAAAAGATTTTTTTATTTTCTAAAAAATCCTTGTTTTTGGATTTTTGGTTTTGTTTGAAATTTTTTTAATATTTTTTTTCAAAGAAAGGATTTAAAAAGATATATATTTTTAGATTAGAGAAAAACTAAGTTAAGTAAAATGTATATTTTTTTTAGTTTTGGGTTTTTATTTTTATTTTTTATTTTTTTTATATATGCATGAACTAATGCAACTAAATGAATGCAATGACTTAATTACAAATTTTTGGTCCTTAGTAGCTCCTAACCCAAAATTGTATAATCATATTTTATCTTAATTCAACAAAATAGTTCTTATCCAGGTAACAGACATGAGTAATCGGTGCCCCACGAATCACCGTAGAATTGCAATCGAAGGTTTATGTACCTTCAGAGAAACAATCACTAAAATAATTACGAATCACCGTCATATTTATATGTGATTATTGCTCTATCGTAGCCTAGATACCAAGAATATAAATTGTCAAAAGAAGACAACTTGTCAAGGTACAATTGAACCCTAGACGAGCTCGTGACTCCCTTAAGTCCAAAGTCTAACCGTTATCATTAGCAAATTCTATGATGAAATGCAATTTGTGGACCAAGGAAGGGGTGATGAAATCCCCCACCTTATGTGGATTTGGGTGTTGCCCTTAGAAAAGAAAATAAGATGGTATGAATGCAAAACAAAAATTAAACGTGAATTAACAATGCAACTACGAATTTTGTTTTTGTTTTGAATTTTTTTAAAATTGCAAGCAATCAACAATGCAAAGCAAATAAAAACAAGATATGAGAACACGATACTAGAGCATGTAGAATTATTAGCAATTTATTTTAAAGCGGCAATTTATTTAGCAAGCAGGCCTTCTCATTCCAAATTCCTACAAATTACAACCTGCAAAATTGTTTAACATGAATATTTATAAGGCTATAACAAGAGCAACTTCCCCATTTTTATTAACAAAAAGAAATTTAAAAGAAAATATTTACAAGCCAAAACAAAAAACATAAAACGAATATCAAATATTTAAAAGCCAATAAAACTCCCTTTTCTTTTTTCTTTCTTTCTTTCTTTCTTTTTTCAAAAAAATGAAGATGGAAGAACAAAAAAAGAAAATGGACTTAAAAAATGGAAACAAAACAAAACAAAATAGTAAAAAACAAAGAAAACCCACTCGACCCAGTAAGAAAACAAAACCAACATACTTTAATCAATTCAAAAAACACAATTCCACAAATTTCACACCACACAATTCTCTAATCAAAATTTCAGAAGAAAAATCGCAACCCAAAATTTCCTCAAATCAACCACACAACAACGTTTTGCAACCCAAGTATAGAGGATTTGCGGGTGTTCGATTTGTGAGTTTGGTCATGGTGACTGGCTTAAGGTTGTAGGTACTTAGTTGGATGATTGGGATGGTTGAAGGTTGCGCTTGTAGTGGGGTATTGGCTCGTCTTTGGGTTGCAATTGAGGTTGTGGTGCAGTAGGAGATTGTAGGTTGTGTTGATGTGTGAAAGTGAAGGCGGGTGAAGGTTGATTTGGGGATTCGGGGATTTGGGTTGTTTTTGGTTCTTGATTTCAGGCACGGGTTACTAAAAGATGCAGTGATGTTAAAAGAAGTTAGATGTATGTAGGGAAGGGGTCGAGGCTAGAAATGTCGATGGTTGGTTGAGGCAGCGAGGGAGGCAGAGTAGATGGAGGCAGCAGTGATGTATGGATGATGGTTGATGAAGTCTGATGTTTTGATGTACAAAGTAGTGATGTACAAAGTAGTGATGTAAAAGCAGTGATGTACAAAGCAGCGAGTATGGTTGCAGAAGTTTTGACTGCGAGCAGGGTGATGGCAGAGGGTTTGATGTAGGCTGATTGTTTTGAAGTATGTTTGAAGGATGTAGGTGAATGCTAAAGGAGATGTTGTATGTAAGGTAGTGGGTGGCAGTGTGCACAGAGCAGTGATTGAGAAATAGATTGACGGTGAAGTAGTGAAGGCAGTGATGTGCACTGTGTAGTTCTGATGGTTTTGGAGTTATATGCAGCAGTAAGCATGTGTGCACAGTTTTATGTGTGCAAGTTAGTAGAGGAGGAGGAGTTGGAGTGCAATGATGGTTAAGGTAGTAGTGTGGGTTGCTGCTGGTTAAAGGAGATGTTTGGTGGCAAGGTGGAGGCAGATTAAGAAGGCAGTGTGGTATTGGGAGGTTTTTTGGTAGTGACAGTAGTGATGACAGGTTTTTAGTGGCAAAGGTGTGATGGGTGACCGCAGTTGACAGACGGGATGGTATTGCTGAAGGGAATGAGCAGTTTTGTGCAGTTTCTAGTTGTTGGATGGAGACAGAGGCAGTTGAAGTATCGGTTGGTAGTAGCAGAGAAGTATGTATGCATAGCAGTGTTTTGTAAAATAGAAACCGTAAATTGTAAAAAAAAAATGAAATGCAAATTGTATTATGCACAGAGGATATGTAGGTAGAGGATATGTAGATAGAAGTTGTTTGTATGTAGGCAGAGTTTGTATGTGCATAGAGGTATATCTAACAAGGAGGGCATGTTGGAAGGCTTGTATGTAGGCTGGTGATGGTTGTTGCAAGGAAGATGGTTGGGAGGGTATGAAGTGCAGTGATGTTTTTGGGCAAGTTTTGATTGGAAGAACAGAGAAATGCATAGAATGGTAGTTTGGAAATGTATGGCTGAATTGTGAATGGTTTAAAAAGTGTACAGGTAGAGGATGGGTAGCAGTTTTGTAAAAAGAAATTTGTAAAATCAAAACAGAAAATGCAAATGTAATGCAAATATAATAAAATATTTTTGTTTTGAAATTGTGTATGTTTTTTTTATATATAGAGAGTGCAAATGCAAATAGAAAAACAAAAAGCATACAAATCAAATGAAAGCAGAAATCACACAAAGAAAAATATTCTTTTAATTTTAAATTGCAATTCAACACACAAAATTAACACACAATAAAATCAAACAAAAATAATTCGAAGATTAAATTAAAATTAAATTTCAAATCCTTGGTAATGGCGTCAAAAACTTGTTGATAACATCCAAAAGTCTATCAGTTAGAAAATCACCGTTAAAAATATAATCATTAAAATACTGCAAGCACACGACGTACAATTGTAGTACGTATGCGAGTACGGGTCAATCTGCAGGGAAATGAATTAGTTTTAAATTCTACTCAATTAAATTAACCAAAATTTCAAGTTTGTTTTAAACTAAGAAAAGTAGCAAAAATTAAACTAGAGCAAAGTTGAATAAAAATATGAGATTAAGAGACAATTTAGAGGCAAATCCACTCTCATACTCTCATATAAAATCAACACAAAATCAATCTATGATCTTTCATTTTAATCTAAGTAGAATTAGTGATGTATTTATCATAAGTATGGTCTATTTGTGTTATTAATTAATACAACTTAAACCATCAAACTTTAGTACAACAACTAAAACTACTTATTAATTGTAATGAAAATAAACATGAAGTCAAACAAAAGCTATTTTAAGTATGATCTATTTACTATTTTGTTTAATAGCATAGATCATCAAATTTTGATTCTTCTTTAATTTCATTATCAAAATCAATTAGTAAGATGATGATGTAAATTATGTTTATGTTGGATTAAGCATAGCCCATTTGTGATTAGAAACACAACATATGCTATCAAATTCCCTAATAAACTTACTTTAACATCTATCTATCCATGAAGCATAAAAAGAGATCATAAATTAGCAAATATGTTGAATCTACATAAGTTAAGAGAGCTTCATTACCCCTAAATTGAAGGGATTTAGCTTCTCATTTCTGTTATCATTTCAACAAATGTAGATTGCAACATAGTACTAAAAAGGGAAGTGCGAGCTGATTAAAATAAAAAGAAATAACTACTTGCATAAAAATAAAATTAAACCAAGTACGTAATGGCAATCTAATCTACTAACATAAAAGGAAAGAGAGCATGTAAATAAAAATAAGCATAATAAAATAAAAGCACGTAAAGATCAAAGAAGAAGAAGAGGCTTAGGAGGCCATTTTATTTCTCATTAATTTTATGGCTACAACTTGCATAATATGATAAGATAATAAAAACCTCATTACATGAACATAAGAGGGTTATTTATACATGATTAAAACCCTAATCCATTTTTAGGAAACTCCCTAAAATGCCCTTGAGGTAGTGTGGCCTCCAAGTTATCATTAGCATGAAATTAATCCTCCATTAAATGTGCATTAGTTCTTAATTATGGTTCATGAGTTAGTGGGTAGGTGGGGTCCTCCATGATTACATGAATTCTTTTGTTTCTTCATTTCTTTGGCTTCCAACTCTTGTATATGCATATTTCCATGAAGCCACTTCCAAGTTGAATCCAAATTCCTGCAAAACAAATTAAAATGTGTAAGTGATTTTTTTAAAATTAATTCACACACGAAAATACCGTTTCTCCCCTATGTAGATGCATGAACGATTAATTGAAAACATTTTTGAAATTTGGTTTTAAACATGTAAAAACATCCAATTATGACATTTATTTTACTAAAATGAGATTAACTGTGTGAGTAAAAATATACATTTTTATGTGCACATTAGTAATTCCTCCATAATATATTCCATAGTGGTCCTCTTATTAATACACTTGTAATACATATAAATTCCCTTTAAACACTCAACAAATATTTATTTTGAAATAATCATATAAAGTTACTCATTAATCCTCAAATTAACCTCCACTAGAAAACTCATAAATTAGTCATACATCTCGTTTAACCTCAATCATTATAGGATCAGTAAAAGATGAACAACCGACAATCGATAACAATTCCAATAGCTTATTGCAATTATCCCTTCAACATTATAGCATATCAATAAAATTTTAGATATGAATATACTTCTTTTGCAAATGAGAAAGGTACTTCACTTGGAAAGCATTGAAAATATATTACTCTTACTTTATATCTAACTTTGTATTTTTGATGAGATCAATAATAAAGTAGAAACATGCTAATATTGGATGTATACCCCATGGATCGAACAATTCTAAATTCCAATGTCTCATTACTTTATGCATTTTAGTTTTATTTCTTTAGATAATCTTAAGCATAAAATCCCTTTAATCCACACTCCATTATTAAAGTTCCAAATCAATCATATTTTTTTGGGTTGGCGAAAAATACCATCAACATTTTAGCACCATAAAGAGGGCCTCTTTTTAACCATTTCATTAGCATCCACCATCATGCTCATAACCATCATTAACATAGTTGGAGCTTTCATTATCAATCTACTCGATGGTGATACTTTCTAAGAGAGGAGTATGCCCTAGGTGAAATTATATGGTTTGTTACATATGTCTAATTCTATAATCAATCATGTTCATAATAAAGATATTTTCTTTCTTTTATATACTTTGTTCTACTTTGATATAAATAACTTAAGAAATTAATTTAAAAATATATCAATAAAAAAGTCATCGAATAAAATGTTATGTGATTGTAATTACAAATAGTTGCAATCGTGAGTGACTAAACATAATATAAAACAATATTTTGTTTTTAATATTCTTGATCAAGATGTTTTGAGAAAGGATATTGATCATCTGTTGAGACTAGAGTACATAACACTCTTCAAATGTTTAGCTGTTTATTACTCATGGCTATTGGGGTACCAAGGGTTCACGTACTCCTAGTTATTAGATAACTATAGAATGACTCGTTTGAGAGTTTCCTATTAGTTGATAACAACTAGGTCAAATATGGAATTTTAATGTGACGATGTTACACAGTTCCCTCAAATTGAGGGTACCATGGAACTTTAATATGGATGCTCCACTTTGATTAAAGTTAAATGGTGGCCTGACGACCATCGAGGGACTATAGTTGGGTCTAAGCTGAAGCATTAGATTTGAACTACTGTTTAATAAAGAATTCGTCTTCTCAGTTGTATGAGGTTAGTATTATAGAAACCTATAGTTAACTCAAAGTCAAAATCTCTAGTTAGTATAGAACGATTAATAATTAATATTATAATTGAACAAAGGAATTTGTTTATGAACCAATCAAGTTGAAGGTGGATAATATTATAGTTTTGACAAATACCAAGCTCTATATATCTTGAAGTGATATAGCAATGTCGAAGAGAACATGTGTAAATTATTATCACTATCGGTACTCCTTAAGGTGATGTAAAATATGATTTTGCTAAAACAATCCATAAGCAGTGAATTCAGCCAAGTTGTCACATCACTAGCTAAGGTGACCTATGATGGCTTTGAGGCACAAGAGCTTGTACTCAAAGCTGTTGTTGTTATGAAAGAGGAGACTAAACCTAGTGGCGGTGGGAAGAGGAAGTGGAATAATAATAATAAAAAGCATTTCCATAATAAGGAAGCCATAAGAAGAGCAAACGTGAGCCCACTTGTTTCATTTATGGAGAGAAGGGCCGTATAAGCAAGAACTGCAGGAATGATGGGAAGAAGTGCTATAATTGTGATAAGTTCAGGCATATCTAGAGAGACTATCCTAAGCTAGTGAAGCAGAAGTAGATGGTGAAGGCATATGCTCTTGATGCTGTTCTAACTTCCTTAAATGCTCCATCGGCGAAGGAGAAAGGGAAGGAAATTGTTATTCAAGGTATACTTTCTATTTATGATGTACCTATTCATGTGCTATTTGATACCGGAGCTTCACATTCTTTTATATCTAGTGACTTGGTAATTAGACTAGGGTTAAATCCCAACCTAGTAGATAGACATTTGATTGTGTCAAACCCTGTGAGAGGTTCGACAAGTCTGTCTATGGTTTGTTGAGATGTAGCATTATCGAGTCATGGATGCATGATTATTTGTGATCGTTTTATACTTAGTCTTATGGGGTTTGGTATTATATTGAGGATGGACAGCTAAGGAAGTACGAAGTCATAGTGGATTGTGAGAAATTTGTGATAATAGGGAAAAACGGAGAGCGTAGACTGGAGTTAGGTTGCCTAACAGAGCATGAGGTGATAGTTAGCTTCCTATATTCATTGGAGCTCCCGCATGATGAGTTGTCATCAGTACTTATAGCTATAGAGTACTAAACGTATTTGAGGAGGTGACTAGATCGTCGTCACATAAGGAGATAGAATTATGTATTGATCCGGTGAAAGATTCCAAGCCAGCAGTTCTGCGATTAAGGCGCACCAAAATAGCAGAAGGAGCTAGAGGTTTAGGTGAATGGCCTTCTATGGTAAGGGTTCATTCATAGGAGAATATACGAATAGGGAGCACCTGTAGTATTCCCCACTAAGACAGATGATTTTTTGAGTCTTTGTGTAGATTACCGTGGGCTGAACAAGGTGACAATGAAGAACAAGTATCCACTCCCACGTATTGTTGACTTGTTCGATCAACTCCATGGTGCAAAGATGTTTTATTAATTAGATGTGGTGATGGGGTTTCGCCAACTAATATCAACGAGTGAGAATGTGCCGATTACTGCATTCCATAAGCTATCAGAATCCCATGGGTGGTTGGTTATGTCGTTTGGACTAACCAATGCATCGACGTACTTGTTGATATGTTGAACCATATTTTCAAAGATAGACTAAATAAATTTGTACGTGTATTCCTTAGTGATATTCTTGTCTATTCGAAGATGAAAGAGGGACACAAGACAAACTTGATTTAAACATCAATAAAATCATTGTAATCCTATGATTGAAACATCAAGATAAAAGTTAACGATTTGAGTTATAAAATTGACATCATTGTATTAATTTCAAAAAAATCAAATTCAAATGAATTTTCATTCCCATAAATAGTGAGAAAAAACATAATAAAATCGTTTAATAATGTGTATTTGAATGAGCTAGCATTTTAAAATTGAATTTTAATAACTAACAAATCGATAAAAATTAAATGTATTAAGTTCATTAAATGAGATATTGTGTTTTCTAATATAAAATGATATGCCTTCTTGAAAATGAATGGCGACTATTTACATATATAAAGGATGCGATAATGTCATCCATTAATGTTTTTATAATGCTCAGGATAATGGCAATTTACTTAATTGTTGGTGATTCATGATTTATTTTCTTTTCGATTCCCTTCCTACCTTAAAAGGAAATAAGTAATTTTGGTTTATAAAATAATAATTTTAACTCTTTATAATTCTCTAATAATGATTGTTATGAGAAAAAACAATAAAATGTCATCAATGAATATAATTAGTAGTTTAGACATAGATATTAATAGGCTCAATGCTCCAAATATCATATGTAATATATACATATGATATAATTTACAAATTTTTCAATTACTTTTGCAACTTGAGGAGACAAATATTGTTCCTTTAATGCAAATACAATTATATCAACATTAATGTTTAAATTTTCTTTTTTTTCAATGAAGGAATAGTAATAATAATCTGTTAGAACCTTGTATTTTGATTTTTAGATTGTGACAACTATATAAGTAAATATTATGTGAACTAACCATATTTTCAGAAGAAGATACTATTTTACTCGACAAATAGATTGCAGACCAAATGCCAGATAAAAGTTTCAATATTGTCTATAGTTCGTCTATAGTCTAAGTCTAGTAGTTAATTTTTGTTAAAATCTCTCCAAAGTAGTATATGCACACACACGTACTTAAAAATCTTTCAAATCATAATTCATATATCAAAGTTTTTTAGTACACTTGTTCACATACAAAAGCATTGTTGAAAAATCATGAATATGGCATAAAATAGGTAATTCAGCCTGTGACGACTCGGGTTTTGCCCGCTCGAAAATCAACATCCGTACTTCACATTGTACTAGAATGCCGCAGATTCGACCGTTCAAATCTGATTCGCCGGAGCTATAACACAATTAAGTAAATAACACAGCGGAAGAAAAGAATAATACATTGATATACAATATCTGATACAACAGAGTGATACAATGAATATCAATATACATCAGAGATATGATACAAGAAATAGCAGCGGAAAAGAAAAGATAACAACAGCAGCGGAACAATATCAATAGAAGTGATAACTCCAAAATGATCTTCAGACAAGAATGAATCCACAACTCCAAGATAAGCAACTTCGATGAATGAACTAGCTCCAGATAATCTACTAAATCTGAATATCTGAAAAGAAACCCAACTCTAGACTGCTCGTGTGGAAAATTATGAGCACCCAGAGTTTAGGAAGGGAACAATAAACTCCGGATCAGTCATGGGACTGGTGTGAGCAACAAAAACAGTTTATCTTTAACAAACAACAAAGGAATTTTAAACATTGAAATCCGCAATGCTTTTGGAAAATGAAACTACCATAAGACCTCCCGCCACACACACAATGCAAACGCAGAATTGGAGGAGATTTCTTCTTATGATTGTCAAAGATGCTTACTACGCAAAATCATTGAATTATTATTATTAGTGCATAGTGCAGAAAACATTTCGAAAGTATAATATTAATCTTAGCCAGCATAGACATTTCGAACTATGCCTACTATAGCTACCATCTAAACAGTGGGGCGCCACCATAAGTGAATGGCAGGTTCTACAACTAAAACCGTACAAGTTCCGTATTGGGAAATGGATTTCCAACAAATGGTCAGGCTAAGGAACTTCCTATGCCACGAAGGAAACGCCTCTGGCGGGACGCTCCGAGAGACAAACTGCTCTCTGCCAACAAGGCCGGGTTACCCCTGTAACAGGTAACTCACGAATATGCCACCTCCCGGTCCTTTGGGACCTTTATCCGAGCGCTCGATAACCAACATCACACATAATAAATACGTGTATCCACATGAGTAAGTATCTGGGCTCCATACCATGATACCACCCCTTTCCAGAAGGAAATGACATACCCTAAAGGGCGCGACCCTCATAACCTTGCCGCAACATTCCTGTTTCGACCATTTCCGGGTTGTTGAGGCCCTGACGAAGTCTCGTCCACAAAGCTACGCTTTTTCAAAAAGCAACGCTTTGGGTCAACAGATGATCAACCTATGATCACAAAGATAAATGATCAAACAAATGATCATATCACAAATGATCAAACGCTGATCATCACACAGCAACACTCAGCATGCCACATTACCAAATTGGGATATATCGCTGATAAATTCAACTACATAACCTCTGAGCTCGTACGTCTCAGAGAAGGGTGTTAAGCTAAGAGAATAAATTCTCCGCCACCAAACAGAAATGTATTTGAAAGAAATCGGCTTTATATCTCAAAGTGTAATGTCAGACATACAATCCATACAAGTCTATTACGGGATCGAACAGAACCGAAGGCACTTCTCACGAAGCCCTTGCAAATCCGGATAATTTCCAATCACGTCCGGACTTCCCGTCACTAAGGGTGATAAAACCTCTATATCGGGGATCAGCCGATGCAGAGTAACTCGACGGTAATCCTTCCGTTTTCAAAAATATCCGGTCTTCAACACCGGTCTTCAAATGCTATCCATATCGACGTATCACATATTCGGAATGGGTTATACGACCCAAAGGTCCTCTCCCGGCTAAACCGAATAGTGAGCGTAATATTTAAAAACATATGGATATGGGATTTCAATTAAGTCACAACTTAAACCCAAACTTCTCTTTTCAAATGGTTTAACAAATTACCATTTTCAAATCTTTAAACAAAAAGATTCAACCTTTACGGTTTAAACAGTTTCCACACTTTAATCTTTTAAACAAAAGATTCATTCACAGATTTTCCAAATTAATTTCCATTTCAATTTGATTAACTCGTTAAACCTTTAAATCAAAGATTTAACTTATAGCTTTCAAAACAATCCCATTTCAAATGATTTAAACCAATCATTATTTTAAATCTGTTAAAAATAAACAGATTCAATTCATAGCTTTTCAAAACAATTCATTCATAACTTGGAAAACCATTTTTCAATTCAATATTGAAATTCCTTTAATTAAACTGGAATTTCATTTCTTATATGAAAGCTTTTATTCTTTTAAAACAACAGTTTCATTTTAGAAAATTTGATTTATTCATACGAGTGGAAATCCTTGGGTTAAATCCAAATTCTCAAAATTATACTTTTAAAATGGTTTAATTCATACAAACACATTTATATCATCTTTAATCCCTAGTTTCAAATCATAGAATTCAAATTCAAACTTGAATTCAAATTTAAATCAAATTATTTAAATTTTCAAACTCGATTAAGTTATTCAAAATAGCTTTTATCTTTGAAATTCTATTTCAAAAGCTTTTCACTTTAAATCCAAATTTCCAATTTCAAAATCAATTGAAATTAAAATTTCCATTTCAAAAACATCAAATTTAAATTATCTGTGACTTAACCGATTTCCACGTGAAATCCATATTTGTGTGTGTAAAGGTGTGGTCCAGGGGTTTCACACAATAGTGCAACACAATGAATCATCACATATCAGAATACAGAAATATAGTTGATAAGCGATATAACTATAACGCTCATCTTAATTCACAGATCGCAGATAAGTAAATTACAAATCACAACATAAATCAGGATGTATCACAAAGCTTCATATATCAGGGATATCAAACAATTAAATCATCCAATAGAATCCAAATATTCATAAGTAAGGACAAGCATTCAATGGTCAATTATAAGTAGGATTAATTAATTGTTTAATCATAATTAATTCAATTTAAATTTATTTCTAATTAAATTGATTTCTTATGTATAAATTTTCCAGTTCTGATTTATTATTTACAAATCATTTGATATAGATTAATTTATTTATCAATCACCTTAATTAATTACATCAATTAATCACCTCGTTATTAATTATTCTTTAATTACCTTATTAATTAAATCACTTAATTGCTTCAATTATCTTTAAGGTAATCCATTTCTTTATTAATGACTTCATTAAAGCGGAATTGAACATTACATATCAAATTTAGATTCAATTTCCATTTTAAATTTTAAGATTTGATATTTAACATTAACCAAATTTAAATATCAATTTATAAACTTATATAAGAAAAGTCCTAACTAATTTACTTAAATTTTTATTTGAAATTTAAGTTTTAACATACATTTCATTTTTAACTTGCCAATTCAAGTGAAAACCAATTTATTTAAATTTTCATTAGAAATTCTTTTTATAAAAGAACTTAAATCAAAATCTAATTCAAATGTTTATTTTAATTCATATCTAAACATTTGATTAAACTTGGCTTTGAGACTTTGATTTAAACTTACATGCAAATTTAAATCTTCATCCTTAAAATTCAACCCACTTACATATTTTAGGTTGTTAAACAAATTTTAAATTTAAAAACTTATTTTATTTCAAACTCAGATTCAAACTATCTTGAATTCAGATCCAAACTTAGATTTAACTTTGCTTAACAATTTAAATCAGTTTTTATTTTATTTTTTTGTAACAAAACAGGCTATTAAACCCTGCTACTCAACATACTCGAGCCCCTTATCATCTTGCTTCGAGTAAATCAACTAAATCCCCGAGTCACTCTCTCGTCCCCCATATACTTTCTTCTTCTTCTTCCTGTTCTTTTTTTTCTTTTTCAGTTTAAAGCTTAAGTAACAAAACTGGTATATGAACTCCTCCACAAACTCGAGCTCGACCCCGAGTATCAACCCAATTGCACGAGAACGTCTCCGAGTTCCCCCACGCGAACCCACCTGACACACGAGATTGTCGTACACGTGCACAACCACATCGGCGAACTCCGACCGACCACTACCCCTCCGGCAAACCACAAATCGCACGCCTACTCGAAAATCAAGTTCGAATTGCCTTCAAAAAAGTTCGACTCGAAAATTTACATACAGTTCGAAAACTGTAGCTCAACCCAAAACGACATAATGACTTCGCCACCCCCGCAGAGACCACCGGAGTCGCCCAGCTTTCGTCCACACCACGACAACACGACGAGCAACCATCCACCAGAGTTTTGAGTAACTCGATCTCGTATATTAGAAGAATGCGCCTCGTTTCTAACATGGCTAAAATCTCGAACCCAAACCCTATAATGAATTCGACCCAACAATATACATGATGGAAAAATTATCTGGTAATTTTCCCGAGGTCAATGATGTTCATACCAACTTCAATTCAAGTTTCAACAATTTTAATTGAATTGATAACCAGAAATCGGCGAAAGTGAAATCTTTGTTTATACACAAACTACACCTTATATACAAATCTAAAAATCTTCATTTTCGTTTTAAAAAATCATAAATTTAACTAAGCATTCAAGTTATAAACTTGAATTAGATTTTTAAAATAATTAAATTTATCCATTTATTGTTTGATTGCCTGTAAAACAGTATTACAGTTGTTATTCTTTTCAAAGGTAGTTTAAACCTCTTCTAAAAATCTTTATTCGAGTTTACCATCTTGTTTCAGTTGAAAACTTTGAGCTTAATCATGATTTGATGAGAATATATCGAATTTGGAAGAAACTATACATCCTGTATACATCATCAGAGGAGTACAGAGCATCATCTCATAACACACAAACATTCAACAGTGTATAAACACATTTTTCATATTTAGTCCAGGCATAAATCAGTCAATGTAAACATACCTAAGCATTTTAAATTGAAGTTACTCACCTGTCATCCAGAGAAGAAAGAATAACAGAGTATGTTGTTTTGATTTTTTTTCTTTGAAACAGGTTTGCATTTGCTTTGCTTTTCCAGGCTGAAGACATTGCCTTGTTTCCAGATTTTAATCTTTGGTTTCAGTTGATGGTATTGTAGTTCATGTTGAATCTTTGTTTTAAGTATAAAATGATTTTACTTCATTCATTTTCTTTTCCTTTCAGTTTTAAATGGACGAACTAGAAATAAGAAGATGATACATATATGAAACTGAAAATGAGTTTACAGGTTGATATATAACTTTACATAGGGTAAGGTCTATTTTTTTTTCTTTCTAGTACAATGGTTAGCAGGGATTTCTTTATACAATGGTGGCTGATGATGTTCCATGCATTAATTAGTTGTACTAATATACTTTTCCTTTCTACTTTATTTTCGGCTGAGATGTATTATTTTATATATGTGATATAATTTGCTTTGTACAATTTGTCTATGCTTGCCTACATTTTTTTTTATCTTGGCTGATATGAAAACATTTCGGTGGCTGCAGTGATATGTTGTAAAGATCCAAGCATTAATTGCTTTATCTTGTTTTGCAAGTTACTACATACATATTTATATTTGTTTCATAGTTGAGTATCACTGTCTTTTTATTTGTTTTCAAGTGTTCATACTTATGTTTATTTTTTATTTCTAACATAAATCATCACTTCTAATATTTATTATTATAATTTATCTTTAACCCATTTATTTACAATTTAAATTCAAATCAAATATATACATATATATTATATCAAATTTGTTCATGTATGCTCAAATACATATATATTCACATATATATAATATTTTTAAATTTAAATGATTTATACAAAATTTGTTTTAATTCGGGGAAACTCGCATCACTTTAATCGATCAATTTTACAAATATTAATTCAAAAATCAATAAATTATCATTCTAAATTTATATAAAATTCGGGGTCGTTACAGACTTCCCCCCTTAAAAGAATTTCGTCCTCGAAATTACCAAGGAGACAAAAAGATAGATGAAGAATATTTCATCAATTCAACTGAATATCTATTCTGCATTTGGCTTACCAAATCCGAATATCAAGAACAGATACAAGAACGAATCTGTCTTAACACTCAACAAAATGCTCGGCTTATCCAGATCTACGAAATATGCTGGGGCATTGGTTAGTTCAAAAGGATAACTAACCATTCGTAGAATATATTGGGACCCAAAAGAATAGACAGATTCGATCTCCTATAATTCCTCAAACACAAGATATGGATTCCAAACTCAAGTCGGAATATCTCAGAATACATACCAATTTGTCCCTCTTCGGACTTCGGTATTCAAAAGAAATTACAATAGGATTTCAAATTCGGTTTTAAACGATATCGTTTTAATTGATTCAATTCAATTTACCCTCATATTTTATTAATCAATCTAATTCAATTTAAAATTCCAATTTCAAATTCATTAAGGTTTAAATCCAAAAGGCTGATAAGAAGTCGATGAAGATACGAAATAAGAATCTCCTACAACGATTCGTAGAACTACCATCACACCGAAACTTCTTCTTGTAGCTGATACGAAGAAATGAAAAGAATTTGGAAACGAATCAAAGAAAATTGATAGAGAAAGATAGTTTCCACTGTTGCAGGGTATTGACCATTTCATAGTGGTATCCCCCTGTCCCCTATCTCATCCTCTTCTTGCACTCACACTCACTATCAGTGGATAGCAAGAGAATTTACTAAGGCGTTCGGACGGATATCTGAGAATTACTCATTCTAGAGTTTACTTCACTCCATCTCTAATGAGTTACTTAACGTGTTATACTCCTGAGCTAAAGTTCAACCTTAGCTCTGATACCACATGTGACGACTCGGGTTTTGCCCGCTCGAAAATCAACATCCGTACTTCACATTGTACTAGAATGCCGCAGATTCGACCGTTCAAATCCGATTCGCCGGAGCTATAACACAATTAAGTAAATAACACAGCGGAAGAAAAGAATAATACATTGATATACAATATCTGATACAACAGAGTGATACAATGAATATCAATATACATCAGAGATATGATACAAGAAATAGCAGCGGAAAAGAAAAGATAACAACAGCAGCGGAACAATATCAATAGAAGTGATAACTCCAAAATGATCTTCAGACAAGAATGAATCCACAACTCCAAGATAAGCAACTTCGATGAATGAACTAGCTCCAGATAATCTACTAAACCTGAATATCTGAAAAGAAACCCAACTCTAGACTGCTCGTGTGGAAAATTATGAGCACCCAGAGTTTAGGAAGGGAACAATAAACTCCGAATCAGTCATGGGACTGGTGTGAGCAACAAAAACAGTTTATCTTTAACAAACAACAAAGGAATTTTAAACATTGAAATCCGCAATGCTTTTGGAAAATGAAACTACCATAAGACCTCCCGCCACACACACAATGCAAACGCAGAATTGGAGGAGATTTCTTCTTATGATAGTCAAAGATGCTTACTACGCAAAATCATTGAATTATTATTATTAGTGCATAGTGCAGAAAACATTTCGAAAGTATAATATTAATCTTAGCCAGCATAGACATTTCGAACTATGCCTACTATAGCTACCATCTAAACAGTGGGGCGCCACCATAAGTGAATGGCAGGTTCTACAACTAAAACCGTACAAGTTCCGTATTGGGAAATGGATTTCCAACAAATGGTCAGGCTAAGGAACTTCCTATGCCACGAAGGAAACACCTCTGGCAGGACGCTCCGAGAGACAAACTGCTCTCTGCCAACAAGGCCGGGTTACCCCTGTAACAGGTAACTCACGAATATGCCACCTCCCGGTCCTTTGGGACCTTTATCCGAGCGCTCGATAACCAACATCACACATAATAAATACGTGTATCCACATGAGTAAGTATCTGGGCTCCATACCATGATACCACCCCTTTCCAGAAGGAAATGACATACCCTAAAGGGCGCGACCCTCATAACCTTGCCGCAACATTCCTGTTTCGACCATTTCCGGGTTGTTGAGGCCCTGACGAAGTCTCGTCCACAAAGCTACACTTTTTCAAAAAGCAACGCTTTGGGTCAACAGATGATCAACCTATGATCACAAAGATAAATGATCAAACAAATGATCATATCACAAATGATCAAACACTGATCATCACACAGCAACACTCAGCATGCCACATTACCAAATTGGGATATATCGCTGATAAATTCAACTACATAACCTCTGAGCTCGTACGTCTCAGAGAAGGGTGTTAAGCTAAGAGAATAAATTCTCCGCCACCAAACAGAAATGTATTTGAAAGAAATCGGCTTTATATCTCAAAGTGTAATGTCAGACATACAATCCATACAAGTCTATTCCGGGATCGAACAGAACCGAAGGCACTTCTCACGAAGCCCTTGCAAATCCGGATAATTTCCAATCACGTCCGGACTTCCCGTCACTAAGGGTGATAAAACCTCTATATCGGGGATCAGCCGATGCAGAGTAACTCGACGGTAATCCTTCCGTTTTCAAAAATATCCGGTCTTCAACACCGGTCTTCAAATGCTATCCATATCGACGTATCACATATTCGGAATGGGTTATACGACCCAAAGGTCCTCTCCCGGCTAAACCGAATAGTGAGCGTAATATTTAAAAACATATGGATATGGGATTTCAATTAAGTCACAACTTAAACCCAAACTTCTCTTTTCAAATGGTTTAACAAATTACCATTTTCAAATCTTTAAACAAAAAGATTCAACCTTTACGGTTTAAACAGTTTCCACACTTTAATCTTTTAAACAAAAGATTCATTCACAGATTTTCCAAATTAATTTCCATTTCAATTTGATTAACTCGTTAAACCTTTAAATCAAAGATTTAACTTATAGCTTTCAAAACAATCCCATTTCAAATGATTTAAACCAATCATTATTTTAAATCTGTTAAAAATAAACAGATTCAATTCATAGCTTTTCAAAACAATTCATTCATAACTTGGAAAACCATTTTTCAATTCAATATTGAAATTCCTTTAATTAAACTGGAATTTCATTTCTTATATGAAAGCTTTTATTCTTTTAAAACAACAGTTTCATTTTAGAAAATTTGATTTATTCATATGAGTGGAAATCCTTGGGTTAAATCCAAATTCTCAAAATTATACTTTTAAAATGGTTTAGTTCATACAAACACATTTATATCATCTTTAATCCCTAGTTTCAAATCATAGAATTCAAATTCAAACTTGAATTCAAATTTAAATCAAATTATTTAAATTTTCAAACTCGATTAAGTTATTCAAAATAGCTTTTATCTTTGAAATTCTATTTCAAAAGCTTTTCACTTTAAATCCAAATTTCCAATTTCAAAATCAATTGAAATTAAAATTTCCATTTCAAAAACATCAAATTTAAATTATCTGTGACTTAACCGATTTCCACGTGAAATCCATATTTGTGTGTGTAAAGGTGTGGTCCAGGGGTTTCACACAATAGTGCAACACAATGAATCATCACATATCAGAATACATAAATATAGTTGATAAGCGATATAACTATAACGCTCATCTTAATTCACAGATCGCAGATAAGTAAATTACAAATCACAACATAAATCAGGATGTATCACAAAGCATCATATATCAGGGATATCAAACAATTAAATCATCCAATAGAATCCAAATATTCATAAGTAAGGACAAGCATTCAATGGTCATTTATAAGTAGGATTAATTAATTGTTTAATCCTAATTAATTCAATTTAAATTTATTTCTAATTAAATTGATTTCTTATGTATAAATTTTCCAGTTCTGATTTATTATTTACAAATCATTTGATATAGATTAATTTATTTATCAATCACCTTAATTAATTACATCAATTAATCACCTCGTTATTAATTATTCTTTAATTACCTTATTAATTAAATCACTTAATTGCTTCAATTATCTTTAAGGTAATCCATTTCTTTATTAATGACTTCATTAAAGCGGAATTGAACATTACATATCAAATTTAGATTCAATTTCCATTTTAAATTTTAAGATTTGATATTTAACATTAACCAAATTTAAATATCAATTTATAAACTTATATAAGAAAAGTCCTAACTAATTTACTTAAATTTTTATTTGAAATTTAAGTTTTAACATACATTTCATTTTTAACTTGCCAATTCAAGTGAAAACCAATTTATTTAAATTTTCATTAGAAATTCTTTTTATAAAAGAACTTAAATCAAAATCTAATTCAAATGTTTATTTTAATTCATATCTAAACATTTGATTAAACTTGGCTTTGAGACTTTGATTTAAACTTACATGCAAATTTAAATCTTCATCCTTAAAATTCAACCCACTTACATATTTTAGGTTGTTAAACAAATTTTAAATTTAAAAACTTATTTTATTTCAAACTCAGATTCAAACTATCTTGAATTCAGATCCAAACTTAGATTTAACTTTGCTTAACAATTTAAATCAGTTTTTATTTTATTTTTTTGTAACAAAACAGGCTATTAAACCCTGCTACTCAACATACTCGAGCCCCTTATCATCTTGCTTCGAGTAAATCAACTAAATCCCCGAGTCACTCTCTCGTCCCCCATATACTTTCTTCTTCTTCTTCCTGTTCTTTTTTTTCTTTTTCAGTTTAAAGCTTAAGTAACAAAACTGGTATATGAACTCCTCCACAAACTCGAGCTCTACCCCGAGTATCAACCCAATTGCACGAGAACGTCTCCGAGTTCCCCCACGCGAACCCACCTGACACACGAGATTGTCGTACACGTGCACAACCACATCGGCGAACTCCGACCGACCACTACCCCTCCGGCAAACCACAAATCGCACGCCTACTCGAAAATCAAGTTCGAATTGCCTTCAAAAAAGTTCGACTCGAAAATTTACATACAGTTCGAAAACTGTAGCTCAACCCAAAATGACATAATGACTTCGCCACCCCCGCAGAGACCACCGGAGTCGCCCAGCTTTCGTCCACACCACGACAACACGACGAGCAACCATCCACCAGAGTTTCGAGTAACTCGATCTCGTATATTAGAAGAATGCGCCTCGTTTCTAACATGGCTAAAATCTCGAACCCAAACCCTATAATGAATTCGACCCAACAATATACATGATGGAAAAATTATCTGGTAATTTTCCCGAGGTCAATGATGTTCATACCAACTTCAATTCAAGTTTCAACAATTTTAATTGAATTGATAACCAGAAATCGGCGAAAGTGAAATCTTTGTTTATACACAAACTACACCTTATATACAAATCTAAAAATCTTCATTTTCGTTTTAAAAAATCATAAATTTAACTAAGCATTCAAGTTATAAACTTGAATTAGATTTTTAAAATAATTAAATTTATCCATTTATTGTTTGATTGCCTGTAAAACAGTATTACAGTTGTTATTCTTTTCAAAGGTAGTTTAAACCTCTTCTAAAAATCTTTATTCGAGTTTACCATCTTGTTTCAGTTGAAAACTTTGAGCTTAATCATGATTTGATGAGAATATATCGAATTTGGAAGAAACTATACATCCTGTATACATCATCAGAGGAGTACAGAGCATCATCTCATAACACACAAACATTCAACAGTGTATAAACACATTTTTCATATTTAGTCCAGGCATAAATCAGTCAATGTAAACATACCTAAGCATTTTAAATTGAAGTTACTCACCTGTCATCCAGAGAAGAAAGAATAACAGAGTATGTTGTTTTGATTTTTTTTTCTTTGAAACAGGTTTGCATTTGCTTTGCTTTTCCAGGCTGAAGACATTGCCTTGTTTCCAGATTTTAATCTTTGGTTTCAGTTGATGGTATTGTAGTTCATGTTGAATCTTTGTTTTAAGTATAAAATGATTTTACTTCATTCATTTTCTTTTCCTTTCAGTTTTAAATGGACGAACTAGAAATAAGAAGATGATACATATATGAAACTGAAAATGAGTTTACAGGTTGATATATAACTTTACATAGGGTAAGGTCTATTTTTTTTTCTTTCTAGTACAATGGTTAGCAGGGATTTCTTTATACAATGGTGGCTGATGATGTTCCATGCATTAATTAGTTGTACTAATATACTTTTCCTTTCTACTTTATTTTCGGCTGAGATGTATTATTTTATATATGTGATATAATTTGCTTTGTACAATTTGTCTATGCTTGCCTACATTTTTTTTTATCTTGGCTGATATGAAAACATTTCGGTGGCTGCAGTGATATGTTGTAAAGATCCAAGCATTAATTGCTTTATCTTGTTTTGCAAGTTACTACATACATATTTATATTTGTTTCATAGTTGAGTATCACTGTCTTTTTATTTGTTTTCAAGTGTTCATACTTATGTTTATTTTTTATTTCTAACATAAATCATCACTTCTAATATTTATTATTATAATTTATCTTTAACCCATTTATTTACAATTTAAATTCAAATCAAATATATACATATATATTATATCAAATTTGTTCATGTATGCTCAAATACATATATATTCACATATATATAATATTTTTAAATTTAAATGATTTATACAAAATTTGTTTTAATTCGGGGAAACTTGCATCACTTTAATCGATCAATTTTACAAATTTTAATTCAAAAATCAATAAATTATCATTCTAAATTTATATAAAATTCGGGGTCGTTACAGACTTCCCCCCTTAAAAGAATTTCGTCCTCGAAATTACCAAGGAGACAAAAAGATAGATGAAGAATATTTCATCAATTCAACTGAATATCTATTCTGCATTTGGCTTACCAAATCCGAATATCAAGAACAGATACAAGAACGAATCTGTCTTAACACTCAACAAAATGCTCGGCTTATCCAGATCTACGAAATATGCTGGGGCATTGGTTAGTTCAAAAGGATAACTAACCATTCGTAGAATATATTGGGACCCAAAAGAATAGACAGATTCGATCTCCTATAATTCCTCAAACACAAGATATGGATTCCAAACTCAAGTCGGAATATCTCAGAATACATACCAATTTGTCCCTCTTCGGACTTCGGTATTCAAAAGAAATTACAATAGGATTTCAAATTTGGTTTTAAACGATATCGTTTTAATTGATTCAATTCAATTTACCCTCATATTTTATTAATCAATCTAATTCAATTTAAAATTCCAATTTCAAATTCATTAAGGTTTAAATCCAAAAGGCTGATAAGAAGTCGATGAAGATACGAAATAAGAATCTCCTACAACGATTCGTAGAACTACCATCACACCGAAACTTCTTCTTGTAGCTGATACGAAGAAATGAAAAGAATTTGGAAACGAATCAAAGAAAATTGATAGAGAAAGATAGTTTCCACTGTTGCAGGGTATTGACAATTTCATAGTGGTATCCCCCTGTCCCCTATCTCATCCTCTTCTTGCACTCACACTCACTATCAGTGGATAGCAAGAGAATTTACTAAGGCGTTCGGACGGATATCTGAGAATTACTCATTCTAGAGTTTACTTCACTCCATCTCTAATGAGTTACTTAACGTGTTATACTCCTGAGCTAAAGTTCAACCTTAGCTCTGATACCACATGTGACGACTCGGGTTTTGCCCGCTCGAAAATCAACATCCGTACTTCACATTGTACTAGAATGCCGCAGATTCGACCGTTCAAATCCGATTCGCCGGAGCTATAACACAATTAAGTAAATAACACAGCGGAAGAAAAGAATAATACATTGATATACAATATCTGATACAACAGAGTGATACAATGAATATCAATATACATCAGAGATATGATACAAGAAATAGCAGCGGAAAAGAAAAGATAACAACAGCAGCGGAACAATATCAATAGAAGTGATAACTCCAAAATGATCTTCAGACAAGAATGAATCCACAACTCCAAGATAAGCAACTTCGATGAATGAACTAGCTCCAGATAATCTACTAAACCTGAATATCTGAAAAGAAACCCAACTCTAGACTGCTCGTGTGGAAAATTATGAGCACCCAGAGTTTAGGAAGGGAACAATAAACTCCGAATCAGTCATGGGACTGGTGTGGGCAACAAAAACAGTTTATCTTTAACAAACAACAAAGGAATTTTAAACATTGAAATCCGCAATGCTTTTGGAAAATGAAACTACCATAAGACCTCCCGCCACACACACAATGCAAACGCAGAATTGGAGGAGATTTCTTCTTATGATAGTCAAAGATGCTTACTACGCAAAATCATTGAATTATTATTATTAGTGCATAGTGCAGAAAACATTTCGAAAGTATAATATTAATCTTAGCCAGCATAGACATTTCGAACTATGCCTACTATAGCTACCATCTAAACAGTGGGGCGCCACCATAAGTGAATGGCATGTTCTACAACTAAAACCGTACAAGTTCCGTATTGGGAAATGGATTTCCAACAAATGGTCAGGCTAAGGAACTTCCTATGCCACGAAGGAAACACCTCTGGCAGGACGCTCCGAGAGACAAACTGCTCTCTGCCAACAAGGCCGGGTTACCCCTGTAACAGGTAACTCACGAATATGCCACCTCCCGGTCCTTTGGGACCTTTATCCGAGCGCTCGATAACCAACATCACACATAATAAATACGTGTATCCACATGAGTAAGTATCTGGGCTCCATACCATGATACCACCCCTTTCCAGAAGGAAATGACATACCCTAAAGGGCGCGACCCTCATAACCTTGCCGCAACATTCCTGTTTCGACCATTTCCGGGTTGTTGAGGCCCTGACGAAGTCTCGTCCACAAAGCTACGCTTTTTCAAAAAGCAACGCTTTGGGTCAACAGATGATCAACCTATGATCACAAAGATAAATGATCAAACAAATGATCATATCACAAATGATCAAACACTGATCATCACACAGCAACACTCAGCATGCCACATTACCAAATTGGGATATATCGCTGATGAATTCAACTACATAACCTCTGAGCTCGTACGTCTCAGAGAAGGGTGTTAAGCTAAGAGAATAAATTCTCCGCCACCAAACAGAAATGTATTTGAAAGAAATCGGCTTTATATCTCAAAGTGTAATGTCAGACATACAATCCATACAAGTCTATTCCGGGATCGAACAGAACCGAAGGCACTTCTCACGAAGCCCTTGCAAATCCGGATAATTTCCAATCACGTCCGGACTTCCCGTCACTAAGGGTGATAAAACCTCTATATCGGGGATCAGCCGATGCAGAGTAACTCGACGGTAATCCTTCCGTTTTCAAAAATATCCGGTCTTCAACACCGGTCTTCAAATGCTATCCATATCGACGTATCACATATTCGGAATGGGTTATACGACCCAAAGGTCCTCTCCCGGCTAAACCGAATAGTGAGCGTAATATTTAAAAACATATGGATATGGGATTTCAATTAAGTCACAACTTAAACCCAAACTTCTCTTTTCAAATGGTTTAACAAATTACCATTTTCAAATCTTTAAACAAAAAGATTCAACCTTTACGGTTTAAACAGTTTCCACACTTTAATCTTTTAAACAAAAGATTCATTCACAGATTTTCCAAATTAATTTCCATTTCAATTTGATTAACTCGTTAAACCTTTAAATCAAAGATTTAACTTATAGCTTTCAAAACAATCCCATTTCAAATGATTTAAACCAATCATTATTTTAAATCTGTTAAAAATAAACAGATTCAATTCATAGCTTTTCAAAACAATTCATTCATAACTTGGAAAACCATTTTTCAATTCAATATTGAAATTCCTTTAATTAAACTGGAATTTCATTTCTTATATGAAAGCTTTTATTCTTTTAAAACAACAGTTTCATTTTAGAAAATTTGATTTATTCATACGAGTGGAAATCCTTGGGTTAAATCCAAATTCTCAAAATTATACTTTTAAAATGGTTTAGTTCATACAAACACATTTATATCATCTTTAATCCCTAGTTTCAAATCATAGAATTCAAATTCAAACTTGAATTCAAATTTAAATCAAATTATTTAAATTTTCAAACTCGATTAAGTTATTCAAAATAGCTTTTATCTTTGAAATTCTATTTCAAAAGCTTTTCACTTTAAATCCAAATTTCCAATTTCAAAATCAATTGAAATTAAAATTTCCATTTCAAAAACATCAAATTTAAATTATCTGTGACTTAACCGATTTCCACGTGAAATCCATATTTGTGTGTGTAAAGGTGTGGTCCAGAGGTTTCACACAATAGTGCAACACAATGAATCATCACATATCAGAATACATAAATATAGTTGATAAGCGATATAACTATAACGCTCATCTTAATTCACAGATCGCAGATAAGTAAATTACAAATCACAACATAAATCAGGATGTATCACAAAGCATCATATATCAGGGATATCAAACAATTAAATCATCCAATAGAATCCAAATATTCATAAGTAAGGACAAGCATTCAATGGTCATTTATAAGTAGGATTAATTAATTGTTTAATCCTAATTAATTCAATTTAAATTTATTTCTAATTAAATTGATTTCTTATGTATAAATTTTCCAGTTCTGATTTATTATTTACAAATCATTTGATATAGATTAATTTATTTATCAATCACCTTAATTAATTACATCAATTAATCACCTCGTTATTAATTATTCTTTAATTACCTTATTAATTAAATCACTTAATTGCTTCAATTATCTTTAAGGTAATCCATTTCTTTATTAATGACTTCATTAAAGCGGAATTGAACATTACATATCAAATTTAGATTCAATTTCCATTTTAAATTTTAAGATTTGATATTTAACATTAACCAAATTTAAATATCAATTTATAAACTTATATAAGAAAAGTCCTAACTAATTTACTTAAATTTTTATTTGAAATTTAAGTTTTAACATACATTTCATTTTTAACTTGCCAATTCAAGTGAAAACCAATTTATTTAAATTTTCATTAGAAATTCTTTTTATAAAAGAACTTAAATCAAAATCTAATTCAAATGTTTATTTTAATTCATATCTAAACATTTGATTAAACTTGGCTTTAAGACTTTGATTTAAACTTACATGCAAATTTAAATCTTCATCCTTAAAATTCAACCCACTTACATATTTTAGGTTGTTAAACAAATTTTAAATTTAAAAACTTATTTTATTTCAAACTCAGATTCAAACTATCTTGAATTCAGATCCAAACTTAGATTTAACTTTGCTTAACAATTTAAATCAGTTTTTATTTTATTTTTTTGTAACAAAACAGGCTATTAAACCCTGCTACTCAACATACTCGAGCCCCTTATCATCTTGCTTCGAGTAAATCAACTAAATCCCCGAGTCACTCTCTCGTCCCCCATATACTTTCTTCTTCTTCTTCTTGTTCTTTTTTTTCTTTTTTAGTTTAAAGCTTAAGTAACAAAACTGGTATATGAACTCCTCCACAAACTCGAGCTCGACCCCGAGTATCAACCCAATTGCACGAGAACGTCTCCGAGTTCCCCCGCGCGAACCCACCTGACACACGAGATTGTCGTACACGTGCACAACCACATCGGCGAACTCCGACCGACCACTACCCCTCCGGCAAACCACAAATCGCATGCCTACTCGAAAATCAAGTTCGAATTGCCTTCAAAAATTTCGACTCGAAAATTTACATACAGTTCGAAAACTGTAGCTCAACCCAAAACGACATAATGACTTCGCCACCCCCGCAGAGACCACCGGAGTCGCCCAGCTTTCGTCCACACCACGACAACACGACGAGCAACCATCCACCAGAGTTTCGAGTAACTCGATCTCGTATATTAGAAGAATGCGCCTCGTTTCTAACATGGCTAAAAACTCGAACCCAAACCCTATAATGAATTCGACCCAACAATATACATGATGGAAAAATTATCTGGTAATTTTCCCGAGGTCAATGATGTTCATACCAACTTCAATTCAAGTTTCAACAATTTTAATTGAATTGATAACCAGAAATCGGCGAAAGTGAAATCTTTGTTTATACACAAACTACACCTTATATACAAATCTAAAAATCTTCATTTTCGTTTTAAAAAATCATAAATTTAACTAAGCATTCAAGTTATAAACTTGAATTAGATTTTTAAATTAATTAAATTTATCCATTTATTGTTTGATTGCCTGTAAAACAGTATTACAGTTGTTATTCTTTTCAAAGGTAGTTTAAACCTCTTCTAAAAATCTTTATTCGAGTTTACCATCTTGTTTCAGTTGAAAACTTTGAGCTTAATCATGATTTGATGAGAATATATCGAATTTGGAAGAAACTTTACATCCTGTATACATCATCAGAGGAGTACAGAGCATCATCTCATAACACACAAACATTCAACAGTGTATAAACACATTTTTCATATTTAGTCCAGGCATAAATCAGTCAATGTAAACATACCTAAGCATTTTAAATTGAAGTTACTCACCTGTCATCCAGAGAAGAAAGAATAACAGAGTATGTTGTTTTGATTCTTTTTTTTTTCTTTGAAACAGGTTTGCATTTGCTTTGCTTTTCCAGGCTGAAGACATTGCCTTGTTTCCAGATTTTAATCTTTGGTTTCAGTTGATGGTATTGTAGTTCATGTTGAATCTTTGTTTTAAGTATAAAATGATTTTACTTCATTCATTTTCTTTTTCTTTCAGTTTTAAATGGACGAACTAGAAATAAGAAGATGATACATATATGAAACTGAAAATGAGTTTACAGGTTGATATATAACTTTACATAGGGTAAGGTCTATTTTTTTTTCTTTCTAGTACAATGGTTAGCAGGGATTTCTTTATACAATGGTGGCTGATGATGTTCCATGCATTAATTAGTTGTACTAATATACTTTTCCTTTCTACTTTATTTTCGGCTGAGATGTATTATTTTATATATGTGATATAATTTGCTTTGTACAATTTGTCTATGCTTGCCTACATTTTTTTTTTATCTTGGCTGATATGAAAACATTTCGGTGGCTGCAGTGATATGTTGTAAAGATCCAAGCATTAATTGCTTTATCTTGTTTTGCAAGTTACTACATACATATTTATATTTGTTTCATAGTTGAGTATCACTGTCTTCTTATTTGTTTTCAAGTGTTCATACTTATGTTTATTTTTTATTTCTAACATAAATCATCACTTCTAATATTTATTATTATAATTTATCTTTAACCCATTTATTTACAATTTAAATTCAAATCAAATATATACATATATATTATATCAAATTTGTTCATGTATGCTCAAATACATATATATTCACATATATATAATATTTTTAAATTTAAATGATTTATACAAAATTTGTTTTAATTCGGGGAAACTCGCATCACTTTAATCGATCAATTTTACAAATTTTAATTCAAAAATCAATAAATTATCATTCTAAATTTATATAAAATTCGGGGTCGTTACAGACTTCCCCCCTTAAAAGAATTTCGTCCTCGAAATTACCAAGGAGACAAAAAGATAGATGAAGAATATTTCATCAATTCAACTGAATATCTATTCTGCATTTGGCTTACCAAATCCGAATATCAAGAACAGATACAAGAACGAATCTGTCTTAACACTCAACAAAATGCTCGGCTTATCCAGATCTACGAAATATGCTGGGGCATTGGTTAGTTCAAAAGGATAACTAACCATTCGTAGAATATATTGGGACCCAAAAGAATAGACAGATTCGATCTCCTATAATTCCTCAAACACAAGATATGGATTCCAAACTCAAGTCGGAATATCTCAGAATACATACCAATTTGTCCCTCTTCGGACTTCGGTATTCAAAAGAAATTACAATAGAATTTCAAATTCGGTTTTAAACGATATCGTTTTAATTGATTCAATTCAATTTACCCTCATATTTTATTAATCAATCTAATTCAATTTAAAATTCCAATTTCAAATTCATTAAGGTTTAAATCCAAAAGGCTGATAAGAAGTCGATGAAGATACGAAATAAGAATCTCCTACAACGATTCGTAGAACTACCATCACACCGAAACTTCTTCTTGTAGCTGATACGAAGAAATGAAAAGAATTTGGAAACGAATCAAAGAAAATTGATAGAGAAAGATAGTTTCCACTGTTGCAGGGTATTGACCATTTCATAGTGGTATCCCCCTGTCCCCTATCTCATCCTCTTCTTGCACTCACACTCACTATCAGTGGATAGCAAGAGAATTTACTAAGGCGTTCGGACGGATATCTGAGAATTACTCATTCTAGAGTTTACTTCACTCCATCTCTAATGAGTTACTTAACGTGTTATACTCCTGAGCTAAAGTTCAACCTTAGCTCTGATACCACATGTGACGACTCGGGTTTTGCCCGCTCGAAAATCAACATCCGTACTTCACATTGTACTAGAATGCCGCAGATTCGACCGTTCAAATCCGATTCACCGGAGCTATAACACAATTAAGTAAATAACACAGCGGAAGAAAAGAATAATACATTGATATACAATATCTGATACAACAGAGTGATACAATGAATATCAATATACATCAGAGATATGATACAAAAAATAGCAGCGGAAAAGAAAAGATAACAACAGCAGCGGAACAATATCAATAGAAGTGATAACTCCAAAATGATCTTCAGACAAGAATGAATCCACAACTCCAAGACAAGCAACTTCGATGAATGAACTAGCTCCAGATAATCTACTAAACCTGAATATCTGAAAAGAAACCCAACTCTAGACTGCTCGTGTGGAAAATTATGAGCACCCAGAGTTTAGGAAGGGAACAATAAACTCCGGATCAGTCATGGGACTGGTGTGAGCAACAAAAACAGTTTATCTTTAACAAACAACAAAGAAATTTTAAACATTGAAATCCGCAATGCTTTTGGAAAATGAAACTACCATAAGACCTCCCGCCACACACACAATGCAAACGCATAATTGGAGGAGATTTCTTCTTATGATAGTCAAAGATGCTTACTACGCAAAATCATTGAATTATTATTATTAGTGCATAGTGCAGAAAACATTTCGAAAGTATAATATTAATCTTAGCCAGCATAGACATTTCGAACTATGCCTACTATAGCTACCATCTAAACAGTGGGGCGCCACCATAAGTGAATGGCAGGTTCTACAACTAAAACCGTACAAGTTCCGTATTGGGAAATGGATTTCCAACAAATGGTCAGGCTAAGGAACTTCCTATGCCACGAAGGAAACGCCTCTGGCAGGACGCTCCGAGAGACAAACTGCTCTCTGCCAACAAGGCCGGGTTACCCCTGTAACAGGTAACTCACGAATATGCCACCTCCCGGTCCTTTGGGACCTTTATCCGAGCGCTCGATAACCAACATCACACATAATAAATACGTGTATCCACATGAGTAAGTATCTGGGCTCCATACCATGATACCACCCCTTTCCAGAAGGAAATGACATACCCTAAAGGGCGCGACCCTCATAACCTTGCCGCAACATTCCTGTTTCGACCATTTCCGGGTTGTTGAGGCCCTGACGAAGTCTCGTCCACAAAGCTACGCTTTTTCAAAAAGCAACGCTTTGGGTCAACAGATGATCAACCTATGATCACAAAGATAAATGATCAAACAAATGATCATATCACAAATGATCAAACACTGATCATCACACAGCAACACTCAGCATGCCACATTACCAAATTGGGATATATCGCTGATAAATTCAACTACATAACCTCTGAGCTCGTACGTCTCAGAGAAGGGTGTTAAGCTAAGAGAATAAATTCTCCGCCACCAAACAGAAATGTATTTGAAAGAAATCGGCTTTATATCTCAAAGTGTAATGTCAGACATACAATCCATACAAGTCTATTACGGGATCGAACAGAACCGAAGGCACTTCTCACGAAGCCCTTGCAAATCCGGATAATTTCCAATCACGTCCGGACTTCCCGTCACTAAGGGTGATAAAACCTCTATATCGGGGATCAGCCGATGCAGAGTAACTCGACGGTAATCCTTCCGTTTTCAAAAATATCCGGTCTTCAACACCGGTCTTCAAATGCTATCCATATCGACGTATCACATATTCGGAATGGGTTATACGACCCAAAGGTCCTCTCCCGGCTAAACCGAATAGTGAGCGTAATATTTAAAAACATATGGATATGGGATTTCAATTAAGTCACAACTTAAACCCAAACTTCTCTTTTCAAATGGTTTAACAAATTACCATTTTCAAATCTTTAAACAAAAAGATTCAACCTTTATGGTTTAAACAGTTTCCACACTTTAATCTTTTAAACAAAAGATTCATTCACAGATTTTCCAAATTAATTTCCATTTCAATTTGATTAACTCGTTAAACCTTTAAATCAAAGATTTAACTTATAGCTTTCAAAACAATCCCATTTCAAATGATTTAAACCAATCATTATTTTAAATCTGTTAAAAATAAACAGATTCAATTCATAGCTTTTCAAAACAATTCATTCATAACTTGGAAAACCATTTTTCAATTCAATATTGAAATTCCTTTAATTAAACTGGAATTTCATTTCTTATATGAAAGCTTTTATTCTTTTAAAACAACAGTTTCATTTTAGAAAATTTGATTTATTCATACGAGTGGAAATCCTTGGGTTAAATCCAAATTCTCAAAATTATACTTTTAAAATGGTTTAATTCATACAAACACATTTATATCATCTTTAATCCCTAGTTTCAAATCATAGAATTCAAATTCAAACTTGAATTCAAATTTAAATCAAATTATTTAAATTTTCAAACTCGATTAAGTTATTCAAAATAGCTTTTATCTTTGAAATTCTATTTCAAAAGCTTTTCACTTTAAATCCAAATTTCCAATTTCAAAATCAATTGAAATTAAAATTTCCATTTCAAAAACATCAAATTTAAATTATCTGTGACTTAACCGATTTCCACGTGAAATCCATATTTGTGTGTGTAAAGGTGTGGTCCAGGGGTTTCACACAATAGTGCAACACAATGAATCATCACATATCAGAATACAGAAATATAGTTGATAAGCGATATAACTATAACGCTCATCTTAATTCACAGATCGCAGATAAGTAAATTACAAATCACAACATAAATCAGGATGTATCACAAAGCATCATATATCAGGGATATCAAACAATTAAATCATCCAATAGAATCCAAATATTCATAAGTAAGGACAAGCATTCAATGGTCATTTATAAGTAGGATTAATTAATTGTTTAATCCTAATTAATTCAATTTAAATTTATTTCTAATTAAATTGATTTCTTATGTATAAATTTTCCAGTTCTGATTTATTATTTACAAATCATTTGATATAGATTAATTTATTTATCAATCACCTTAATTAATTACATCAATTAATCACCTCGTCATTAATTATTCTTTAATTACCTTATTAATTAAATCACTTAATTGCTTCAATTATCTTTAAGGTAATCCATTTCTTTATTAATGACTTCATTAAAGCGGAATTGAACATTACATATCAAATTTAGATTCAATTTCCATTTTAAATTTTAAGATTTGATATTTAACATTAACCAAATTTAAATATCAATTTATAAACTTATATAAGAAAAGTCCTAACTAATTTACTTAAATTTTTATTTGAAATTTAAGTTTTAACATACATTTCATTTTTAACTTGCCAATTCAAGTGAAAACCAATTTATTTAAATTTTCATTAGAAATTCTTTTTATAAAAGAACTTAAATCAAAATCTAATTCAAATGTTTATTTTAATTCATATCTAAACATTTGATTAAACTTGGCTTTAAGACTTTGATTTAAACTTACATGCAAATTTAAATCTTCATCCTTAAAATTCAACCCACTTACATATTTTAGGTTGTTAAACAAATTTTAAATTTAAAAAATTATTTTATTTCAAACTCAGATTCAAACTATCTTGAATTCAGATCTAAACTTAGATTTAACTTTGCTTAACAATTTAAATCAGTTTTTATTTTATTTTTTTGTAACAAAACAGGCTATTAAACCCTGCTACTCAACATACTCGAGCCCCTTATCATCTTGCTTCGAGTAAATCAACTAAATCCCCGAGTCACTCTCTCGTCCCCCATATACTTTCTTCTTCTTCTTCTTGTTCTTTTTTTTCTTTTTCAGTTTAAAGCTTAAGTAACAAAACTGGTATATGAACTCCTCCACAAACTCGAGCTCGACCCCGAGTATCAACCCAATTGCACGAGAACGTCTCCGAGTTCCCCCACGCGAACCCACCTGACACACGAGATTGTCGTACACGTGCACAACCACATCGGCGAACTCCGACCGACCACTACCCCTCCGGCAAACCACAAATCGCATGCCTACTCGAAAATCAAGTTCGAATTGCCTTCAAAAATTTCGACTCGAAAATTTACATACAGTTCGAAAACTGTAGCTCAACCCAAAACGACATAATGACTTCGCCACCCCCGCAGAGACCACCGGAGTCGCCCAGCTTTCGTCCACACCACGACAACACGACGAGCAACCATCCACCAGAGTTTCGAGTAACTCGATCTCGTATATTAGAAGAATGCGCCTCGTTTCTAACATGGCTAAAAACTCGAACCCAAACCCTATAATGAATTCGACCCAACAATATACATGATGGAAAAATTATCTGGTAATTTTCCCGAGGTCAATGATGTTCATACCAACTTCAATTCAAGTTTCAACAATTTTAATTGAATTGATAACCAGAAATCGGCGAAAGTGAAATCTTTGTTTATACACAAACTACACCTTATATACAAATCTAAAAATCTTCATTTTCGTTTTAAAAAATCATAAATTTAACTAAGCATTCAAGTTATAAACTTGAATTAGATTTTTAAAATAATTAAATTTATCCATTTATTGTTTGATTGCCTGTAAAACAGTATTACAGTTGTTATTCTTTTCAAAGGTAGTTTAAACCTCTTCTAAAAATCTTTATTCGAGTTTACCATCTTGTTTCAGTTGAAAACTTTGAGCTTAATCATGATTTGATGAGAATATATCGAATTTGGAAGAAACTATACATCCTGTATACATCATCAGAGGAGTACAGAGCATCATCTCATAACACACAAACATTCAACAGTGTATAAACACATTTTTCATATTTAGTCCATGCATAAATCAGTCAATGTAAACATACCTAAGCATTTTAAATTGAAGTTACTCACCTGTCATCCAGAGAAGAAAGAATAACAGAGTATGTTGTTTTGATTCTTTTTTTTTCTTTGAAATAGGTTTGCATTTGCTTTGCTTTTCCAGGCTGAAGACATTGCCTTGTTTCCAGATTTTAATCTTTGGTTTCAGTTGATGGTATTGTAGTTCATGTTGAATCTTTGTTTTAAGTATAAAATGATTTTACTTCATTCATTTTCTTTTCCTTTCAGTTTTAAATGGACAAACTAGAAATAAGAAGATGATACATATATGAAACTGAAAATGAGTTTACAGGTTGATATATAACTTTACATAGGGTAAGGTCTATTTTTTTTCTTTCTAGTACAATGGTTAGCAGGGATTTCTTTATACAATGGTGGCTGATGATGTTCCATGCATTAATTAGTTGTACTAATATACTTTTCCTTTCTACTTTATTTTCGGCTGAGATGTATTATTTTATATATGTGATATAATTTGCTTTGTACAATTTGTCTATGCTTGCCTACATTTTTTTTTTATCTTGGCTGATATGAAAACATTTCGGTGGCTGCAGTGATATGTTGTAAAGATCCAAGCATTAATTACTTTATCTTGTTTTGCAAGTTACTACATACATATTTATATTTGTTTCATAGTTGAGTATCACTGTCTTCTTATTTGTTTTCAAGTGTTCATACTTATGTTTATTTTTTATTTCTAACATAAATCATCACTTCTAATATTTATTATTATAATTTATCTTTAACCCATTTATTTACAATTTAAATTCAAATCAAATATATACATATATATTATATCAAATTTGTTCATGTATGCTCAAATACATATATATTCACATATATATAATATTTTTAAATTTAAATGATTTATACAAAATTTGTTTTAATTCGGGGAAACTCGCATCACTTTAATCGATCAATTTTACAAATTTTAATTCAAAAATCAATAAATTATCATTCTAAATTTATATAAAATTCGGGGTCGTTACAGAGCCGACTGAAATGCATAGGTCGGTCGACTGAATTCTTGTGCACATGCACAATATCATATGAATATTTAATCGACTGAACCATACGATTCAGTCGGCTGAACGACTTGTCTTTTGCACTGTTTATTCTCTAATTCAAATTTTACACATTTTAGCTGGCTGAATTATTTTATTCAGCCGTCTAAAATTTCATAACGGCTAAAATTCTAAAAAGTTACTTCACTTAATCGAACAGATACAACCCTTGATTCAAGAGTTGTTTATGTATCTTTTGATCGCTACTTTTCACGAATAATTACAACTCGTAAACGCTATATATAGCCTTGAAATCATTTGTTTGACTTAATTTTGATTCTTTTTGCCCATTCCTATTATCAAAACAATATTTCCAATTGCACTCAATACTTTCATTCTAATCACTTGCTCTATCAAGCAAAACTTCATTAAGGATTAAATTAACTTCCTATCTCCACGAATTACACTATATACCATAAAGGAGAAGATTATAGGAAGGGTATACGGTATTGACTTATTGTAACGACCCCAGATTTTAATTACATTTAAATTGATAATTAAATGGATTTTTGAATAAAAAATTGTAAAATTAAATTGATAAAATGGAGCGAGTTTCCCCAGATTCAAGTATATTCTGTATGAATCATTTCAATTTAAAATATTGTAAATATATAGATATATATTTTGACTTGAATTTAAAGTGTAAGTAAATGGTTTTAAAAATAAATATAGAGTTAAATAATAATAGAATGTCTTTACAAATGAATTGATATTTTTAAATAGAAATTGTCATTCCAAATTACTTATAAATATAAATACAAATAGGATAGTATGGTTAAAACATAAGTATAATTACATAAGTCAAAAAAATTCATAACATAACTAAAACAACCTTTATAATATGTTTATAAAACAAAAGAACAAAGTAAAAAGGAAAACCTCCCTGAATACATATATTTAACTAAAGTAAAGTAATCCCTAACAATACCTCTAGCAATTAATGCTTGGATCTTTACAACATATCACTGCAGCCACCGAAATGTTTTCATATCAGCCAAGATAAAAAAAAAATGTAGGCAAGCATAGACAAATTGTACAAAGCAAATTATATCACATATATAAAATAATACATCTCAGCCGAAAATAAAGTAGAAAGGAAAAGTATATTAGTACAACTAATTAATGCATGGAACATCATCAGCCACCATTGTATAAAGAAATCCCTGCTAACCATTGTACTAGAAAGAAAAAAATAGACCTTACCCTATGTAAAGTAATACATCAACCTGGTAACTTCATTTCTTTATATCAACATTTTTCTCATATCAGTTCGTTCATTTCAAACTGAGAAAGTATGGAGCCAGTATCATCTCAACCTAAATCACCATTCAACTTAAACAAACTTCAGTAAAATCCAACTTAACATCTCAGCTATGAATCCATACAACCAAAGAATCAGGGGAGGAAGTTCAGTCTGTAAAATTTCAAATCTGTGTCAAGAGAAAAACATAGAAGCAACTCTGATCATCTTTTAAACAAGGTGAGTGACATATTTTCCTTAACTTTTAAGGGTATAAATCTGTTGTTCACATATCTTTGTGAATAAACTCGTTTAGATATGCATGGATTCTCTGAATACATCTAAGAAAAACTAGAAGTATGTGTATTTGCTTGTATACATCCTCTGCTTTGAAAATTTTAGATGCCAGGCTTTGATTCAAATTTTTCTTTCCACCTGATCTACTTGGTGATTGGGGTTAGTGTTAAAACAAGAATTGTTTGTTATAGCATATACTAGAGTACACGATTTTATTTCAACCAAAATAAGTTAGCACTGGCTCGGGAACTCAAGAAACTCAATATTACTTTGAATTTGTTAAAAATTAGAATTTCTAAATTCTTGAATTCAGGGTTATAAATGGGATTCTTATACGAAAATACGATTTTTAAAGCAAAAGTATTAATTTTTAGATCAAAGATTTAAGAGCAGTTTGGGTTTATGCAAATTTCATAGATTTGCAAATTTCTGATGTTCTGACTGTTGGTGGATCTCGAGATCGAAGTCGTGGCTAGCTTGAGGGTTTGGGATCCTCAGAAAAATGCGAATCGAATTTTAAAACCATCATATTGTAGGGGCGAGATCGATTTAGGGTTTAAGAACCCGTTTTTGTTCACGATCGAAATGATGGTGCCGCGTCATCTAGGGGTGATCGAATGCAGTGAGTTTTTGGGTGGTGGTAGCTTGGACGTAGTTGAAGTCGTAGCCGGAGTGGTAGACCTTCAGGTGGTCGGAGCTACGAGGACGAAGCGATGACAGGCTTGGTGGTCGGTGGCAAGTCTGAGTTTCCAGATTTAGGATCAAATGTTGATAGTTCGATTCGCTTCGAATTTTGAGCTTCTGGTTGTTTGGGTAGGTCAGTGGTGATGTTGTTGACGTGCTAGAGGTAGCGGCGGTGGTCGGAAAAGCGAAACTCAGGCGTACACGTGCACGCGATGTCAGTTTGTATCGGTGATGGTTACCAGGTTGGGGAAGAAGACTAGCCTTGGGGAAGAGCTCGAGAAAATTGTTTGATGGCTCGAGTTTTTGTATTGGGTAGTTCGATGTTTAAAACTGTATAACAGGATTTTTTTAACTTAAACTAAAATAACGTCTCAAAAAGAAAAGGAAAGGAAGAAGAAGGAGGGAGCTCGGGGGAAACTCGGGGAGGAATTGAAGTTAACTCGAGTCTTTACTTAATGGGCTCGGGTTTTTGTTTAATTAACTCGGGTATGTTTTAATTGACGGGTTTTACCTTAACAACTATGCTAACCAGGTTTTGTACAAGAAGTAAATTTGTTAACAGATTTTTTTTAATAAAGCACGAACAAGTTTTTTTAAAGTATGTTAAAAATAAATTAAATTTTCAAGGTTATTTAATAAGATTTTAAAGATAAGCGGTTTATCTTAAATAATGATTTTGATTATCAATTAACCTTAAGGGTTTAAGTTAAATTATATGACTTTGTTAATTTGTTTCAAAGGTTATTTAAAATAAGATTTAAATGATGATTTTGTAATAAATTAAGATAAATGGGTTATCTTAAGATTCAAGGATTATAAATTTGTAATTTAATAACAATTACTTAATTAAAGATTAATCAAGTAATGATTAAAGATTAATTAATTTGTTGAAGGATAATTAAATAATTAAAGGTTAATTATTTAATGATTAAAGGTTAATTACTTAGCAATTAAAGGTTAATTAAATAATGATTAAAGGACCTTTAATCAAATGATTTGGAATCGATTAATGTTAATTAACTAATGTGATGACCCATCTGTTTTAAATAAATCAGATAATTAATTGAGGTTATTTATGGATGACTATATTCTATTGAATGCTGTATATTGGATTGATATCTCTGTTATGTGATTATGATGCTATGAATTGCTTTATGCTGAACTATGATACCTGTGATGAATATACTGCTATGTGAATATGAAAACCCTTGATCCGTAAACGACATTTGAATTTCGATGCGACAGGGAGTCGGATTCCAGTTGGTTATCCGAAACCCACATCGAATTATAATTGTCAATCTTTGTAACCGATAAATTTATTTTATCTATGAATCTGTGAATAAAGATAAGTGTTATCGATTATACCGCTTATCGATATATCTGTGATGATTGATGTTGCACTTTTGTGTAAAACCCTGGACCGCACTCTTACACACACAAATATGGATTTCACGTGGAAATCAGTTAAGTCACAGATGATTTAAATTTGATGTTTTTGAAATTGAAATTTTAATTTCAATTGATTTTGAAATTGGAAATTTGGGTTTAAAGTGAAAAGCTATTGAAATAGAATTTCAAAGATAAAAGTTATTTTGAATAACTTAATCGAGTTTTGGAAATTTAAATAATTGGATTTAAATTTGAATTCAGGTTTGGAATTGAATCCTATGATTTGAAACTAGGGATTAAAGATGATATAAATGTGTTTATATAAAGTTAAACCATTTAAAAGTATAATTTTAAGAATTTGAATTTAACCCAAGAACCTTAACTCGTATGAATGAATCAGATTTTCTGAAATGAAACTGTTTGTTTTCAAAAGATAAAAGCTTTCAGATAAGCAATGAAATTCCAGTTTAATTAAAGGAATTTCAATATTGAATTGAAAATGGTTTTCCAAGTTATGAATAAATTGTTTTGAAAAGCTATGATTTGAATCTGTTCATTTTTAACAGATTTAAAATAATGATTTGTTTAAACCATTCGAAATAAAATTGTTTTGAAAGCTATAAGTTAAATCTTGATTTAAAGATTTAACGAGTTAATCAAATTGAAATGGGAATTAAT
The DNA here is from genome assembly GCA_030737815.1 of Allium fistulosum. Classification (NCBI taxonomy): domain Eukaryota; kingdom Viridiplantae; phylum Streptophyta; class Magnoliopsida; order Asparagales; family Amaryllidaceae; genus Allium; species Allium fistulosum. Next base: position 659,092,794 of record CM060908.1, on the reverse strand, counting down.
TTGGAAAATCTGTGAATGGATCTTTTTTTTAAAAGATTAAAGTGTGAAAATTGTTTAAACCGTTGAGGGTTGTTGAAATGAATCTTTTTGTTTAAAAAAAGATTTAAAATGGTAATTTGTTAAACCATTTGAAAAGAAGAAAGTTTTGGGTAATAAGTTGTGACTTAATTGAAATCCCATATCCATATGTTTTTAAATATTACGCTCACTATTCGGTTTAGCCGGGAGAGGACCTTTGGGTCGTATAACCCATTCCGAATATGTGATACGTCGATATGGATAGCATTTGAAGACCGGTGTTGAAGACCGGATATTTTTGAAAACAGAAGGATTACCGTCGAGTTACTCTGCATCGGCTGATCCCCGATATAGAGGTTTTATCATCCTTAGTGACGGGAAGTCCGGACGTGATTGGAAATTATCCGGATTTGCAAGGGCTTCGTGAGAAGTGCCTTCGGTTCTGTTCGATCCCGGAACAGACTTGTATGGATTGTATGTCTGACATTACACTTTGAGATATAAAGCCGATTTCTTTCAAATACATTTCTGTTGGTGGCGGAGAATTTATTCTCTTAGCTTAACACCCTTCTCTGAGACGTACGAGCTCAGAGGTTATGTAGTTGAAATTTATCAGCGATATATCCCAATTTGGTAATGTGGCATGCTGAGTGTTGCTGTGTGATGATCAGTGTTTGATCATTTGTGATATGATCATTTGTTTGATCATTTATCTTTGTGATCATAGGTTGATCATCTGTTGACCCAAAGCATGGCTTTTTGAAAAAGCGTAGCTTTGTGGACGAGACTTCGTCAGGGCCTCACAACCCGGAAATGGTCGAAACAGGATCGTTGCGGCAAGGTTATGAGGGTCGCGCCCTTTAGGGTATGTCATTTCCTTCTGGAAAGGGGTGGTATTATGGTATGGAGCCCAGATACTTACTCATGTGGATACACTTTCTTTATGATGTGTGATGTTGGATACCGAGCTCGGATAAAGGTCCCAAAGGACCGGGAGGTGGCATATTCGTGAGTTACCTGTTACAGGGGTAACCCGGCCTTGTTTGGCAGAGAGCAGTTTGTCTCTCGGAACGTCCCGCCAGAGGCGTTTCTTTCGTGGAATAGGAAGTTCCTTAGCCTGACCATTTGTTGGAAATCCATTTCTCCAATACGGAATTTGTACGGTTTTAGTTGTAGAACCTACCATCTAATATGGTAGCTATAGTAGGCATAGTATAATGGTACCTATGCTGGCTAAGATTAATATTATACTTTCAAATTGTTTTCCACTATGCACTAATAATAATAATCCAATGATTTGCGTAGTAAGCATGTTTGACTATCATAAGAAGAAATCTCCTCCAATTCTGCGTTTGCATTGTGTGTGTGGTGGGAGGTCTTATGGTAGTTTCATTTTCCAAAAGCATCGCGGATTTCAATGTTTAAAACCTTTTGTTGTTGTTTAAAGATAAACTGTTTTTGTTGCTCACACCAGTCCCATGACTGATCCGGAGTTTATTGTTCCCTTCCTAAACTCTGGGTGCTCATAATTTTCCACACGAGCAGTCTAGAGTTGGGTTTCTTTTCAGATATTCAGGTTTAGTAGATTATCTGGAGCTAGTTCATTCATCGGAGTTGCTTATCTTGGAGTTGTGGATTCATTCTTGTCTGAAGATCATTTTGGAGTTATCATTTCTATTGATATTGTTCCGCTGCTGTTGTTATCATTTTCTTTTCCGCTGCTATTTCTTGTATCATATCTCTGATGTATATTGATATTCATTGTATCACTCTGTTGTATCAGATATTATATATCAATGTATTTTTTTTTTCCGCTGTGTTATTTACTTAATTGTGTTATAGCTCCGGGAAGCCAGATTCGGCGTTTGAATCTACGGCATTTTGAGTACAAGTGAAGTACGGGTGCCGATTTTCGAAGGCCGAGTTTTTGGACTCTTACACTTATTAGTGCTACTCAAAGAGCATACTCAATCAGAAGCAATTTTACTCTTTGTATTAGAAGTCCTATTCGGTTGCTCAGGCAGTTGAAGTCTTATTATGCTACTTAGGCGGTAGAAGTCCTGTTCAGTTGCTCAGGTAGTGAACATCTGTTCCTCCAGGTTAAGAGAGGGTTGATAGTTAAATTCCAGAAGGAGTCTGGGACTGGATGTAGAACGGGAAGTTCGAACTAGTATAAAAATCCCGGGTGTCATTTATTTTACTATTTACTGTTATATTTATATTCCACACTAGTAGATAACTTAGATAATATTCCATATTACGATCCTTAGTCACTTTCGCTTGATATCAGAGCAAGGTCATCATATAACGATAACACAGTTATTTGATATTCAGTTAATATGGAAAATAACACTAAAACAAGTTTTATTGAAGGTCAATCCACTGCACGACCACCACTATTTAATGGTCTGAATTACAACTGTTGGTCAACTTGCATGTGTATTTATATGCAAGCAAATAGATATGATACTTGTAATATCACTTATAATGAATACACTATATGTACCACACAATATGCACAATGGTCAAACACGCAAAAAGTAGATGCCACTTAAAATACAAAAGCCATGGATATGTTATTTTGTGCTTTAGATAAGAATGAATTTAATAGAGTTAGTATGTGTAAGACTGCTTATGAAATCTGGCGAACTCTTAAAGTTACACATGAAGGAACAAACAAAGTGAAACAAAGCAAGATTTCTATGCTTAAAAAGTTCCATAATTTTAGAATGAAACCGGATGAAACTATAAATGAAATGCATTCTAGATTCCAAGATATATATCATTCACTATTGACATTAGGAGAAAAATATACAGATTTTGATATTGTCTCGAAAATCCTAAACTCTTTAACGGATGAAGGGAATGAAAAGTCTTAGCTATTGAAGAAGCTAATGACATTTCTACCATCAAACCTGAAGAGTTGATAGGAAATCTCATGTCATATGAAGTAAATTTGCCGGCAAAACAAGATCAGGCCCAAGATAGAAAGAATATAGCTTTTCAGGATAAACAAGAAGACTCGGATGAAGATGAAGATGACATGGCATTTATAGCAAATAACTTCAAAAAGTTTTTTAAATTTAGAAAGAACAAGAAATTCAATAACAATAGAAGAGATAATACCAATATACCATCAGCTTTAAATCTCGAGTGTTATGAATGTCATAAGAAGGGTTACATAAAGAAGGACTGTCCTGATTGAAGGAAAGACAGATATAAGAATAAAAAGGACAAGTACAAAAATAAGCAAGCATTCTCTATTACATGGGATGATTTAGAATCATCTTCATCATCAGATAGTGACAATGACAGTGATTCTGAACAAGCCAATGTCTGCTTTATGGCTTCGACTAACGATGTAAATGATCTAACTTTTGATGATTTACTAGATATAGACTCAAAGCTATTAGATAAACTAAAAGAAGTTAAAAGAAAGTTTAAAGATGCTCTGGAAAAATTAAACAAAAATGAAATAGAAGTTGATATTCCAAGAGATGAAAAGAATTTTTTGAAGAAGAACTTGTTAAAACACAAGAATCTTTCTCTAACGTTTCTTCTCAGCTCACTATGCTATCAAATGAAATAGAAGTGCAAAAGGAAAAGAATATGACATTATCTTCAAAAAATCATGATTTAAAATCAAATATCAAAATTCATGAATTGAACAATACCAGTCTTAAAACCGAGTTAGAAAATATCACTAAAAATGTATCTAATTTTAATAACAGTAGAGAAAATATTTCTAAGATTATTAGTAATTCTCAAACTACTTTTAATAAGAAAGGGTTAGGATTACAAATTCTTAAAAATCTATTTCAAAGAAGAATAACCCACCATATAAAAATTTCAATTTACATAAGAATTTTGTAAAAGCAAAACCAAAACCAAAACCAAAGTTTTTCACTCAAAAGGAAGAAGTTTGCAACACAAATACTATAAAGATTTGGGTACCAAAAACTAATAATAATTTAATCAGAAAAATAAGTATATTAAGTCTTTTATGAATTCAGTTCATAAAAATGAAAATTTTACTTATAAAGGGAATTCTAAACCCTATTGGGTTTGGTTTCCTAAGATCTAACTCTTAAGACCCTAATAAAAAGTGGGTACCAACGTCATTCCAATATTTTTTGCAGGTACCAACTAAGAAAAGAGGAAAGTGGATACTTGACGGTGGTTGCTCAAAACATATGACAGGAAACATAGATATGCTGACTAACATTATCTAGTCAGATAGAGGACTGTCACGTTTGGAGATAATTCCAAGGTCTATATCATCAACAAAGGCGATGTGAGCAACGATGGTACATCTAACTTACCTCTTATTGCAAATGTTTTACTAGTTAAAAATTTAAAACATAATTTGCTTAGTATAAGTCAACTATGCGATAAAGGTCTTAATATAACTTTTTCGGAAAATAAATGCAGCATATTTGATCAAAATAATAATCTTATATTTGAAGGAACTAGAGAACGAAATATATACATATTAAATATGAAAGTTAATCATAACGCAAATATGTGTCTAGTAGCCAAAGAAAATGATCCTTGGTTATGGCACAAAAGATTTTTTCATACAAATTTTAAAGCAATAAGCAAATTATCTAAGAATAATTTAGTAAAAGGATTACCAAAAATGAATTATAAAGTAAAAAGTATTTCTGATGCTAGTCATTTAGGAAAATTAACCTAATCTTCTTTTAAATCAAAAATATAATTTCTACATTACTACCACTTGAGTTATTGCATTTAGATCTTTTTGGACCAACTCAAGTTCAATCTATAAACCATAATAGATATGTTTTCGTAATTATAGATGATTCCTCAAGATTCACTTGGATAATATTTTTGAAAAATAAAAGTGATACTAGTGTAAATTTTAAAATATTTGCTAAAAGAGTTCAAAATATTAAAAATTTTAAAATTTAAAATATTCAGAGTGATCATTGTAGCGAATTCGATAATGAATCTTTTGAAAAATATTGAAATAAGAAAGGAATTGTTCATAATTTTTCATTTCCAAGAACTCCGCAACAAAATGGATTTGTAGAAAGGAAAAATAGAACACTTCAAGAATGTGCTAGGACTTTATAAAATGGAAGTACTCTACCTAAACACTTCTGGGCAGAAGCTGTAGCAACTGCTTGTTATGTTTTAAATAGAGTTTCCATTAGAGCATTAAAAAAACATACTCCATACGAACTTTTTAATGAATGAAAACCTAATATACCATTTTTTAAAGTTTTTGGTTCAAAATGTTTTCTATTAAGTACAAAGGATAAACTTGGTAAATTCAATCCAAAATCTGATGAAGGAATATTCATTGGATATTCGGAACGAAGCAAAGCTTATAGGATTTATAATAATAGAACTAAAGTAATCGAAGAAACACTTCATGTGTCATTCGATGAAAATTTCAAAATTAACCATAAAAATGAAGATGAAGAAATAGTTCCTAAATTGAATGTCACAGAAAATGATATTGATAATATTGAAAATAGTGTTGAAATTGAAAACAATAATTTACCGAATAATAATAAAATTCAAACTCCACCAAGACTTCTAAGAAATCATCCTATTAAAAATATAATTGGAGAAGTGAATACTAACGTAAGAACTCGAAATCAACTAAATCAAATGGGTCATGTAGCTTTTCTTTCAAACATTAAACCGTAAAATGCTAAAGAAGCCTCAACTGATGATTACTAGATTATAGCTATGCATGAAGAATTAAATCAATTTGAACGAAAGGAAGTTTGGGATTTAGTTCCTAGATGAGTAATCAAACGGTTATTGGTACCAAATGGGTTTACAAAAATAAAGCCGACGATCAAGGAAATATTATTTGAAACAAAGGTAGGTTAGTTGCTCAAGGTTATAATCAAGAAGTAGGAATAGACTATGATGAAACATTTGCTCCTGTAGCTCGTCTAGAAGCTATACGTATTTTATTAGCTTATGCAGGTTGTAATAATTTTAAACTATATCAAATGACGTAAAAAGTGCATTTTTAAATGATTTTATAAAAGAAAATGTATATATAAAACAACCACCTTTATTAGTACATGAAAAATTTCCAGATCATGTTTATAAGTTAAAAAAGGCTTTATACGATTTAAAACAGGCACCTCGTGCTTAGTATGACCATCTTAAAAATTATTTAATAAATTATGGTTTTAAAATTGGAAAAGTATATCAAACTTTATTTATAAAACAAGATAAAAATGATATTTTAATAATACAGATTTATGTAGATGACATTATTTTTGGTTCCATGAATGAAAAATTATGTCAAGAACTTTCAATTATTATGAAAAAATAATTTGAAATGTCTTACATGTAAGAACTTTCATATTTTCTTGGTTTACAAATTAAACAATTAAGTAATAGAATTTTTATTAATCTAGAAAAATATTGTAATAATCTTATAAAAGTTTTGGTATGGAAAACAATTCTGCTAAACCGACTCCTATGAGTACTACATACAGTGCATCTCGATCGAGATGAAAATGGCAAAAGTGTTGACCAAAAATTATATTTTAGCATGATTGGATCATTACTTTATTTAACTGCTAGTCGACCAGATTTAATGATGAGTGTACGCTTGTGTGCACGATTTCAAACAAATCCCATATAATCACATTTGTGGGCAGTGAAACAAATTTTGTGTTACTTAAGCTAGACTAAAGACTACAGTCTCTTTTATCCAAAAGAATGTCCTTTTGAGTTAGTATCATACAGTGATGCTAATTTTGGAGGATGTCAAACGGATCGAAAGAGTACAAGTGGTACTCGTCATTTCATTGGACGATCTTTAGTATCTTAGTTTAGTAAGAAATGAAATTGTGTTTCACTTTCGACATGCAGCAGAATATACTTCTGCTGCTTTGGCATGTGCTTAAGTGATATACATGCAACAAACACTACAAGATTTTGGAATAAAACTTTCTATATCAATAATTTACTATGATAATACAAGCACTATAAATTTTTCAAAAAATCATATAAATCACTCTAGAACTAACCATATTGATATTAGACATCATTTTCTTTGCAATAATATAGAAAAAGGAAATATTTCACTAGATTTTGTACCATCGGAAAATCAAATAGCTGATATATTTACTAAACCCTTAAATGAAAATAGTTTTATTAAAATAAGACGAAAACTAGGAATTGTGTCGTTACATGAGTTATAATTCGTTATTAATGTATAAAAAAAATTAAAATTATAAAATAAATATTTTTATTTTTCCAAAAAACTGGAGCTGATGGCGCTCGAATTCTGCACTCATGGGAGGAAGTTGCATGTGTTTCCAATGTTCTAATATATTTCTTGAATACAGACCTTACATATTTTTAATTTAACGTACAGTCATTTTTTTTCATATTTCAAACCTCTCATTTTACTTGGCTGAAGTTTTCTAAACTTTTTTAACCTCAAAAACAAAAACCAATAATAATATATAGCTCAGTATATATATACAATCAATCTTCATTGCAATCCTCACTCATTTACAAACTTTTCAAATAAATTAACCTTTAAATAATATACAAACATTACAATGTCGTCACAAGAAGGCTCAAACCAATCCTCATGTATTTAGCACCCTACCTCGGATTCCTCACATAATTCTACTCCAATATATATCCTAGTAAAGATTACGCCTTCCCTAAATCATCACACTGGGTATACACCACAAGGAAAGAGAGCAAAAGAAACTTGGGTTTTGGATCTCCATCAATGAAAGAAAAGATTAACAACATCCATCATTATCAGGGGAAACGTTAGAATTACAATGAGAAATGTACTATGAAAAAAAAGTCAATGAAAAACGATTAAGTTTCCTAGAACAATTTGCTCTGAAGTTCTGCGGATCATCTTCAAGCAATGTGTGTACCAATCGTCTCCGCAACGTCCTCAAGTATCTCTGAACTCTTGGGAATGAGGTCCTCAAAATAATGCACAGTCCCCTATCCATCCATTACAAGAAATCACTAAGGTTGAACTGCACTCAGATGATTCCAAAAATTCAGGAAATTAAATCATTTTGTTTATTAATTAAAAAAAAATTATAATATGTATAAGTATTTTGTTTCTTGAAATAATAATTATATGTTTGTGTTTAACTTTAGTTTAAAACTAAAAAAACACACAGTTATATATATATATTGTATAATTAAATAAAGGATAAGCTAAAAGAAAGGCCTAACTCAAAACAAACAACAGATTCAGCCGACTGGAAGAAGTCTTTCAGTCGACTGAAAATTCAAACTCATTTAAATTTTTAACCTGAAAACAGTCGACTGAACTATTCCCACCAGTCGATTGAAATGCACCAAAAATGAAATATACATACATACATACATACATACATACATACATACATACATACATATATACGTACATACATACATATATATATGCGGGTTAACTTTCTTTATAAATCAGCCGACTGAAGCCCTAAAACAGTTGACTGAATCTTCAATCTTTTTGAATTATAACTCAGCAAACAGTCGACTGACTCAGAAATTTTAGTCGACTGAATTTTGATAAATTGCACTACAAAGTTGTGGGATAAGAATCCCTGCATATCAGTCGATTGACCACCCATTTCTGTCGATTGCACTGAGCATTTCCAGTTTTTTTTAAAATAACTCTACACTCTTTCCAATACAACCTTTCAACCTAACACTACTTAACTCACCACTCTTCTTCATATTCCACTCACCTAAACCCTCTTACTCCAGAAGAAAACCAACTCAAACCTTAGCCTCCTCAACAAAAATCAATTTTTTTCCTTCAAATCTATTCAAATCAAAATTGTACCCAGATCCAAATGTGCTCGTGAATCTACTACTGGCCCATCTAAGAGCGAAATTCGTTCTTTGCTTCATAATGAGACAGTGGTAACTAGGTTCAATTCAATGAAAAACTCAAGAATTTTTGAAGGTGCTTTCATCAAATTCGCTGGTTTCAATAGTTATGCTATAAGAGAATTAGTCGAAACTAGCGGTATCGACCATCTAATAGGGTATGATTAAGAAAACATCATAATATACCCTCTTTTGACTAAATTATTCTTTGCTAACATGAATCTAGACCACGAAGATCCCCGTAACAAGGATGATTGTATTTGGAACTTGGTATGTGGGGTAAAAATTTATCTTCCTCTCCAATGACTTGGCCACATACTATGATGTCCATCCGAAGGATTGGATATTGATAACTTAGAGGTCGATATGTATAATCGAGATAAAGTTTCACATATTTTTCTATCGTATGATTTGACAATCTTTAAATCTAGTGCTTTACGTCCGAAGGCACAGATTGTTCATCGAGCACTCATTCGATCATTGCAACCCCAGACCGGTAGCTATGAAAAGGTCTATAAGAGGGATTTTCAAACCCTCTATGTAATTTACTCGTCCCAAAGAGTAAATTGGGAAAATATTATTTGGTAAGAGTTTCTCACTGTTAATCACAAGAGAAACTACAAAACAATCCACTATGGAGCCTATATCATGCGTATTCTACAAAACTTCGGAGTTCCTTTACCCGAGGCGGATTTCATGACCATTGGCGAGCTCAACTCAAAGACTCTAAGTCTAATGGGTCTTCCAAAATGCCTCGAGCATCAACAGATTATAAGCTTCCAACAATGGGCTGCAAATTACGAACAAGGGATTCCTCAACCAAGAGATACAAATGTTGCCTCTTCATCATCTGAACCTCCTCGACAAGAAGAAGAAGACGACGTTGAGATTCAAGAACTCTATAGTGACATAACTCCAAAACAAGCACTTGCATTTTCTTGAAATCAAAGTAAGCTTGGAGGACGTTTGGCTACCGTCGAGAAAAATGTGTCCAAGAAAAATAAAAAGCTTAATTTAGTAAAAGGCTTTTTAAACAAAATTTGGGAAAAAGTCTCATGTACCGGCTCTAATTTTGCCGGTGTTGTTGAAAACCTCGCACCATTTACTTGGCCAACCTCTGAAGAAGAAGAGGAAGAAGAAGCCCACGACGGTGAGGATTTCTACTCTTTTTTATTCACTCATGATCGTCTTATCATATTGTTTAAGACATTCTCTTCGATGTGCTTCTTATGTTTTGATGTTGTTATGTAACATCGTCCTTTGTTTCTCGTATTTGCATGTTCGTGTTTATTTGTTCGCTATCTATGATGCTAAGTTTATTTGCTTCCCTAAACTAAATTTGTGCTTATATGTTTATATTTCTCATATTATCTATGTGTTCCTTTTTACCGATGACAAAGGGGTAGAAAATGTTTGATAGAGGGAATATTCATTTAGAGGGAGCATATTGCTTTTATAAATTTACAAACATACATAGTTATCATCATAAAAAATGGGAGAATGTTAGAACCTTGTATTTTGATGTTTGACTGTGACAACTATATAAGTAAATATTATGTGAACTAACTATATTTGCAGGAGTAGATACTATTTTACTTGACAAATAGATTGCAGACCAGATGCCAGATAGAAGCTTCAATATCGTCTATGGTTCGTTTGTGGTCTAAGTATAGTAGTTAATTTTTGTTAAAATCTCTCCAAAGTGGTATATGTATGCACACGTACTTAAAAACTTTCAAATCATAGTTCATGTATCAAAGTTTTTTAGTACACTTGTTCACACGCAAAAGCATTGTTGAAAAATCATGAATATGGTATAAAATAGGTAATTCAGCCGACTGAAATGCATAGGCCAGTCGACTGAATTCCTATGCACATGCACAATATCATATGAATATTCAGTTGACTAAACCATACAGTTCAGTTGGCTGAATGACTTTTCTTTTGCACTGTTTCTTCTCTGATTCGAATTTTACACATTTCAGCTGGCTGAATTATTTTATTCAGTTGATTGAAATTGCATAACGGCTATATTTCTGAAAAGTCACTTTACTTCATCGAATAGAAACAACCCTTGATTCCAAAGTTGTTTTCGTATCTTTTGATCGCTACTTTTCACGAATAATTACAACTCTTAAACATTATATATAGCCTTGAAATTATTTGTTTTATCAAAACAATCTTGCCAATTTTACTCAATACTCTCGTTCTAATCACTTGCTCTTTCAGGCAAAACTTCATTAGTGGTTAAATTACTTTATATCTTCGTGAATTATACTATATACCACAAAGGAGAAGATTATCAGAAGGGTGTATGTTATTGACTTATTAGTGCTACTCAAAGAGCATACTCAGTCAGAAGCAATTTTATTGTTTGTATTAGAAGTCCTGTTCGGTTGCTTAGGCTGTTGAAGTCCTATTCTGTTGCTTAGGAGGTAAAAGTCTTGTTCGCTTGCTCAGGCGGTGTAATACCTGTTCCTTCGGGTTAAGAGAGGGTTGATAGTTAAATTCCAGAAGGATTTTGGGACTGGACGTAGAACGAGAATTTTGAACCAGTATAAAAATTCCTAGTGTCATTTACTTTACTATTTACCGTTATATTTATATTCCGCACTAGTAGATAACTTAATATTCCATATTACGATCCTTCATCACTTTCATAATCAATATCAACGAGTCCATTAAATTTTCACATTTCAATTTATAAGGCATTTAAATTTGACTAGGCTATTTCATAATTACCTATCACTAATCGCACATAGTTACAAATACACTTTTATGCGTTCGTCTAACATCACGTTATTGTTAGAAGCATAGATATTGATTTTGAAGATAAAAATCAGATAAATATTGGTACTATTGATTTTCCAAGTTTTTGTATGATATAGCATAGGAAATACATGAATCTATCAAGATATATTGCCGGATAATCAATTAGAGATGTAGTACACGATCATGGCAGATCAATATAAGAACTCCAGTATAAGACCAGGTAGAATAAGAGGAATCAAGGAGATCAAGGAAGGTCAAAGAGGAATCAAGGAGATCAAGAGGAATCGAGGAGATCAAAGAGATCAAAAGAAACAAAGGAGATTCAAAAGCAGGGCTTGGAGAACAAAGGGGACTTAAGGAATGAAAGCCGGAAGAGTACAAGAGAACAATCTATTATATAGTATATCAAGTCATAAAATTAACTGTAAAGATCCCACAGCAATTTTTTGAGTTCTCTCTTCAAAAATCTTTATTTTATTCTCCCTAATCATTTCATAAATTTTTTATTTTGGTTTTACAAGTTTATGAGTTAAAACAAATTTTATAAAGAAATTGTAATTTGAACTAGGATATGTCTACATATCATAGTAAGTATGTTGACATACTAGCTGTTAGATGCAAATTTTCATTTTAAATGAATAGATACTTCCTTTCACCTTTCACATATAGTCACTTTTCTTCATCTTCTATATAAAGGCTCTATAAAACTTATTTTTAATAGAATCCTCCATCATTTCTCTCACATTTGCTGAAAGGTCATATTATTTATTTCTATTTCTTCATGGATTTGCAATCTACTAAAAAGTCAAAGAGTCTACATTTAATTCTTTATCATTTAGTCTCTATTCTTATCTCATTCCTCAAAGAAATCAAAGATATATTATTACTAGAGATCTATAGGAAGTTGTATTAATGAATACTTGAAATTATAATCAAAAGATTTGATTTCTTGTAGATATTACTATATTATTTGTTTGTAATGGTGCATCCTGCCACCCGTAGAAAGTCAGGATTGCATATGTTTATCCTGCCGCCCGTGCAAAGTCACGGTAGATGTTCTTGTCAGCTGGTTCAAAGTTAAGAATGTCTAGGTGTGTCCTACTATCCAAGGGAAGTCAGGATACCTTTTACTTTCCACTTGATCCAAAGTTAGGTTGCACAGGTTTGCTTACCACCAGTGGAAGGGCACGTTGACTATAGTGAAATTTTGTATGAGGTACAAAATTGGATGTAGGAGTGGAAATCCAAACTAGTATAAAATTCTTGGTGTTTTCTCTTTACTTTTATTGCTTTTACTTTCTACATTTATTATATTACCGCATGTGATTATGATTCTACATTGCTGAATCTGATAATCACAAAGTAAAATTGATAATAAGTTTAAAAACACTATTCACCCCCTTCTAGTGTAACATTAGCCTTAAGATCCATTCCGCACACTATCAGGGTAGCGCATTACCTACCCTGCAATTATGTACATTGTTCAATCATGCATGAATCAAACAAATTATGGACTTGTAGGTGACATAGAAAATAAGATACTTTCTAATTTGAGGGCATATACACATGCCCAAGTTGCATGTTTTTTATAATGCTAAAACATTTAATTAGCAAAATTTCTTGTGCTCATAAAATGATTACAATTACGTATCATCAACTATATATAATTATAATATGCTTGTGTGCATCTACGTAATAATGGAATTTGTGACATACTTCCAATAACACAAAATAACTATATTCAACATTTAATTCTTTTAAATATTAGAGCATTAAATGCATTACAAAATTGTTTGCATAGGAAATGGGCAAACACCTCTAATCGATTTATACTAACAAAGAAGAAAGGAAGCATAAAAGTAAAATAGACATAGATTTATAGTGGTTTTGCCCTGGTAGTTTCACTACCGGACAAGAAATCCTATTTGGTACCTTAGCTACTGAACATGATTTTTTGTTCACTAGTACGACCGTCGGATATGAATTTCTTCCCAGTAGTCTGACTACCGTATAGAGAAGTAGAGGCCTCTTCTTCATATTTCCTCTTTACTTGTACCTTACTTCTCAACCTAGGAACTTAGACTACATATGCTCCTCATGACTCCAACCTCAACACCATCCCTCCTTGAGCCGAAAAGCCCATAACACTTGCCCGCTAAAGCATGTTTCGTAACATATGGAGTGTGCTTTGTTCGTCATACTTCTTCAAGTTTCATTTTTCCTTTGTATACCATCTCCCATGGCTCTCTTCATTTCATTGCTCCCAACTTAAAATTGTTGTACATACACTCCTTACTCCAGCATTTGTCTAGGTCCAACATATTCCTTCTCGGTGAAGTATTACCAAACAAAGTTGCTTGTCCAGTATTGTTTGTCTGACACCAGATACGGTAGGCTGTCTGTATATAAGCAATCACACTTCAATGGCCAAACATGCTTTTCACTTTTCTGCAAAGTCCAATTTTTGCATTGGTTTACTTTCCACTTGCGCCTTTTCCTGGTCTATCCCCGAACTACTTCCAATCTCGATTTTCCTTCAGTTTCTATGCAATTTTATTAAAGTGTGATTCTTCCTTCGTGATTTCAATGCTAGGTACATTTAGTTAGCTGCTGATGATAAAGCCCAAAAAGAGCAGCACGATAAAGGAGCTAAGAAGAAGGTGGTTCCACTCAGGGGCTATTACTCAATATTAGACTTTGAATCTAGTTATCTATGCCCTCATGCATAACATCCCATTCACTGTTTACCACGTCTCCACATATATGACCATCCAAAACCAGCCCTGGGGAGATGCTCCATCTTCTTCCAAAGGAGGTTGGATCCTTCTTTATAACCATGGGTTACTACCCAGTAATTCGAGCCTGTTTAGGCAGGTTTGTACTTAATAGTCCCCTTAATTTTCATGCAGGTGATACGACCACAGTGGACCTCCCTCGAGCTATGGTGTCTTTTAAAGCTTTCTTGTCAAGGCCTATGCCTCTATGTCCATCGAACTTCATAGCATACAAAAGTCGTGACAATATGATTGCTGCTCTTAAGGAAGACACATATATTGAGATCACAGGCTATAATGAGTCGACCAAAGATTTTGATAAGGACAAAACTCTTGGGGCGAATGCAATGGTTCGATTCCTAAAGGAGATGGCCAGGGTTAAGCTGGAAGCAACAGAAAAGCTTAAGGTAATAAGAAGAAGCAAACCGAGCTTGATTCAGCTACTTTATCCCAGGCTAAAGAGGATAAGAAAGAGAAGATGCCTATCAGATCTAAGCAACCCTAGAAGAGTCGCTTATCTGAGTCAATGCTATAGTTGTATTTCCCTTGTTAGAAATTGTTTGTTTCTAATTTTTGAGTACTAAACATTCTGACTGCACACATCCGATTTTGATGACTTTTCTAAAGATGTGCACATATTGTTTTTTATTATTATGACTCTGCGCTGTAAATATTTAGTTATTTGATGATGTCTGGATGTCATGATTTTTCATAGCATGGTTTCTTGTTAGCATGGTTTCTTGTTATCCCTATTATTTTTACTTATTTTTTTATATGTATGTATTTTGTGTGTGTTTCACATAAGATTCTCTTGGCAACGATGAGCCCGTGGTCAATAACTGAGATTTCGGGTTTGGTCACCTATGTTGAACTACCTAGTCAGTGGTTATATCTGAAAGTGTATATGGATCGATAATATAGTTAAACTAGTCTAGCAAGTGCGGAATTATTAATAGCAGTAAATAGCAGTAATAAAAATGACACCAGGGATTTTTATACTGGTTCGAACTTCCCGTTCTACGCCAGTCCCAGACTCCTTCTGGAATTTCTCGAATAACCATCACTTAACCCGAAGGAATAGGTATTACACCGCCTGAGCAACCGAACATGACTTTTCAGCCTAAGCAACCGAATAGGATTCTAATACAATTTGGTAAAATGTTTCTTGACTTGTGTGTTCTTTGAATTACACGAATATAGTCAATGTAGTACACCCTTCCTATAATCTTCTTGATATGATGATTTGAATGTGCAAAGATAGGAAGTAGAGAGTTGAAAATCACTTGATATTATAACAATATAAGATCAGAATAGATAGAAAGAATTAGTTCTTGAAATAGTGGATTTTCATCTCTATTTATAGTATTGAATAGTTTTAATTTAATAGTTGCAACCATTAGAAGGAGTGCAACTGTTGGTGAAGAAGACAACTCTTCAAAATTTGAATTTTCATGAAGAGATGCTTCAGTTCGTCAAGTTCAGATGTCTGAGAGAAAAGTGACAGATGTCTGACTAAGGTTAAAAATACAAAAAATAGAAGAAACAAAAATCAATCATTTCAGACGTCTGTCTTTTAATTCAAACGTCTATCTATGATGACAGACGTCTGTTATTAAATTGACAGACGTCTATTTCATACAGAAATAGAAGTACTTTATACTGAGGGTTCAGATGTTTGTTATTTTATCTTTAGACGTCTGACATTGACGTCAGACGGCTAGATAAAACTACAGACGTCTAAACTTGTACTGTTTTGTTCCTTCCTTTGTTTTAGCACTTCTGAACTTGAGATATTATATAATTTTGAAAATACCTTTTTATATCTTTAAATAATTAAAGATATTTATTATTTTAAAACATGATTTTTCAAAAGTATATTTGTGTGTGTGTGTTTTATCATCATATCAGAGATTGTACAGGAATATTTAACTTATAAATAATAAAATTTGAGAACTTGATCTTTGTTGATGATATGATAATAGCTTCTCTTTGTAGATTCCTGCAAGAATATTTGACATCATAGTATATAGGTTGAAATATATAGTTGTCATATTAAAATCAAAGAAGGCAGGTTCCAACATTCTCCCCCTTTTTGATGATGACAACTATATAATTCAACGGTTAGTATAACCATACCTTTTGCTCCCCCTGTCAATATGACCAGTTTATATAGCAGAAATGTTATTATTTCTCCCCCTTTGTCATTAACAAAAAGAGTTGTGGGGGTGTGATATATAAAGAGATAGTAATACACATTGAAAGTTTGTACTTAAGGATGACAAAACTGTGAATAAAAAAATATATGTGTGTTAAAACTGAATGTAACAGGAGTGTAAAAAAAAATGTTAGAACATGAATATCATAAAATAGATAAGAAATGTAGACAATACATAGTTGAACAACCAAGTGTGTACCAAGATGATAAAAACAAATTAATTTTTCAGGACAGAGCATTAGTTTAACCAAAACACAGTGAACCATATGTTTCAGAGAGACATAGTAAATTATACAAACAACAACACATAAGTTTTATAAGCCACAAAAAAATATAGAATTTTATGAACCTGGATTTTTTGACCAAAAGACAAACCAAAAGAAATCATCTTCTTTCAGCAGTCTCCCCAAGTTGGAGAGGGAGGAGGAGAAGATCCATGAGAATTTTTCCACAATCGACGAAGAATTGTTTTGACATTCTTCATCTCTCGTGCATTCTCTTCGACTTTGGCATCTAGATGATCGAATCTAGAATTGATGGAAGAAAAGCCTTGTGCAATTTATTGAGAGATTTTCTTTTGATTTTTAGAGATGGTGATGTCAGACTTGAGCTTTTCATTTTTTGTATATGTGCGAGAAGTTCCAGAAATTTGTTCAATCTAGTAATTTTCCGGGATTGAACATTGGATAAAAGTTTGCTCGATAGCTTCGTCTTCTCCTTCTTCATCTTCCCCTTCATCTCTATCATCCCCTTCATTTTTAGTATCTCCTTCATCTCCATCGTGTCCGGAACTGCCTACTTTAGTTTTTCCTTTTTCTTTTTGTAGAGCTAGTTGTTCTGCTTTATAATCAGGATATGTTGGAAACGTCGGAGGAGATTCCGGTAATCCCATCAAACTAAAAAAGCGAATATTGGATACCTTAATCTTTTCAAACTCAATTGCCGGACTTTGAATAGACAAGTCAGTTAGTATACGAGTAATGTAAGGGGCATAGACAATTGATCGCTTCTTTGAGTTGTGATAAGTACGAAATTCATCGTAAAAATATTATGCCCAATTGATTTGTGAATTTGATAATATTGCTTGAAGCGCCTTATCTTCATCATCATAAATGATCTCGTGGCTTCCTGGCCGGGGAAATATTGTTTTTATTAGCATTCTAAGCAACAATCGAGGTCGGGGACGAAGATGATTTGATCTATCTGTGGACTGTCTTGGTTCAAAAAGATGATATTCAATGTGTTTAAGATCCTCACCTTCTGACTTAAAATCATCTAAATCGACCCTATCCGTGCTACATTTTAAAATTCGTCCAATGTCAGCCGGAGTTATTTATAGAATATTTCCAAATACGCTTGTCCAAAGCGTTCCTTTATCTCTATGAAGCCTAATTTTGGGATTGTTGACATTTGCAAGAAATAATAGGACACTAAGTCTACATATGTTCACTTGATTGTCTTTGAAATCAATAAGACTGGTGATCTGAGATCTATCAGTAAAGAATCTAATTTTGTAAGCAGGAAAATGATCTAGGTCATGGAAAATACCGTGAAATGAAGGCAGAGAAGATAAATGTTTGTAACGAGCCATACTTCGGGGTTCATGGTAGAGCCAAGCGGCAATTTGATCTTCTGTAGGGAGAATATGAGGAGCTTATTGAGAAGAATCCCCTTTTTGTTTCTTGGTTTTTGATTTGGGCGCCATTGTTTTTGAAGAAGGCTAGGGTTTTGAATTTCGATTTTGAGAGAAGATTGAATGAATAGTCGTGTTGAAGAAAGGAGGTCGTTGGTTTAATTTATAGGGTTTTCTGTCTAACAGGGTTTCAGACGGCTAAAAAAAATCAGACGTATGATGTTCTGTAGAAAGTAAAAGCAATTTGGAATAGTCAATAGAATTTAGATGGCTCGAATTTACAAAAGACGTCTAAATGTTATGACAGACGGCTGACATGATTTCTTCAGACGGCTCAGAGGGCTAAATTTGAAACAGAGAGTAAAAAACATTTTGAACTAAATTTAGACGTCTAAAATTTTTGTTACAGTCGTCTAAATTATATTACAGACGTCTGTGACATAATTTTCAGACGGCTCAAATAGGGACAGAGAATTTTGGACTTTTTTAAACTGAACTCAGACGTCTGTTAAAAACAATTAAACGTCTGTTAGGATGAGTTTTTGTATTTTAACCTTTTTTAAGATATCTAATATGTAAGAATAACCATATACATATATAATTTTTAAAAGGCATACATTAAAAACAAAAAACAATCCTAAATCTCATATATATATATATATATATATAGAGATATATATATACACTTTATTTTGAAGTCTTCGGAGTTTTTGGAGATTTCGGAGACTTTTCATTATGTAATTCAAATTGACTGTTATCGTCAAATGGTTTATTTGGCGATAACTGAGGTTGACGTTCCCAAGAATTTGGAGAAACATGAGGACGTTGAGGTGAATGAATATGTGCATTTGTGTTGATCGGAGATGAACCACATATTTTTGCAGCACAACGTTCAAGAAAACCGAGTCTTCTACCATGACTCTTTTGCTTGAAATACATTTCACGCTGAAGATTAAGTGTTTCCCTCTGATAGTGATGTAAGTCATCTATCTTTTCTTTAGTAGTTGGAGATGGAAATAGATTTCTTCGCGTGCGTTTATTTTCTGGCGTATATCCCGTATGATGACTTTATGGTGGACATATCGGAATATAGGCTGGAGTTGGAGTTGGAAGTTCGGAAGACCCAGAACTAGGTGTTTCAAAGTCAATTGAAGAATATCCAGATGAATAGGAACGCTCATCTGAAGATGAACCGGCCATGGTATATATGAATAAAGCAAAATTTAAAAACATAATTGGTTTTCTTCTTTCACCTTTTTATTTGAAATAAGCTGAATGAAAAATTTCTTCTGAATGAAAGAATTTATATATAAAACTGAAGGCTAAACAATGAATAGTTAAGATTAAATGTAGAATAATTTAATTTTAACCAGAAAAAATGTGAGGACAAAAACCAAGTTTATATTAACCTTTAAATAAAAACGGAAATGAGTTGAAGTAACCTTCATAAATTTTTGAATGAGATGATTCCAAGTTCTCGTCTCAATTTTACAAAAGTGTTTTCATTTAAGGGTTTGGTAAAATATCTGCTAATTGATTTTCCAAAGATACGAATTCTAGATTGATTATATCTTTTTCAATATTATCACGAAGAAAATGATGACGAATATCAATATGTTTTGTCCGTGAATGATTTACTGGATTTTTAGATAAATTAATAGCACTTGAATTATCATAGAAAATTGTTGATTTAGATAATTTAAAACCAAAATCTTGAAGAGTTTGTTGCATATAAATTACTTGAGCACATGCCAAAGCTGCAGATATATATTCTGCTTCACAAGTAGAAAGTGATACGCAATTTTCTTTCTTACTAAACCAAGATACTAGAGATCGTCCAATGGAGTGACAAGTCCCACTAGTACTTTTTATATCCGTCCGACTTCCTCCAAAATCAGCATCACTATATGAAACTAATTCAAAGGGACATTCTTTTGGATAGAATAGTCCAAAATCTTTGGTTTTGTTGAGATAACGTAAAATACGTTTCACTGCTCTAATGTGTGATTCTTTAGGATCTGCTTGAAATCGTGCACACAAACAAACACTCATCATTATATCGGGTCTACTAGCGGTTAAATATAATAAAGATCCAATCATACTACGATATAATTTTTGGTCTACACTTTTGCCGTTTTCATCTTTTTCAAGATGTATGGTTGTACTCATAGGAGTTGGTTTGGCAGAAGTATTTTCCATACCAAAACGTTTAATTAAATTATTACAATATTTTTCTTGATTTATAAAAATGCCATTATTAACTTGTTTAATTTGAAGTCCAAGAAAATATGTTAATTCTCCCATGTGAGACATCTCAAATTCATTTGTCATTATTTTAGAAAATTCTTGACATAATTTATCATTAGTTGATCCAAAAATAATATCATCTACATAAATTTGAACAATTAAAATATAATGTTTCTTTTTCTTAAAAAAAAGAGTTTGATCAACCTTTCCAATTTCAAAACCAGAGTCGATTAAATAACTTTTTAAACGATCATACCAAGCATGAGGTGCTTGTTTTAAACCGTATAAAGCCTTTTTAAGTTTATAAACATGGTTTGGAAATTGTTCGTGTATAAACAAGGGAGGTTGTTCAACATATACATTTTCTTTAATAAACCCATTTAAAATGCACTTTTAACATCCATTTGAT
The DNA here is from genome assembly GCA_030737815.1 of Allium fistulosum. Taxonomy (NCBI): domain Eukaryota; kingdom Viridiplantae; phylum Streptophyta; class Magnoliopsida; order Asparagales; family Amaryllidaceae; genus Allium; species Allium fistulosum. The sequence continues at coordinate 659,071,846 of CM060908.1, read as the reverse complement.
ATAATTTGAAATCATGAAAGCAAGCATAGGCTAATAGGATTCGTATTGCTTCTAATCTTGCGACAGGAGCAAACGTTTCTTCATAGTCAATTCCTTCTTCCTGATTATATCCTTGTGCAACTAATCTAGCTTTATTTCTAGTGATATTACCATTTTCATCAGCTTTATTTTTAAAAACCCATTTAGTGCCAATAACTGATTGATCATTCGGTCGTGGAACTAAATCCCAAACGTTATTTATTTCGAATTGGTTTAGTTCTTCTTGCATCGCAATAATCCAATAATCATCAGTTGAGGCTTCCTTAATATTTTTAGGTTCTATATTAGAAAGAAAAGCTATATGACCCATTTGATTCCTTGTTTTAACTCTTTCATCAATTTCTCCTATTATATTTTGAATTGGATGATCTTTTAAAATTCTTGGTGGGGATTTTAATTCCTTTTCACTTTGATTTTCAAAAGAAGTGTTTTGAGATATATTGATGTCAATATTTGAATTAGAATTAATTATAATAGCTTCATCGTCATTTGTGTTAATTTTGAAATTTTCATCAAATGATACATGAAGTGTTTCTTCAATTATTTTAGTTCATTTATTATAGATTCTATATGCTTTACTACGTTCTGAATATCCAATGAATATACATTCATCTGATTTTGGATCAAATTTTCCTAGTTGATCTTTCGTATTTAAAGCAAAACATTTCGAACCAAAAACTTTAAAGTAAGAAATATTAGGTTTTCTACCGTTGAAAAGTTCATATGGAGTGTGTTTAGTTAAAGGTCGAAAAGAGACACGATTTAGGACATAACAAGCAGTAGCAACGGCTTCTGCCCAAAATTGTTTTGGAAGAGTGGTTCCATTCAATAAAGTCCTAGCACATTCTTGAAGTGTTCTATTTTTACATTCAACAACTCCATTTTGTTGAGGAGTTCTTGGAAATGAAAAGTTATGAAATATTCCTTTCTTATTACAGAATTTCACAAACATTTCATTTTCAAATTCACCTCCATGATCACTTCTAATGTTTTTAATTTTTAGATTTTTAATATTTTGAATTCGTTTAGCAAAGATTTTGAAATTTTCAAATGTATCACTTTTGTTTTCATAAATAAAGTCCATGTATATCTAGAGAAGTCATCAACTATTACAAAAACATATCTATTGTGATTAATAGATTGAGTCTGAGTTGGTCCAAATAAGTCTAGATGTAACAACTCAAGAGGTTGTAAAGTTGAGATGATCTTCTTAGATTTAAAAGAAGATTTAGTTAGCTTTCCTAGTTGACAAGCATCACAAATGCTATTTACCTTAAAATTCATTTTAGGTAAACCTTTTACTAATCTGTTTTTGGATAATTTATTAATAGCTTTGAAATTTATATGACAAAATCTTTTATGCCATAGCCAAGGATCATTTTCTTTGATTAATAAGCACATATTTGTATTATGATTTATTTTCATATTCAGAATATAAATATTACGATCTCTAACTCCTTCGAAAATAAGATTGTTGCTATGATAAAAAATATTGCATTTATTTTCAAAAAATACTATGTTAAAACCTTTATCACATAATTGACTAATACTTAGTAAGTTGTGTTTTAAATTTTTAACTAATAAAACATTTGAAATAAGAGGTAAATTAGATGTACCGTCATTGCTCACATCGCCTTTGCAGATGATGTAACCTTTGGAATTATCTCCAAAAGTGACAGATCCTCCATCTGAGTAGATAATGTTAGTTAACATATTTTTGTCGCCTATCATGTGTTTTGAGCAACCACTGTCTAGAATCCATTTTCCTCTTTTCTTAATCGGTACATCATCATTTGTTGCCATAAAAGAAACGTTGGCTTGTTTTGAATCACTGTCACTATCACTGTCTGACGAAGAAGATTCCGTATCATCCCATGTAACTGAGAAGGCTTGCTTCTTTTTATATTTGTCCTTTTTGAGATTATTTTCTTTCTTCCGATCAGGACAATCTTTCTTTATGTGGCCCTTCTTGTGACATTCGTAGCATTCAAGAGATGAGCTTGATGGCTTATTGAAACCCTTGTTATTTCCAAATTTATTACTTTTTTTGAATTTCAAAAACTTTTTGAAATTCTTAGCTATAAATGCCATATCGTCTTCTGATTCAGAGTCTTCTTTTTCTGCTTGAAAAGCGATAGTTTTCTTGTCCTGTGCTTGTGCTCGTCTTGCCTATATATTTATTTCATAGGACATTAGATTACCTATTAAGTCTTCTGTTTTTATGGTTGAAATATCATTAGCTTCCTCGATAGCTAAGACTTTTCGTTCCCACTCATCAGTTAAAGAGTTAAGGATATTTTAAACAATATCAGGTTTAGTAAAAGTAACTTCTAAAGCTAAAAGTGAGTGATAGATATCCTGGAATCTAGAGTACATTTCACTAATACTTTCTCCTTGCTTCATTCTAAAATTTTGAAATTGGTTTTTAAGCATAGTAATCTTGCTTTGTTTTACTTTATTCGTTCCTTCGTGTGTAACCTTAAGTGTATTCCAAATTTCATATCCAGTTTTACAAATACTGACTCGATTGAATTCATTTTTGTCTAAAGCGCAAAATAACATGTTCATTGCTTTTGCGTTTGCAGTAGCATCTAGTTTTATGTATTAGACCATGCAGCATACTCTGTAGTAGGAATATTATATTCAGTTTGAATGATATTCCAGGTTTCAAATCCACTAGCTTGCATAAAAATTCTCATTCTAGTTGACCAATAACTATAATTTAATCCGTTAAACAATGGTGGTCGTGTAGTGGCTTGTCCCTCAGTAAAACTGTTGCTAGTGTTATTGTCCATATTATTTAAATATCAGATAACCGTGTTATAGTTATGTGATGACCTTGCTCTGATACCAATTGAAAGTGTATATGGATCGATAATATAGTTAAACTAGTCTAGCAAGTGCGGAATTATTAATAGCAGTAAATAGCAGTAATAAAAATGACACCAAGGATTTTTATACTGGTTCGAACTTCCCGTTCTACGTCTAGTCCCAGACTCCTTCTGGAATTTCTCGAATAACCCTCACTTAACCCGGAGGAACAGGTATTACACCGCCTGAGCAACCGAACAGGACTTTTCAGCCTAAGCAACCGAATAGGACTTCTAATACTATTTGGTAAAATGTTTCTTGACTTGTGTGTTCTTTGAATAACACGAATATAGTCAATGTAGTACACCCTTCCTATAATCTTCTTGATATGATGATTTGAATGTGCAAAGATAGGAAGTAGAGAGTTGAAAATCACTTGATATTATAACAATATAAGATCAGAATAGATACACTACGCCATAAATGGCCTACTGCAACACAAAAAAAATGTTGGCTCAGGCCCGAAAAATGTTGCCATAGGTCTATGGCAACACTTTTAGGGTGATGCAATTTTTGCCATTGCCTTAGACCTCAAAGGCAACATTTTGACTATCTAAGGCAACATAAGTAATATTGTTGCAATAGAACCCTATTTGGGTCTATGGCAACACCCATAGGTATCTGTAGCAACATTCCAAAATGTTGCTATAGATATGAACTTTTTGAATTTGTGGGGCCCACAATGTAGAGCATATTTGATTTTTTAATAAAAATAAATATTTATTTAATAAAATGCTATTACACAGAATTTGATATTTAAACAGTAATTTATTTAAATAAATATTTTATTTCAACATTTGAAATTGTACAAATTCCTGACTCCACTATTTTACAATACAATGATATATAACACTGATATTCACATATACAGATATTCCTCACTACATCACTCAGTTCACTCATTACATATGCAGTTTCAATTTATACATACACCGACACTGACAAATATATGCCAAGCCGAAGGCGAGCCGAGTGCCGAGCCGAAGGCGAGCCGAGAAGCGGGTCCGGGCGCAGCGCCGGCGGGGGTCCGGGGCACCGCAGTCCCGGCGGGGATCGACCTAAATGAAATGACGTAAAATGATGCACAAATGAAGACTGAGCTTAATTCCTATCCTCCATCTCCTCGCCTAAATCTGCTTGAATCCCCTACGGCCAAACACCAAAACTCTATTGCAAACTCTTCAATTTCCAATCACCACATTAGCTTCTCTCCGTAACCAATACACAACAGCACTCTACCATTGTCAAACTCCAAACTCCGTCTACATCTCTCTGCCAACATTCAGGCATCACACTGCCAACTAAAACTCCTCTGCATCACCAACTTCCACCATCACTTCCATAACTTACCAAACCAACCAACCAACCTTCAACCAATACAACTACATCCAGATTCAATGGTGAACCAACCAACCAGATTATGAACTTGCGATGGACTTGCGATGGAGGCACAGGGCATCCAGAAGCAGTACATACCCAGCCAGATTCTGAAACATTAACAAGTGTTAAAGGAGCATTTGCACAAACATATGGGGGGCATACTATCTTATTGAAATTACCAGTACCAAGTGAAGCAACCGCAATCATAGGGGAAGAACATCAACAGGCTTCATACTCATCCATGATCATTTCACAGTTGCATCTCGGATTATTCAATTATCGATTGCACTAACTCCAACATCATCGTTCCTAGCAGGCTGCTCCTTTTTGACGTCTAGCATCAACCAGATTTTACAACATCTCTAAGTGATTACGGGGCAACAATTTCATTTCCACAGAGACTAATTCAAAGTTGCAGTCACGATTCAAATCTAAAGTCATCTCTAACTCGACTATAAGATCGTATCACAAGTTCAACCAACATAGCAACTCGAGGCTTTCGATAAGGCTGTGTTTCGATCGAGAATCTTCATTACCAGATTTTCAAACAGCGAAGAATTTCAAACTCATGGTGGTGTTTTGAATCTCCAAGCGAGCATTTGCAGGTAGCATATTAGCTAGGCGAATTTGCAACAGCCCTAGCGTGATTGCGATATCTTCAAGCGGCGGCAGATCTAGGCGGCAGAGCAATTTCTTTTGACCTGTTTTATTTTTGAATGGTGATTAATTGGTGAAGACATGAGCTGTTCCATTTGGGAGGAAATTTATTTTGACTGGTCAATGAAGCGTTAAAAAGGTAAAAGGGAAATTTCTTTCAAAGCTCCTCATAATTCAGATTTACGCCTTTGGGCTCGGTTATGGGAGGAGGCGACTGGGAGGAAGCGACTGGGAGGAGGCGAATGGGAGGAGGCGAGGAGACTGGGAGGAGGCGAATGGGAGGAGGCGACTGGGAGGAGGCGAATGGGAGGAGGCGAGGAGACTGGGAGGAGGCGAATGGGAGGAGGCGAATGGGAGCGACTGGGAAGAGGCGAATTGGAGGAGACGAATTGAAATGAAAACCAAAAGGGGATCTGAACTAGTTTAGGCGGGAAAACGAAATTTTGGGCCAAATTGCAGTGGTGATCCATTTTAACAACCAGATTAAATGTAGATCGTTGGATCGTATTCACGCGGATTGCTAATTTTATTAATTTTTTAATCTGAATACATCTATTGCAACACTATATAAAAATGTTGCATCGTGTTACACTTGTTTAGCTAGAGCAACACATTTTTATGGCTAAGGTAACACCAAAAATGCAACGTTGCAGTAGGACCAAAATTTTATAGCTGTCGCAACATTTTAGCTGGCAACACCTTGCAAAAGTGTTGCAGAAGGTCATTTATGGCGTAGTGATAGAAAGAATTAGTTCTTGAAATAGTGGATTTTCATCTCTATTTATAGTATTGAATAGTTTTAATTTAATAGTTGCAACCATTAGAAGGAGTGCAACTGTTGGTGAAGAAGACAACTCTTCAAAATTTGAATTTTCATGAAGAGACGCTTCAGTTCGTCAAGTTCAGATGTCTAAGAGAAAAGTGAAAGATGTCTGACTAAGGTTAAAAATACAAAAAATAGAAGAAACAAAAATCAGTCATTTCAGACGTCTGTCTTTCAATTCAGACGTCTGTCTATGATGACAGACGTCTATTATTAAATTGACAGACGTCTATTTCATACAGAAATAGAAGTACTTTATACTGAGGGTTCAGACGTCTGTTATTTTATCTTTAGACGTCTGACATTGACGTCAAACGGCTAGATAAAACTACAGACGTCTAAACTTGTACTGTTTTGTTCCTTCCTTTGTTTTAGCACTTCTGAACTTGAGATATTATATAATTTTGAAAATACCTTTTTATATCTTTAAATAATTAAAGATATTTATTATTTTAAAACGTGATTTTTCAAAAGTATATTTGTGTGTGTGTGTTTTATCATCATATCGGAGATTGTACAAGAATATTTAACTTAGAAATAATAAAATTTGAGAACTTGATCTTTGTTGATGATATGATAATAGCTTCTCTTTGTAGATTCCTGCAAAGATATTTGACATCATAGTATATAGGTTGAAATATATAGTTGTCGCATTAAAATCAAAGAAGGCAGGTTCCAACAATATCATAAAGAGTCGGTTTGGTTTATCACTACTGCCTAGTGTTTTAGGGCCGATTGTCAATGGTGAACTTCCTAGTTGGTGGTCATGTTCTAACCATGGGTAAGTCTAGTTCACCATTGCCGGCTAAGGTTTTACTGTTGATCATCGATTGTAAACTGCCCAGTCGGTGGTCATGTCATGACCATGGATATGTTCGGTTCACCATTACCAGCCTGGGTTTTAGGGATGATTGTTAATGGTGAACTAGCCAGTCGATGGTCATGCCTTGACCATAAGTAAACCCGGTTCATCACTGTCAGTCATGGTTTTATGGTTGATCATCAATGGTGAACCACCCAGTCGACGATCATATCCTGACTACGGGTAAGTTTGGTTCATCATTTTTGACCAGGTTTTAAGGTCGATTGTCAATGGTGAACTACCTAATCGGTGGTTATCTCCTGACCATAGGTAAGTTGGATTCGCCATTGCCGACCAGGGTATTAGGACCGATCATCGATGGTGAACGACCCAGTTGGTAGTCATGTCCTGGCTATAGGTAAGTCCAATTCAACATTGCCGGTCAGGGTTTTAGTATCGATCATATAATGAACTACCTAGTCGGTGGTCATATCCTAACTATTCTGGGCCAATTTGCTAATAGTGTTTCTACCTCTTTATTAAGGTCTACCGACTGTTCAGGACCTATATTCCTTTTCTTTTGTTTAACCAGAGGCTTCCTTGGGTCAATGTTCAAGGCATGACAAGTAATAGAGGGGGAAATTCCACACATGTCTAAATGAGACCAAGCGAGTACATCCTGGTTATCTTGTAACTTATCAATTATATCTTCAGATCCCATTCCGATCACGATCCAATTGTCATCAGTTTTTTCGGGTCATTACTTTCCACTTCCACAAAATTAACTACCTCTTCAAGCTCCGCTACGACCATCTCTCCTTCATCTCTTAGGTCAAGCTTATTAAAAGGATCACTTGTAAACCCGAGTGTGGGCCCTCCTTTAACTGCCATGTAGTCGTTTTTTTGGCATAGAGGTTGATCTCTATGCTCTTCCCATTTTCTAGACATTTATTCTTATAAATCTCTACAATGTAACATTCACTGGCAGCATACTGGTCTCCCTATACTGTCCCTACTTCATGAGTTGTGGGGAAGTTCACAGTCAGAAACTATTGGGTACACGAAAAGTTGATAAGGCGGGATGCCTAAGGAAGGTGTTTTTCGTAGAGAATCTATCCACCAAACCAAAAGTTTGCTTTCCATATGATTGATCGGGGAAGGTAGGTTTCCTAGCTTGACAAACTAATCTAACTTCCCTAAGGATATTTTCCTTCTCTAGTGAAGCCATGCAGTTGTTTGTTGCATGGTGCAACATCTGTCATGGATAGCTCTATCTTATCAAATGCATCCTTAAATAGAATGTTATCCGAACTTACATTTTCATCAAAAATCCAATGTACCTCTACTGGATCAATCCAATGTACCTCTACTGGATCGAGCATTGCTGAGATCACCATGGGGTCCGTATGTAGAGATTGCTTCCCATGTGAATCGCTATTATTGAAAATTATCTTGTCCTGTTCCCGAAGAGGGGTTTAGGCCTTACATTCCTCGTTTATGGCATATACAAAATCTTTTCCATTCTTTAAGGACTTAGGCATATCTTTCCATCTCAACCTAACTTTTGTCCACCACATGAGGCCCTTCCACTACAATGTCAATTACCAATCTCCCGTCCTTCTCAAGATTAGAGCTAGTTCCCTCTCCTCCACTTCCTAGTGGGGGTTGTTTTGGTGCCTACCCCATAGAAACAAGGAAAGCATTAGGATTAATATCATACTGCTCTAATTTCTTCAATCTAATGTATTCCTCAATAATGTCCTATAAATAACGTTCTTCATTAGTGTCATATCCGTAAGATTTATCAAATCAACAGTACTTTCCCATATATGCTTTAGTCTCCTTTATTGATTGAGGCCTATTGTATGTAAGCTCTACTTGCGTTACATGATAAATAGTTTCCACGGTATCATTCAGGCCCATGTAAACATCGAACCTTGGTCCAGGTCTGAACCTCCTTTGTTCTACCTTCTTTACACCTAAGCCACTTTAGCTGTTTCCTTCTTCTTTTCAATGAAATCACTTCCGCCTCCCTTTACCGTAGCATTTATATTACTAGATCCTTCTGATGATTTAACTACCAACCCAGTTTGTCTCCCAGTTGCGGCCTCCTTCAGCCTCAAATACTTTACCACCACATACAATAAATCCTGCAATATGGTCAGTTTCTCCTTAGTTAATCTTTAGGCCATTTTCACGTCTGAGTGCACAACACCACACGATGCCGTCAGAGTCTGTCGTTTATTATTGTTCTTAACCTTAGTGGATGTAGCGTTGAAGCGAGTTAAGTACTATCGTAGCATCTCATCCTCTATCTACTTTACATCTGATAATGATATGGGTACTTAGGTTGTTCCACGTGCACCCAAAATTGGCTGATAAACTTTCCCTTTAACATCATCCATGAGTGGATTGAGCCGATAAAACCACATTGTTGCCAGATCTGCCCGGGATAAGGGAAAGCGCTTGCACAAGACTTCCTCCATTGCTCCTCTCATTAGCAAATGTTGTGTGTACTATTACAGATGTACAACGGGGTCAGTCAGACCTTGGTAAGGATCCATGGTGAGCATCCAGAAGTTCCTAGGGTTTCAGGTAGTTTCTATCTCCATTGAAAAAGGACTACTGACCCTGGCCATAATATCAAGTTTTTCTTGTTCATGTCGAATAGATTCTCTAATGATCCATGCCATTATATCTTCTAGTTTAGGTGATCAACAATGATGGTTTTGTAGGATCGATTTCACCCTAGAGGGGGGGGGGGGGGTGAATAGGGTGATACTATAAATTGTTAAAATTATTGCGGAAGTTATATCAATTTTAACACAGATTTCAACACATATTAAGCAGAATAATAACAGCACAGATATTGCAGAATAAATAACAGAACAGAACAACACAGAATTTACCCAGCTTCGGCAAAACCCTGCCTACGTGCTGCCTTCAAGGTTTCTACTAGAAATTAGATAGTCACACGCTTACACACGTAAACTCGCGACACCCGCTACTGACTAATCCTAACTCTACGCTCAAAACCCTGCCACAACTCAGCCACTGAGTTGCGAATTCTCAATCTACGCCACGTAGATTGTCCCCTAGTCACACGACTAGAAAAATAGCAATTTTAATACAAATTTAAAAACGATTTAAAAACAAATTAAAAGCCCTATATAAAAATAGATAAAAAAACCCCTTTTTATATATTAAACCCTTTTACTCAAAAAGCAATAGCCGGCCCTTCCTCCTTTTTACTTTAGCTCGTTACTTCTCTTATTCTTCTTAGAGAGAAATGATGGCGGCTTAGCTACTGAATTAGGGCTTGTGGAAAAATTGGGGATTTCGTTCCTCTTGCGCTCTGATCTTTTGGGCTTTTCGAAGTGTCGTTCCTACTTCGATCGCGTTGTTGGTTATTCGAGAATTTTGCCTGGCACGATCGATTTCTTGTTGCTTACTCTGGCTACTTCGACGTTGATCGAGTTTGAGATGGCTCCGGTATGTTATTTTCCTTTTTGTGCTTATCTGATTTTCGTATTTGAACTCGATGCCTCTTTGCCGATGATGTATAGGGTATTTATATAGGATTCCATCTCCTTGTTTTTCGTTCGTCTGATAGTTATTTGATTTCGTCAATCACTCTTGCTTGCCGTTCGATTTTACTTGAATGATGATGATATGCACTGACTTGTTCATGCGCGTATATTCGATTCACACGTCATTGATCGATTTCGTGATGACCACGGTTTCGATTCTGGTTTGACGATGTTGATTTTTCTTTGTGACTTCGGGCTTGACTTGTTCTTACTGTTCGATTTTTGCCTTGACTTGGTCACAACTTATATTATCTGGTTGTATGCTTGAACTTGTGATTTTGAGATTTGGAAACTAACATTGACTTTGTTGTTTACCTAGCTCGATGATGATTGAGTAATTGGTTTGTACATGTCTTGATTCTCTGTAGCATATTCATGTATTCACTTCCATACTTGTTGATATTGTCTGAGTTCCCTGTGTCACTTTGTTCCTGGTTTGTTTATCTGTTTGTTTGCATTGAGTTGATCTTGATGCATTGTATCTGTGTAGTCTGGTCTGGTGGCATTTGTCAAGTTTCACTATTTTGGTCTTGTTTTCTGGTCTTGACTTGCTGTTGGTTTGAGTTCTGTTGCCTTTGAGTTTTGCTTGCACTCTTTGGTCTTGAGTTCTTGTTTGTCGAGATCACAGTGGCCTTCACTTCATATGTACAGTACTTGGTTCACTTTGTAATTCCGGCTTGTCTTATTTGTATATCTGTGCACATTCTCTGGTCTGGACTGTATTTGCATTATTATGGTTCATTTAGTTGTTGTTGCACTTGTCATTGATACTGTCTGGTAGCATTCATTTCTTTGTACTCGACCTGATGCTTGCATGACTTTTGTTGTACTGTGTTCATCTCTGTAGTCAATGCACTGTTGTAGCTGGTCTGGTGGCACAGTCTTGTATGTATGCTCGAGTCTGGTCATTTGAACTGTGCTTGTGCTCTTCTTGAATTTGTGCAGTCTTTCACTTTCATTGTGTTGCTTGCGTTGGTTGTTGTGCTTAGTTTTGTACCAGTGCACTTGCTTTGTTCACTGAGTTAATCATTGGTTCAAGTACTTGAGTTGAATCCAGTAATTTGGGTTTGACCTGTGCTGAAATCGAGATTTTATTTTTATTGCATCTGAGTTGAACCTGTCTGTATATTTGGGTTTGACCTGTGCTCACATGTCCCTGTAAAACGATCAAGTGTACATTTTGGTGTGCACGGCCTTGTGGCATGTACAGTGATAAACTGTGCATGTCACAATGTTCGTGTGTGATGAATTCACATATAAATGATGACGAACAACCCAAATAACTGAGGCAAATAATATTTTCAAAATCATCTTTTATTTCAAATTTCAAAAATATTTCTCTTTCAATTTTACTGCGTTTGAAAATATTTTTGCAGATTACTCGGATGCTGGAATCAGACTGGAATGCAGTTGAAGACAAAATACGAGTGTGAGTGATATGTAGTGAGGTTATTAATGTAAATATGAATTGTGATGTATTCAGAAATTGTATAGATATAGTGAGAGCCTGAATGTGTACTATTCAAAAATTGTAATAAAAATTTGTTTGAATAAAATTTCTGTTTGAATTCAAATTCTGTGTAATTTAATCTTATTCAGCATATTGTCATTTAATCTGTGAAAAATGAAATAGTACATTATCAAATACATTTAAATAAATGTATATATGTTTATTATCATCAAACAAAAATCATATAGACGCATATTCAACAATCTCCCCCTTTTGATGATAACAAACATATATTTAAGATTTTGACTATTTTAAATGTATTTGAATATTCAGTTTGCTCCCCCTATTTATATGCTCCCTCTCTACACAATACTCCCCCTTCATGTATGCATAAAAAAAATTCAAATTAGAAAATATTTGACCTTTATTTTCAAAATCTTAACTTTTCTCTCCCCCTTTTGTTATCAGCAAAAGAACAATAGTAATAGAAAAAATATAGATAAAGTGATTGACATTAAAACAATATTAACTCCCAATCGAGTATAAATATTAAATTTCAATAAAAATCAAACAAAAATCATAAATACTCTGTTTGACGCATGTTCCACTTTAGAATGATAGGGATTATGTCATCATATAAAAACCATATAGTTGGGTCTATTTGTGGTATATTTATAACAGGAATTTGAATATCTACTAACCATGCATAACCGTTAGGACTTTTAAATGAGATTAGTAGTATTCCAAAATGAATTCAAGTATCTTCTAATCACGCATAACCGTGAGGACTTTTAAATGGGATTAGAATCAACTTGTCTAATTAATCAATCAATTTTCGATATGCGTTCCATACATGCATAACCGTGAGGACTTTTAAATGAGCATGGAAGCACATAACAAATTCAAAGTAATTCACCCATGCATAACCGTGAGGACTTTTAAATGAGAGTGAATACTTTGGATGTTTTTTTTTATAAAATGAAAAATGAATGATTCCCGTTTAAAATACCACATATTGACTTACTATATTGGATTTTGACGAGTGATGGTTGATAGAAAAATGATAGAAATAGAAATGGTCGTGAAATTTTTATCAAACGAAAATTTTTATAACTCTTGTTTAAATTTCTAAAGAAATTTTCTATATATACTTTCTTGAGTTATAATATATGATTAATATCAACACTCATCACTTTTTCAATCACTATTTATCTTTTCGATAATTAGCAGGGGGTCGGATTAGTTAAAGTGGTAATTTAAAATCAATTTCAAAAATAATTATAAAATCAATTTTTCTGAAACAAGGTCAAAAATGATTTTCTTGAAGGGTTTATTTAAGAAAAATATCTGTTAATTTAAAAATATTTGAAATGAAAAATAGTCAGATATTTTCTTTGAAAAATGATGCAGTTACTGAAAGTTAAATCACGATCTACTACTAATTCTTCATCAACTAGATTGCCAGTGTAATCTACATCTGAGTTTTTGTTTCTTCACTCAACATTATCTTTGTTTATAGACCAGACTGTGAAGTTTCAACAAATTTCATCAGCTTTTAAATGAAGTTCTCTTGAATTTGAATTGAAGCCGTTGAAATAAACAAGCAAACAAATTTATCTACTTGTAGCATGAGTAATCAGTAATCAATCAACATCATAATTTATCCAAGCAATTCTATGATTAGTCAACATTTTGAATAAGTCATCATCAATCATTTCACATAACTGGCTGATTTAATTCGGATTATGGTGCAGATTATCACTTTAAATGTATTGTTCAAAATAATTACTATTACCTGTTTTACCTTTACGACAATCTTTCGTTGTTTGCCCATTGTGAATCTGTCACCTTTATACTAGGCTAAGGAACTTTGATTTGTCGCCCGTTGTGTGTCTGAAACAGCCAGAATCCAGATAACACCGATGTTGTTCCTTAGCCTGCCACCACACCTACACGGTAAAATATTTTTGTGACCTATTTGTTTTTATAGGTCCATGGTTGTTAGTGGCAGAATCATTTGAAAAATAATTTTGTGAAGACCCATAACTTTCTATATATGTTCCTTTTGGCACCCAGATTTGTTTAACTTTGAGAGATTCTATATTTGTGCCTTTTGGAACCCAAATTGGAATTGTTTTCACATGTTTGGGTCTATACCAACAATTATTTTGATCGTGTCCAGTTTGTCTACAAATAGTGCACATCAAGTTGACTTGTTTAGTTTCCCTTCTATACCGTTCAGTTTGAGTATACCCAAGTCCTTGTCTATCAATATTGACAGTTTGTTTTTCTAATAGCATATTCAACGATCTTTCACTTTTGGAAATTTTTCCTAAAGTCGTTGACAGTTGTTGGACTTGTGCTTTGAGAGATTCATTTTCGTTTAATAATTAGGTGCACTTTTTAATAGAATTCTCTCTCCTAGTATTTTCATTTTCTTTCAAAATCAGAATTTCATTTTCAAGTGATTTTATATTAATTTCTGATTTTTTAATCTCATCTTCGAATGTTGGACACTTATCACACTTAGGGATTCTACTTTGATAGTTTTTAACTAACTGTTCAAGCTGTTCATTTGATTCTATCAAACTATCTCTTTGTGATTCAAGTTTAGCGTATCTTTCCCTAAGTCGTTCAAAACAGCCGTTTACTTCATGGAAATAAATAAGCAACTCAGAATGGGTAAGTTTTGATACCTCACTTGGCTCGTCATCGTCACTGTCAGTTATATTACCTTGAAGGCACAAATCCGCTTTTTCGCTTTCACTGCCAGTGCTTTTATCATCCTCATCCGTTTCATCCCAAGTGGCTGCAAAACTTTTCTTTTTCTGTTTCTTTCCACGGCTGAATTTATTTTGTGGACAGTCGGGACTGATATGACCGGGTTTGTTGCACTCGTAACAGATGATCTTCTGTTTGTCTGGGCTGTCAAATACTTTTGCTATTCTGCTTTTTAACTTTTGGTTTAGAGCTGGATTTCCGTGTTTCTGAGTCCACTTTTTGAATTTTCTTATTAACATCTCTAGTTCTTTTGCACCATCATCATCGTCGTCATCATCACTTTCAGTTGTTCCTTTAAGAGCTATCGATTTCTTCCGAGTATCTCCTCCTTCACGCTCTTCTTTGAATTTTATCTCTAGCTCATATGTGGTGAGATTTCCGATGAGTTCTTCAACTTTCAACTGTTTCAAATCTTTTGATTCTTGAATTGCAGTCACTTTGGCTTCAAAGCTTCGTGGAAGGACTCTGAGGATTTTTCGGACTATTTCCAGTTCGGCGTATGATTTTCCGAGAGCTTTCGATTTGTATATGATATTGGAAAGTCGTCCGTACATCTCTTTGACATTTTCTTCCTTCGCCATTGTAAAGTTCTCATATTCGCTGCTTAGCATAGCAAGGCGAGATTCTTTGACTTGAGATGTTCCTTCGTGAGTCACTTCGAGAGTGTGCCATATTTCCTGCGCAGATGAACAATGTGAAACACGATTAAATTCAATTTGATCTAATGAACAAATAATAGAATTCATTGCTTTGGCGTTAGTAATTTGTAATTTGTTTTCTAATTCTGTCCATTGATCCTTTGGTTTTTCTATTTCCTGATTGTTCACTATTATAGTTGGTTTGTTATATCCAGTCTCAACTATATTCCAAGCGTCAATGGTTTCTAGAAAAATTTTCATCCTATTTTTCCAATAAGCATATTCACCATTGAACATTGGTGGTCTAACTATCGACTGACCCTCAGCAAAAGCATTATTAAAAGAAGCCATTTTAAAAATTCAAATTTTTAAAACAAAAATTGATTTTTTTTTCTTAAAAAAAATCGAATTTTTTAAATAAAAAATTTGACTCTATTCCTAGCTCTGATACCACTTGTAGGATCGATTTCACCCTAGAGGGGGGGTGAATAGGGTGATACTATAAATTGTTAAAATTATTGCGGAAGTTATATCAATTTTAACACAGATTTCAACACATATTAAGCAGAATAATAACAGCACAGATATTGCAGAATAAATAACAGAACAGAACAACACAGAATTTACCCAGCTTCGGCAAAACCCTGCCTACGTGCTGCCTCCAAGGTTTCTACTAGAAATTAGATAGTCACACGCTTACACACGTAAACTCGCGACACCCGCTACTGACTAATCCTAACTCTACGCTCAAAACCCTGCCACAACTCAGCCACTGAGTTGCGAATTCTCAATCTACGCCACGTAGATTGTCCCCTAGTCACACGACTAGAAAAATAGCAATTTTAATACAAATTTAAAAACGATTTAAAAACAAATTAAAAGCCCTATATAAAAATAGATAAAAAACCCCCTTTTTATATATTAAACCCTTTTACTCAAAAAGCAATAGCCGGCCCTTCCTCCTTTTTACTTTAGCTCGTTACTTCTCTTATTCTTCTTAGAGAGAAATGATGGCGGCTTAGCTACTGAATTAGGGCTTGTGGAAAAATTGGGGATTTCGTTCCTCTTGCGCTCTGATCTTTTGGGCTTTTCGAAGTGCCGTTCCTACTTCGATCGCGTTGTTGGTTATTCGAGAATTTTGCCTGGCACGATCGATTTCTTGTTGCTTACTCTGGCTACTTCGACGTTGATCGAGTTTGAGATGGCTCCGGTATGTTATTTTCCTTTTTGTGCTTATCTGATTTTCGTATTTGAACTCGATGCCTCTTTGCCGATGATGTATAGGGTATTTATATAGGATTCCATCTCCTTGTTTTTCGTTCGTCTGATAGTTATTTGATTTCGTCAATCACTCTTGCTTGCCGTTCGATTTTACTTGAATGATGATGATATGCACTGACTTGTTCATGCGCGTATATTCGATTCACACGTCATTGATCGATTTCGTGATGACCACGGTTTCGATTCTGGTTTGACGATGTTGATTTTTCTTTGTGACTTCGGGCTTGACTTGTTCTTACTGTTCGATTTTTGCCTTGACTTGGTCACAACTTATATTATCTGGTTGTATGCTTGAACTTGTGATTTTGAGATTTGGAAACTAACATTGACTTTGTTGTTTACCTAGCTCGATGATGATTGAGTAATTGGTTTGTACATGTCTTGATTCTCTGTAGCATATTCATGTATTCACTTCCATACTTGTTGATATTGTCTGAGTTCCCTGTGTCACTTTGTTCCTGGTTTGTTTATCTGTTTGTTTGCATTGAGTTGATCTTGATGCATTGTATCTGTGTAGTCTGGTCTGGTGGCATTTGTCAAGTTTCACTATTTTGGTCTTGTTTTCTGGTCTTGACTTGCTGTTGGTTTGAGTTCTGTTGCCTTTGAGTTTTGCTTGCACTCTTTGGTCTTGAGTTCTTGTTTGTCGAGATCACAGTGGCCTTCACTTCATATGTACAGTACTTGGTTCACTTTGTAATTCCGGCTTGTTTTATTTGTATATCTGTGCACATTCTCTGGTCTGGACTGTATTTGCATTATTATGGTTCATTTAGTTGTTGTTGCACTTGTCATTGATACTGTCTGGTAGCATTCATTTCTTTGTACTCGACCTGATGCTTGCATGACTTTTGTTGTACTGTGTTCATCTCTGTAGTCAATGCACTGTTGTAGCTGGTCTGGTGGCACAGTCTTGTATGTATGCTCGAGTCTGGTCATTTGAACTGTGCTTGTGCTCTTCTTGAATTTGTGCAGTCTTTCACTGTCATTGTGTTGCTTGCGTTGGTTGTTGTGCTTAGTTTTGTACCAGTGCACTTGCTTTGTTCACTGAGTTAATCATTGGTTCAAGTACTTGAGTTGAATCCAGTAATTTGGGTTTGACCTGTGCTGAAATCGAGATTTTATTTTTATTGCATCTGAGTTGAACCTGTCTGTATATTTGGGTTTGACCTGTGCTCACATGTCCCTGTAAAACGATCAAGTGTACATTTTGGTGTGCACGGCCTTGTGGCATGTACAGTGATACACTGTGCATGTCACAATGTTCGTGTGTGATGAATTCACATATAAATGATGACGAACAACCCAAATAACTGAGGCAAATAATATTTTCAAAATCATCTTTTATTTCAAATTTCAAAAATATTTCTCTTTCAATTTTACTGCGTTTGAAAATATTTTTGCAGATTACTCGGATGCTGGAATCAGACTGGAATGCAGTTGAAGACAAAATACGAGTGTGAGTGATATGTAGTGAGGTTATTAATGTAAAAATGAATTGTGATGTATTCAGAAATTGTATAGATATAGTGAGAGCCTGAATGTGTACTATTCAAAAATTGTAATAAAAATTTGTTTGAATAAAATTTCTATTTGAATTCAAATTCTGTGTAATTTAATCTTATTCAGCATATTGTCATTTAATCTGTGAAAAATGAAATAGTACATTATCAAATACATTTAAATAAATGTATATATGTTTATTATCATCAAACAAAAATCATATAGACGCATATTCAACAGGTTTGACCTCTTCCTTCATGGTGAGGGGTCTCTCTCGCTTCTTTTGTGATAGCTTGATCTGTGATCCCGATCTCGATCCTAACTTTGGGACCATTCTCAATGGTCAGATCGCCTTCCATATGCTGCCATTTTAGCTAAAGCATGGGAGCTTTGCCTTGACTGAGAGGGGTAAGCCATAGTTTGTCCTGGTTCGGTGCCTTCCCTAGTTGGTTCGTTGTTGAACCATTCCACGGGCCCATGTTTAGGCTGAGTCCTTACTCATTCCACTTGCTTGGCATTTATCTCCTCGTTCTTCTACTCTCCTAATCAAATTTGCTACCAAAATACGACCTCCTTTGCCTTCTGGACCCCCTAGATTTGGATCATCCTCATGCTTTAGTGTCATGTATGATCGTTTGCATCTGCCCCAAGCATGCCATGATCTGGTACAATATAACTTGATGCTGGGTAGCAAAACGAGTATTGAGTTTTGCCACAACTTTATCCAGGTCGCCTTTGCTGATAGTGTCTAGTTCTAGGGTGTTGGATGAATGATTATTCTAATTGGTAGCTATTTGCTTAACATTCTCGCCGATGGTACCAATTCTAGGCTTTGGTTTTGGAGGCATACTAAGAAATTTTCAATGAAAGTACCATAAAATTTTGCATAGAAAATGGGAAAACTCCTTCAATCAATTTTTAGTAACAAAGAAGTAAGGAAGGAGTAAAGTAAAATATATAGATTTATAGTGATTAAGCCCAAATGTGCCTACATAAACTATTCATTTTTATTTCCTTCCTTATAGATTACTTTTACCATAATTTGAATGTAAAATATAACAATTTGGAATAAAATACAGCTCCTTAATAATCTGTTTGGCAATTCTTGTTCGACAATAGCTGGCTAGTTCCAAATATTATCCCTCATTACTACTGGAAGTTTGGATATTTATAGAAGTGAATGTATAGGGAGGTCAGACCGATAAAATATGCATTTTCCTTTTATAACATGCTCGATTAAGTTATTTCCATATACAGAAGATATGTTCTAGGATATCCATATGTTTAAGATTGTCTTTCCTTATATGTTCTTATTTGCCTCAGTAGGTGGTTGGTTCGCTATGAGGTCGGTTTGGTAGGAGGTTGGTTTGGTGGGTGGACCCAGTTGAAATCATGGCATCATTCAGTTGTTAACCCTTTGGCTCGGCAACGCTTCAAGCATCGAGCCAATATTATTGTCCGGTACTTTCATTATTGGGTAATAAATCTTGTCTAATGCCTTAGCTACCGTATATGATTTCTATTCGGTAGTAGGACTACTGGATAGAGATTTCCTCCAGGTAGTCCGACAATCGAATAGAGAAGTATAGGACCCCTTCTTCATATTTGCTTCTTACTTGTACCTTACGTTTTGGCTAGGAACATAGACTATTGCTGCTCCTCATGACTCCAATCCAAATGCCACCACTCCTTGGGTCGGAATGCCTATAACAACACACAAATTCAAAATTTATATTAAGTTATCAGTAGTACTCATTCATCTATATTAGTCATCATTATATAATAATTAATGCAAAAGGTTTAATTCAACATGAGACTAATTATAATTTACCATAGTTAAATTTGAACTAATGCTAATTAAATTAACAAGTGATCAGTTATTATTTATTTTGATTACAACAAATTTATTCTTTTAACATTTGAACAGTCTAATGTAATGTGAAAGTAAGCATGTAAATCAAATGCAATTGTTAACAATCAATTAATAATATTTTTTCTTCTTCCTTTTCTTATGTTTCCAAAAGTAAGAATTTAAACTTTCAATTATTCCTACATAACATTCGTATGTAATTGTCATTGTGAAAATTTTGTGTGCATTTAACTAACACTGCACTATGTAAATTATCGTCAACACAAACTTGACCATACAAGCATGACCACTCACCTTGATCATCGAAGAAACATGTTTCTTAACTGCTTGGAGGGTATATACATATGAATTATTCTGCTAGTATCTCAACTTCCAAACTAGATGATAAATAAGTAACTGAAAGTATATATTCATTCTTTAGAGTGTCTTATTAGTAAACAAAATTTGTATGCTGTATAAGGTACTTGTACTTTTACCCTATTATTTCTATAATTTAAGAATTATCAAACTTATAAATACACATTTCTTTTTAAATTTTCAATCTTGCTTAGTTTACCATTATCATATTTAACACATGTTTAATTAGATGAATAAATATGGATGTGTTTATTCTCATATATCCTTTATTCTCCAAATATCATTACTATTGCATAAAATTAAAATCCTTACTCCCATATCAATTTGTTAATAAATAAACATATTAAAAGACTACAACATCACATATATACATAGCCTTACATATTACCAATAGGGTAGCATACTTGTAACAACCCGCTATCCACGACCTTCCGATTTTACATTCTAATCGGCACAAAATTCCAAACGTTGTAAATGATCGATTATAAGGGTGAAATAAAAAAAAACTGTATGTAGAACTATTTATTTTAAACTACAACTTTCAGCAACTCCTATTTGAAGGAACAAAAATATAATTACTTATATTATAGAAATATCTTAGTCAGACTAGATAATAGTCATAAGTGTTATTGCATCAAACTAAAGATAACACCTCGGTAACAAGTGGTCAACATAAATACATAGTACAAAATAATAGATAGTTAGATAAAATAAAATATATCCACTAAGTCATATCCATCATCACCATGCACCAAGCATCTCCCTAACATCTTGTCAACCTATCAAAGATATATACAATAGAAAATACATAGCAGATTGGACATTTGCATGCGTAAGTAAAATATACCGCTATGCATAAAAAACATGTTGATAAGACATCATCATGAACTAATACTACACTTACTAACCTCTGCCATCTAGTGCATACCTAATTTATCCATCATAATACATTTTACCAATGTTAGTTATTCTAATACCATATATTACATAGCATGTTTAGTTAAATATGATTTATACTGTCAAATCAATGTTGTTCCCTTGGAATCTGATTAAAGTCAAGATTCCCCAACTAAGCAAATATGATGAAAGCCTCATTCATGATCAAATAACCTTTTCAACCTCCATCATTTGATCCACAATAGGAATATATGTATATATTATATATATATATATATATATTATGTATATATATATTATGTATATATATTATGTATGTATATATACATATTATGTATATATATATTATATATATATATATTATGTATATAGATATATTATATATATATTATGTATATATATATATTATGTATATATATATTATGTATATATGTATATTATGTATATATATATTATGTATATATGTATATTATGTATATATATATTATGTATATATATATTATGTATGTATATATATATATATTATGTATATATATTATATTTGTATATATTATGTATCTATATATATTATGTATATATATTATGTATGTATATATTATGTTTGTATATATTATGTATCTATATATATTATGTATGTATATTATGTATATATTATGTATATATATATTATGTATATATATTATGTATGTATATATATACATACATAATATATACAAACATAATATATATACATAATATATATATACATAATATATATATATATATATACATATATATACATAATATATATATACATAATATGTATATACATATAATATATATATACACATAATATATATATATATAATATATATATACACATAATATATATACACATAATATATAGATACGTAATATATTATATACATAATATATATACACATAATATATACATATACATGATATATATATATACATAATATATACATAAACATAATATATACACATACATAATATATACATATACATAATATACACACATACATAATATATACATATACATAATATACATACATACATAATATATATATACATACATAATATATATATACATAATATATATATATACATTATATATATATTGATAATATATCTATATACATAATATATATATATATAATATATACATTACATATATATTGATAATATATCTATATACATAATATATATATATATAATATATATATATACATTATATATATACATACATAATATATACATACATAATATATTCATACATATACATACTATATAAACATACATAATATATATACATACATAATATATATAGTGTACAATAAGGAAGAAGACTACTTCTTCATATCTGTAAGTTTTTTAATCTTTGTAATATATTAAGCCCGATGGCAGGCTAATTATCTAAGTGTTGAATTATCTCTGTGCTTTGCATTTTATTTCATGACTATTTAGTTTTTAGGATTACATGATAAGCTAAAGATTTAAAATACATGGGTTAAGAATAGCATCAGAAGGCAATAAATTCTGATAAATACAGTGCATCAAAGTCCTTTTTTTAGCCATGAGAAGGCGTTGTCTAGGACAGGTCTTACACTGATTTGTTCATCAGAATTCATTGTCAGTTCAATGCTTGACTTGTAAAATTCCCTGATTTACTTTAAATTTTAGTTTCGTTACATAATATATACATACATAATATATATATACATAATATATACATATACATAATATATACATACATAATATATATATACATAATATATACATATACATAATATATACATACATAATATACATATACATAATATATACATATACATAATATATACATACATATACATACTATATACATATACATACTATATAAACATACATAATATATATACATACATAATATATATATACATAATATATACATAATATATATACATAATATATATATACATAATATATATACATAATATATATATATACATAATATATCTATATACATAATATATATACATACATAATATATACATACATAATATATACATACATAATATATATACATAATATATATATGTATACATAATATATATATATATATGTATACATAATATATTATATACATAATATATATACATAATATATATATATACATAATATATATATATACATAATATACATAATATATATACATAATATATATAATATATATACATTATATATATATATATATACATTATATATATACATAATTTATATATACATAATACATACATACATAATATATATATAAACATAATATATATATAATATAATATATATATATACATATACATAATATATATATACATAATATATATGTAAATACATAATATATATATACATAATATATATACACACATAATATATATAATATAGTGGAAATTAGGAAGGCATCCCTATCATACTTTCATATTGTAAAGCGGGTCCCTGTCAAAGTTTCATTGTAAAGCGGGTCCCTGTTTTCTGGAAACGAAGAAAAATTATTGCTGAAATGTCAGCAACTTTTATAAATAAGTGCTGATATTTCAGCAACTATCTGTGTCAAAGTTTTATTGTAAAAACAAAGAAAAATTATTGCTGAAATGTTAGCAACTTTTATAAATAAGTGCTGATATTTCAGCAACTATCTATGTCAAAGTTTTATTGTAAAAACAAAGAAAAATTATTGCTGAAATATCAGCAACTTTTATAAATAAGTGCTGATATTTCAGCAACTTTCATAAACTGTGTTCACAATGTACATAAATGTTGCTGAAATATCAGCAACTTTTATAAATAAGTGTTGATATTTCAGCAACTTTCATACACTATGTTCACAGTGTACAGAAATGTTGCGAAAATGTCAGCAACTTTTATGAAATGTTGCATCATGCTCTGCAATAATCGTGAATAAAAAACAGGGACCTAATTTACACTGAAATTTAGTGAAGGACTTTTCGTGAATTTTGAAACTTAATAAGGACCTGTGCCAAAAGTACCCTATAATATATCTATATACATTATATATCTATATACATAACTGGTCAAATCCTCTCAGCCTCTCAAATATTGACTAGATATGAAGTCTTGACTACCAATAGCTGTACTATACATTTGGTGGTTGTCTTCATCTCTCTCAGATCCCCTTAGCCTGGATGATTAGATCATGACACTTACAGTAACCAACTGGATCCATGCCGAATCATTCAAAAACACTTACCATACTTATCATGAGATGTAACTAGACTCATTAACGTTAAGCATCATACCATTTACACCATAACACAAGATATCACATTCTAATTTATTACACAAACTATATAAAGCATCTCGAACCGTTCACGCAGTTCCATAGGGTTTATGTTAAATTTGAACATGTAATCATTTTTCGAAAGTCTTTCTGTATCATTCAAATGTTTGAACATATATTTAGATGTCTGGCTGAATAGATAAATGTCTGAATGCCTGAGGGAAATATTTCTTGGGCATTTCATCCAGTTAAGGGTAATTTTAGTCGTCTGGTGCCTAAATTCTGACATTTGATCCTATACTTTAGGTGTTGGAACTTATAAATGAACTAAAGTGTTGCGGGTTTATAATGTAAATGTTCAAACGTCTTTTTATTTATTTCAAATGTCTATTTGGCTGTCTAATTCATGTTTTTACTGTTATATCTAATTTTCCGAATAGATTTTAGTTCATCTTTATTTAGACTATATGCATACCTTCCTATATGTTATCTAGGTAATGTAATAAACCTTATTATCACATTTATTATATAATAATCGTTTTAAAGCATCCCGCACAATAACAATGCTCATATCTTCTTTAATGTATGCCTTCTTCTTTATTTTTACTTGTTGTTCGATTATAACACATATTTACATATAATTGATCTCTTATCTTTGCATTAACCTAGCTGAACCATAATATTTTAACTTTATATGTTATCTTCATTGTATCACAAAGAATTAAATAATATAGTATTCATTAGTTCAATAATAATTTGTCTTCTTCCTAAATCAATTTACTTAAGGTTACAACTCGTATGTTAACGGCTAATTCCATATTCCTTTACTTATTCAATTTCCAACATCCAACTTAGGTATCATTTAAGTCATTTTAATAAGGCCACTATCCTAAGTTAGGCCATAATAATGAATCAAAAGAATACATAGCCTTATATATCTTAATTGATAAATCCCACTCACTATTTATCAAAGAAAGCCCTGTTATTCTATATTTGAACCACGTGATATCTCAACGAACCTCGACAGTTAAGTGGTCATGAAATGGATCAAGAAGAACAAGAGGTATCAAGGATAAAGAATCTAAGGAAAATGAGTAAGTATGGATAAGGTCATAAGGATCAACACCGAACCTTATGAGAAGCCAAAATTGCTTGGTCATGTTAAAGAGATAAGAAAAAAATGGAAGATATAAATTAAAAAATAGGTCTATACCGATCTGTAAGGACCAATAGCTAATCTTATTAGTTCCTAAGATTGGCGACATTGCTTTATTAAAGACAAAGATCGGGCCAAGGAAGGGTTATAAGATAGTACATGTAAATAGATTGGTACCGATTTATACCAATCTATTTTGGTTCGTGGAATCTTAAGTTTGACCAATTTTTCTTATTGGAACTTTGGATCTCGAGCTGAAGATGTGTTCAAATCGATCCCACCTATTTTGGTGGTCGATGTCATCTAAGAATATTAAGCCTAATGCAACTAGAGAAGGATCTTTGGACTATCTACTGATTTTTGCATAGAAAATTTGTCGAATTCAACCCGAACGGTCCGAATTAAGTGAGTATGGCAATTTTTTTACAATAATAAAAATAATCAGTAACAAAGTTGATAGTGGATGCAGGCTATTGATTTTGGCCAAACCACTCCAAAATTGCATGTTTTACTCTCTCCTTTGATTCTCATATTTTCACTTTTCATTACTTATTATATTGGGTGTTTGTCCCATTTTGGAGCAAACATTTTAGTGCTTTTACGAATAACAATTCATCTCGTGCTAAGATCTTTGCTTTTACTTTGGGTTAGAAGAGAACTAAAAGCTAGATCTAGAATTTTCTTTGCTGAGGATCCGTGGTTACTTGAATTTAGAAGGAATCTATTATTGGATATAAGAAGAGATGACTCTTAGAAATGAGAAAGTACACCTAGAGCCACTGTCAAAGGTGAGAATAAAGGCTCTCACCAAGGAGAGGAAACGAATCCACCAATTCTTGCAGAGACTTTAAGTGCCCCAGAGAAGGTAACAAGGGCAGAATTGGATTGTATAATGGATGAAATGAACAAGAGAATCGTGGAGAGCCAAAATGTCGTCTTGAATAGGGTAGAGAAGAGTGTTTCTATAATGTCCCAACTTTCTCAATGGCTCAGGAAGAGCCGTAAGGATTATCATCTTCAGACTACAAGGAAGAAAGTTAATCTTTATTAAATTGTTATCAAAGAGATGGTAAACAAAAGATGCGGAGGAAGGATGCAAGGGCCTCAAGGATGGAAGCTGCAAACACTAGAATAGGAGTTCCACAGGCAATAATAATCATTATCAATTGGTCCCAACAACCTGGTATCGATTGATTGGACATTATGGCTTTGAGTGACTTCGAAGATGATTTACAAGATCATGTTGAAGCTGGTGGAAATGGATGAGCTACTAGTTCTTAGCCTAACGCTACAAAGCCAACTCCGACTAGATACTAGAGAGGGTCGGGACAAATAGTTCATCCAAAGACAGGGGAACCTAGATGTCAAGCAACTAGCCAAGAGTGTTTGCAAAGGCAAACACTTAAGGGTGTTTACGATGATCGTCATCCAACTGCCCAAAGCAACGAGGAAGACATCCCTAATATGGGTAAGATATTATTGCACGAAGGTCAATAAAAAAATAATGATGAGTAGGGTTTACCGTCGAGTCAGACCCTATTCACTAAAAACATCCTTGAAGAAATTTTTTTAAAAGAAATCTATGATGACGAGGACCCGAGACAACATATGTTAAAGTATGGGTGGCACATAAACAACGCTCCTGTAACAGATACTGTTGGATGTAGAAGTTTTCAGATATTTTTGGATCGATTTTTGATAATGCGGTTCACTCTGCACACACCGAGCTCCATATCATCATTTGACTAGTTAGCAAAGAAGTTTATGGAGCAATTCCAGATACATCCGTATGATTGAAGGACTTGATGTCATTGTCAAAATCATCAGAGTTCCATTGTGACTCAAAAGAACTTTCTAAAGGGGTCAATGCTGCAGTTACTATGGATTAAGGGTATATTAGTAAGTGAATTAGTTAGAGATCTTCATATTTACATTTTTAGGGAAGAAAAATCAGATCTTTGTTGTTGATTTTTAGATTTGTCTCGATTTACATGCAAAACTCGAATTTTGGAGGCTTTGGTGAGTGATTTATCATCTCTCACATTATTATATACGTATAAATAGGTTGTAACATGTTTTGAATCCATATTCAAAGTTAAAATTAAGTTTTAACGCTGTTTTATAACCCTACCTATAGTAAAAATATGAATAAATGGATTTTGTGTGTTCATGTTATTTGTATGTGTGGTTTCCTTAATATGTATTAGGCTATGTTGTAGACACATAGTATAATGATTACTATGATTAATGTGTGATTTTCTTACTTAAACGTTGTTTAATTCGTGTTTGGTGTTTGTGTGTATGCTTGAATGGTTGAAAACGCTCATTGGAGAGAATTAGATGTAGGAACCATGAAATTAGATTTCGATGAATAGGCTCGAGAATGTTAAAGAGTCATATCGATGCATATGAAATGCACAAAGTCAAAGAATCGAGTGTAGCGGTTAAATCAACATGAAATCGGAGTTTGGCGAAATTACAGCATTTCTGTTTGGTGCTTAGTGTCCAGTGGCAGTCTACTCGGGGTTAACTTGGTGTCATGTGCTAGCCTACGTGGTGTCCGATAGTGCAATGATTTGGGGCCGAACAAGAAAATTGGTTTGCGCTGGTGGTTTGCTTGGGGTCGACTTGGAGTTCGATAGTGTTGTTGTTCGATGGTCGAACAAGAAAAGTTGTTCGGAGGGTACTTGGTGTCATGCCTAGGAAATTTGTGTGTCTGCTTGTCATCAGCATCGGACAAGAAATTTGGTTCGATGGCCGTACAAGAAAAGTTTTATGGTAGGTTGCTTGGTGTCGTGCCTGGGAAATTTGGGTGTCTGCTTGGGTCAGCACCGGACAAAAAATTGGGTTTATTACTTTTTGGGATTTCTTGGAGTTAGAGGAAGGCTGCTTCAAGTTTTTTAGTGGATGCTTCAAGTCCGATCTAAGGCATACCTGAACGAAAACTTGAAATTTGAGAATTTTTGTCGTGGTATAGTGAAACTTTGGGGTTTCTTTGAGAATAATTCCGAGGATCTAGTGGGTGACTTGGAGTAAAGTAGAAGATTCTAAATGACGAGGAATGACCTTGGGTTTCATGTGGCGATTAGTGAACTGGTAACGTAGCGCTTCGGTGTGATGACAATGACGATGACTTCGTAACTCTGATGTGATGACCTTATGACCTGTAGTGGGTGTCTAGAAGTATTTTGAAGATGACGACTCAATGTGGTGAGCAACTTTGGCATCTGGTAATGGACTGAGAGGACGATTCTGTGTGACAGCTCGTGGAGTGGAGCTCTGAGATTGTGATGCTTGTTAGTGGGATAAGGTAGTCTATATGTACCTAGGGTAGTCTGCATGTACCCATATTGTTGGACGTCTATGTGTATCCAGTCCCTAACCATCTGCGTAGGCATGAGTTGAGCATCTATAAGGTATTTCTACTATCGGTATGCGTGCTAAGGAATTAATGGATAAATTTGAGGTTGTGATGCTTATAATTGGGATAAGGTAGTCTGTGTGTAACTAGGGTAGTCTGCTTATACCCAGGGAAGTCTGTGCACACCCATATTTTTGGACGTCTGTGTGTGTTTAGTCCCTGCCATCTATAAGGGAAATGAGTTAAGCATCTATAAGAGTTATCATATATCTGAAGCACTTGAGTGAGAAATGCAGGGTTGTGTGATGGATGCTATGTTTGATGTGTGGTTGATATGATGTGTTATAACCCTATACCCTATATTTTCCACTAATGATAGTAGTTTAACATATACTGTGTTTACGTGCTAACTCTTTAGATGCAATGACTGGTTAGGTGTGGTTCTTCATACCCTATGCCCCTATCTACTATATACGGTTTCAATAGTACTTTTGAGATTATGTATTGCTCATACAAAACTGTTGTCTGGCCTAAGGTTTTATGCTTTACGTCTTATGATCTCAGGTACTCTTAAATGAGTAGATTATAATAGGTCTTGATGGTGCATGAAGCTGTACAGAGTACGAGCAGAAGGCTACGCTTTTATACATGTATACTTAGAGCTTACTATCACTATGTTCTGCTGCATAGTACTGTGGAGATATAACAAATTTGTATTACCTTAAAGACAATTTTAGAGTTTATTTTGGAGATTTTGGATGTATAAACTCTACTATTTCAGTTTTGGTATAATCTATGAACCTATTGCACTATGATGTTCTTATTCATGGTTCATATGATTATATCGTTGTCTTGTCTATTTTACATCTATTTATTATATTATATTTTGTTTGTATGCTAGGAGATGTTCTACAGGTTCTATGTTTGGATTTTTGTTACTTTAAACCCATGGATATCATCCTGCATTGGTTGGTACCTCCACATTGCACTATGCAAGTACATTGGATAATGAAGGTGTAGGGTGGTCATCACATTTAGAATCAGAGCTTCGGCTGCGTAAATGACCTAAGTTGATACTTGGATCCATTAGAGATAAGGAAAGAGCTATCGCCTTAGAATGGATCGAGCGATATATGAGAGGGTGTACTTGTTATATTTTGGTTTTTAAAACTATATAGCAGTGTGCATGTGTAGTATATAGGTTGCATTATATTCATGGACAACACTTGTTCCTTTTAGAGAGACGGGTCATTCTTATTACAGCTTGTAAGTATGAGCCAGCTAATGGGGAATATGACTAGGAACTCGATTTCTAAAGTTGAGGAGGGGGCTGATCGGGGGTTGCTAATCCCGACTTGTAGAACATGTTTATTGAGATATTGCGAAACATGATACAAAAAGCTCAAGTTACTCTTGGTAGTGGTGCTCTAGTGCAAGCATCTAGGGCTGACTTTGCCAAACTAAACAAGGATTACTCTACTCTAGGAGGAAAACCATTCCTCGAAACTGAATCAACAATTGAAATATAGGATTTGTTAGAAACCCACAAACACATCTTTGAGGATATAAAGTTAGAGGATGCGATGAAGAGGAAGCTGGCTTCTAGACAGCTTCAAGGATGAGCTATGGGGTGGTGGAACGCCATCAAGATTACTACTCCAGATGATCATATTACTTGGTAGCAGTTTAAGGTGAGGTTTGAAGAGAAGTATATACTGGCCATTCAAAAGTCGGTTCTTTTTAGAAAATTTGCTGATTTGATGTATGGGGATATGTTTATGTCGGAGTATGGCATGCTATTAAAGTACGGTCTATCTTTTATCGGTACTCCATTCAAGAAGAACGAGAAGTTTATCATGGCCTTGAACTGGTAGGGCATATCGATGAGACCTTCGAGAGTCTAGTGGAGAAGGCTCTTCGACATGGGAGTCTATATCCTAAGCCTAAGTCAGTTGTTTCTCCCAAGGACGAGCCAAAGCTGCAAGCCGACGGGGGAGGTAAGAGGAAGTGGTATAACAACAAGAAGAAGCTTTAGAAGGGTGGCCACAAGAATGGAAAGTGGGAGCCTATGTGCTATAACTATGGATATAGGGGCCATCTTAAAAAAGTTGTACAAATGAGAAGAGATGTTGTTTTAACTACAAACAAACCAAGGCATATGAAGAAGATTTCCCAGAGCCGTCGAGGAACCAGTAGGTTGTGTCAGCTTATGCTATGAATGCCGTTCCAGCTTCGTTGAGTGCTCCATCGATGAAGGAGAAGGGAAGAGCATCATTATACAGGGTATGGTTTCTATTTTTGATACACCTGAACATGTTTATTTGATACCGGGGCTTCATATTCATTCATATCTAGTGATTTGTTAAATAGATTGAGATTGAAATCCGAGATAGTCGACCGACCTTTGATTGTCACAAACCCTGTTGGAAGATGGCCTAGCCTTTTCATGGTTTGCCGAAGCTTATCCTTATCGAGTCACTGATGCTTGTTTATTTGTGATTTCTTTGTTTTAGGTTTTGTGGGTTTCAGTATTATATTAGGATGGAAGTACCGCAAAAGTACGAAGTAGTTGTGGATTATGAAAGGCTGTTGGTAACGGTAGGGATGGATGATGAGCGTAGGTTGGATAAAGGCTGCCTACGCAATAATGAGGTGATGGTTAGGTTTATGTTATTGCTCGAGGTCCCACACCACAAGTTGTCATCTATGCTAATAGCAAGGGAATATCCGAACATATTTTACGAGGTGACCAGATTACCACCACATAGGGAGTTTGAGTTCCATATAGATTGTAAAGGATGCCAGACCTATTGTTTAACCATTGAGGTGTATGATACCAAAAGACCAGAAGGACCTAAAGGCGGAAGTAGATGACCTATTATGATGAGGGTTCATTCGATGAAGAATATCTAGGTGCGAAGCACTTGTAGTGTTCGCCACTAAGGCGGACCACTCTTTGATATTGTGTGTAGATTATCATGAGCTAAATAAGATGACGAGGAAGAACAAGTATCCACTCTCGTGTATTAATGACTTATTCGATCAATTTCATGGTGCTAGGGTGTTCTCTTAATTGGACCTTGCGACGAGGTTTCATTAACCGAGAGTGGTGAAGCAGAGTGTGCCGATCATAGTATTTCGTACGTCGTTTGGATTTTATGAGTGGTTGGTTATGCCACTTGGGCTAATTAAAGCACCGACATACTCTATTGGTCATATAAGTCGTGTTTTCATGGACCAGCTTAATAAGTTTGTATTTGTGTTCATGGACGATATCCTTGTTTATTCGAGGATGGAGGAAGAACAGAAGGAGCATTTGAGCATTGTGCTCGAGGTATTAAGGAAGCATCGATTGAAGGCAAAATTTTCGAAGTGTCACTTCTGGAGGAAGGAAATGCGATTTTTTGGTCACGTTGTTTCTGAGTAGGGAATTGCTGTAGATCCTATGATGGTGGAAGTAGTACAGGACTGGGATCGACCTAAGACCGCTATAGACGTAAGAAGTTTTCTTAGATTGGAAGAATACTATGAACGTTTTATCAAGGACTTCTCTAAGGTAGTAGTGTCGTTAGCCAAATTGGCGAAGAAGAATCTGACTTTTATTTGGGACGTGTGGTACGAGCATGCATTCATGAGTATGAAAGAGAGGATAACACATCGGTGTTAGTCATTCCAAGCGGGAATGAGGAGTTGACAGTGTACATAGATGCTATGGTACATGACTAGGTGCGGTGTTGTTGCAGAGGGGAAAGGTTGCCGCCTACGCTAGTCGAGAGATGAAACTACATGAGAAGAAGTGTCCAACTTATGATTTTTGGATTGGAGGCGATAGTATTCTCTTTGAAGGTATGGAGGCATTATTTGCTTGGGGAGAGTTCGAGTTGAATACGGACCACAAATTATTGAAGTATCTCTTCTCCTAGAAGGAACTTAACCTTCATCGGTAGCGATGGTTAGAGTTTCTGGCCTCTTGCGACTTTGGCATTTCCTATACACCTAATAAGGGAAATGCAATCATTGACACTTTAAGTAAGAGACATGCTAGCTTAGGAGCGATGTTCCTAGAGTGGAAGCAGTTGGAGATTATCACTGGCTATGATTTTATACCTTGATGTGAGCTAGAGTCAAATGTTGGCAAGCCTAACAATTAGACCTACCTTGATTGAGCGGATCGACACTAGCCAGAGGTAAGACATTATAATATTGGAGATCATGGTAAAGATGGAGGAAGGAGTGGAGTTTGAGGAGATGAAGAAGTATGGGCTCGACCATGATGATTGACTTCGAAAGGATGGGAGATTGTTCGTCTAATGTTGATGCGTTAAGGGTTAAGGTGCTATGAGAGTGCCATCATTCGAGATTGACTATAGTCCTAGTGCCAATAAAATGTACCATGATATAAGGTAGACATATTATTAAGAAGGGATGAATAAGGACATTGGGGAATTTATGTCAAAATTCTTGAACTGTCAGTTGGTAAAGGCAGAGTAGAAGAAGCAGAGTGGTTTGCTGCAACTGCTTGAAATTCCAAAGTTGAAATGGGAACAAGTTTCGATGGACTTCATTGATGGGTTTCCAAGAACCAAAAGAGAGTATGATAGCATTTAGGTCCATAATCGATAGATTGATGAAGGGTGAGCGATTTATATCCGTCAAGTCTGGTAGAATGACATCTAAATTGGCCGAGTTGTATGAGAAATAGGTTGTGTGATTCCATGGTGTTCCGAAGAGCATTGTAAGTGATCAAGACCCTTTGTTCACTAGAGGGTTCTAGAAGAGCTTACAAGAGGTGTTGGGGATGAAGTTGATCTCAGTACTGATAGAGGTAAGGGTATGCCCCAGGGGAAATTCTGTAATTGATTGAAAATTAGTTAACTCTTTAATCAATTCTCATTCGTAATGAAGGTATTTTTTCTTTCTGTTATATTTTTTATATTGTTTTATAAATAATTAAATATTTAATTAAAATATATTTAACAGAAAGTTCTTAAATGATGTATTTGTGATAGTAACTACAAGTAGTTATAATCATGAATATTGTATCACACTATAATAAACATATCATTTCAAATATTTCTTGTTAACATGCATCGACTCTGGATATTAATGCATTTGTTGAGACTAGAGCACGTAATGCTCTAAAAATGTTGGACAGTGTATGCTTATGATTGCTGGGGCTAACAGGGGGTTACGTACTGATAGTTAATGGATAACTACAGAATGATTCACCCGATAGTTTTCTCTTAGTTAATATAACTAAGGTCAAACAGAAAATATCAATGCGACTAATTTACACAGTTCTCTCAGCTTGAGAATACTGTTGTTCTTTAAGATGAATGCTCGCCTTCGATTATAGTCATAACACGGCTCAACGTCCATCAAGTTACTATATTGGGTCGGGTGGAAGTATTGGATGTGAAAACTAATCAAGAGAGGATTCATCTGGGGTTAGTATCACGGTTAACTCAAGTTAACCCAAAGTCAAAATCTATAGCCTGAGTAGTTTGGTTAATAATAATAATAATTATTGAACCAAGAACATTGTGTTTGGGCTATAGAGTTTAATATGAATGATATTTGAATTTTATCCCTTACCAAATTCCATATGTCTGAAGTGATTTAGTATTGACAAAGAGAATAGGTGCAAATAGTCAAAACTGGGTAACGCTTAACAAAGTAAAATTGGATTTTATCAAAACCAAGTAAGCGATAAATTTGGCCAAAATGTCACACCATTGCTAAATGATGTGTGAACGTTAATATTCGAATAGTTCAATATTAATCGCTAACCAAATTTACACCTAAAGTGTCGCACAACCGAATTGTCGAATACTCCTTTGACCACAAGATTTAATTAATTTATAATAGTTATAAATTAATTAAAATAATTAATATTTATGAAATATTAGTTATAAATTTTTTTTTGATTTGTTAAACAATATTAATAAATATGTTTATAATAGTTATAAATATTTTAATCGATATACAATATCGATATGCATTTAAATTGGATTTAAATGCGATAAATATTATACGAGCTAAGACTGGATCAAAGCCCATATGGGCAAGGGGAGTTTGCACATGCATATAAAGGTAGAGGTGGCTTTGATATGGAGAATAGTCTAGGGTTTTCATAGGATAAAGGAAGAGAATGGGTAAGAGAGAAAAGTGGATATGGATCCTAACTTATCTCCCTAGTCTCTCCTCTATAAATAGATCATAACCCTCATTCTTCTACTGACTTATTGAAGCCTCCACTATCTTTACCTCTAGCCAAAATTCATCCCCCCCTCTCCTCCATTTCCAAGCAGAAATCGAATTAAAATAAACACTATTCGATAGTAGGTGGTCTACAATTCGGGAGATAGCACCTTCAGAATTGGAATTTGATTTAGAAGTTTATTTCAACGCTTCAAAGTGTAGTCCTTTAGCATGGGTGAAAGGTAATTATCTGATCTATAATTATATACTAATATTTAGATAAATCATGTATCATATATTGTTTTGTTAGTTAGGTGATGATTCTAGTATATCAGTATATCATCACATTCAGAATGGTTGTTGTATGCTTATATATTTAAAAAAAAATTATGACATACTTATGCCTTGATACTCAAGGTTAAAGATAAAAAATAAAATGAATTTTTTAATTTAATATACATTATTTAAATAAAATAAACTTTATAATTCAAATATTAAATATTATACTATACAAAATATGTTTTACAACCAGATTGTCAGGAATTTTTGGAGCAATTATGACACTAGAATTTATCAATCTTATGACCATGACACTGTCTTGTGGAATGGTCAGGGACACTCCATTAATAATGTTTATGTGGCCTTGAAAGGATTGGACACTATGTCAGAGTGTAAGTGGAGAAAGGTAACATGGACAGTGGCTTCTTGTAGCAGTGGCAATCTTATGTTCTGGAAGGTTACTTCTAATGCTCTTTTGACAAGAGATAAGCTGTTGAGATATGGTATGTCCATTCTTCCCGAATGTGAGCTGTGTCATCAACAGGTTGCGAGTGTTTTGCATATCTATTTTGACTGTCCATATGTTCTTTTCATCTGGACTAAGATGTTAAGTTGTATTCTGATGGTATTTAATCTTCCTATCAATATTAATCAATGGATCCTGATTGAAAGTGCCATTTCATGGAGGGATGACAAAAGGCAGTACTTCTTCTTCATCTTGAAAAAACTTATGTTGGTTATATGGAAGGAAAGAAATAAGAGATGCTTTGATGGAATTAGCAGAAGCAAGGAAATTGTTTGGTCCGCCTTAAAGCATGACATTTTGATGGGGTTGAGGGTCAGTCCTTATAAGTTTCTTGCCATACAGTTTGAACCTTGGATTCCTTAGCTTCTCTAGCTGTTCCTTTTCTTTTCTGCTTAGATGTGTGTGTGTCTCTTGTTTTCTGCTTTGTGTTGTGATCTTTCTGTTTTTCCTTTTTCTATGTTTAATAAAGCTGATAGGGGTCCAGTTTAACCCCGCTTAATCTGCAAAAAAAATATGACTTACAAATAACATATGAATAGTTTTATACCTAAAATATTTTTCGACATAAAAATAAATTTGTAATATACATATTATGTAAATATTATTTCATTTAAATAAATACATAAAACAAATAAATATATCATATAAAATACAATTCCAATTTTATAAAATTAACTTCACATCTGATAAACTTTCGGCTGCAAAAAATAATTTTTTATGAATATTAACTAAATATTAATATAAATGCTAAAATTAAAGTTTAAATTTATTATTAATTTTAAATTACATAATGTATATTGAAATATTCAAATGCTAAAATATCATCTAGGTATTTTTATAAAATATTGAAACACAATATTATAACTTCGAAAACATTTTTTATTTTTATAATATTATTATTTATTTTCGATTGGAAACTTAAATAAAATAAAATAAAATAAATTAATTTTGCTGTGAATATTGTTAGGTAAGTGTTGTATATATATATTATATATTTCATTCATATATATATATATATTTATTATTAAACTATTTATAAGAATATATATATATATATATGGAAAAAATATTTATTTTGTTTTTAGTTTTACAACAAAAATAAATAATTAAAATTTTATAATATATTTAAAATGTTTTCCATATACATAATTATATATATATATATCAATATATTATAAATTCCACACACACCCATATAAATATATTTATATCTATTCAAAATAATATATATATATATATATATGTGTGTGTGTGTGTGTGTATGTAATATTTTCTATACATAAATTAAAGCATATAAGCATACATCTAGATAATATATATTTGTTTACTAAATGAGCTAACATATCCGTTGCGGTGTATATTCCCGCACTTATACATGAGCATGTTAAACCTTTCACGGATTGCAATGTGACATATGCACGCACGCACACACACACACACACATATATATGTATATATATTATAATATTAATTATATAATATAAAACTATATTATAAATTTTAAATAAAATAATAATTCAGTTTAAAAGGAAATTTAGAAATGTTCTAAATAAACTAGATCTTATAGGCCTAATAAAGACTCAAAATGGTAAAAGAATTGGAAATTCACCCATTTCTTCCATTCTTGTCTATCCCAGTTCCAACAATGGTATCAGAGCTCAATAGCCTATGCGATCTAAATTAGTGATGTTAGAGTGGACTAATTAAGCCCACAACCTAGATAATTGGAAATCTAGGAAGGTAGCGTAGAAGAATTAGGTTAGGGTAATTGTAACATCCCACCTTTTTGTATGCTTAAGCAGACACACGTGCCAACTTAAACCATACAGAAGGGTGGATTGTTATGGGGTAAATAAGTAAAAGTGGAGAAATAAAAGAACAAAATAGAATCTTGCAGCGGAACGATGGAATATAAAAATCAAATAACAGTTCATGAAGCTGTTTTACAAAACATTTGATTATACTTATACAATACATATCAGAGTTACACATACCAGAGAATGATAATAAATGCAGCGGAATACAATGGTGTAGTGTAATATAACAAAAAGTAGTAAAAAAATCTTCGTCTTCGTCCTCCAGAAATAGGCCCTTCAAATCCTGAAATGCTCAGGCTGACCCGAGCGAATTGAAAAGACAAAACACTCGAGTTAGAACTAAAAGATCTTATGTAAGTTAAATTAATGAAATAAATATGAGTGTAAACGGCGTCAGAGATGTTTACGGGGTTTGACATCTCCTATCCAGTGTCTAACGTGAGTGCAGTAACTTAAGAAATGTTCGGGATTCACACCTCTTAAGGATCCGTTAAACTATCTACTATGTAGTAATATTCGCTATTATAATAATGTCTAATCAATAAAGTATAATCATATAGAAAATAGCGTTAAGGGGATGGAGAACCTTAACGCGGTCGGATCTTAAAATCATAATCGTAGTAAAGCTCGATATGGTAGGTGACACGGCACAACTAGGCAATGCCAGGGTAGATATACCAATTACGCACACGGACTGATGGATACGCATAGCAGCCACTACCGTTCCACCTCGAACAACACTCCCAAATCAAGGGTGGCCACCAAAAATCACAAAGTAATAGAATGGTATCGAAGAAGTGTGTCCGATACGAGGTGCTACCTCACTGGTCCGAGATCGCTCCTGTTTTAGCCACCTTATGCCAACTCACGGGAGTTGGGTCCACGTATATACCTTAGGATCGTCGCCACCATCCTACTTCATTCTGGAACTCCACCGCGTACACAGTTGTCAAAGTGGTTTTCGGTATCGACAGAGAGTATGTCCATATCCGATCCCGGTCTCTTTAACAACCAATCGTTATTATAACACCGTGGTCATTTTAAAAAATATATATACTTTTAAAAACACAATCATTGCCCTTTTCAAAACATATTCTTTATTTCGAAATAGTATATACATCAAAAACCAAAATATTATTGCCATTTCAAACCATATCCTTTACTTCAAAATAGTATATACTTTAAAACCAAATTATTATTGCTATTTCAAAACATATCATTTACTTCAAAATAGTATATACTTAAAAACCAAATTCAATAATATATCATTTAAATAAAATCCAAATTTTCAATCACTATTCTTACTTTTAATTATAAAACTTGAAATATTCTTTAAAACCATCTTAAACCCAAATCACATAATGTAGTCATATTCTTAATCTCAAAATTTCAATCGGTTTCAAATCAATATATTTAAAGATAATTCTTAAATAAATTCTATTTCAAATAAATTCATTGTCAAACCATATTACTTTCAAAGTTATAACAATTTCGAAAACAAATACTTTGAAAAACAATAATACCTTAATTTCAATAAAACATTTCAATTTTGATATATTTTAAATCTTTAAATATTCCAAAATTCCCAACCAAATATGATAATCTTATATATACCTTAATTCAATTTACTATTATTTATTTAGAAATATTTATTTAATAAATTCAATATCACTTAAATAAAGCTCAAACTTGAAATATTCGTAAATCAAACTTAAAACATCATCAAGTCATACATAGCTTAAATTTTAGAATTTAACCATATATAAAATAATATTTATATAATATCAAAATTTAATATTTATTAAACCGTATATTTCTTTCCAAACCATAGAAAATCCCTTAAAATATTTTATATATAGACCATGGTGCCTGTATATAATTTTCTATCCTATGGTCAAGTGATACGGATATTTATCATTTCAATCCGCAATTTAAAATAAAAGTTCGGTTATATATCATTTCAAACCGCAATCCCGAATAAAATAAAAATGCATAATAACTTGCAGTTTATACAATATAAAATATAGCATCCATTCATCCAAATATCAATAAACAACCATTTATTACAATCATCATCCAATTTAAACAAAACATCAATATAAAGCATATAAAATATAACAGGCATCAACGAATAGTTTATATTCAATAATAATTAATAACTATTCAACTGACAGTTTATATGCAATAATAAATAAATTCAACTGGCAAATTATATGCAATAATAAAATTAAATAACAATTTAATTTAACTAAATGCTATCTAACTGAGATGATGATTAAATATATGCCCAAACAATCATAGATAAATTTTAAATCACATCAAAATTTAATTTAACAAACATAAGAAATCTTAGAAGTTGTGAGTGGGTTAAAACACTCACCTTTGAGATTTAAATCGAATTTAGATCCGATTTAAACCCAAAAATTTGACCGTCTCAGAATTCGTCCAAACCAGCGTCATCAAGTCCAAAATTTTAATACGATCCTAACAAAAGAAACCGCGCGTGAAACGGAGTTCGTATGTGAAAGATATAGCGATTATTGTGGTTGAATTTTAATTTTAAAATAAAATAAAAGAGAACACATTACCTCCTCCCCTTTGCCACGTCAGCAACAACAAGTCTCCCTCCAGATCCACGCAATGAACCTTACGCACGTTTGAACCCAAGCTCCGCTCCCTTTGACCATCAAATTCGAAACCCAAATCACGATTTGCCGCCAATCCGACCGTCAATTCGCCTCCAAACTTCGCCGATGAACAACGTGCTAGCCCCTCTACAAAACCCAGAAAGGAATTTCCGATCAGACGCACCAGTCAAAAACGCCCAATTCAATTTTGACCGCGATTTCTGGTAAAACGATGCGTCGAATTGAAAAACGAATTATACCATTGAATTACGTTCGTCGAGAGCTTCAACATATATAAATTTGAGATTTTTCTGAGAACTTTTAAATTTTGACTTTGATTTTTGAAATGGATCTGGATCTGAAATTTTGTCTGCCATTAAGGAGGAGAAGAAGCTGAAGAAATTTTACGCGCAGACAAATGAGAATAGGAGGAGGCTAGGGTTTAGCGGGGATATTTATAGAGAAGGTTGAAAATAGAATAGATGGATAAAACAGGTGTACGCGCTAACGCCAACGTGGTCCAAAAAGCCCGTCCTGACCCCGGAACGAAATTGGGTCAACCCATATATCAAAATAGATGTTTTAAAATATTTTAAACACAATGAAAAAAGTTTCAAGTCCAAATTCCATCATATGAAGAAGTTATGCTAAAAACAATATTTTCCAAATTGATTTCAATTGCAATTATTTCAAGGCGTTTCGAGTCCGTACGATCAAACGACAAGTCCGATCGCTACGAAACTTGAAGTCCTACAATAAATCACCATTACGGATCCGATGAAACTTGTTTCGTCGAAATCCGAGTCAGTGGCCAAAATGGCTATTTTTCCATTAATTAAATCAAATTTCAATCTCAATTCTATAATTGAAATTTTTTATTACTTTTATAATTCTTAATCATCTACAAAATTTTTAACAAGTTTAGATATAAATTTAAAGTTGATTAATCTATCAATTGCAGGGTCAAATCTTCAATTTCATTATTTTCAAAATTATAAATAATTTTCAACAATTCTATCAAATTAAATAAATCAATGATTATTCCATTCATAAATTTCAAATATAAAATTGGATTCAAAAATCTATTTGAAATCCTTACATTCCTTCTTAATTAGCATAATACTTATATTTTTATATTTCATAAATTTACAATTACTTCACTTATTATGGTTAAAACCCAAATAAATTGATAAAGCTTTATTTCCAATCCTTAAAACTCAATAAATTGTCCAATATGAATTACCTTAACATTACTTAAAATATTATCTTATTTAACATTACTTACAATTATTACTTTCATTTATATTAACAAAATGTTAAATTTAGATTTAATTACAATTTATTTCCAAAGTTTATTTAACACCTTACATAAACAAACCACCTATATTAATTGCATTTATAAGTTCGTCACTTATCAAACCAGATTTATAATTCCATATTCAACGCTAACTTTATTTCATTTCATTAATATACGCCTATTTACATTTTAATTTGAATGAATATTATGTTTTTAAATGTGCACTTCTATCCATTGAACACATTAATTGAGGTTTTTAAATACTTTACATTCTATAAAATTCACAACATTAAATTTACATTCTATAAATTTCTTTACATACTTTACCTATTAATTTCTCAATTAACATAATTTGAACATATTTCCCAATCCACCAATTACTACTAAAAAGAAATATACGCTACTATTAATTTACCTACACACTTCCGTTACTATATTAATAATCACTAAAGTAACGTTTATTATCCAAAACAGCATTATAATTACTTATCATTTAAATGAACTTTATTTCCAATCAATTCATTGACCAATTAATTAATTAACTTATAATAATTGTTATCATACCCTTAAAATTTACACTTAAGTTTATGTTATAATCAATTTATTTTATTTTTAATTCAAATTTTACGCTCGTTTTCTTCCATTTGATTTATTACTTAATATAATACTTACATTAACCCATTTCATTCAACTTATACAAATCTAGCTTTGACTAACTTTATTGCCTAAGTTAAATAAATAAATTATTGCATTGGATAATTAAATGCTTATCTTTATAAGTTTTCATTCTCAAACAATATTTCCATTCTTATCTAAATTCCATTACACTATAGTATCAAATTTCAATTTCTTACAATAAACCCAATTATTATAAACTTGCATACCAATTTATTGGTTTCAAATAAATAGATTGATTCAATTCAACTCTTTTATTAAGTCTATAATAATCAACAAAATATTTCATAGGTTCATTCTTAACATTCTTCATTAAAAATTATAAGGATTTTATTTCTTTTTAAATTTAATTACAAAATCTTATAAATTAACAAATTTAATTGTCAAAATTTACGGGTCGTTACACTCTCCCCCACTTAAAACTTTTCGTCCCCGAAAAGGAAAAAGAAGGGAAAGGAGAATTAAGAAATCAATATATCTTATTCAAAAATATTAACTTTATAAACAATGAAATTTACAAAATTAATTTATTTAAATAAAATATACAAATTTATAACCATTAAATCTTTTTATACTCAAATTAACAAAGTTTGGAAAACATTTTAAAAAATTTCTAAGTCCATAATTTACAGAAAATTTTGGCAGAGTCTCCTTTGTACGGAGAGGCTTGGAAGAAAATATAATATCAAACATAACAATATATAACATATATTTTCCAAAATAATATATCCCAACACGGGAAAAATAATAAATAACGCTATAAAAACCGTAATCCGAGAACGTACCTATTTGTCGGGCAAACAACGCTTAATTATGAAACCAAAAGCAGTAGCAATTGCTTCCATAACCTGCATTTCACTTATATAATCCAAAAAGGGTTAATAATTATATAAATTGAAGTATTTGGAGTTGTTTAAATCAATAACAACAATCAACATAGCAACCATCACTTGCAACAAGCAAACAACCATCACATAAGTCAACACACATCAATCATTCATTCATATCAAACACACTAAATAGTTGTTCGGGTTCAAAACTTCAAATTGTACGGAATGAAAATAAACTACTAAGTGTACCCTTTTACTCAACAGTCTTAGGCGAACTAAATAGATTATTTATTCATCCAAACCATTGTAAAGTATCCTCCCCCAAACAACCATAAATTACGCAAACAACAAATTCAAACAATAGATCAAGTTCATTATTATTAATTTCATTCCATATATTGTTGCTTGATTTCCTCTTCATTCAATTTATACTCATCTTCATTTAATTTATTCACATCATGTCAATTCTCTTCTTATTGTATTATATTTATTCATTCATCACTTGATTTCATTTATTTACATTCATTTATTAATAATATTCATGTTAAGTTCAGTTACTTGGCATAACAATTATAACCTTAATTCTTATTAATAAGAGCAATTTACTTAACATTTTCATTACATAAGTTTACTTGTACAATTTCCATTATATTTTCTTATTAAACATTTCAACTTTTAC
The DNA here is from genome assembly GCA_030737815.1 of Allium fistulosum. Lineage (NCBI taxonomy): Eukaryota > Viridiplantae > Streptophyta > Magnoliopsida > Asparagales > Amaryllidaceae > Allium > Allium fistulosum. The sequence continues at coordinate 659,028,188 of CM060908.1, read as the reverse complement.
AATTAGGTAAGTTATATATATGCTTTTAAAAATGTAATTAAAAGTTCTACAAGTTTATTCTATTTCCTTTAATTAAATTAATACTCAACAAAAATATCTTAGGTTACATATTTCAGCTTTTTCTTTTAATTTTATTTATAACCTAGCATTAAATCCTTATTTTAATTAGAGGTTCAACTTATTAATTAGTTCCATTCCATTTCACTACATTAATTGAAACTTATTACTTAACGGAAACTTAAGAACTAAATACCAGGTTAAATTTCAAGTCATTTTAAAATAATAGATAAATATATATACTTACCGTTTATATATATCCAATTATATTTTTAAAAAAATTAAAATATTTATTTGTTTATCAAAACAAATCTGTGGTAAAACTACTACAGTGGCCTTCCCACTTCGAAACTCGAAAATGAATGTCGATGATGCGTGCACTCATCACCGAAATTATTTTCCAGCGACAGAGAGCAAAGTACAGAACTTATTTTCCAAAATTTTACTTAAAACAATTCTTCCAATTTATATTGAAATATTTATATCAGAAACTACTTTATAAACAATATTATTTTATTCCAAAATTATTCGAAAGAAATTTCCAAAAACCCGGAACTTAAGTTCTAAATTTCCAATTTTCACTTAATTTATCTTAAATCTTATTCAACTATTATTTATAAATTTCATTACCTAACAACCAATCTATTGCAACCAAATATATATCTTTTATAAAATATTTTACTTTTTATATAGAAAATATAATAGGCAAAATTATTTCATTCACCTATATTAAAAACAAATATTATGTCGGTCTGTCCTATTAAGTGTTTAGAAATCCCTATTGATGTCATAGCGTCCCATGCACCAACCAGAATTTATAAATACAAAATGGAACAGATTAACACAATATTAAAACCTTTTTATAACACTAACAACCCTCATATATATACACTCAGCGACTCCCATAGGGTATTACTACCCTATTAATAAAGAGTCAGACCCCACAAAGCTAAGGTTTATCGCTAATCCAAAGCTCTGATACCAGATGTAACATCCCACCTTTTTGTATGCTTAAGCAGACACACGTGCCAACTTAAACCATACAGAAGGGTGGATTGTTATGGGGTAAATAAGTAAAAGTGGAGAAATAAAAGAACAAAATAGAATCTTGCAGCGGAACGATGGAATATAAAAATCAAATAACAGTTCATGAAGCTGTTTTACAAAACATTTGATTATACTTATACAATACATATCAGAGTTACACATATCAGAGAATGATAATAAATGCAGCGGAATACAATGGTGTAGTGTAATATAATAAATAGTAGTAAAAAAATCTTCGTCTTCGTCCTCCAGAAATAGGCCCTTCAAATCCTGAAATGCTCAGGCTGACCCGAGCGAATTGAAAAGACAAAACACTCGAGTCAGAACTAAAAGATCTTATGTAAGTTAAATTAATGAAATAAATATGAGTGTAAACGGCGTCAGAGATGTTTACGGGGTTTGACATCTCCTATCCAGTGTCTAACGTGAGTGCAGTAACTTAAGAAATGTTCGGGATTCACACCTCTTAAGGATCCGTTAAACTATCTACTATGTAGTAATATTCGCTATTATAATAATGTCTAATCAATAAAGTATAATCATATAGAAAATAGCGTTAAGGGGATGGAGAACCTTAACGCGGTCGGATCTTAAAATCATAATCGTAGTAAAGCTCGATATGGTGGATGACACGGCACAACTAGGCAATGCCAGGGTAGATATACCAATTACGCACACGGACTGATGGATACGCATAGCAGCCACTACCGTTCCACCTCGAACAACACTCCCAAATCAAGGGTGGCCACCAAAAATCACAAAGTAATAGAATGGTATCGAAGAAGTGTGTCCGATACGAGGTGCTACCTCACTGGTCCGAGATCGCTCCTGTTTTAGCCACCTTATGCCAACTCACGGGAGTTGGGTCCACGTATATACCTTAGGATCGTCGCCACCATCCTACTTCATTCTGGAACTCCACCGCGTACACAGTTGTCAAAGTGGTTTTCGGTATCGACAGAGAGTATGTCCATATCCGATCCCGGTCTCTTTAACAACCAATCGTTATTATAACACCGTGGTCATTTTAAAAAATATATATACTTTTAAAAACACAATCATTGCCCTTTTCAAAACATATTCTTTATTTCGAAATAGTATATACATCAAAAACCAAAATATTATTGCCATTTCAAACCATATCCTTTACTTCAAAATAGTATATACTTTAAAACCAAATTATTATTGCTATTTCAAAACATATCATTTACTTCAAAATAGTATATACTTAAAAACCAAATTCAATAATATATCATTTAAATAAAATCCAAATTTTCAATCACTATTCTTACTTTTAATTATAAAACTTGAAATATTCTTTAAAACCATCTTAAACCTAAATCACATAATGTAGTCATATTCTTAATCTCAAAATTTCAATCGGTTTCAAATCAATATATTTAAAGATAATTCTTAAATAAATTCTATTTCAAATAAATTCATTTTCAAACCATATTACTTTCAAAGTTATAACAATTTCGAAAACAAATACATTGAAAAACAATAATACCTTAATTTCAATAAAACATTTTAATTTTGATATATTTTAAATCTTTAAATATTCCAAAATTCCCAACCAAATATGATAATCTTATATATACCTTAATTCAATTTACTATTATTTATTTAGAAATATTTATTTAATAAATTCAATATCACTTAAATAAAGCTCAAACTTGAAATATTCGTAAATCAAACTTAAAACATCATCAAGTCATACATAGCTTAAATTTTAGAATTTAACCATATATAAAATAATATTTATATAATATCAAAATTTAATATTTATTAAACCGTATATTTCTTTCCAAACCATAGAAAATCCCTTAAAATATTTTATATATAGACCACGGTGCCTGTATATAATTTTCTATCCTATGGTCAAGTGATACGGATATTTATCATTTCAATCCGCAATTTAAAATAAAAGTTCGGTTATATATCATTTCAAACCGCAATCCCGAATAAAATAAAAATGCATAATAACTTGCAGTTTATACAATATAAAATATAGCATCCATTCATCCAAATATCAATAAACAACCATTTATTACAATCATCATCCAATTTAAACAAAACATCAATATAAAGCATATAAAATATAACAGGCATCAACGAATAGTTTATATTCAATAATAATTAATAACTATTCAACTGACAGTTTATATGCAATAATAAATAAATTCAACTGGCAAATTATATGCAATAATAAAATTAAATAACAATTTAATTTAACTAAATGCTATCTAACTGAGATGATGATTAAATATATGCCCAAACAATCATAGATAAATTTTAAATCACATCAAAATTTAATTTAACAAACATAAGAAATCTTAGAAGTTGTGAGTGGGTTAAAACACTCACCTTTGAGATTTAAATCGAATTTAGATCCGATTTAAACCCAAAAATTTGGCCGTCTCAGAATTCGTCCAAACCAGCGTCATCAAGTCCGAAATTTTAATACGATCCTAACAAAAGAAACCGCGCGTGAAACGGAGTTCGTATGTGAAAGATATAGCGATTATTGTGGTTGAATTTTAATTTTAAAATAAAATAAAAGAGAACACATTACCTCCTCCCCTTTGCCACGTCAGCAACAACAAGTCTCCCTCCAGATCCACGCAATGAACCTTACGCGCGTTCGAACCCAAGCTCCGCTCCCTTTGACCATCAAATTCGAAACCCAAATCACGATTTGCCGCCAATCCGACCGTCAATTCGCCTCCAAACTTCGCCGATGAACAACGTGCTAGCCCCTCTACAAAACCCAGAAAGGAATTTCCGATCAGACGCACCAGTCAAAAACGCCCAATTCAATTTTGACCGCGATTTCTGGTCAAACGATGCGTCGAATTGAAAAACGAATTACACCATTGAATTACGTTCATCGAGAGCTTCAACATATATAAATTTGAGATTTTTCTGAGAACTTTGAATTTTTGACTTTGATTTTTGAAATGGATCTGGATCTGAAATTTTGTCTGCCATTGAGGAGGAGAAGAAGCTGAAGAAATTTTACGCGCAGACAAATGAGAATAGGCGGAGGCTAGGGTTTAGCGGGGATATTTATAGAGAAGGTTGAAAATAGAATAGATGGATAAAACAGGTGTACGCGCTAACGCCAACGTGGTCCAAAAAGCCCGTCCTGACCCCGGAACGAAATTGGGTCAACCCATATATCAAAATAGATGTTTTAAAATACTTTAAACACAATGAAAAAAGTTTCAAGTCCAAATTCCATCATATGAAGAAGTTATGCTAAAAACAATATTTTCCAAATTGATTTCAATTGCAATTATTTCAAGGCGTTTCGAGTCCGTATGATCAAACGACAAGTCCGATCGCTACGAAACTTGAAGTCCTACAATAAATCACCATTACGGATCTGATGAAACTAGTTTCGTCGAAATCCGAGTCAGTGGCCAAAATGGCTATTTTTCCATTAATTAAATCAAATTTCAATCTCAATTCTATAATTGAAATTTTTTATTACTTTTATAATTCTTAATCATCTACAAAATTTTTAACAAGTTTAGATATAAATTTAAAGTTGATTAATCTATCAATTGCAGGGTCAAATCTTCAATTTCATTATTTTCAAAATTATAAATAATTTTCAACAATTCTATCAAATTAAATAAATCAATGATTATTCCATTCATAAATTTCAAATATAAAATTGGATTCAAAAATCTATTTGAAATCCTTACATTCCTTCTTAATTAGCATAATACTTATATTTTTATATTTCATAAATTTACAATTACTTCACTTATTATGGTTAAAACCCAAATAAATTGATAAAGCTTTATTTCCAATCCTTAAAACTCAATAAATTGTCCAATATGAATTACCTTAACATTACTTAAAATATTATCTTATTTAACATTACTTACAATTATTACTTTCATTTATATTAACAAAATGTTAAATTTAGATTTAATTACAATTTATTTCCAAAGTTTATTTAACACCTTACATAAACAAACCACCTATATTAATTGCATTTATAAGTTCGTCACTTATCAAACCAGATTTATAATTCCATATTCAACGCTAACTTTATTTCATTTCATTAATATACGCCTATTTACATTTTAATTTGAATGAATATTACGTTTTTAAATGTGCACTTCTATCCATTGAACACATTAATTGAGGTTTTTAAATACTTTACATTCTATAAAATTCACAACATTAAATTTACATTCTATAAATTTCTTTACATACTTTACCTATTAATTTCTCAATTAACATAATTTGAACTTATTTCCCAATCCACCAATTACTACTAAAAAGAAATATACGCTACTATTAATTTACCTACACACTTCCGTTACTATATTAATAATCACTAAAGTAACGTTTATTATCCAAAACAGCATTATAATTACTTATCATTTAAATGAACTTTATTTCCAATCAATTCATTGACCAATTAATTAATTAACTTATAATAATTGTTATCATACCCTTAAAATTTACACTTAAGTTTATGTTATAATCAATTTATTTTATTTTTAATTCAAATTTTACGCTCGTTTTCTTCCATTTGATTTATAACTTAATATAATACTTACATTAACCCATTTCATTCAACTTATACAAATCTAGCTTTGACTAACTTTATTGCCTAAGTTAAATAAATAAATTATTGCATTGGATAATTAAATGCTTATCTTTATAAGTTTTCATTCTCAAACAATATTTCCATTCTTATCTAAATTCCATTACACTATAGTATCAAATTTCAATTTCTTACAATAAACCCAATTATTATAAATTTGCATACCAATTTATTGGTTTCAAATAAATAGATTGATTCAATTCAACTCTTTTATTAAGTCTATAATAATCAACAAAATATTTCATAGGTTCATTCTTAACATTCTTCATTAAAAATTATAAGGATTTTATTTCTTTTTAAATTTAATTACAAAATCTTATAAATTAACAAATTTAATTGTCAAAATTTACGGGTCGTTACAGTAATCAAGTACTTTGCCCTGCTTGGCTACTAGTTTGGTCAGAACAGATATGTAAGCTGGAAGGTTGCCCATAATAGAAAAGGCCTAATTTGAATTGGGCTTTGGGCTAATTTTCAAAATTATTTAAAAATTAAAGGTACAAGATTTTAAATTTTAAATTTATATTTAAAATAAGATTTACATATATTATAAAAGTATAATATGATAAAAAATTTCAAAATGTTTGAAAATTAATATAGATTAATTTCCAAATTTATAAAAATTTATAATAAGGTTAATAAAATATATCCATTAAATAAGTTAATTAATTAACAAATATATACATGTGTTATATTTCATGATATATGTTATGTTGTTTTAAAGTGTAAAAATAACATAAGTATACATGTATGTATATTAAATGAATTTAAAAATTAATATATAATTTAATTAAAATTGTTTAATTAAATAAATTAATTAAAGGTTAATTAATTAAACGATATATACACATATATATGATATATGTGTTATACTATAATAATAAATATTCTATTTAAATATTATATTAGAATAATATAAATTTATTAAAGAATTATTTAATTAAAATTAATTAAATAAGATTTAATTAAAGTAAGATTACACATAAGATTATTATATAAGAAAATTAAAATATAAAAGTTATATAATAATAAAACTTATATAATATGAATGTATAAATTAAAGGTGGAACATTAAGAAATCCTAAACAGACTCAAGGAATAAATAAATATGTAAATGTACGTATAACGTGATTTCCGAAGTGTCCGACACTTGAATCATAAGGGTATTTCATAAGAAATACATTATTCCATAAGTCTATCACTCAATATAATATGTTGAAGATTATGAACCTTCAATATAATGTTGAACTCTGCCATATATATATATATTAATAAATAACTTGCATACTCCTCAGTTGTTGAGAAAACTCAAGCTAGGGATATCATGTGTAGTATTATTAATATATTGAATAGACGAGGTAAGATGACTATATGTATTTGTTGAGCAAACTCAAGGTACATATACTATACTTAAGCCATAGCTGTATTGTAACACCCCATAAAAATTAATAAGAAATTAAATAATCATAATAAGGTTAAAAATATAAATTATAAAAATGTCAGAATTAGGTCTTGAAAGCTATATCGTTGCTTCTATAGCAATTTTTCGATTAATTTTCATATATTATATGTTGAAATCGGAGTTAAAACGGAGAAGTTATGGGCGTTTGAGGTTTCGGAATTAAAATAATTCAAATGAGTTTAAATTAAAGTATTTGAATTTGAAAGTTAACGCTAGAAGTTTAAGGTTAAGCCTGGTTAACGTAAATGTGTAATTAATAAAGGAATCAATATTAATTAGGTAATAAATAAAATAAAACGAAAACAAATTATTATACGGTCCAAAACTAAAGACCGATTGACCGCCTATATGCAAGCGGTCGACCGCTTGTGACCAACGGTCGATCGATTTTGAGTGGATGGTGACTATGGTTTTGACTATTATAACGACTGTAATTTTGATTAACATTATTTAGGACATTTAAATAGTTAAATTAAATGAAATAATGTAAATGATTAAGAGAATTGAGATTTGAATAGGAATTGGTAGCCGTTCCAAATTAACTAATGAACTAAAGGGAATTATAATGAAATAGAAAAGGCTAATAGATAAGGGAAAAATAGGAATAATTCATATACCATAAACCCTTCATGCCACTTTCATTTTACATGTCCAAAAATAAAACTAAACCAAGAAGAGGCCAACCACCATTAGGAGAAAGCAAGAGAAAGATAAGCAAAAATCAAGAGAAAGGAAGCTTAATCAATCTAATTTAAGAAGCAAATCTCAAACTCCTTAATCATAAGTAAAGGTGAATAATAGGTTACATCTCATTTTATTGTTTTCGGTTTTAGTTGAAATTCGAAATTATTTTGCAAATGATTTGCCATGTTTTGATTGTTTAAATAGTGATATGTGCTTGTTGATGATTTATGCTATTTCATAGAGATTTTATGCTAAGGTTTAACTTGAAAAACCTATTAAATAACATCCAAACGCCTTGCGATTTTGATATAATGTCAGAAATATTATTTTAGAGATGGGTATCATGTTTCATAATTTTCTGAATTAATGTGGATTTATCATGAATTTTTTGGTGAAGAAATTGGTTAAATTGGGTTTAAAATTAATTACGGCTAATTTATATTGGCTTTGGGTCAGAAATTTATATATGTTGGAAAACATAGTAAAAGCGATTTATGGGAATTTTTGGAGAATTTTCATAAGTGTTTTAATAAGTATATAAAATTATTTAAGGTATGGGACTTAAATGTTTTATATGTTTATAAAAGGAGAAGGGGGAATTCGTAAATATTTTAAATTGTTAATTTCTGAAATTCGGTAGCACTTTTAGAAAGTTCTTTGAAAAAGAAACTGGCAACCAATTATATGATGACAAATAGGCAAGTTATTTGGAATGAAATTGCTTTTTAAAGTTAAAAATCTATTTTAAAAAGGTTTTGCTGTTTCGCCACTTTCGGCAGCTACCTTTCGACTACATACTTCTACCTCCAACCAGTTCGAAACCAATACACATGGTATCAAAGACTTGGTACGTTGTGGATTGGAGACAGGCGAAAGGTATAGAGTCGAAACAGGGCTTTCGAAGGGGTCGAGACTTTGTTTTGCTTTCAAAAGGAAATTATGCTTTCCTTGCTTTCGAAAAGAATGCTTTCAAATGAGATAGTTTTCGACTTGGTCAAGTGTTTTAAAAGAAAAGAGCTTTCGAAAGAGGTCGCCGCCTTTGTTTTAAGAAAAAGCTTTCGAAGGGGTCAAAACCACTATTACCGCATTCTACCTTTTGAAGCAATGCCTTCGAAAGGGTTCTTTCACTTTAAACCTGGAGACGCTTCTCCAATGCTTTTGAAGGGGTTGGTTTCGACACCATCTACTTCTTTTACTTAGAAAATTGATTTCGAAAGAGTTTCTTTCGACTTAGTTCTTTTAAGACCCTTTTTATATTTTGAAGGCTAAACTCAAAAGTTTCGAAAGGAATGATTTCAAAGGTTTTCGAAACTATGTTCCACATATTTTAACTTGAACCTAATGCTTTCGAAAGGATTTTTTATGTAGATGACCTTAATGCTTTCAAAAGGTAACTAATAATGGTTTCGAATGGGAGGTTTCCCAGGATTTTCAAAGGGAATATGATAAAGGTTTCGAAGGGGTGATTCCTCAATGTTTTTGAAAGGTTTACCTTTGGTGTTTGAATGGATGGTATACAATGTTTTTGAAAGGAAGATTTTAAGTGTTTTAAAAGAGGATGTCTAAGGTTTTATAAAGCTTTCGAAAGGATACCTTCAATGTTTACGAAAGATCTATTATAAATCATTCCAAAGGTATGTTTTGGCCTTTCGGCCTAAGGTTATAAAGTAAAGTAGTTTACTTGTATCGAAAGGGGTACTTTCAATGGTTTTGAAAGGGGTACCGTCAAAGGTTTTGAAAGGGATTGTTTAAAGGTTTTAAACAAAGGTTTCGAATGTTTTCATCAATAATGTTTTGAGTAAAGTATATATCATGGCAAAGAGATTTGAGTAAAGCAAATAGTATGTTTTCCTTGTTTAAGTATGATTTAAAGGGTTAAATCAATTTGAGAAGGTTTTCAAAGAAAATTTGATGGGTAGTTAACCCTAAGTAAATGACTCGGATATTTGTATATCAGATGGGACTGGTATAAGGTCGCACTCTATACATTAGCTATAGCCCCTAGCTAATTTAGTCCAAAATTCCAGTGTGTAGGGCTTAGTCATAGGTAAGACTTAAATGATGATTACACACAGAAAGGAATATATATACAGAGGAGGAGGGTATGTTACTGGTGAGCCCGCAAAACCATTAGGATCAGGTGACCTTGGGAGAAGTAGGTTAATGACAGACCGTCCAAAATTTTGTCTAACATATGTTAGATTATTTATTTTGTCTGGTAGGCCTGAGTCAACCAATGGTTAGTAGTTAGCCAAGCAAAACTATATTGTTTGGACAGATGGTCCATTTGTTACCTATTTGTATGCATATATGATATTGATATTTTTGTTATAATCAGTTTGATTAACCAGTTTGGTTGTAGGATTTTGATTTGTAAAAGATATGTTTTAAAAGGGATATTAGTGAGGGGAAACCCGTTTCGCCAAGCGGCGTGGTCTCACATAATATCAGTAAGCCGAGATGTATAGTATTATTCACACTAGGCTTTATGTCTGACTTGAAGTTTATGTTTTCCCCTTAAACTCTCGGATGCTCAAAATTAATTTGAGTAGATTGAGAGTTAAGTTTTTTCAGGTTTAATAGGTTGACGAATAAAGCTTCCGAAGACGTGCAGAAGGCAAAGTTAGCTATTTAGGAGTTGCTATTTTGTTTTATTTCCGTTGTGTTGTATTAAGAATTATGTGTCTATTTAGCACTCTTATCATCCATGGGGGCATATTCATATGTTGCTCTTGGCATATTTTGTAATAATTATATTTGATCAAAACCTGGGAATCGATTATGGGATTATGTAAATTGAATATGAAATATTGCTTTGAATTGTAATCAGAAAAGTTGTTTTAATCGGTGATGATTTTATTTCATATTCATGTGCTTCTGATATTATGGGTACCATTAACATTACTGTATTTTGTCACCAGAATTTAATGCTATAGATGACTGCAGCATCTGGAGCACTTAGCTTCGGGCCTCAAGATAAGGGATGTTACAACTTGGCATCAGAGCATAGGTTTATGAAAAACTTTAAATTTAAAATAATTTTGAAAATATAATCCTATGTAATTAGAGAAAAGATTGGGGTATGGGATAACGCTATAGTAACGTACTTGTATTTGCTATATATAAGTATACGCTTTATCTCTATTCTCCCACCTCTCTTTGGCTATCCTTCTGTATCTTACGAAGACTCAAATGTAGATATGGATGCTAGAAGTGGAAGGGTTAACCTTGGTGGGGGAAGCACCTCAACCAATGGAAATGCCAGGCCAAATACCAGGAGGAACCCAGGTCAGGCACAAGCTGCAAATATGGGTGTTGGAGTCATGCAAGTCGATATGGTAGCAATGTATCAGTTCTTCGTAAACATGAAGCAAGCGGGAGTTACTGCTGGAGTAGTTGGAGGAAATGCTGGAGTAGGAAATCAAGAAGCTTCAGTGTTGAATAACTATGTTGTTTTGAGTAGAGATTATGCTCGGCTGAGAGGAAAACCATTTATTGGTACTGAAGACTCAATCAAAGTGGAGAATTGATTACTTCATTCTGAGAGGATTTTCGCTAATTTTGGGCTCAACGATGAGCAGAAAAAGGGACTCGCTTCTAGATAGCTACAAGGAGCAGCACTGTATTGGTTGAATAGTGTTACTGTTGGAGTCAATGAGGAGACTCTGACTTGGGACGAGTTCAGAAGGAGGTTTGAAGAAAGGTTTATGTCGGAGATTGCTAAGTCTACTTTGCTTAGGAAGTTTGCTAAGTTGGAGCAGGGAGACACGACGATACTTGAATATGCGACCAGGTTTGAGGAGTTGGCAAGGTACAGGTATGCTACGGTTGATACCGTTATTAAGAGGAATGAGAAATTCATTCATGGGTTGAAGCCTGAGCTTGCTAAGGCCATATTACCGCATATTAGGGATCCATGTGATGTTGTTGTTGAGATGGCCTTGAGGCATGAAGAGATGCTTGCTTTTCTTGAAGGAAATAAGGCAAAGGAAGCTCAAGGAGGGCAGAGTCAGAAGAGAAAGTTTTTCCACAGGAAAGGAGCCCAGAAGGGGGGAGCTGCTAAGAAAGGGAAGGCAGAAGTTGTCTATTATAAGTGTGATAAGAAAGGACACTATGCTCATGAGTGCTGGACATGCAAAGGAAAGAAAGCTGCTGAGAAGAAGGGAGTAAGGTGGTTTAATTATGACCAGATTGGACACTATAAGAACCAGTGCAAGGAGCCAGCTAAGGATGGGAGAGGCAATGTGTTTGCATTGGAGCCAGTTGCCTCGAGACCAACAGTAGAGGATAAGGGAAAAACTGTGTTAGGAGGTATGCTTTTGATTTATGGTGTATCAGTTAGAGTTCTGTTTGATACTTGTGCATTGCATTCTTTTATATCTCGTTGTTTGCTAGATAAGATTAACCTAGAACCCTCATACCTAGTTACTTCTTTAAGGGTTGCAAATCTGATAGGAGGTTATGCGACTCTTGGGATGAGATGTGACTACCTAGACTTTGAATTATTAGGTCATACATTTGTTTGCAGTTTGCATGAGTTTGATTTCTTAGGGTTCGGAATTATTTTGGGTACGGGTTGGTTAAGTAAATACGATGCTAGGATATATTGCCATGATAGGAAAATATCACTTAGACACCCTGACTGTAGTAATCAGATCATTCCATAGAAAACCTTAGTTTTGAGGATAACGCTTTGTTGGGTGTTGTAGAGGCAAAAGACGAGATGAATCGAGTTTTCCATGTTAGAGAATTCGTAGATGTTTTTGAACCTGTAGTAGGATATCTGTTGAAATGAGCTATTGAGTTTCAGATAGATTTAGTACCCAGAGCAGAACCATTGAGTTGACCGCCAAGCAGAATGATGCCTACCGAGATGAGGGAACTAAAGGTGCAGTTGGTGGATTTGGAAGGCAAGAGTTTTATCAGAACAAGTAGTTTGCCTTGGGGTGCAACCACCATGTTTGCTAAGAAACTGGATGGATCATTAAGGTTATGTATCAATTATCGTAAGTTGAATGAGAAGACGATAAAAAATCGATATTCATGACCTAGAATTGATGATTTGTTCGACTAGTTGAGTGGCCCCAGAGTATTTACCCAATTGGATTTAGCAACTAGGTTCCATCAGCTTAGAGTGGTAGAGGATAGTATTCCTTTGACGACGTTTAGGACCAGATATGGATCGTATGAATGGTTAGTGATGTCGTTCGGACTGACTAATGCCCAACATTCTTTGTAGATTCAATGAACCGAATTTTCCAAGAGCACTTGGATAGGTGCATGTTGGTATCCATATGACATTTTGATACACTCTAAAGATGAAATAGAGCATGAAGTTCATCTTATAGTGGTACTTAAGACGTTGAGGCAGCATCAACTGAAAGAGAAATTTTCTAAGTGTCATTTCTGGAAAAAAGAAGTGAAGTTTCTTGGTCGTGTAGTCTACGAGAAAGGTTGTCTATAGATCCGACTAAGATCGAAGCAGTGAATAATTGGAAAAGACCTGAGACAGTGATTGAGATAAAGAGTTCACTTGGATTAGCTGGTTATTATCGGAGATTCATTATAGATTTTTCGTGGATAGTGGCACCGATGACTGAGCAAACGCGAAAGGATGTTAAGTTCAATTGGACTAATAAGTGTGAGAAGGCATTCCAGAAGCTGAAACACTTATTGACTAATGCACCCATGTTAGTTGTTCCAAAAGGGAATTAGGATTTGGTGGTATACATGGATGCATGTGGAGCAAGGTTAGGAGTTGTATTAATGCAAAGAGGTAAAGTGATTGCCTATGCATCCCGACAGCTTAGTCCGTATGAGGTTAGATATCCAACGCATGATTTGGAATTTGCCATGGTAATTTTTGCATTAAAAGTGTGGAGACATTACCTCTTAGGAGAGAGATTTGAATTGTATACGGATCACAAGTCGTTAAAGTATTTATTCTCTCAGAAAGAGTTGAATATGAGACATCAGAGGTGATTAGAGTTTTTAGCCGTTTATGACTTTGGTATTGAGTACATACTCGAAAAAGGCAACAAGGTTGTGGACGCACTTAGCAGAAAACATCTGAATGCAGTGTTGGCAATGAAAGGGAGTGAAAAGATTTAGAAGCGATGACTACATGTAGGATACAATCGAGATCTGAAGCTAGATCTAGTAAGGATATTACTATGTTGTCATGTTTAGAAGTTCAACTGGTGATGATCGAAAGGATTGTTTCTAAGCAGAAGGAGGACCCATTATTAGTTGAATGGATCATAAAATTAAGGGATGGAACATAGAGCGATGACTTGAAAGATTTTAGTCTTGACCAGAATCGGTGGTTGAGGAAGAAAGGGAGACCACACGTTCCAAATGTGGGAAGCATTAGAAAGGTAGTCCTTGAAGAATGCCATTGTTCAAAGTTCACTATTCATCCAGAGGAACTAAGATGAATCGAGACATGAAAAGGAGTTTCTTCTGGGAAGGTATGAAAAGAGATGTAGGCTTATGGGTGAAATAGTGTCTAAACTGTCAACAGGTAAAAGCAGAACATCAGAAACCAAGTGGGTTACTTCAACCTTTAGAAGTTCCAGTTTGGAAGTAGGATTCTATCTCAATGGATTTTATTGAAGGGTTGCCTAGGTCAAATCAAGGAAATGAAAGTATATGGGTTATAGTGGACAGGTTGACCAAGAGTGCCCATTCCATTATAGTCAAGTCAACCAGAACAACATCTATTTTAGCTAAGTTATTTATGAAGAATGTAGTTAGACTGCATGGAATTCCTAGCAGTATAGTAAGCGATAGAGATTCCTTATTCACTAGCGAGTTCTGGAAGAGTCTACATAAGACATTAGGTACCAAGCTCAAAATGAGTATCGCTTACCATCCGTAGGCAGATGGACAAATAGAAAGAGTTAAGAAAGTATTAGAAGATTTATTACGAGCCTGTGTGCTAGATTTTGGAGGATCATGGGAAGACCATCTACACTTAGTCGATTTTTCGTATAATAACAGTTATCAGGCTAGTATAGGGATGGCACCGTTTGAAGTTTTATATTGAAGGCCATGCAAATCTTCTGTTTTTGGTTAGAGACTGGGGATAGGTTAGTTCTTGGTCCAGATTTGGTTAGAGAAGCTGCTGAAAAGATTGAATTAATTCGAGCCAAAATGAAGGAAGCACAATCTAGGCAGCAAAGCTATGCTGATAGAAGATGGAAAGACATAGAATTCTTAGTTGGAGATCATGTTTTCATCAAAGTATCACCAATGAAAGATGTGATCGGATTCGGAAAATCAGGAAAGTTGGCACCAAGATTCATTAGATCATTTCCTATTATAGAGAGGACCGGAAAACTCGCATACAGAGTAGAGTTACCGAACAGTTTGGCAAGAGTCCACAACGTTTTTCATATTTCTCATCTAAGGAAGTGTATTCGAGATCCGATGACTACTATAGCACCAAATATGTTAGAGGACTTAGTAGTGGGACCAAATATGACTATAGTCAGAACTCCAGTTCATATAGTCGCGAGAGATGAGAAGAGGCTAATGAACAAGACATTCAAATTAGTTAGAGTCCAGTGGAGCGACGACGAGAGAGACTGTACTTAGAAAACTGAGAGCATGATTAGATACGCTTATCCTGATTTGTTTACCTTTATGATTGATTTTGATGAGTGCCTTATCGTAGTTTGGAGGACGAAATTCTTTAAGGAGGGGAGTCTGTAATAACCCTAATTTTGATTAACATTATTAGGATATTTAATTAGTTAAATTAAATGAAATAATGTAAATGATTAAGGGAATTAAGATTTGGATAGTAATGGGTAACCGTGCCAAATTAACTAATGAACTAAAGGGAATTAAAATGAAATAGTAAAGGCTAATAGATAAGGGCAAAATGGTAATAAGTTATATTCATATACCCTAAACCCTTCATGCCACTTTCATTTTACACGTCCATAAATAAAACTAAACCAAGAAGAGGCCGGCCACCATTAGGAGAAAGTAAATGAAAAATAAGCAAAATCAAGAGGAAAGAAGCTTAATCAATCTAATTCAAGAAGAAAATCTCAAACTCCTTAATCACAAGTTAAAGATGAATAATATGTTATATATCATTTTATTGTTTTCGGTTTTAATTGAAATTCGAATTTATTTTGCAAATGATTTGCCATGTTTTGATTATTTAAAAAGAGATATATGCATGTTGATGATTTATGCTATTTCATATAAATTTTATGCTAAGGTTTAACTTGAAAAACCTATTAAATGACATCCTAATGACTTGCGATTTGATATAAGGTCAGAAATATTATTTTAGAGATGGGTTTCGAGTTTCATAAGTTTCTGAATTGATGTAGATTTATTATGAATTTTCTAGTGAATAAATTGGTTAAATTGGGTTTAGAATTAATTACAGCTAATTTATATTGGCTTTGGGTTGAAAATTTATATATGTTGGAAAACATAGTAAAAGGGATTTATGGGAATTTTTGAAGAATTTTCCTAAGTGTTTTAATAAGTATATAAAATTGTTTAAGGTATGAGACTTAAATGTTTTATATATTTATAAAAGGAGAAGAGGAAATTTGTAAATATTTTAACATGTTAATTTTTAAAATTCTGTAGCCCTTTTAGAAAAGATTTTGGAAAAGAAACTGGAAACCAATTATATGATGACAAATAAGCTAGTTAGTTGGAAAGAAATTGTTTTTTAAAGTAAAAATATGTTTTAAAAAGGTTTTGCTATTTTGCTACTTTCGACAGCAACCTTTCGACTACATGCTTCCGCCTCCAACTAGTTCGAAACCAATAAATATCGTATTAAAGACTTGGTACGTAATGGATTAGTGATAGGCGGAAGTTATAGAGTTGAAATAGAGCTTTCGAAGAGGTCGAGACTTTTTTTTACTTTAAAAAGGAAATGCCGCTTGCTTTGCTTTCGAAAAGAATTGCTTTCGAATGAGATAGCTTTCGACTTGGTCAAGTGTTTTAAAAGAAAAGAGCTTTCGAAAGAGGCTGCGGCCTTTTTAAAAAAAAATGCTTTCGAAGGGGTCGAAACCCCTGCTGCCGCATTCTACCTTTCGAAGTAATGCCTTCGGAAGGGTTCTTCCTCTTTAAACTCAGCGCCGCTTCTCCATTGCTTTCGAAGGGGTTGGTTTCGACACCATCCACTTCTTATACTTAGGAAATTTCTTTCGACTTAGTTCTTTTAAGACCCATTTTATATTTTGAAGGCTAAACCCAAAGGTTTCGAAAGGAATGATTTTAAAGGTTTTGAAACTATGTCCTATATATTTTTACTTGAATCCAATGCTTTCGAAAGGTTTTATTTATGTAGATGACCTTAATGCTTTCGAAAGGTAACTAATGATGGTTTCGAAGGGGTGGTTTCCCCAAGATTTTCAAAAGGAATATGATAAAGGTTTCGAAGGGGTGATTCCTCAATGTTTTGGAAAGGTTTACCTTTAGTGTTTGAATGGAAGGTATCCAATGTTTTTGGAAGGAAGATTTAAAGTGTTTAAAAGAAGATTTCTAAGGTTTTATAGAGCTTTCCAAAGAATACTTTCAATGTTTTCAAATGGTCTATTGTAAATGGTTTCGAAAGGTATGTTTTGGCTTTTCGGTCTAAGGTTATAAAGTAAAGTAGTTTACTTATGCCGAAAGGGGTACTTTCAATGGTTTCAAAAGAGGTTGTTTAAAGGTTTTAAACAAAGGTTTCGAATGTTTTCATCAACAATGTTTTGGGTAAAGCATATATCATGGCAAAGAGATTTGAGTAAAGTAGATAGTATGTTTTCCTTGTTTAAGTATGATTTAAAGGGTTAAATAATTTAGGAAGGTTTTCAATGAAAATTTGATGGGTAGTTAACCCTAAGCAAATGACTCAAATATTTGTATACCAGATGGGACGTGTATAGGGTCACGCCCTATACATTAGCTATAGCCCCTAGCTAATTTAGTCCAAAATTCCAATGTGTAGGGCTTAGTCATAGGTAAGACTTAAATGATGGTTACACGCAGAAAGGAATATATATACAGAGGAGGAGAGTTGGTTATTGGTGAGCCCTTAAAACCATTAGGATTAGGTGACCCTAGGAGAAGTAGGTTAAAGACATACCATCCAAAAGTTTGTCTAACAGATGTTAGATTATTTATTTTGTCTGGTAGGCTCGAGTAAGTCGATGGTTAGTAGTTAGCCAAACAAAACTATATTGTTCGGACAGATGGTCCATTTGTTACCCGTTTATATGCATATATGATATTGCTATTTTTGTTATAATCAGTTTGATTAAGTAGTTTGGTTGCAGGATTTTGATTTGCAAAAGATATGTTTTAAAAGGGATATTAGTGAGGGGAAACCCGTTCCGCCAAGCGGCGTGGTGTCACTTAATATCGGTAAACCGAGATGTATATTATTATTCACATCAGGCTTTATGTATGACTTGAAGTTTATGTTTTCCCCTTAAACTCTCGGGTGCTCAAAATTAATTTGTGTAGATTGAGAGTTAAGGTTTTTCTGGTTTAGAAAGTGGACGAATAAAGCTTTCGAAGATGTGCAGGAGGCAAAGTTAGCTATTTAGGAGTTGCTATTTAGTTTTATTTTCCTTGTGATGTATTAAGACTTATGTGTCTATTTAGTACTCTGATCATCCAAGAGGGTATATTCATATGTTGCTCTTGGCGTATTTTGTAATGATTATATTTGATCACATGGGAATCGATTATGGGATTATGTAAATTGAATATGAAATATTGCTTTGAAATGTAATCCGAAAACTTGATTTAATCTGTGACGATTTTATTTCATATTCATGTGTTTTTGATATTATGTGTACCATTAACATTTCCATATTTTGTCACTAAAAGTTAATACTATAGATAACTCCAACATCTGTAGCGCTTAGCTTCGGGCCTCAAGATAGGGGATCTTACAGCATTTTGACGGTCTGGATTTTATTATTTATATCTGACTATTCTGGTTCCTTCTTACTTCTATAAATATACCCCTAAATCCTCCACTTTTTCTCATAAAATTCTGTAGCTACGGTAAAGCTCTGTCAAATTCTTTTCCCTTAGGGTTTCAAAAATAGTAAATTTTCTGGTAAATAATTCTAATTTCTGATCTCTAATTTAAATTAAATTCCCAATCTTTCTCTTCTCTATCTTCTGATTTTCGAACTCTAGTATATATATATATATCTGTGTGTGTGTGTGTGTCTAATCTATTTGTTGTATATTCATAAAAGGAAGATCTGACAGAGAATTAGGAGCGGAATAAATCTGATCCCATATTTTTCTTCTGTTTTAGATTCCCAAATCAGTAAGGATTTTCAGGTAAGAGGTTTATATGTTTAATTTTTTAATTTCTTTTTTTATTCCTCTCTAGTTTTTGATTCTAGATCTAATTTTTATACACAAATTACTTTGTTGTACATTACAAAAGAGGGAGATCTAAAAAGGAATTAGGCGTGGTGGAATCAAATCCAGTTAGGAAGCAAACGACTCTTTGTGAGTGGAAATATCAAGTTTTCAACTTTTTGTAATTGAATAGAATTTATTTGGATTTGATGTATACCTTGGGAAATTTTGGTAAATGAAAACATAACACCTCAAACCTTTAGAATTTCCTCAAATAAATGTTAATCTTTGAATATGTTGGAATTTCAGTTGCATTGTATTAATATAGTGGAATCAGATCTGTATTGAGGTTTAAGTAATTTATAATATATTCCACTTCATCTCTTTTGATTTCTCTTGTACTGTTAAATGGTTCTAAAAATAAATAAAGTTAGAAATGGTGTGCAAAGTATGATTTTTGATTATTTGTAGTTTGCACCACCTATTTCCGTAAATCAAAATAAGTATGAATCCTTTTTTCACTCCAAGCTGGTAATTGCAAAAGTGGGATAGAATATAAAAGGTTTAAATTGTTAAGTTTTTTCCTTGAATAGAAGAGTTAATTCTATTATATTAATATGAAATGCGTTTGGTATTATTCCTTTTTGTATACGAGTCAAGTTGTTGGCTAAGGGTATTAGCTATTTCCTTGTTTGGAGTTTGGGACTTGTATAAGTTTGACATTTAATTAATAAGCATGTTCTTTGCATGTGACTGGAAATATTTTATTCGAATCTCATACGCATATATATTTATAATATTAACGTATTGATTATTAAAGTAATAATAACGTAATGATTATAGCATATTATACGTACTGGTTAGAATTAATAGGGTAGTAAATAACATTAATTTCTTAGGAAGAAATTAGTGTAAATTAGGGAGTTAATTCTAATTAGAGGTGTAACAGGGGTTACTTATATGGCCTCAACTATTAATTGTATAGGGAGCATACGTATATAATTGGTATACATATAAGATATGACTAAGTTATAAGGATGTGAGGTTAGTCCAAAATTACATGAAAATCTGCCGAGTTAAATCTGGCTACCAATAGCGTGGCATTATGGACTGATGTTGGATATCTCCTATAATAAACAACCCCAATGAACGTGTGGTTACTCCCAATTCTGTAGGGTAAACCTGCCTAGTGAATCTAGCTACCAATACCTACGAACATTCGACCTAATGTGAGATGTCATAGTGTGGGTTATGGGGTATAATTACACTATTAATATGCTAGGAGGAATTTTTAATAGGGTTTCGCTTTGGATTAGAGGTATTAAGTGGCTATTATAGAGTTCGCCTCTTTCTTAGGAGAAGTATTACGTGATCGACAGGATTTATTACGTTGTCAGTTGGTGAGAATCATGTAGGGACCTGTCTTAGGTTAGGTCTTAAATTATGGGGACCTGCCTATTTTATAGGTCTTAATTGGTAAGAGTCTACCTAAGTTCGTAAGGAAGAGGTATTAAATGGTTTGGTGGTTCTCTCTCTCGCATCGTTAACGATAGTTGCGTTAGAATTTGAAAATGGGTTAGGTATTAAATGGCGGGAACCTACCTATTTTATAGGTATTAAATGGTTAGCGTCTGCTTAATTTCAAAAAAGAGGTATTTATTGATTTGGGTGCTTTCTCTTGCATCGTTGATGTTAGTTGCATTGGAGTTTGGAATTGGATTAGAAAGGTCTTTGGGCTTACAGTTAAAATCATTAGTATGATATAGTTTTAAATACCCAAAACTTATTTCTCATCTAAATAATATTGTCTAAGTAGAATTATGGTAAAGTTCGAGGTTTTCATTTCACGAGACCTAGTTGCAAGTTGATGCAGCGTGATAGGGGTTCTCGCATTATGAACTGTGGCATAGCTTTGTCTCTTACCCCTACATGTCCTGATAATGTGGGTTGGCAACAAATAGCTTCGGCAGTCGAGAGCTGGTCGTAAAACCAGGGTGCTTGGGATTACCATTTGTTGCCACCACCGTTTTAAGGTGACCGTAACATTTGGTATCAGAGCTTAGGTTATCCGATAAACAGGGATGGGTATACGTATGAGTGGCGTATTTTTTATTTTTGAAAGTATTTTCAAAAATCCTACTATATATAATTATTAATATATATATATATATATATATATATATATATATATATATGTACGCTTAATTTGAACTTGCTCTATAAGTTCCAACTATAGAAGTAGTTGCGACCATATTCCGAAAGGATGGACGAGGCAACTATGGGTTAGAAAATAAATAGAATAAGGAATATGCGATGAAGGTCGTATGGTAAGGAATGTAAATGGAAAAGATTGTAACTCTAAAATTAATAGGACAATAAATGTGAAAAATAAGGAATTGCAATAATTTAATAATGACATGAATAGACTAATTAAAGAGATTATTAGGGTGGTCATGGAGAGGTAAAGGAGTTTTAATAGGAAAATTTGGATGAATAAATACATGTCTTTAAAAATTGTCCGATTAGAATAATAATCATTTATTATGAACAATCAACATTTATAGAAATAGTAAATAAACATGTTAGGTAATAATTAAATACTACAAGGTAGTATAGTTTCAAACATTTGGATGTAAGGGATGACATAAAAAGAAAATGCAATAGAGAGGACAATTAAAATCAATTTCTAAAAATCCAACCCTATGTGAAAGAATTTGATCAAAATGATTTTTGAAAACTACCTTGAAATGTTTTGAATAGATTTTTAAAAAGATATATTAAAAAGTTGTTGTTTTGAAAAAGTAAGGAAATTTAGAAAATCATAACTTAAAAAGAAGTTGTGGAGTCAAAAGTTCTGATTAAAAGGTTTTCAGTAAAAAGGGTTTTTTCATAACTTTAAGTTTAAAAAAATAAAATTATTTGAGTTTAAAAGTTTTCAATAAAGGGAATTTTCTTTTTGAAATAAATGTAAAATAAAGCGTAAGATGGACTTGAGATTTTTCCTATTTCATAAATTTGGAAGTTCTTTTAAAATTCTTCTTTTTAAAAATAAAAATGGAGCTTGGTTAAAATGATGTAGAAGCCATTCAAGTAGAGGAAATATAAGCAGAGGCAATATTAGGAAATTTGGGTAGAAATAGGGTTAGGAACTTATAAAATAGGATTAATAATCTAACTAAAGTTAATGTAGGAGAGGAATGATGAAAATAGGATAGGAAAATAATAGGATGGAAGTTATCTTTATCTACTCCACTTTTCATTGTTTAAAGTTGTGAGAGATGTATTTGAATGTTTCGAATAAAAAGGCCCACTTTTAAAGGAATAAATCTTTAATATAGAAAGTTTATGAAAGAGGGAAATTATTTTGCTCCTTTTTGGAATTAAGCAAAACTTTTTGAAAATTTGATAGTTTAGTTTAATAATTGAGTTTTTGAATGTTTTGGGGTTAAAGAACTTGCTTTTAAAGAAGCAAGCCTGTAACATCCTGCCATTTTGTACGCTTTAAGCAAACACACGTGCCAACTCAAACCATACAGAAGGGCGGATTGTTATTGGGGTGAATAAGAAAAAGCTGAGAAAGAAAAAACAAAGTAGAATCTCGCATTGGAATGACAAAATATAATACTCAAATAACAGTTCATGAAGCTGTTTACAAAACATTTGATTATACTTATACAATACAGAATCAGAGTTACACATATTAGAGATAAACAAATAATAATGTAGCGAAACAGTATGATGTAGTGGAATAATAATATAAATAATAATAGTACAAATCTTCGCCTTCATCCTCCAGAAAAGGTCTTCAAATCCTGAAATGCTCAGGCTGACCCGAGCGAATTGAAAAGACAAAACACTCGAGTCGGAACTAAAAGATCTTATGTGAGTTAAATCAACGGTAAATAAATATGAGTGTAAACGGCGTCAGAGATGTTTATGGGGTTTGACATCTCCTATCCAGTGTCTAACGTGAGTGCAATAACTTAAAAGATGTTCAGGATTCACATCTCCAAAGGATCCGTTAAACTATCTACTATGTAGTACAATACACTATTATAATATGTCTACAGTAATATAAACTATTAAAATAGCGTTAAGGCGTTACATTTTCCCCCTTAACACATTTTTATTTCCCATAGTCTATACAGTACTGTAATCCCACCCGTAAACTGGGTGACGTCAAAGGGCACTCCATAGGTATGGTACAAACCAAACTCGTAGAAGGCGCGCTAGGGTAGGTGACACGGCACAACTAGGCAATGCCAGGGTAGATATACCAATTACACTTCCAGACTGGTGGTAACGCATAGCAGCCACTACCGCCTACCTCGGAACACACTCCCGAGTAAAAATCGATGGGAGGCCGCCGAATAAATCACAAAGTCAAAATATAGATCGATGGAGTGTGTCCGATCAGAGGAGCTACCTCATTGGCCCGTCGATTGCTCCTGTTTTAGCCATCTTATGCCAACTCACGGGAGTCGGGTCCACGTATATACCTCATATAGGATCGTCGCCACCATCCTACTTCATTCTGGAATTTCCACCGCGTACACGGTTGTTAAAGTGGTTTTCGGTATCGACAGAGAGTATGACCATATCTGATCCCAGTCTCTTTAACAACCATTCGCTTATTACACACCGGATGGTTCTTTTACATTTCCAAAATCATTTCATAATTGATATTAAAATATCATATTCAATTCAAATCATATCATTTTCGAAATCATTACTCATATTTACCTTTGAAATTATATCACATTTGAAATCATAGTTCGAAATTATATTTCCTTTCAAAAGTCGTGTTTCCAAAATATGTTAAACTCTCATTTCAAAATTATCATATTAAACCAAATATTTTATTTAATTCCCAACGTAGGTTATAATATCATTAACCGTATTCACTTAAAAAATCAAGAACTTGAATACAAACCCATCCATTTTACTTAGTTTGGCATTTAGAAGAAAATAGTTTTAAATAGTTATAAATAGTTAATATAGATTTAAAATAGATTAAATAAAATTAAAATAGATTAAATAGCTTTAAAATAGATTAATTAGATTTAAAATAAGTTAAAACAAGTTAATTAGTTTAAAGGTTTGAAAATCTTAATAATTAAAGTCCTTTAAAATAATATATTAAAAAAAGTTTATATAAAAATATGAATTTGAAATTTATATCAATTTAAACTATTTATTCCATTCCAGTAAATTTGGCCCATTTTAATATCCCAAAACCCAATTTCAAATTTTCCAATTCCAATTCTCAGTAAAATATTTAATTCAATATCGCCTCCAATCCATGTTCGAAATATCAATTTAAATTACTTCAAATTCAATATATTTCAAAGTTATATTTCAAACAATTTAAAATAATTCAATTCTGACAAATTTCACTTTTTATTCCAAATTCAACTTTGAAATTTCAATTAAATCCTTTTTAACAATACCTTTAAAGCAATTCCAATTTTTATCATAAACTTGAATTTCGATAATAATTCAATTCGTATAAATCAATTTTTATTTCAAAATATCATTTAAAAGGATTCAAAAATTTAAAGCTTTAAAATCATTTAATTAAACCAATCCGGTGTCCGTATATAATTCTCTACCCTAGTGTCAAGTGATACAGATATTTATCATTTCAATCCACAATTTAAAATTTTATATTTACGGATATATATCATTTCAATCCGCAATCCCGAAAATATTAAAATCCATAAAATCGCTCGAGTCCACCATTTCAACCCGCAATCCCGAAAATATTAAAATCCATAAAATAATAAACATAAGAAATTTTAGAAGTTGTGAGTGGGTTAAAACACTCACCTTTGAATTTAAATCGAATTTAAATTCAATTTAAGCCCAAAATTTGAACGGTCTCAGAATTCGACCAAACAAACGTCATAATGTCCACCATTTCGATACGATCCCAACGGATCAAACCGCGTGTGAATCGGACCTCGTATGTGGAAGATATGTCGATTAGAACCTTTGAAATCAAAATTTAAATTAAATAAATTAAAATAAAAACATACCAACCGGAGTCCGCCACGTCAACAGGCAAAGCTGCGCCTTCCACTACGTTCGAACCCACAAAAACCCAGCCAAACGCGACTATACCTTCTTCATCGTCGACGACTGCGCTTAACGCCGCCATCGCGTTGCCTACCCAGCCAAGCGATCTCGCCTGCGCGCCTCCCCACGTTCGCCACACCCCTTGCGACGTCGATCTCACTAGAGACATACAGCCGCCGCCACCATATGAAAACCCTCATTGAATTTTCGCCGTCGATCAGGCCATCAAATCACCAAACAAACCACATAGATGCACTACCCTCGGTCCTCTCCACAAAACTGTATCCTCCAATCGACGATCCGTCGAAGTTGTTCGTCACGTGATGAACGGACGAGAATTGATCATCAATTTCTGGACAACCGGTGGTTCAAATTGGAAAACGAATTACAGATCTGAGATGCGCTCGTCGAGAGCTTCAGATCGATATATAATTCGATATATATTGAGGAGTTTGAAATTTTCGATTTGATTTTCAATTTGGAATTGCAATTGGGAAGTTAGGGTTTTTGATTTGTCTGCCATTAGAAAGAGGAGCTGAGAAGAGATGTACGTATAGACAAATAGAATAATAAGGAACTAGGGTTTATAACTGGATATTTATAGGTAGGGCTGAAAATTGAAAGAACGGATCAGATTTGATTGAACGATATCGACCCAAAAAGCCCGTTCTGCCTCCGAAACGAAAATGGGTCATCCTATATATCAAAATAGATGCTTTCAAATATTTTAAACTCAATGCAACCATTTTTAGGTCCTAATTCCATCATATGAAGAAGTTATGATAAAATCAGCTTATTTCAAATTGATTTCAATTGATTTCAAGGTGTTTCGAGTCCGTACGATCAAACGACAAGTCCGATCGTTACAAAACATGAAATCCTATAATAATTCACCATTATGGATCCGATTAAACTAGTTTTGTCGAAATCCGAGTCAGTGGCCAAAATGGCTATATTTCAATTAATTAAATAAATTAATATTAAATCAATTAAATCACATTTTTAGTTTAAATTTTAATAATTTACAACTTCTATCATTTTTGATTTCTTAATCACTTACAATAATTTAAACAAATTTAGATGTCAATTTAAAGTTGATTAATCCATCAATTTCAGTACTTAATTTCAATTTCATTAAATTCAGAAATTACAAATTAAATTTTCAATAATTCCATTTAATTGACCTTTCATCCTATTATTCAATCTATATTTATCAAATAGATGGACTTAACATTGTTCATGATCTATTACATTAATATTCTCAAATTTCATCTTAATTTCCATTTACGTAATATTTAAATATCTAATTTCATTTAATTGCAATTAACCCAATTATTATAATTTGAATTCCAATAAATTAATAAATCTTGGTTTCCATTTTTTATATTCCCAATTATCATATTATGAATAAAATTAACATTATTTCCAAAATATTAACTTAATTTACATTAACATAATATTTACATTAGATCTATTGCAATTGATTTCATTCAATTTAACGGATTAAATATATAGGTAACTTATAATAATTGTTGTCATTCACTCTTAATCACACTTTTATAAGTTTATCATTTCCAAAAAATATTATAATTACTCAAAGAACATTGATTTTATTCAATTACCACTTATTATATATTAATTCATTAATTGATTCAGTATTTACGTTTGCTTTCTTATATTCAATCTATAGCCAAGTATAACATTTTACACTATTTCATTTATTGTAATTTCATTCAATTTATCAATAATTAGCTTTAATTACCATTGTTACATTTCATTTTATTATTCATTTCATTATTACATTACAACTTTTTATTTCTTCCAATATTAAATGACAAAATTTATTAAATTAACAAATTAAATTATCGATAATTTACGGGTCGTTACACTCTCTCCCACTCAAAATTTTCGTCCCGGAAAAGGAAAAGGAGGGAAAAGAAAGCTAGTAATCAATATATCTTATTCAAAATATTAAATCTATAAACAATAAATTTACAAATAAAATAATTTTAATAAAATATATCAATTTATAACCATTAAATCCTTTTATATTCAAGTAACAAAATTTTGGATAATATTTCATAAAATTTTCTGAGTCCAAAATTCATGAAAAATTTCGGCAGAGTCTCTTTTGTACGGAGAGGCTCGGAAGAAATAATAATATCAATAATATCAATATATATCATAATGTTTCAAAATAATATATCCCAACGGCGGGAAAAACAATATAATACCGCTATAAAACCGTAATCCGAGAACGTACCTATTTGTCGAGCAAACAACGCTTAATTACAAAACCAAAAGCAGTGGCAATCGCTTCCATAACCTGTATTTCACTTATATAATCTAAAAGAGTTAATAATTATATAAAATGAAATATTTAAAGTTTTTTCAACCACTAACAACAAATCAATATAAAACAACAATCACTTGTAACCACAACATACAATCATTGTATGAAATCAATACAAATCAGTTATCCATCCATATCAACCAAAACAAATAGTTCGTTCGGGTTAAGACACTTTTAATCACATAGAATGACAAATAACTACTAAGTATACCATTTACTCAACAGTCTTAGATAAAACTCAATAGATTATTCATACATCCAAACAATTAGAAGTATCCTATCCCAAACAACCCATAAACCAAAATAAACAATAATTTACAATGTACTTGAGTTATTCTTATTAAATTTCTTTCATAACATTTTTTTTCATTCATACAAGGATTATTTCTTTAACTTACATTTATCTCTTACAAAATTTTATTCCCATTCATTCATTTATTTCATAATTTCGTTTATTTTCCTTTATTACTTACAAAAATTCATTTTCACTTATTCATATCATGTCAATTGTTTTATTGCATTATGTTCATTCATTCATTTACTTTAATTATAAATAGTTTCAATATTAACTTAAGTTCAAAATCCTTTACTTACAGTAATCATTTTCTATTTCATTTAATTAGTAGTATTACAATTTTAACTCAAGTTTATAACTATTTTCATATCAAATTTCTAGTTTATAAAAGTAAATTTCATTGAACACTTTCATTACATAAGTTTTACTTGTAAAATTTCCATTACATATTCTTTTAACATTTCCACTTTTATAATTGGTAAGTTATATATATGTCTTTAAGAATGCAATTGAAAGTTACACAAGTTTGACTTACTTATTTTAATTAACTTAAGGTTCAATAATTATCATTTCTTATTTTCACACACTTTTCGTTTACAAGTTACAAATTTCAAATTCCTTGTATATTTCAATTATAACTTAGCATATCATTTCTTATTTTCATTTAGAAGTTTCAATTATTAAATAGTTAATTTTTATAATTCCATTTCAATAATTGAAATCTCTAATTCATAGAAATTTAAGAACGAAATGCCGGGTTCCATTTCAAATCATTTAAAATAATATATATATATATATATATATATATATATATATAATCATATCTTTATATATATCAAATCATGCTTAAAAATAAAGTTCAATATTCATTTATCAAAACAAATGTGTAGTAAACTACTACAGCAGCCTTCCCACCTTGAAACTCGAAAATGAACGTCGATGATGCATGCACTCATCACCGAATTATTTTCCAACGACAGAGAGGGGAGTACAGAACTTATTTCTTTCCAAAATTTCATTAAAACAATTATTTCAAATTATATTGAAATATTTATATCAGAAAATACTTCTAATAATATTATTATTATATCCCAAAATCATTCGAAAGGAATTTTCAAAAACCCCAGAACTTAAGTACTAAATTTCCAAATTTCATTTATTTTATTTTCAAATCTTATTTCCAACTTATATTCATAAATTTCACTATCTAACAACCAAATATATAATTTATAAATCATTATTTTATATATAAAAAATATACAATAGGCAAAATTATTTCATTTACCTACATTTCAAAACAAATGTAACAACCCGCATATTTATCGATTTTATATTTAAATATTTTATTTAAATATTTCGCCGTTCGTCGGATTTTAGTCCGAAAAGCTACATTTTGCAAACAGTCGAATTGGGACTCAAGACTACTTCCATTGAGTTCAAAATGTCATTTGCGATCTTTTTGAGTGTAAGCTTCGATATGTTTGGAGCTAGTCAAAAATTTGACCATTTTCACTTTGGGTTGGGTTTGGTTCAGCCCTATGTTTTAGCTTAACACCCCAAACTGAATCATCCCTCCCCATTCACTCTCACTTCCTCCTCTTGCTCAGTTCTAAAGCAAAAATGGTGGGAGAGATGGGAAATTAAAACTCCCAAACCCTAGTTTCATCTTCAAATCAAGTTCTAGCTCCAAGTTCTAAGAGAGCCCATTGGTAAGCATCTCCTTCATCTTCTCCAACCCGTTCTCCTTTCAATTTCAGAAATCCTAAACCTAACTTTAGGAATGCTCTTCTTTTTGAGCATAGATTCAAGCTCATTTGGGTTGTGTTGAAGAGTGGTTGATTCTCCCTTTGCTTTCAAGCTCCTTCTTCATTGTTTTTGTGAAAAGGTGAGATTTTTATCTCACATCTAAGTCTTTAATTATCTTCGATTGTTAGGTATGAATTCCTAACACTTATTCTTGTGCAATTGATTTTGGTTTGGATTGATTTGGTGTATATTCCAATTTTTGGTGTTTTGAAATCAAAATCTATGAAAATCCTTTTATGGATATTTGGGCATTGGTATTTGAGGCGTGTCGAAGAGCCGTTAAGGCTGGGTTGTCGCTTGGCGTAAATCCTTAGTCGTTGTCGCTCGATCGATTGCTTCCGGTATCCATTTGGCCATTTTTGGTCTAGGTTCAGGGAATGCCCTGAACCCCAGTTTCAGACGTCTGAAACGTTAGATTCAGACGTCTGAATATTATATTGGGAAGATTTTATTCCCAGATTCAGACGTCTAAATCTTTGGCTCCAGACGTCTGAATTGGCTCGATTACAAACAGATTGAAAATAGGCTTAAATTGCCTATTTCAGACGTCTGAAATATTTCGTTCAGACGTCTGAATCTGTGTTCTGGAAAATATTTCATTTTCCAGATTCAGACGTCTGAACCAATTATTTCAGACTTCTGAATCTGCAGTCTTTTGCCTATTTCCCTATTGTGCTTGAATTTCCAACTCTAATCAATTCGTGTTGATTCCCTTTTTGTTGTTATCATTTATTATCGGCCACTTTGTTAAGTCGCCCGCCTTTTTAAACTTAGGTCGCTTGTCTTCACTAAGTCGTACCGTTTTTAAACTTAGGTCGAACCCCGTATAACTCTGCGTAGGCAATCTTATCCGAAAACCATTCAACGGAACTTCTTACTTTGATGGTTTTGGGAATTGATTTCTTTGGATTTTATTCACGTCTTCGAATGTGAACTTTTATAATTGATTGTTTCTACAATCAATTCTATGGCTTGTCACTTTAAAAATATAAAGGTTTCAATACTAGTAGTAAATATCAAAACTCTATCATCAAAACGATTTCAACTCTATTTTCAATATCAAACTCGTTTATAAAACTGTTTTCCAATCTACTAGTATATACAAACCTTTACCTCATTCGTATGAGAAAATATAATTAAACGGCTTAGCAAAACAAGTGGTATGAAACGCTTGCGTTTACTTCGTCAGTTAATTTATGGACTTGTTCGATTGAATCTCTTGTGACAATTTTCTAGTGCAGATCTACAATTTGTTCGTAAATATTTGAGTTAAGCAAGTGGTTATGGGACATGAAGCTAAACTCTCATATTTACTAGCTTAGTGTAATCGACACTTCCTTATGATCATGATGATCATTCTTGTGATTTAGACTAGCGATTGAGCGATGTCTCTTTGTTTGCGAGGTTAGACTAGACACCATTTGTGTGATTTCGATTCACACATATCTCTTTATCTTCAAGGTTAGTCTATACCTCATTGGTGTGATTCCGATTCACACATATTGAAACTCTTGTGACAATTTCCTAGTGCAGATCTACAATCTGTTCGTAAATATTTGAGTTAAGCAAGTGGTTATGGGACATGAAGCTAAACTCTTATATTTACTAGCTTAGTGTAATCGACACTTCTTTATGATCGATGATGATCATTTTATGGTTTAGACTAGCAATGTGCGATGTCTCTTTGTCCATGTGAAGGACTGTACTTCATTTTATTGAGCTTCGACTCAATCAGGAGGAGCTTCGGCT
Organism: Allium fistulosum; assembly: GCA_030737815.1. NCBI lineage: Eukaryota > Viridiplantae > Streptophyta > Magnoliopsida > Asparagales > Amaryllidaceae > Allium > Allium fistulosum. The sequence goes on along the minus strand of CM060908.1, from coordinate 658,996,675 downwards.
CAAAGTCCGCAATGGGGGACTATACCCAGTCAGGAGGAGCTTCGGCTCATCAGGAGGAGCTTCGGCTCAAAGTCCGCAATAGGGGACTATACCCAGTCAGGAGGAGCTTCGGCTCATCAGGAGGAGCTTCGGCTCAAAGTCCGCAATGGGGGACTATACCCAGTCAGGAGGAGCTTCGGCTCATCAGGAGGAGCTTCGGCTCAAAGTCCGCAATGGGGGACTATACCCAGTCAGGAGGAGCTCCAGCTCATTTTCATAGGATTGGCCATCCTCTTTTCTTGTGATTTCTGGATTTCTCGTTGTGATTTCTGGAATTTTATGTTTCACCACCTTTTCAGTTGGCATTGATATGTATGTCATTTATTGTGGCTTGGTGAATTAAATAAAGAATATGAAATTCTTTTTATGCTATGAGATTCTTGAGATTTTGTATGACTTTCGTGATTTTATAATGTATACTTATCACAGTATGACTTTATTGTTATCATACGTTTTATTATCATATCTCATATTCTATCTCATTTTATCTGATAATTATAGCTAGACTGATCCGTTTATTATTTTCTTCTTAAATAATACTCGGGTCAGACTGAGATTTTACAGGTGCTTCCTCATGACTTCCTATCTGGAACCATTATCTGACTTTTGGCTAACTACTCTAGTTTAGTAGTTTTGTTGTATGCATTTGAGATTAGACTCTATGTTGTGTACTTATTCTTTTGTGTAGCACGTGATGCTACTCTTTTGTATTATCGTGGATCTTTCTGACCACTACTCTGATGTACACTTTCATGTGTTGTATATTTATTCATATCTTCTTCCGCCTTTGTGATATGGATGTCTGTGACTGATTTATGTTATGTTTATTTCTATATTTGTTTCCGAAGATTATATATAGCCACCGTGTGATAGCTTTGTGTTTGTATCGGTATGTCGGATTTCCTCTTTAAAAGATATGCATTCTATTCTATCTGACATATCGGTGCTCGCACAAAGAAGTTACACGGATGGTCGCTCCTCAACAGCCTTATTCTCCGCGCTAGTTGACAGCATTACTCCGTAGTGTTCTTGGCTAGCGTGGGTATAGAGGTGGGGCGTCACAACAAATATTGTGTCGGTCTGTCCTATTAAGTGTTTAGAAATCACTATCGATGTCATAGCGTCCTATGCACCAACCAGAATTTATAAATACAGAACGGAACAAATTAACACAATATAAAAACCTTTTTATAACACTAACAAATACGCTCTCTCATATTTATACTCTCAGCGACTCATCATAGGGTATTACTACCCTATTAAATATGAGTCAGAGTCCGCAAAGCTAAGGTTGTGGCTAAATCAAAGCTCCGATACCAACTGTAACATCCCGCCTTTTTATATGCTTTAACCAGACACACGTGCCAACTCAAACCATAGAGAAGGGAGGATTGTTATTGGGGTGAATAAGAAAAGGCAGAGAAAGAAAAAACAAAGCAGAATCTCATAGCAGAATGACAAAATATAATAATCAAATAAGAGTTCATGAAGCTATTTACAAAACATTTGATTATACTTATACAATACAGAATCAGAGTTACACATACCAGAGATAAACAAATAATAATGTAGCGGAACAGTATGATATAATGGAATAATAATATAAATAATAATACAAATCTTCCTCTTCGTCCTCCAGAAAAGGTCTTCAAATCCTGAAATGCTCAGGCTGACCCGAGCGAATTGAAAAGACAAAACACTCTAGTCAGAACTAAAAGATCTTATGTGAGTTAAATCAATGGTAAATAAATATGAGTGTAAACGGCGTCAGAGATGTTTACGGGGTTTGACATCTCCTATCCAGTGTCTTACGTGAGTACATTAACTTAAAAGATGTTCGGGATTCACGTCTCTTAAGGATCCGTTAAACTATCTACTATGTAGTACAATACGCTATGTATAAACTATTAAAATAGCGTTAAGGTGTTACATTCCCCCCTTAACACATTTTTATTTCCCATAGTCTATACAGTACCGTAATCCCACCCGTAAACTGGGTGACGTCAGAGGGCACTACATAGGTATGGTACAAACCAAACTTGTAGAAGGCACGCTAGGGTAGGTGACATGGAACAACTAGGAAATGCCAGGGTAGATATACCAATTACACTTCTGGACTGGTGGTAACGCATAGCAGCCACTACCGCCCACCTCGGAACACACTCCTGAGTAAAAATCAAAGGGTGGCCACCGAATAAATCACAAAGTCAGAATATAGATCGATAGAGTGTGTCCGATCAGAGGAGCTACCTCATTGGCCCATCGGCTCCTGATTTAGCCACCTTATGCCAACTCACGGGAGTCGGGTTCACGTATATACCTCATATAGGATCATCGCCACCATCCTACTTCAATCTGGAATTTCCACCGCGTACACGGTTGTCAAAGTGGTTTTCGGTATCGACAGAGAGTATGCCCATATCCGATCCCGGTCTCTTTAACAACTAATCGTTTATTACACACCGGATGGTTCTTTTACATTTCCAAAATCATTTCATAATTGATATTAAAATATCATATTCAATTTAAATCATATCATTGTTGAAATCATTACTCATATTTACCTTTGAAATTATATCACATTTGAAATCATAGTTCGAAATTATATTTCCTTTCAAAAGTCGTGTTTCCAAAATAGGTTAAACTCTCATTTCATAATTATCATATTAAACCAAATATGTTATTTAATTCCTAATGTTTGTTATTGTAACGACCCGCTATTTTGGACCATTCGCATCCATTATAAGTGTATAGGTAGACACTCATGCCGGAATTGAATTGCTCAAAATACCGCATTGTTAATTTAAATTTGGAAAAACTGAACATATACAGTAAATAAATAATCACAGATCACAGACACAGAGTAATAAATGCAGCGGAAATAAAAGAGATAGTAGTTCATGAAGCTACTATATAAATGTATAAATTACATCAGAGTTAAAACAGATACAATGGAAGAGTAATACGATACATCAGATACAAATCAGAATACATCACTGGAATCATCGAATACTGAAAGCAGAATAGATGGCTGGATCTTCAAGCAAAGCTCCAACTTCAAAGGTGAGTCTCGAATACTGGTACACTCAGTCTGACCCGAGCGTAAAGCAAAACACAAGACACTCGAGTCAGGATTAACATTCTTATATTAATAAATCCAACTCAAGTGAAATAGCAATTGAAATACAAGTAACTCAAAGGATGTTTGGAATAACCATCCTTTAAGGATCCGTTAAACTATCTACTATGTAGTAGTGTACGATAGGTAGATAATGTCTATCAGTAATATAAAGATATCAAAATAGTGTTAAGTCATGGCCCATTCCACCCTTAACACATTTTATTCCCAAAAGCATATACAAGACCGTAGTTTCCCCAAAACCGGAAGTCACCAGAGGGCAATCCATATACTAAAGGTACAAAACAAATTCATAGTGGTCGCGTATATCAGGATACAAGTATGACAAGGCACATGAGGCAATACCCAAGGTAGTGATACTACTGTTCGCCTGATCCGGACTGGTGAGAACGCAACGCCGCAGCGCCCGCAACACCGTGAAACAACACTCCCAAAAATCAAGGGTGCACCAATCAACAACAAGTAATGAATAGTTCGAAGAAGTGTGTTCACTTGAGGTAGCTAATCCTCCATTGGCCCGGCACGGCTCCTGTTTTAGTCATTTCCAATTTTGACACAAGTGTCAAGGCTATCCATTATCGTTCTCTTTCTTCAGTCATCACGTACATCATTCCAACCACTTCATTCTGGGTCACACTCCGCGAATAGTTATTAAAGTGGTTTTCGGTTTAGACAGAGAGTATGTCCCTAACCGATTCCAGTCTCTTTAATAACTTTCGTAATTATTACACCGATTGGTCGTTTGTATATTTCGAAAACCAAATCAATTACAATTCCAATTAGAATTTGTAAACCAACATTTCATTTCTCTTACTAAAACAATTTCCAAAATTTACGTTTCAAAACTTCCAAATTACCATTTCAAAATCTTATAATCCAATTTCAATTTCTATTTAAAACAATTCAAATATTTATTCAATTCGCATATAAGTTTCATTCCGAAATCATTTAAATTAATTTAATTTAACATTCAAATCAGTTTAACTTCATTTATCGATTTTATTCAATATTCGTTAAGTAAATTTATCATTCAAAACAATTCTATTTAATTTCCAATTCATTAAATCAATTCTTAAGTTCAACTTCATTAAATCAAAATTTACAATTTTGAATTAAACTAAATTCGTCAAATCAATTCTTTCAATTACAAGTCTCACATTAATTCCAAAAATATCACATTTTCATTTCTTGTTAAAGAAATTCCATTTCACTTATTTACTTTCTTAAATAATTTTCCAAAAACTTACTTAATCAAGAAATCTCAATTTCAATTATTTACGAAGTAAAATTCACTTATTCAAAAGTTCAATTTTACTTATTAAAGAGTTCAATTCAATTTAATCATTAAATAATCCAATCTTATTTAATTATTAAATAATTCAAAACTTAATTATTAAATAATTTTCAAAGTTTTATAATTTCAAACTTAATTCAATAATTTCTCAAATTAAACAACATTCTTTCATCAATTACATTTTAATATTTTGTTTCAGATTATTAAACATTAACATTTTCCTTTCATTAAAATTCAAATTTCAACTTCATTTCAAAACCATATTATTTATTCAAATAAAATCTTTGTTTTATTTTTAAATCAAATTATTGACCAATCGGGTTTTATTTAATTCTCTATATCCAAGGTCAAAGTTCAATTTGGGTATTTATCATTTCAACCCGATTCCAATTCAATTCAAAAATCAAAGCATAACAAAGGGAACTTGCAGTGTGATAACTGGGATGGTGTCAAAGTAAATAAACAAGCAATAACAACAATCAATATCAATCCAATAATCAATTCAAATAATCCCAAAATAACCGTATTAATTCGCATTGTTATTTGTACGAATTAATATAATTATTTCTAGAATCTACACTATCATTTCATGTAGATTAAAGATTTTTACACTACTATTTATACGGTTCTTCAATTGTCATTCGATTTCAATTTTAACACTACAACAATTAATCAAATATACGTTCAATGGTTCAAAGTGTAATTATCACTATTCTATATGTCAATAAATTTAACAATTAAAAGGGGTCATATTCAACTAATCAAATTTAACATATAAATCAGTTTTAAAATCGTTAACTATCCTATATCCATTTCAATTTGGCATACTATTTATCATTTAACACTAACAATTTAACGTCCAATATAAACATCAACAATAAATCAATTATCAGCCAAACTGTATTATCATCACATAAATAATTAACAGATAATGGTGTCAGATGTCACAGGTGAACTGATACAGGTAATAGCATATATAACAGTGTAATTAACTAACAACAGTAAATTTCAATTGTCGTTTCAATTGAAATCAAATTTAATAAATAAAAGAACGTTAATCGTGAGTGATTGCTCACCTTTCGAGGCTAGAGATATTACAACCGAGCAAGCTACGAATTCCAAAGCAAAGTGATATGGCACGAATTTGACGGACAAAGCTGATAATGTGAATAAAGGAAATCAATGAGAACGATAAATCAGAACTAGATCGAAAAAGATAATTGAAACAAAAGTATATAACCAATACTAAATTTGAAATTCATATTTAAAATGATATATATATTTATATATAAAATTTTACTTTTCTGCCACACGTACACATTTCACCCATTGCAACAGCAAGATATATTTTTTTTTTTAAAAGTTTCCTTACATCTACAACTCGAACCAAGTAAAATAAACAATTACAAGCAATTCAGCAAGCTATATCAATCTAAAAGAACAAGCATTCCATATTAATACATTGACATACATGATTTCTCAATTTGAACCATGCATTGTACAACTCATGCTAAAAACAACATAATTTGTAAAATTTTCGGCAGCAAAAATTTGCAGCAGCAATTATTTAGGTACCTCCCCTATAATTAGTAGGAGACCAAACTCCACTATTTTATCTTTTACAAATCAAACTGATATATATCTACAAACTATATAACTTATGTAACTTACAGAAAGCTTTATATATATAAAACACGTACATAGGCCTTTACAAATAAAAGATTGTTTAAAGTTGCGTTCATTCTTCACGCATGCAAAACTAACTTGCTATATATATTTGTCTTTAACGTATATACATAAGTGCAAACCAAAACAATATCCCTATATAAAACATATATGTATACCAAAAGAATGCTTGAAAAAAAAATATAACAACCACTGTACTATACCATCACTCTTAATAAGCAAGTATCCTTATATAATAAAAATAAAAATAAAATCTGATATACAATCAGAACATATATAATACCCTAAAATTTATACAACCCGATAATAAACAAAATACTATATCAGAGCTTATACCCAGATTTATATCTATACGTACTAACAATTGAGTTATATAAACATACACTGTAATGTAGACCATAATTAACCCTTATATATAATATAACTAACATAATATAAATATATATAATACTATATGAAATATGAAAACAAGGTGGATGGGCACGTGCTCCCTACATCATCTATTTAAAATGTCTTTGTACTTAAAAATCAATTCAAGGAAATACTTACACACGAACATTTTTGAACAGACAAAACATGTCTTTGTATATTATTCATAATGCACACTTACTTTATATACAACGTAAAGAGCAAAGGCCAGAAGGCGGAAGGAGGGAAGGGAAGCGGTTGGATAGTAAGGGGAGTGGGGAGGAAAGCTCGGATCTTGGAGGAAGAAGTCGTGGCAGTGTGCCGACCGAGTCTGGTGGGCTTTGTGAACGGGATGTGCAGAGTTGAGGAAGGAGGAGGCGCGAGTTGGTTTGCGGAGGAGAAGGGTGGCCTTTGGGTCGAGCGAGCTGTTGGTAGCTTCAAAAATACGAACCGAAAAAATGAAAAGTTTTTATTTGTAAAACAGAAGTCAGTTAATGAAGAGGTAGAACCAAAATAAATATCAAAGAACGAATAGTCACAATTTGCATTTTGAGAATTGAAAAGCTACCAGCAAAATAAATTTTTACATTGGAAATAAAGGAACTCAAACGCTGAAATTCCCGGCCAATTATAAACCAATGACTGTTGATTTTTTTAACCAGTGGAAATTTGAATAGTCACGGAACACAAACAGACTCGAACGGGCACCGATACAGTTGACCGTTTCACGGTTTCCGCGACGTACCGGCCTCCGAAACACAAAATTGAATATACCGTAGAGATCACTACGACGAGACGATCAAAATGGTATACAGATATCAGTGGTATGGTTGAATTATAAAAATTCGAAAATTTTATATTAGCGAAAAATGCGAGAAAAACGCTGAAAAATAAGATCGACGGAGCCAATGATGTCCGAATTTGGAAAAACGACAAACTGACATCTTGCTCAGAAGATGGTTTAGAATTTTTCTATGTAAAAATATTTTGGTTTCGAAAATGTTTTATTTTCATCACTTTTTAACTGATTAAATTGAAGTGAATTTACGTGCGAAATAAACTCTCATATTTTCAGACGAAATTTTACCAGTTGCTATGTTTAACTAGACGCATTCCAAATATCAAATTTATATTTCAAAATTTTATCGTTTAAAATTTCACAAAATTTTAACTAATTACGTTATTAAAACAGTTAAAATTTACGGGTCGTTACAGTTATAACAACATTAACTGTATTCACTTAAAAAATCGAGAATTTGAATACAAACCCATCCATTTTACTTAGTTTGGCATTTAGAAGAAAATAGTTTTAAATAGTTAATATAGATTTAAAATAGATTAAATAAAATTAAAATAGATTAAATAGCTTTAAATAGATTAATTAGATTTAAAATAAGTTAAAACAGATTAATTAGCTTAAAGGTTTGAAAATCTTAATAATTAAAGTCCTTTAAAATAATATATTAAAAAAGGTTTATATAAAAATATGAATTTGAAATTTATAACAATTTAAACTATTTATTACATTCTAGTACATTTGGCCCATTTTAATATCCCAAAACCCAATTTCAAATTTTCCAATTCCAATTCTTAATAAAATATTTAATTTAATATCACCTCCAATCCATGTTCGAAATATCAATTTAAATTACTCTAAATTCAATATATTTCAAAGTTATATTTCAAACAATTTAAAATAATTCAATTCTGACAAATTTCACTTTTTATTCCAAATTCAACTTTGAAATTTCAATTAAATCCTTTTTAACAATACCTTTAAACCAATTCCAATTTTTATCATAAACTTGAATTTTGATAATAATTCAATTCGTATAAATCAATTTTTATTTCAAAATATCATTTAAAAGGATTCAAAAATTTAAAGCTTTAAAATCATTTAATTTAACCAATCCGGTGTCCGTATATAATTCTCTACCTTAGGGTCAAGTGATATAGATATTTATCATTTCAATCCGTAATTTAAAATTTTATATTTACGGATATATATCATTTCAATCTGCAATCCCGAAAATATAAAATCCATAAAATCGCTCGAGTCTATCATTTCAACCCATAACGATTTTTCCTTAATTTATTGATCATTCGGGTATGTATCATTTCAACCCATAGTGAACTTGCAGTTTATAACGATATAAAATAACCATCCATTCATCCAATATCAATAATCAACATCCATTACAATCATCATCCAAATCATTCAATAAATATCAATATAGAACTGATAATTAATAACAGGTATTTAACTGGCAATTTATATTCAATACAGGTATTTAACTGGCAATTTATATTCAATCAATTAATTAAATAATGATTTAATTCAAATAAATTCAAATTAACCGAGATGATGATTTAAAATATACCAAACAGTCATAAATAAATTTCTAATCACATCAAAAATTAATTTAACAAACATAAGAAATTTTAGAAGTCGTGAGTAGGTTAAAACACTCAACTTTGAATTTAAATTCAATTTAAGCCCAAAATTTGAACGGTCTCAGAATTCATCCAAACCAGTGTTAAAATGTCCGGCAATTCGATACGATCCCAGTGGATCAAACCGCGCGTGAATCGGACCTTGTATTTGGAAGTTATGTCGATTAGAACCTTTGAAATCAAAATTTAAATTAAATAAATTAAAATAAAAACACACCAACCAGAGGCCGCCACGTCAACAGGAAAAGCTGCGCCTTCCACTACGTTCGAACCCACGAAAACCCAGCCAAACACGACTATACCTTCTTCGCCGTCGACGAACTGCGCTTAACGCCGCCATCGCGTTGCCTACCCAGCCAAGCGATCTCGCCTGCGTGCCTCCCCACGTCCGCCACGCCCCACGACGATGTCGATCTCACCAGAAACGTACAACCGCTGCCACCATATGACAACCCTCATTGAATTTTTGCCGTCGATAACATCAAATCACTAAACAAACCACATAAATGCACTATCATTGGTCCTCTCCACAAAACTGTATCCTCCAATCGACGATTCGTCGAAGTTGATCGTCGCGTGATGAACGACCGAGAATTGATCATCAATTTCTGGACAACCAGTGGTTCAAATTGGAAAACGAATTACAGATCTAAGATGCGCTTGTCGAGAGCTTCAGATCGATATATAATTCGATATATATTGAGGAGTTTGAAATTTTCGATATGATTTTCGATTTGGAATTGCAATTGCGAAATTAGGGTTTTTGATTTGTCTACCATTAGAAAGAGGAGCTGAGAAAGAGATGTACGCAGACAAATAGAATAATAAGGAATAGGGTTTATAACTGGATATATATAGGTAGGGCTGAAAATTGAAAGAACAGATCAGATTTGATTGAACGATATCGACCCAAAATGCCCGTTCTGCCTCCGAAACGAAAATGGGTCATCCTATATATCAAAATAGATGCTTACAAATATTTTAAACTCAATGCAACTGGTTTCAGGTCTTAATTCCATCATATGAAGAAGTTATGATAAAATCAGCTTATTTCAAATTGATTTCAATTGATTTCAAGGCGTTTCGAGTCCGTACGATCAAACGAGTCCGATCGTTACAAAACTTGAAATCCTATAATAATTCACCGTTACGGATTCGATGAAACTGGTTTCGTCGAATTCCGAGTCAGTGGCCAAAATGGCTATATTTCAGTTAGTTAAATAAATTAATATTAAATTAATTAAATCACATTTTCAGTTTAAATTTTAATAATTTATGACTTCTATCATTTTTGATTTCTTAATCACTTACAATAATTTAAACAAATTTAGATGTCAATTTAAAGTTGATTAATCCATCAATTTCAGTGTTTAATTTCAATTTCATTAAATTCAGAAATTACAAATTAAAATTTCAATAATTCCATTTAATTGACCTTTCATCCTATTATTCAATCCATATTTATCAAATAGATGAAATAAACATTGTTCATGATCTATTACATTAATATTCTCAAATTTCATCTTAATTTCCATTTACGTAATATTTAAATATCTAATTTCATTTAATTGCAATTAACCCAATTATTATAATTTGAATTCCAATAAATTAATAAATCTTGGTTTCCATTCTTTTTATTCCCAATTCTCATATTATGAATAAAATTAACATTATTTCCAAAATATTAACTTAATTTACATTAACATAATATTTACATTAGATCTATTGAAATTGATTTCAAATTCAATTTAACCGATTAATTATATAGGTAACTTATAATAATTGTTGCCATTCACTCTTAATCACACTTTTATAAGTTTATCATTTCCAACAAATATTATAATTACTAACAGAACATTGATTTTATTCAATTACCACTTATTATATATTAATTCATTAATTGATTCAATATTTACGTTTGCTTTCTTATATTCAATCTATAGCCAAGTATAACATTTTACACTATTTCATTTATTGTAATTTCATTCAGTTTATCAATAATTAGCTTTAATTACCATTGTTACATTTCATTTTAGTATTCATTTCATTATTACATTACAACTTTTTATTTCTTCCAATATTAAATGACAAAATTTATTAAATTAACAAATTAAATTATCGAAAATTTACATGTCGTTACAAAGCCTTTGAAGTAAAAGTATAGAAAAGGGAAATCCAATAACAGACTCAACATCCTCACCTGACAGCAGCTACGTCAGTTAACATTCACCAAAATCCAAACGCGACCAATCTACTCCACTGATCTGCCTTGTTCCACCAAATCACTGCTAACCACCATCACCACTCTCTATACCCTCTGACCATCACACAACTACCAAAACACTACCACCAAGTAACCCACAATCTGCCACCTACAGTCACCATCGAAACCACGAATCGCCTGCAACAGAACGCGATTCCTTCACCAACCTCAACACCCAAAATCGCCTCATGCCCAATCGCCATCCACACCCAAACCAATCACCGCGACCTCTTACTTCTCCCACAACCAGACATCGCAACAACCGAAATCGATCCACATCGCAATCGACACCCCACACGACCACCCTAAACCGCAGCCGAACCTCATCTCCAGTACTCCCAATTCATCCACTTCGACCCTCTACCATTTCTATTTGATTTCGATTTCAATCTGGATTGCGGAAAGTTGGTTCGCAAATTTGAAAATTTAGTTGTGATTTTGAATGATTTGTGAACGGGATTTATGGAAAATTTGAGTTGGATTTGTTCATGAATTAGGGAGAACCGTGAATTATATTTATTGGGCCGGACTCGGTTTGTTTGTGGATTTTGGTTTAAAAGTTTAAGTGTGAATTTGTTTTGAGTTATTTTAATTTATTTTGTTTTAAAACCTTTTAACCTTTCATCTCTTAAAAAATAGAGAATTTTCTTTGTTTAGGGTTTTGTTTTCTTAAAAATAAAAGAATTTATTTCAATTTTCATTTGGTATAAAAAAAACAAGTTTGTGGTTTCATTTGTTTTGCATGGTTTCATTTGATTTCAATTGTTTTGTTTTTCATTTATTTTAGTTTCTTCTTTGATATATAAAAAAAACTGTATATATATCTTGTTTTTCTTTTCAGGTTGCAAAAGCAGAGTATTAAAAAGAAGAACTACTGCCAAAAATAATTGCTTCGCTTTGCATGCCAAAATAAAATAAACTGCTTGCTTGCTATATCTATTGTTTTTATTTACTTTGCATTATCGGTGCTTGCATTTGCATTTTTATAAAAAAAATTCAAAAATCCAAAAAAAAAATTTCAAAAACAAAACAAAAATCCATTCGTAGTTGAATTGTTAATACACGTTTATTTCCAGCTTTGCATTTCATTCTAGAATTTTGATTAATAACGGTTAGACATCGATAACACTTAATTGTATATTGACAATTTGTCTTCTTTCAACAATTTAATTTCTTGGTGTCTAGGCTACGATAGAGTAATAACCATTTATAAATATTACAGTGATTCATAAATATTATAGTGGTTGTTCTTCTGAAGGTACTTAAACCTTCGGCTGCATTGCTACGGTGATTCGTGGTGCACCGATAAATCTTGTTCGTTACTTGGCTGAGAACTATCTTATTGATTTAAGACAGAGTGTGATTATATAATTTTGTGTTAACTTAGGATAAATCATTTGTAATTAACCTTGCATTTATTTAGTTGCATTAGTTCATGCATATTTAAAAAAAACAAAAAAAATTCAAATTCGAAAACAAATTTTTTTTATAAATATTCCTTAACTTTGTTTTTAAACCCTTTCTTTTGAATTTTTTTTAATCAAAAACAAAAATCTAAAAAAATATATACTTAGTTTTTTTTAGAAAAAAAAATATCTGAAAAACATAAAATATTTTCAAAAACGAAAAAAAATTGAAAATCCAAAAACAAAACAAAAATCAAATTTTCATTTAAAAGAAAAAATTCTTTGTGAATACATTTCCTCTGTAAAAAAAACAAAAAAAAATTTCAAAAAAAAAGAAGAATAAAAAATTCTTTAAAATGTCCGAGTTTCCTTTTCCTTACTCACTTGAATTTAGTTGTGAAAATCGATATAATCCATAGGATTTCACTCCAAATTCATATGGATATTTTAACAACAACTATTGTTCAAACGATTCGGATTTTGAACCACAAAATTTTCAAAATAACGAAACACCCTCGACTTTTGAAAAAAGCATCGAAATAATTTCGTCGTTACTTGAACTCTCTACACAACAAAATCAAGAGATAAATGATTTGTGTAATTCATATTTGTGCAATAACTCAAGTCAAAATTTTCTAAGTACTCAAGATTTGAATTCAATTCAAAATTCAAAAGATTTCGATTATAACCCAAGCCAATTCAATTTCGAACTCCATAATGAATTTCAAAATCTAAACGAAAATGTGATCCACTTTTCAAATAATTTTGGCAATGTGAATAATCTCGAATACGATATGAGTGAAATTTTTTGTTCTCAAGAAATCCTAATCGAAAATTCTCAAGTCAATAATTATAAGTTGGATTTTGTTGAACAAATGGACGAAATCTACAATGATCACATGGATTTGTTATTCGAAACATATATTAAAGAACGTGAGAAACAAAACCAAATCCCAACATGTGACGAGTCAAACGATAATCCATCTTTTACCAAAACTGACGATTTTCAAATAACAACTTTTGAAATTGAAAATGACAATCTTAATAAAGTTGTTAAAAATACGGTAATATAGTTGGATTTCAATTCTTTCGAGGGTGTTGAACCAAATTTAAATTTCGACCTTCCTTTTCTCGATTCTGAAAATTTGAATACAACAACTTTGGATTATGAACTTGAGATACACAATGAAGTTGTTGATAATCCAATAGAGGAAGACGAATTTAATGAACACGAATTTTTTGGACTTTTGGATAACGAGTTGTTAAATTCCGATGGGGAAGATTCAAATCACCACTTTGATTTTGAAATCAATAATTTTGAAGAAGTTTTCAATGACAAACTTGAATTTCAATTTGGTGAAAATAAACTTGAATTTCAATCAATCGTTATATCTACCCCAAAAATCATCGAAAATAAAACAACTCGTATGATTTTTAATAAAACGACATTCGTTTTTCCAAATCCACATTCGATTCCAAAATCTTTTACGATTTTGTTTTCTGCGCTTAAGCTGTGTCTCGCATACTTGATGAGACAAATGAATCGGTCTGTGGAAGACCGTTTCATTTACTTTTTAACGATATACTTTCTGATGTCATGTAAATAATCATCTTTTCATTTTCATTTAAATAAAGGTTATGTTTTTTATTTTTATCCTTCCACTTGGGATGACCGTGGGGACACAGTCAAAATCAAGTGTGGAGGGAGACTCATCTTCTTTTTTATTTTTGTTTTTCAAGATTAATTTTTCATTTTTCTTCCAAAACTCAAAAAAATTTCAAAAACAATTTTTTTTAAAGCATTTTGATTTATTTTTAAAGAAACACTATAGGGTAAATATATGGTTTTGGTTTATTAAATTGAAATTTTTGAAAATTTATTTGTCTTAACAAAAATAAAAATGAAGTTTGATTATAAATAACAATGGTTTAACTAGTATATAGGAAGATCCATACGTGTTAATTTTGAAATACATCCTAATTGAAAATCATTGTTTTAAAAAGTGGTTGATTTATAATAAAGATATAACATTTTTTTTGTCTTCTAAGTTAAATGGTGCTAAGATGATAGTGCAAAACTCTCTCTTCAAAAAAATAATATATATATATATATATAAGTAAAAAAAACATTTGTATATATGTATATATTTTTAACACCTAGAGTCATGTGTTCACACTCGTGTGTTCACTCACCATGCTCTGTATCCTTCTTACGTAAGCACAAAAGGCAGTGCATGATCGGTATATCTGGCCAATATGCAAGGCTAAAGCTCATCCTTAAACTCAAGTTCATTTGTTTGGATTCCATTTTTGGATTTTGATAGCTGATAATCGACCGTTTAACCTAGTCAAACATGCCAATCGTTCACCCTATTCATTTTACCCGATCGTTCGCATCACCCAAAAGCCTGATCGTTCATGTTACCAAGTTCCTACCGATCGTTCACAATTGTCCATGCTCACTGATCGTCCTCTATGACCTTCCATACCAACTGTTATCTCCATGCCATCAACCGATCATGTCATTTTACCCTTTCCACCTCAAGAACCTCCAAGTCCAAACATTGCTGATCGTTCATGGATGATCGTTAAACACTCAAGCTTCAACGTCACTCCATAACGATCGATACATTGTCACCATCATCCCTTCTAGAGTAATCTAAGTTCAAGATTTTGCCGATCGTCCAAAAACGATCATACTACATCAGTTCGTATCATTTCCCTTACTCGATAATTTCATCTTTAACATTTCCCATCCACTCCAACTTGATTCATATCGAACAACTTCCCCAACTAAATCAACATACACGAGGTTCTCAACACTAAACGCCTCGTGCTCAAATTACAAAACATATGTGGATTGACTTACCTAAATTGAAGTCAAGAGAAGAGAAATAGATTAGAATTCGAAGTCGACTGAGACCTGGAGGAACTATAATGATGGTGATTCGTGAGGAGGAATTGAACTAGAAAGTTTAATCGTTCTTTGATCTGTAAGGAAAGAAAATGGAGCAGTTTGTGTCTTTCACTTTTAATCCAGATGGAAACGATGCAAAGTGAATGAACGAAGTAAAGGAAATGACTAAGTTTGGGGGCTTATATATGAAGAGCATATGCCGATCATTCCCTACCAATTTAAAGCCACGATCGGTTAAGTGCGTGCTTTACACCGATCATTCCACTCAGGCTCAATGCCAATCATTTTAAAATGAAGCCTGTGAATGATCGGACAGAAAAAAAAGGAGAAGGGGGATAACAATCGGTAAAAAGCATTTTTCATAGAAATGTTTATAAATAACGATCAATAGAGATTGTTTATAAAAATTTCAAAACTTGGCAACGACCCGTGAACGTGTAATTGTGATCGGGAGTCAGGTACAAGCACATATACGTGCTGGTATACGCTTCAAAATTCAATTCATGGAAATCAACAAAATTTGAATGTTCACCTAAAATCGACCGAAAAAAAATTAAAACCAAGTCGTTGAAGCTTAGAAATCGCCAGAAACAAAACAAGATGATCACTAACAAGTTGTGATACTGTATTTATGCTACTGAAAACTGACCAATCATCATAACGAATAAGGAAATTACAACCCTCGACAAGAAAATAATTCAATGGAAGGATAACGACAATTTGATAAATCGAATGGATTTCTTTCCGAGGATTCTGGCTTGCGACTATTCAAAGCACGTCATGTTCGCAACAAGACGTACTTTGGGTGGGCAAATGTTATCCCGCCTTTTTGGCAAGTCCATGATATCATCGACTTAGCTAGGAACGGATGGCTATTAGATTTAAGAATCGATTATATACAACATTGTGGATGATGGTCAGGCAAATCCAAACCAGGTCCCAATCGAGGTGCAATCAGTATGGAGTGACTGAAATAGTCCCATGAAGTTAAAATTCAAATTTCAAGATGATCGGAGTACATACGCTCGAATTACGGACAAAGCAAATATTTATATGGATCGATCAGGAACGATCCATAAAACAGTTCAAATCAGCGAAGATCGATCGATATCTCAAAATTCACAAGGCCAACCCACTTGAAATTTTCAGGGCATCAATATACTGAAAAGTGAAGCCCACAAAAACGATAGCAGGTCAAAACCTTGAGATACAAGAAGGCCGATCATTTTAGGCCAATCTTTTTGCCAATCCTTCATATTGATCGGTATAGCTTATTGAACATTTCAAATGTGATTAGAGTTGATTCATATCTCGCAATCTACAACTCGGAATGACTTCATATTTTAGTGGCAAGTTCAAGAGGCACATGGGACCCCCTAAAAACGATCGCACATCATTTGGAGAACAAAAAGAACGATCGACATAACTACAGCCGATCGTTCTTAAATATCAAGTTAGGGCCACCGATCGTTATGATGGGCCACTATGGACCTACAGTGCCTTCTACTGAAATCTTAGCGAAATATCTCATCATCATCTCTCCCTATAAATATAGACCTTTTGGTTCATATTTAGGATCTTGACACTGCTTGTACTCTAGACTCCATTATAATCAAGCACGTGCTATTTTTAGCTGCTGTAGTCAGAGTAATAAGTGATTTATAAAGGGTAATCTTCAAAGTGGACATAGGCATACAACGCCGAACCACTATAAATTTCAATGTCTCCGATTATAGTTGATTCTCCGTTACTTGATAATTCATTTACTTAGTTTAATTTTGTTTTTCTTCACTTACTTCTCTACAAAATCTATTCTTGGGTGTTTGTGACCAATTTAGTTGCAAACACTTGCCAAGTACTACCTTTGGGAAAGTTGAAAATAATTCTTAATCACAGATAGTGATAATGAGTACAAGTCTTAGAGGAATGGCTTTGGAAAAGTAGCTAAGATTCCAAGCATGAACATACATACATGGTTTCATCGGTATCTAAAGTCACGAGACAAGAAGAGCCTAACCCGACCAAGGGAGTGAAATTATAATTTTCCGATAATTTTATTAATACACAACAACCTATATATTTTGACTCATAAGGTAATTGTTGGTTTATCCCTTATAGAAACAAACAATTGTTGGTCAGAATAAATGTTAAGGTTTTAACAGTTGAGGTAAAAATTTTTTTCATGTTTATTGGAGTTTACCCTATAAAGAAAGGCTAGTAGAAGTTTATATACCAACTAGCAGTAGTAAGTAAATTATGGACTTAAGGGCGAGTAAAGAAGATTAATACCATGAGACCCATATAATAGGAATATGTGTTGATAACATAAGGAGGACTTTATAAATTTAAGGCTGATTCCCTAGCTAAAGTAAAAATCCTATTCTCATATAGGTAGTAGTTGCAAGGACTGCTATTTATTTAAAGGTATGGCTAGAATATCTGCATATTGAAGTTGAACATCGTATTGGAAAATAAACCTGAGTTAACTATCTTTGAAAAGAAGGATAGAGACCTTATGCACTTAAAGTATAGCTAGGTATAAATGGGCTTAGGTAATTAGGTTATTATTGTTTGCACCAATTTAAGTGATAAACCAATGAAATGTTCTATAAAAGTTAGAAACTGTAGCTGTCTAATATTTTGAATAGAAGAGAAAGTTGGTTTATGATCAGACAAACTTTATGTAAATTGTTAAAAAGGTAAAAGTGGAGACTTTAATAAAAAGTGATTTATCAGTAACTGTTTTAAAGCTTTTGTTTTGTCTTTTAAGCACACTGTTACGCTTTCCCTCAAAGTGTACTTTTCTTTTAATAATAGAAATTTTGAAAATAAAATTTGAGAAGTATATAAGACCCAACTTTTGAACTCCTTTTGTAAATAAGAAATGGTTATGTGTCCGAAAATATTTCATAAATGTTCCTGTTATACTCTAAAATAATAATAATTTGTTAAAAATATTCTACATTATCTTTAAAAATACGCTTTTGCTAAAATCCCTTATTTATAAAAGAAAATTTTAGAAAGGTGTGTTTTTATATACATTTTTCTTAGTTAAGCTCAACTATTTTTGATAATTTAATTCAAAAGAATAACATGATCTTAGTAAGAAGGAAACACTTGTTAAAATGATAAGGGAGTTTTACAGTTTTAAAACTTACTAGTTTAATTGAAATAAAGTTAAAATCAAAGGTTTTGATTTAAAAAGGGAAAGTGAAAATATTATGACTATCACTTAAACTTAAAAAGGAAAGGAAAGATCGGAGTTAGATAAATAGGATTAAACAGGTCACTAGGAAAGAATTTGACTATGTAATTTGAAAGCCTTAAAATGGTTAGGACAGAGATAAAAAGGAAACATAGGAATTTAGTGACCTTTTCAATCGAATGTTGAATTGAAAGAACATAGTACTCGGTCAAACTTCCTGTAATAGTGAAGGGTGAGCATCACCTTGTATCTTTTTACTCAAGTATAGTCTGAATCGTAGAATCTTTGTGTGAGAAAGTTTGGAAAGTATGGTCTGGGTGAAACATATTCTGGAATGAGGAAAGAGTAAGCCAAGATGGTTAGTATCAAGGGATGATAAATATGCAAGGAGTTTTATTCTGTTTGAAGTGTAAATAGGACCAAGTAGGATCTACTTCAATCCTTATATGGTGCATTCAGTGACAAATAGGCATTTCCTTGATTACATTAGATAATCTAACTGGAATCGTAAGTACAAGCCCAGAGCTATAGCGGCAAGATCGGTAGCATATAGGTGAGGATAGGATACCTGAAGGCTACGGGAGGACTAGGTGGACATGAGTGGGAAGTCATATTAGTGGGAGAGTAGTGGCCATAGTAGCATTATGCGATGATATTAGTGGAAATTGGTTTCCACAATAGCCTATGGGCGGTTTTATCTTATTTGGTTCTATCATTGTAGATGTGTTCAGAGTATGCCTATGTAAAACTTGGAATTGTATAGCTAGAATTTTGTACATATTGGAATCTGGAAAATGTTGGGTAGTAGTAGTCCATGAAACTTATAGATCATGTGATAGTTCCAGATTTGAATGACGTGTGCAAGTGAAATGTAAAGTAAGTTATCACAGTAGATCGTTGGGTAATGGTATGGATTAGTAAACACAAATCGGAAGTTGTTATAAAATGGGAATGAGATTTCAGTAATATTTTAATTCGTTGGAATGCAGAAGGTTGCAATGTAAATTCCTATGGATTATCAAGTTCAGATTTATAAATAAAAGTGTATCATTTGAAATGACAAAGAATATGCCGAAAAAGAAAAATGTGTATAAAATAGGGACATTTACCATATTTGTACTATCTATTTCAATAACTATGAAAAAGTTAAATCATTGTAATTCCATACTTAACACAAATTCTCCTTTTGCATAAGAAATAGAAATTTACACCGTCAACCTTTCCTTTGGGAGAAATGTATTTCCAATGCACTAAAATACAGAAATCCCTAAGTCTAAACAAAAGTATTGGTCATCATGTTTATATGATTAAAATAGCAAGGTATCATTCCATAGTGAGTTGCCCCAACCACGGAATAATAGGAATAAAGTGATAAGAGGTTATGTTTGGTAAAAAGGTCTCATTGGTGGGACAACATTAAGTGACGAAAAAGTTTGGGAAGTTCAAATCACAAAAAGTATCATGGATAATGTTATCCCACCTTTTGGCAAGGCCATGATACCAGGAACTTAGCTGGAAACCAAGGACAGTCCATCTGGAAGATCGGTTAGACGCGGGTTTGCTATGGATGTCAATAAATTTTGTCCGAATCCGGATCAGGCTACAATTGACAAGACATGACAAACAAAGCTGTGAAAGCCAATGTTACAAGTTTTAAGTCAATCGGAGTTTGTATGCATGAGATATGATTGATAAGAGTCAAGAGAACACGTTGTTCGCATCCATCAGAGCGCGTCTCTTCGTATCGATCACCCAAAGAGCCTTGTTCGAATCCATCAGGCATCGGTAGTTCATATCCATCAAATAACCACTGTTCGTATCCATCATGTTACCGTTATTCGTATCGATTGACTATTGCCTACTTCGCATCCATAACCAACAACATGGAGGCATACTTCGTATCCACCCAAAGGCGGCTTTCTTCGTATCGAACTTGTTCGTACCCATCAAATGATCACTACTTCGTATCCATCAAATAACCACTGTTTGTATCCATCACATCTTCATTTGTTCGTATCCACCAAATTGGAGCAACTTTGATCGATACGAACAGGGCCACGCAATCGATACGAACAGAGCCACTTCCATCGATACGAACAAGGCAACGACTATCGATACGAACAAGACGAAAATCATCGATACGAACAAGGCAACGGCTATCGATACGAACAAGGTGAAAATCTTGGGGAGACTCGGTCAAATTAGCATCGAAAATGGAGCGATCCAAAAAGCAAGCGCCACGTCAACTGACATCACGTGCGCAATATCGATTCGAAGCGATCGATTCGAAGATATGATCGATGCGAATTGCACAACCATCTGAAAACGTTAAATTGCATCGATCATAACTCACAATTCACACGTCCAAATGCTATGAAATTTTCATAGGAGCTTATGTACGACCTAAAGAGTGTTCATGCCAATTTTCGACTCGAATGGGTCAAATCTTGATCGATACAAAATTCGTTCGCATCGAACACGGATCGAGTCGAAATTGCCTGGGATCGATCGCGTGGGCCCGCTCACGTGCTAGAAAAGGTCTCCCGAGATCTGAGCGAGATATTTGCATCCTACGCCTATAAATAGCATCTCAGGGCCTACAGAAAAGGGATCTTTTGGCTCTTTGACGTCCAGACTCTGCCAAAAACATTTCTACACTACAAGGCTGCTGTTGTACTCGAACTTCATCATTGTAATTCGCTGTAATCCGTTGTAATCAGTTGTAATCATCCAGAAAACATCAATATAATCATCAATTTCATAGTGGACGTAGGCAACACGCCGAACCACTCTAAATTTCTGTGTTTCTGCGTATTTTCTTATTTGTTTTTGAAGTGTTTGTTAGATAATCTACTTTTTTCATTTAATTTCTTCATTTTTATCTCTTCAAACCCTTCCGAAGAGTGTTGTGCCCAATTTTGGTACAAACACTTTGGTGCTTTCATTGAGAAAAAACTAGTTTTTTCCTTCTGCTCGTTGGATCTACTGTCGATACCGGATTGCAAACATCCAAGGAGAAGATCCAGATCTCAATTTCAGAAGTTCTTCCATCCTATTCAGATTTGCTACATGTCTAGGAGAGAGCTTCATCATCCACCATGGTTAACACAAGGACCACTTCCACAGCTGCAGATCCTGAAGGACGGGACAGACAAAATCCCGTACAACTGCCTCCAACTGATCAGGATGCTATCGGACCGTCAGATCTGCACGGCCCTGTCACCAGAGAAGAATGTCAGATATTGATGCAAGAATTGACTCAAAGCCGCCAACAACTCACTCAACAGCTCCGTGCTAATGCGGAACTAACCAACCAACTGAACCGTCAGCGACGAAGGAGACCCAGGAGGGATCAAGCTTCCTATTCTTCCATTGAGAGTTCAGCCTCTTCCAATTATCATCACAGATCTACATGCCCACGGCTAGACGGAAGTTACACACAGGCCATTGGGCATCAGCATACCTAGAATGTTGGGCAACTGAGAGTTGGCCCATCAACCAGCTGTCAAACTAGACCCTCCTCCCGAAGAGGCGCTACCCCACATCATGTTACTGATAACCGTACCACAACAGCCACTGAGTTAGGTGCCGAGACACGAAATCGGACAGATCCAAACCTTCACCAGCGCGAATACCATCCTGAGCCTTACGTTCCCAAGGACATAGAACCAAGGAGGCGAGACACGGACCGTCGACAGCGACCGGCCCCTCCTCGCATTGTGGAACTCGACCATACCTTAGCCCAACCTGCTCAAAACACCCAGATGCCCGATCTATCAGCAATTATCCGTCAAATGATCCGTGAAAGTCAAGGGTTTAGCTATGACGACTGGGGAATATCCCAAAGTCATACTCCTTTTATTGATGAGATACTTTATGCTGAACCACCCCGGCGATTCAGGATGCCGACTTTACCCATTTATGAAGGGAACTCTGACCCTAATTAGCATATTCTGAAGTACGAATGGTTGATGAACGATGCACGAGCTAACGATGCAGTCATGTGCCGAAGCTTCCCGATTTCACCGGGGGGGTATAGTGACTATGTGGTTTACCCGACTGCCACCTCGATCTATCTCATGCTTTGATCAGTTGGCGACAAAGTTTATTGAGCAATTTCATATGCATGTCGCGAGACCGAAGGATGTTAATACTTTATCTAGTGTCACTCAAGCTCCTAGAGAGACACTCATGCGTTATTTAAAGAGATTTCATGCTGCATGTGCTGAGATCAGCAACCCAAAGACAACTCTATTCTTATGGCACTGACAAAAGGGATTGAGCCTGATTCTGATTTCGGTAACTGGTTGGCCGGAAAACCCCCCACATCATTGGACCATTTCTATTCCAAGGCAGCCCAATTATTGAGAAGGGAGGATGCGAAACAGTCTAGGAAGAAGGATGATGCGGGGCCTAGTGTGGAAGGAGTTCAGAGTAATATTGCTGTTAAACTATCCGGGGAGAGTTCCAGAAAAGTGCAATTGAATATTTAGAATAAACAAGATCAACAAGAAGGCAATGGTAGCCAAAATAGAAAACGGGATCAGAACCGTGGTCCACAACGTAGAGCTCCGATGTTTGATAATTATACTCCTCTGAATACGTTGTTGGAGAATGTATATCTACAAACCTGCAATACTATTCAGTACAAGAAGCCTGCTCCGAAACAGTCATCGGAAAAGCAAATTCAGACAGGAAAGTTTTGTAGATTCCACGAAAGCTACGGCCATAACACAAATGAATGCCGTCACTTGTAGGATCTCATCAAAAAGTTGATAAGAGAGAGGAAGTTAGAACAGTTTGTGCGGGCGCCGCAGTCTAGAGGTGCGGGCCCATTGAATCAAAATCATGTGCCGAATCCAGCTAGACAGGAGGAACCCGCTTGTACTGGCAGGTGGTTGGTGATAAATACTGTTTGTGGTGGTCCTCATCCAACAAACCGAAGCTGGAAGGAAATGGAGTCGTATGCCAGCTCTATCAGGCATGCAGACTTTGAATGTTGTAGTAATTCTTAAGATGGGGCTCCGACCAAACAGCAAAGAACGATGGCAGATGACATTGTATTTCGAGGTCGGGATGCCGACGAGGTCGGGATGCCCCCACTATTGATCCTCTAGTCATATCAGCTCAAGTAGGTCCTACTTGGATGAAGAGGATCTTGGTAGACAGCGGAAGCTCTGTGAATATTTTGTTTAAACGAGCTTACGACCAGATGAGAATGGAGACTAAAGACTTGAAGCCATGTCAGTTGCATTTACGGTTTCAACGGGAGTGCAACTGTACCCACTAGAGTGGTGGAATTGCCAATGGAGCTGGGAATCGGTGAGCACTGGAGAGTTCGGATACTACAGTTTGTTGTTTTGGATATAAACTCCCCATACAATGCTTTTTTGGGACGACCATCCCTAGCTGAATTCAGGGCTGCCATCGCCCCATGGTGTTTGACTTTGAAATTCCCTACCGACAATGGTATCGGAATTTTTCAAGGGGATCAGGCCGCAGGGCGAGCCTGTTATGTTGCTGAGCTGTGCAAGGCGCAGCGGAAAGAAAAAGGAAAGGGCGTAGAGGAATCACTCTGCGTTCGCTTTGCTGATAATTGACAATTAGCGCCTGGGCCCGGGCACCCTAACCAATTCCAAAGAGACCTTGACCCGAGAGATACCGAAAGTGAAGATGAAGGTAAAGACAGTCAAGCTTCTCCGGCCAAACTGACGATCGATGTTCCAATCGACAATAATGATGACTCGAAGATGATAAAGATTGGATCTCAGCTAAGCCGACAAATGCAAGAGGAATTGGTTGAATTTGTTCGGGTAAACATTGATGTGTTTGCCTGGACGCACTCTGATATGTGTGGGATCTCATCGGACATTGCGAGCTACACACTAAATATTGACCCGCGGTACGTCCCGGTCAAACAAAAAAGGCGTGGTATGGATCTAGAGAGATCTGCCGCCCTTAAAGAAGAGGTAGATAAGCTTAAGACGAATGGATTCATTCGAGATGCGTTATACCCGAAATGGGTATCCAATCCTGTACTTGTCCAAAAGCCAAATGGGAAATGAAGAACATGTGTTGACTACTCAGACTTGAATAAAGCTTTCCCCAAAGACAGCTTTCCACTTCCACGAATTGATCAACTTGTAGACTCACCGGCTAGACATTAACTTTTATCCTTCATGGATGCGTACTCTGGCTATAATCAAATACCCATGCACTTGCCCGACCAGGAGCATACCAGTTTCGTAACCAATATGGGACTCTATTGCTATAAAGTTATGCCTTTTGGATTCAAGAATGCTGGGGCAACTTATCAACGGTTAGTTAATCGAATGTTCGCTAACCAGATTGGAAAAACCATAGAGGTGTATGTGGACAACATGCTAGTCAAGTCGCGATTTTCCACCGATCACATTAGAGACCTAGAGTCAATGTTTAATATCCTCCGAGAATACAGAATGAAGCTCAACCCATTGAAATGTCACTTTGGGGTAGCATCCGGAAAATTCCTTGGGTTTATCGTCAATGCTCGAGGAATCGAAGCCAATCCCGAAAAGATCTGGGCGATCAGAAATCTTGAAACCCCAAAAACTATAAAGCAAGTCAAGAGTCTCAATGGGAAAGTAGCAGCACTGAGCAGGTTCATTTCAAAGTCCACTGACAAATGAATTCCCTTCTTCGATCTGATCCGAAAAGGAAAACGAAACTTTGAATGGACTACGGAATGTGAGGGCGCATTCCGAGCACTAATTCAACATCTCTCCACACCGCCAATCTTGTCAAAGCTTATCGATCACTAGAAATTGTACATTTACTTGGCGGTATCAGAAAACGCAATCAATGCTGCCCTAGTTCGGGAGGAGGACCGAATACAAAAGCCGGTCTACTACATAAGCAAGCGGCTTACCGAAGTTGAGAGAAATTATCCGAAGCTAGAGAAATTGGCTTATTGTCTTGTTATTGCCTCAAGGAAGCTCCATCTGTATTTCCAAGCTCACCCAATCACCGTTTACACCGACCAGCCGTTACGACAGGTCCTTACGCATCCTGAGACGTCTGGTAGGTTATTCAAATGGAACATTGAGCTAAGTCAGTTTGACCTTACTTACACTCTAAGGCGAGCCATTCAAGGACAAGTCCTAGCGGATTTCATTGTCGAATTTACCATCCTAGAGGACTTTCCCGAGACCAGTGAATCTCCCAAGTATATCTGGAAGCTACATACAGATGGTGCATCAAATGACCGTTACTCCGGTGCAGGGGTTGTACTTAAAACTCCTGAAGGTCGATCTATATGTTATGCTCTAAAGTTCAACTTCCATGCAACTAATAACGAAGCTGAGTATGAAGCTCTACTGGCTGGATTGAAACTTGCCAGAGATTTAAGAATCATTGCGGTGGAAATTTATTTTGATTCGCAATTGGTAGTGTGTCAAGTTCGAGGGGAGTACCAAGCCAGGGATCGAAGATTGGCCACCTACCTTGCTCAGGTTCAGGAGACATTGAATCAGTTTTACTATTATGCTATTTATTACATACCACGAGAACACAACCAGAAATTTGATTCGTTGGCAAAGTGAGCCAGTACAGGCGAGGCACAGCAAATGGGACTTGTTCCTGTAGAGATATTATCTTCGCCAAGCATTGATTAGATGGAAACCGATTGGATATTTGATGTCATTTCCGAAAGGGAATCGTGGATGACTCCATTCAGAAATTATCTCGGGCACGGAACCCTACCAGAGCGTAGGAGTGAAAAGAGACAAATTCTTAGAAAAGCTTCACGGTTCACTATTCAAAATGGAGTTATGTATAGAAGAGGATACTCTGTTCCTTTACTCCGGCGTATCGCTCACGATGAAATCAAACGAGTATTACATGATGTACACGAAGGAGAATGTGGCGATCACATCGGGAGGCAAGCACTCGCTAAGAAAGTACTCCGGTATGGATACTATTGGCCAACTGTGAACCATGATGCATCAGAATATGCCATGAAGTGTGATAAATGTCAAAAGCATGCTTGGATTCCTAGGGCCCCACCTACTGAGATAACTCAAATGGTCAGCCCATGGCCGTTTGCAGTATAGGGCATTGATATTATTGGCTCTTTACCTCTAGCCAAAGGTGGTGCGAAGTACGCCATCGTAGCAGTTGATTACTTTACCAAGTGGGCAGAAGCTGAACCCCTTGCTATAATCACAACAAAGAAGGTGATCAACTTTGTAGTGTGCAACATCGTCTGCCGATTTGGTCTCCCACATACTATTATCACTGACAACGGGACCCAATTCGATAGTGCCGAATTTAAGGACTTCTGTCAACGATTCCACATTCAGAAGAAATTCTCCGCAGTCGCACACCCTCAAGCGAATGGGCAAATTGAAGCTGTTAATAAAGTTATAAAATCCATTCTGAAGAAACGACTGGAAAAAGCCGGGGGAAAATGGATCGATGAACTTCCTATGGTCTTATAGGCCTACCGTACAACCCACAAGCCCACAACCGGTTACACTCCATTCTCTCTCTCTTATGGTTTATAAGCTGTTATTCCAGTTGAATTGGAAGTGCCTTCCCATCACGTGACATACTACGATCCAAAGACAAACGCTATATTACTTGCCGAATCTCTCGATTTATTGGATGAGAAGCGTGAAGAGGTTGATTTGAGGGCAGCCGCATATCGAAGTCGAGTCGCTAGACTATACAATGCTAAAGTCCGACCCTGAACCTTTGAACTTGGTGATCTTGTACTCAAAAGAATTTATCCAGTCCCTTCGCACATGAAACCAACTTGGGAAGGACCATATGTTATTGAACGAAAGCTCGGAGATGACACATTAAAACTATCGACCGTTGACGGTCTCACTCTTCCGAGAGCCTGGAACAGCGAGAGTCTCCGTCGCTACTACACATAACGGGCTCTATTTATTTATTCAGTCTATTTTTCATTTGCAATTTGTTTCTGCATTTTGAAATTAGAATTTGTAATAAGGCAACTGACTTTGCCGCATTTTCTTATTTCAGCAATAAAATGCAATTTCTTCGAGCCAGAGCTGTGATTTACTTGAAATACTTCATATGATCATCACTATGCACGGAGAGCTAAGTTCCATCATACAGTGGAATTTATTCAAATAGGGAGTGACTGTGATATGACCGGTCACTCGCTAAGTGAAACCCGAGCTCGGGGACAAACCATCACACCAAAGTCAAAAAAGGATTGATACACGACAATCCTTCACCTAACTCCAGATTCTCAGAGTGCAAACTGGAGTATAAACTTACAAATATAACTTCGAAGAGAGTGGATCTGTCCACCTAACGACTTCGCCCG